>OY776112.1:459969140-461169140 GCA_963675035.1 Allygus modestus
TATTGGACTTATACCAAAATCAGGGTACCGACTGACTGACAATCAGTCAGCCGTTGCTTTACAGTGGCTAACATGGGAGGAGGAGAAACGTGGAGTAAAGATTCAACATGCGGGCCGGGGTAAAGAAGTTAAAATTAAAGGAATGAAAGTAGATGGGTTTGATGGTGAGAGAATTTATGAGTTCCACGGGTGTTATTGGCACGGGTGTCCAAAATGTTATCAATTCAGCAGAGAAGAACCTCTGCCGGAGGATCCTTCAGACAGTTTGCATCTCCGTTACGAGAGAACCAAGTCCAAAATGGCAAGATTTACTAGCTATGAGGTTGTAGAGATGTGGGAGTGTGAGTTTAAAGGTTTGAAGAAAGATAAAAAATTAAATCACCTGAACCAACTATCCATTCTAAACACACTTCCACTTAATCCTAGAGATTCCTTCTTTGGAGGCAGGACGGGTAATACTAAAACGTATTGTAAATGTGAAGGGGGAGAAACAATCCAGTATGTTGATGTCTGATCCCTCTACCCATATGTAAATAAATATTGTAAGTATCCCGTGGGTCATCCTACTGTTTACGTTGGAAATGAGTGCCGAGAGAGAGGTCTTGAAGTAGAGGGCTTGTTAAAATGTAAGATTCTACCTCCTTACAACTTGTATCATCCCGTACTCCCCGCAAAAATGAATAATAAATTGATGTTTATGTTGTGTAGAACCTGCGGGGAAACTCAAAACCAAGGGGAATGTTTTCATGATAGTGAGGAAAGGGCGATGGTAGGGACATGGACTATGGATGAAATCAGGAAAGCTGTAGAGAAAGGATACGTTGTGCTTGATATGTATGAGTTGTGGGAGTATGAAGTCGCTACATACGAGAAAGGGGGATTGTTTACAGATTTTATTAATAAATTCTTAAAAATGAAGCAGGAAGCTTCAGGGTATCCCAGCTGGTGTAAGACAGAAGAGGATAAAGACAAGTATGTTTCTGATTTCTTTGAGCGCGAGGGTATTCAACTGGACACGGGCAAAATTGCTAAAAACGGGGGTTTGAGATCGGTAGCCAAACTCATGCTAAACAGTTTTTGGGGCAAGTTTGGTCAACGCGAAAACATGACAAAAACTGCAATCGTGAGAGACTCTAAAGAATTGTTCAATTCGTTAACTCAACCAGGAACAAAAGTAAAGTTTGTTGAGATAATTAACCAGGAGGTTTTATTAGTTAATTGGCAGAATGTTGATGAAGCTAGTGAGCCTCTAAAAACTGTAAATGTTGTAATTGCGGCCTACACTACAGCTCATGCGAGACTTAAACTGTATGAACACTTGGAGGCTTTGGGCGGTCAAGTCTTGTATTATGATACAGACTCGTGTATTTATTTATACCGGGAAAGATTGTACAGGGTCCCTACGGGAGATTACCTCGGTGAAATGACCGATGAATTGGCAGGTGACTACGGGCCCGGCTCTTATATTGTTGAATTCGTTTCTGGGGGGCCTAAAACTTATGCATACCTTGTCTGGTCAACCAACAAACAAAAACTAGAATCTGTGTGTAAAATCAAAGGCCTCACCCTCAACCTAAAAACCTCCGAAACATTAAATTTTGAACAATTGAAAAAGATGGTCCTTAGTGAAGCTGCTGAAATTTTAGAAATTGAAGAAAACAGAATCAGGAGAACAAAGAGACGAGAAGTCGTTACAGTAAGCGAAGTTAAAAAGTTTAAAATTACAGGACCCAAGAGGAAATTTAGTGATGATCACGATACCTTGCCTTTCGGCTTTAAAAAACAAAGAGTTGCTTAACGGAGCTATCACTCACACGGGTACTGTGTGCATATACCTCTAAACATCAGCTCTATCAAATCATTCTGTTCTGAGACGCGGTAGTGAACGGACGTGCCTGTACTGTTACTGTTTGTCTCTTCTTGTAGAATGTCTGCTGAAAATAATACACCCACTATTCAAGCGGTGTTTTTAAAGTTTATATCTAAAAGAAAGTTAAATGAAAATTCAAAATTTCGCATTACATGCTCAGAGTATGAGTTCTTTCTTACTGGGCCAATAAATGCATGGGAATGGCCTTTGATGTTCTCGGAGTATATAGTAGATAAAATAACGGAGGACTCCTCATCAAACACCTACATTGGAGTAGCAATAAAGTACGGTGATGTTTCGGGAAATATACCGTTTCTGCCTTTAGGGAATTTAACACCGTCAGTTTTTGATGATCACTTTGAAGAAATATTTTGTAACGTTGAGAAACTATCTGGTGTTTTACGTCTTGAAGTAACACTTGTCTCAATTCCATGTTGCTACCTTCGATAAAGGTAGCACCTTTCCCTACGGAGCAGCGTTACTCTTGTATATACCAAATGTCACTAGTACAGTTTCATCATTCTGCTCCAAGTCGCGGTACTGATTAGACGTGCTTCTGCGCTCCTTTTTCCTGTACTATTGAGTAAATTGTGACATGGCTGCCAAGTTCTATACATTCAATAACAAACCCGTATTGGTTCTGTTTGATAATGAAGGAAAGCCATGGTTTAAAGCTAAAGACGTAGCTACTGCTCTAAAGCATGTTAATTGCTGGAGTGCAATTCAGAAACATGTAGATGACAGTGATAAATTAACTGTTGGAAGTTTTACTGACGCCCAAAAACAGGGAGTTGGGCCTATTGAGAAAACAACGGTTTTCATAAATGAAGCCGGATTATGTTCTTTGATGTTAAAATCAACTACTCCTGAGGCAAGACTGTTAGTAAAAAGTCTGTTGCCGGAGAAGTTTTACCTTACTTACACAAATATGAAGGATGAAAGTTAACTTTAAATGTAAATTTTCTTTAAAATCACAAGTTCCTACTGTATGTGTGTGTGTGTGTGTGTGAATGAAGGTCACTGGCGCGGGTGACGAAAAGCCCCGTAAACCTGAATTAAGGTCACTGGCGCGGGTGACAAAAAGCCCCGTAAACCTGAATGTGTGATGAAGGGGTTAGTAGATTGAGGCGTCGGGCTAACACCCCGGCTACTCCTTCGAACAACCCGGTGTGAATGAAGGATCTTGTACATTGAGGCGCCTGGCTAACAACCAGGCTACTCCTTGGAACGGTCCGTACGTGGGACTTGTAAGAATAAAAATGAAAACTGCGCCTTGATGTCCGCGAAGTACTACGCTCAAAAAATATTTTCGAGTGGGGTCTAATAAAAAAAAAGACCCGGCAGTCGCTCACCCATCAGGCAGGGCTAAACCCTTTGTAAGTCCAGGGGTGTGGGGAGGTTGGCGTAAAAAACCGTGAAACCGTTTGTTGTAATCCTCCGACTGTCAGGGAAAACCGGATGGAAAGGCGCAACAAAAAAAAAAGATAAAAATAAAAACCAAATAAAAAGTATAAAAGCAAAAAAACAAAAAAATATAAAAAGGAGGTAGCATTTTGTTATGGAGTGGCTACCACTGTGAGAGGCGATGGTTGGGGCCTCTCACCCCAGAGGTTAGGCCTCCAGGGGAAGCTCTGGGTAACCAAAAAGAACGCGCCGACGCTCCTACGGCCTAGCCTAAAGGCTTACCGTGGTGTGGAAACGTGAGCGTTCAAAATTATTTCACTGGGGTTAGAAGTGTTTAACCGATAAATTTTAAAAATATCCCCGTTAAAGTGAAATGTAACACATTATAATGTAGCTTCAGCGGAGGCAGGAGTAAATGACCGGAAAAATTTAAGAAGTTTCGGCCAATTTATGGCACTGCCCCCTTAAAAAAAACCTTCAAGCTGAATTTGAGGTATTTGACGGAGAAGTTACAGCGTAAAAATACGACAGATCCGCCGTTTTACAGGACTTAAATGCAAATAACCAATCAAGTTTAAAGACTCGGAGCTAAATACTGTATAATTTCTGTCCTTCTAAAGAATGCATTTTATGCTTGTTGTCTTTTAATATGCACCCATGGTGTGTAATTTTTTGCCAACTCTCTGATATTGGTGTTGGTTACAATCCTTTTACTAGTGAACTCAGTAAAATTATATATTGATTCAGTTTGTTACATAGTTTTACAAGCAATCAACTACAACAAAAAGACAAATCTGTATTTGTTTGACTTTACAAAATACCCTACTGTCACCAGCCTCTTCTGCATTAGTTTTAATTCTTAAACAGTGGGTCCTGAGGGTTCAACACTTAGAATCATGATAATTGAGTTGGGACCCATTTTGGGTCCCAACTACTTCCGGTGTAGGGTTATCAAAGGGATTCGTTCCCCCTTGGAGTGGGGTTATCAGTTTCTTGCCTGTAGTTTTCTGCTGGTTTTTACAAGCCTCTTCTCTCCTTTAAGTTAATATAACCTTGAGATTTCTAAACAGTTCAATACATGTAAAGTTTCCCAAAGTAATTCTTAAGTAACACTTAATTTACAGGCATACACAACAGCTACAATTATTCAATCATGAAGCTAAAACCCAGTTAATATACTAACAATCTAATAAAAGACAGAGACATGACCCAAAATAACAGCTAAAATACACAAAAAACAGCTAAAATACACAAAAACAGCTAAAATACACAAAAAACAGCTAAAATACACAAAAAACAGCTAAAATACACAAAAAACAGCTAAAATACACAAAAAACCGCTACAAATAGCCAGAGAGCCATTTTAGCAAGGGGAAGTATTGACCCCCTTTACCTTCACCTTAAAGAATCAGTCAAAGAATAATTTATTTTGTGTTGGTTTCTCACCAGTTTTCTTGTAGTTTGTGTCAATCACATGTATTTTACATTATCATGATTTAAGAGTGACTGAGGTATATGATAATGTAGAGAAAACCATACCGGAAGTGGGGGTGAACGTTTTGTTCACCCCTTTGACCTATCAATCCCAAATAGTTTAAATCAATGAACCATGGCTTTACTATATTTAACATAAAAAAAGAAGCAAACACCCTGAAAAAAACTATTACAACAGAGCTTGTAGTCTGTCCAATTTTGTGATGTTTTTTCTTTACATAGTTTAAATTGTAGCGTGGGTTAATAAGTAGCGAACTGCATTTCAATTGTCCCAAAAACTCTCAATATATTTAATTTTAAAGTATAGCTCCTTCAATTGTTTTGATACTTTCCCACAGTACAGAGTTTAAGTTTTGGTAAATCTTAGCGGAGGTTAACAGGTACCTATATACCGAGTTTCATTAGAATCGGCCAAGCCATTCTCAATACATTAAATTTTAAAGTTTTACACCCTCCATCATCCCTTAAACAACCCTTTTCTACCCTCCAACAAAATTGAAAGTTAGAGGATGTTAGCAAGTATCCACATGTCAAGTTTCAATTATATCGTTCCACCCGTTCTTAAGATATTGATTTTTAAAGTATAGCTCCTTCAATTATTTTGGTACTACCTGCAGTACAGAGTTTAGGTTTTTGTAATATGTAGCGGAGGTTAACAGGTACATACATGCCAAGTTTCGTGAAAATCGGCCAAGCCGTTCTTGAGATATTTAATTTTGAAAATTTGCCCCTTCATTTTTTGAAATGCAACCCACAACATTTTGGTTAAGACTTTTCATATGGGTAGATACCCCCCTGGAGTGCCTACACTACGTAGTAGGCAGTTTTCTGGGGTCAAAATGACCCTAGGACTTACCGTTTTCGAGATATTAGCGATTTTTAAGAAAATCTGACTCAAGAAAGAGAAGAAAAAGAAGAAAAAAGAGAGAAGTAGTGGCGCGGAGTGGTGAGGGTGAGAGGGGAAGGTGAGGGGAGTGACAGTAACAGAACACACAAGATAAATAAAACAGTGGATGGGTGAGGGGGAGAGGGGAGGGGAAGGTGAGGGGTGAGAAGAAGAAGAACACGCAAGTGCTAACAGAAGTGATCAGTAGGGTTCCCGAGAGATGGGCCGTAACATGGGGCTTATGGGCTTAAAATCTGGCTTCTGATTGGTCTAATTAGGTCACGTGATTCAAGATGGCGGCGCCCATGTTGGCGTTCCCGCCAAATTTGCGCGCCAAATTTGCGCGGCAAAAAAATTGGCCTAACCTTACTTTTCTTCCCGCCAGATTACCTAACCTCACTTTTCTTCCCGCCAGATTCTCGTTACGTCAAAGACGGGTAAACCAAAGACCAAAGAAAATAAAGTCATTGATTTATGAATAATGGAGCCAGTTCATGGACAGTTAAGTAAGAAAGTCAGACATTTATAATACAACGGACTGCAAAAAATATATATGTTGACAACTTAAGAAAAAAAGCAACTGTTGCCAACTCACATCACGCTAACGTGACCATGTATGACCATGGACACTTACATTTACTTCAAAAACTATTCCCATGTTAGGACCCACTCCCTGCGAACCCTACTGATCACTTCTGTTAGCACTTGCGTGTTCTTCTTCTTCTCACCCCTCACCTTCCCCTCCCCTCTCCCCCTCACCCATCCACTGTTTTATTTATCTTGTGTGTTCTGTTACTGTCACTCCCCTCACCTTCCCCTCTCACCCTCACCACTCCGCGCCACTACTTCTCTCTTTTTTCTTCTTTTTCTTCTCTTTCTTGAGTCAGATTTTCTTAAAAATCGCTAATATCTCGAAAACGGTAAGTCCTAGGGTCATTTTGACCCCAGAAAACTGCCTACTACGTAGTGTAGGCACTCCAGGGGGGTATCTACCCATATGAAAAGTCTTAACCAAAATGTTGTGGGTTGCATTTCAAAAAATGAAGGGGCAAATTTTCAAAATTAAATATCTCAAGAACGGCTTGGCCGATTTTCACGAAACTTGGCATGTATGTACCTGTTAACCTCCGCTACATATTACAAAAACCTAAACTCTGTACTGCAGGTAGTACCAAAATAATTGAAGGAGCTATACTTTAAAAATCAATATCTTAAGAACGGGTGGAACGATATAATTGAAACTTGACATGTGGATACTTGCTAACATCCTCTAACTTTCAATTTTGTTGGAGGGTAGAAAAGGGTTGTTTAAGGGATGATGGAGGGTGTAAAACTTTAAAATTTAATGTATTGAGAATGGCTTGGCCGATTCTAATGAAACTCGGTATATAGGTACCTGTTAACCTCCGCTAAGATTTACCAAAACTTAAACTCTGTACTGTGGGAAAGTATCAAAACAATTGAAGGAGCTATACTTTAAAATTAAATATATTGAGAGTTTTTGGGACAATTGAAATGCAGTTCGCTACTTATTAACCCACGCTACAATTTAAACTATGTAAAGAAAAAACATCACAAAATTGGACAGACTACAAGCTCTGTTGTAATAGTTTTTTTCAGGGTGTTTGCTTCTTTTTTTATGTTAAATATAGTAAAGCCATGGTTCATTGATTTAAACTATTTGGGATTGATAGGTCAAAGGGGTGAACAAAACGTTCACCCCCACTTCCGGTATGGTTTTCTCTACATTATCATATACCTCAGTCACTCTTAAATCATGATAATGTAAAATACATGTGATTGACACAAACTACAAGAAAACTGGTGAGAAACCAACACAAAATAAATTATTCTTTGACTGATTCTTTAAGGTGAAGGTAAAGGGGGTCAATACTTCCCCTTGCTAAAATGGCTCTCTGGCTATTTGTAGCGGTTTTTTGTGTATTTTAGCTGTTTTTTGTGTATTTTAGCTGTTTTTTGTGTATTTTAGCTGTTTTTTGTGTATTTTAGCTGTTTTTGTGTATTTTAGCTGTTTTTTGTGTATTTTAGCTGTTATTTTGGGTCATGTCTCTGTCTTTTATTAGATTGTTAGTATATTAACTGGGTTTTAGCTTCATGATTGAATAATTGTAGCTGTTGTGTATGCCTGTAAATTAAGTGTTACTTAAGAATTACTTTGGGAAACTTTACATGTATTGAACTGTTTAGAAATCTCAAGGTTATATTAACTTAAAGGAGAGAAGAGGCTTGTAAAAACCAGCAGAAAACTACAGGCAAGAAACTGATAACCCCACTCCAAGGGGGAACGAATCCCTTTGATAACCCTACACCGGAAGTAGTTGGGACCCAAAATGGGTCCCAACTCAATTATCATGATTCTAAGTGTTGAACCCTCAGGACCCACTGTTTAAGAATTAAAACTAATGCAGAAGAGGCTGGTGACAGTAGGGTATTTTGTAAAGTCAAACAAATACAGATTTGTCTTTTTGTTGTAGTTGATTGCTTGTAAAACTATGTAACAAACTGAATCAATATATAATTTTACTGAGTTCACTAGTAAAAGGATTGTAACCAACACCAATATCAGAGAGTTGGCAAAAAATTACACACCATGGGTGCATATTAAAAGACAACAAGGATAAAATGCATTCTTTAGAAGGACAGAAATTATACAGTATTTAGCTCCGAGTCTTTAAACTTGATTGGTTATTTGCATTTAAGTCCTGTAAAACGGCGGATCTGTCGTATTTTTACGCTGTAACTTCTCCGTCAAATACCTCAAATTCAGCTTGAAGGTTTTTTTTAAGGGGGCAGTGCCATAAATTGGCCGAAACTTCTTAAATTTTTCCGGTCATTTACTCCTGCCTCCGCTGAAGCTACATTATAATGTGTTACATTTCACTTTAACGGGGATATTTTTAAAATTTATCGGTTAAACACTTCTAACCCCAGTGAAATAATTTTGAACGCTCACGTTTCCACACCACGGTAAGCCTTTAGGCTAGGCCGTAGGAGCGTCGGCGCGTTCTTTTTGGTTACCCAGAGCTTCCCCTGGAGGCCTAACCTCTGGGGTGAGAGGCCCCAACCATCGCCTCTCACAGTGGTAGCCACTCCATAACAAAATGCTACCTCCTTTTTATATTTTTTTGTTTTTTTGCTTTTATACTTTTTATTTGGTTTTTATTTTTATCTTTTTTTTTTGTTGCGCCTTTCCATCCGGTTTTCCCTGACAGTCGGAGGATTACAACAAACGGTTTCACGGTTTTTTACGCCAACCTCCCCACACCCCTGGACTTACAAAGGGTTTAGCCCTGCCTGATGGGTGAGCGACTGCCGGGTCTTTTTTTTTATTAGACCCCACTCGAAAATATTTTTTGAGCGTAGTACTTCGCGGACATCAAGGCGCAGTTTTCATTTTTATTCTTACAAGTCCCACGTACGGACCGTTCCAAGGAGTAGCCTGGTTGTTAGCCAGGCGCCTCAATGTACAAGATCCTTCATTCACACCGGGTTGTTCGAAGGAGTAGCCGGGGTGTTAGCCCGACGCCTCAATCTACTAACCCCTTCATCACACATTCAGGTTTACGGGGCTTTTTGTCACCCGCGCCAGTGACCTTAATTCAGGTTTACGGGGCTTTTCGTCACCCGCGCCAGTGACCTTCATTCACACACACACACACACACATACAGTAGGAACTTGTGATTTTAAAGAAAATTTACATTTAAAGTTAACTTTCATCCTTCATATTTGTGTAAGTAAGGTAAAACTTCTCCGGCAACAGACTTTTTACTAACAGTCTTGCCTCAGGAGTAGTTGATTTTAACATCAAAGAACATAATCCGGCTTCATTTATGAAAACCGTTGTTTTCTCAATAGGCCCAACTCCCTGTTTTTGGGCGTCAGTAAAACTTCCAACAGTTAATTTATCACTGTCATCTACATGTTTCTGAATTGCACTCCAGCAATTAACATGCTTTAGAGCAGTAGCTACGTCTTTAGCTTTAAACCATGGCTTTCCTTCATTATCAAACAGAACCAATACGGGTTTGTTATTGAATGTATAGAACTTGGCAGCCATGTCACAATTTACTCAATAGTACAGGAAAAAGGAGCGCAGAAGCACGTCTAATCAGTACCGCGACTTGGAGCAGAATGATGAAACTGTACTAGTGACATTTGGTATATACAAGAGTAACGCTGCTCCGTAGGGAAAGGTGCTACCTTTATCGAAGGTAGCAACATGGAATTGAGACAAGTGTTACTTCAAGACGTAAAACACCAGATAGTTTCTCAACGTTACAAAATATTTCTTCAAAGTGATCATCAAAAACTGACGGTGTTAAATTCCCTAAAGGCAGAAACGGTATATTTCCCGAAACATCACCGTACTTTATTGCTACTCCAATGTAGGTGTTTGATGAGGAGTCCTCCGTTATTTTATCTACTATATACTCCGAGAACATCAAAGGCCATTCCCATGCATTTATTGGCCCAGTAAGAAAGAACTCATACTCTGAGCATGTAATGCGAAATTTTGAATTTTCATTTAACTTTCTTTTAGATATAAACTTTAAAAACACCGCTTGAATAGTGGGTGTATTATTTTCAGCAGACATTCTACAAGAAGAGACAAACAGTAACAGTACAGGCACGTCCGTTCACTACCGCGTCTCAGAACAGAATGATTTGATAGAGCTGATGTTTAGAGGTATATGCACACAGTACCCGTGTGAGTGATAGCTCCGTTAAGCAACTCTTTGTTTTTTAAAGCCGAAAGGCAAGGTATCGTGATCATCACTAAATTTCCTCTTGGGTCCTGTAATTTTAAACTTTTTAACTTCGCTTACTGTAACGACTTCTCGTCTCTTTGTTCTCCTGATTCTGTTTTCTTCAATTTCTAAAATTTCAGCAGCTTCACTAAGGACCATCTTTTTCAATTGTTCAAAATTTAATGTTTCGGAGGTTTTTAGGTTGAGGGTGAGGCCTTTGATTTTACACACAGATTCTAGTTTTTGTTTGTTGGTTGACCAGACAAGGTATGCATAAGTTTTAGGCCCCCCAGAAACGAATTCAACAATATAAGAGCCGGGCCCGTAGTCACCTGCCAATTCATCGGTCATTTCACCGAGGTAATCTCCCGTAGGGACCCTGTACAATCTTTCCCGGTATAAATAAATACACGAGTCTGTATCATAATACAAGACTTGACCGCCCAAAGCCTCCAAGTGTTCATACAGTTTAAGTCTCGCATGAGCTGTAGTGTAGGCCGCAATTACAACATTTACAGTTTTTAGAGGCTCACTAGCTTCATCAACATTCTGCCAATTAACTAATAAAACCTCCTGGTTAATTATCTCAACAAACTTTACTTTTGTTCCTGGTTGAGTTAACGAATTGAACAATTCTTTAGAGTCTCTCACGATTGCAGTTTTTGTCATGTTTTCGCGTTGACCAAACTTGCCCCAAAAACTGTTTAGCATGAGTTTGGCTACCGATCTCAAACCCCCGTTTTTAGCAATTTTGCCCGTGTCCAGTTGAATACCCTCGCGCTCAAAGAAATCAGAAACATACTTGTCTTTATCCTCTTCTGTCTTACACCAGCTGGGATACCCTGAAGCTTCCTGCTTCATTTTTAAGAATTTATTAATAAAATCTGTAAACAATCCCCCTTTCTCGTATGTAGCGACTTCATACTCCCACAACTCATACATATCAAGCACAACGTATCCTTTCTCTACAGCTTTCCTGATTTCATCCATAGTCCATGTCCCTACCATCGCCCTTTCCTCACTATCATGAAAACATTCCCCTTGGTTTTGAGTTTCCCCGCAGGTTCTACACAACATAAACATCAATTTATTATTCATTTTTGCGGGGAGTACGGGATGATACAAGTTGTAAGGAGGTAGAATCTTACATTTTAACAAGCCCTCTACTTCAAGACCTCTCTCTCGGCACTCATTTCCAACGTAAACAGTAGGATGACCCACGGGATACTTACAATATTTATTTACATATGGGTAGAGGGATCAGACATCAACATACTGGATTGTTTCTCCCCCTTCACATTTACAATACGTTTTAGTATTACCCGTCCTGCCTCCAAAGAAGGAATCTCTAGGATTAAGTGGAAGTGTGTTTAGAATGGATAGTTGGTTCAGGTGATTTAATTTTTTATCTTTCTTCAAACCTTTAAACTCACACTCCCACATCTCTACAACCTCATAGCTAGTAAATCTTGCCATTTTGGACTTGGTTCTCTCGTAACGGAGATGCAAACTGTCTGAAGGATCCTCCGGCAGAGGTTCTTCTCTGCTGAATTGATAACATTTTGGACACCCGTGCCAATAACACCCGTGGAACTCATAAATTCTCTCACCATCAAACCCATCTACTTTCATTCCTTTAATTTTAACTTCTTTACCCCGGCCCGCATGTTGAATCTTTACTCCACGTTTCTCCTCCTCCCATGTTAGCCACTGTAAAGCAACGGCTGACTGATTGTCAGTCAGTCGGTACCCTGATTTTGGTATAAGTCCAATAGTATTTTCTTTTAAGAAGTTACGGCGGAAGGCCAGGTTACACGCGCTGGCTATTGTGATAGCCTCGAGAAAAGGATCTACGTTACACTCTTGAAGAAGCAAGGCTCTAAACTTAATACACGCTTGAGCTAGGATTTCTACGTCCGAAATACAGTACTCCAAAATTTCCTTTTTAAAATCAAACACGTAGTCTTCAGCGACTCGTTCGTCATACCATTCTTCAAAGGCCTTGTGTGGTTTCTCAAACATCGACTCTGGGCAATAGTATTTTTTATCGGGCATAGGGCCTACATAATTTTGGTTCTCCAATGTATTGAAAAGATGCGGGAAGTAGCCCTTCTTTTTCTCGGGAGGCAGGTCGAAGGCTTTAGGGAGCGCAGAGAGGGCCATGGGGAAATAGCTAAGTGAATCAATGAATCTGACGTTGTCCATTTCCATCAAAATAATTTTAGTTCCCCGAGGAGTTATTTTTGGGGTAAATTTAGTTTCTTCCAAAATATATTGTAGAATGAATTGGAAATCAAAACCTTGCCCGTTGTGGGCAATTACACAAACATCTTTAAATTTTTTTCGAACTTGCATCACATAGTCCATAAACTGTTTTACCGGTTCCTTTTCAAATACCCTTTGCCGTTCCGAGCAAGTTTCACACTCACCCCCATTAATACATTTAAAACAGTACTGTTGTGAGACACACAAGTTAACTTTATGTACTTTCAGATTTTCGTCAGAGGGGAGAGACTCGTCTTGGCGAGTCTCCAAGTCAAAGAAAATAAACAAAAAATCACGGTCTTTGGGAGTTCTCCTATCTACCCTCATGAAACACTGATGTGCGGGGTCTTTGAACGCTTCACAGGGTTTACAGTAAACTTCTCCGCATACGTGAGCTGTCTTACGTTTTTTTGGATAAATCATTTTGTTACAGTCACGGCAGAGTTTTAAAGTTTTACAAACTTGTCCTTGATGGGCTATTAAACACCGCTCGTTTTTGAAGAAGCGACAGCAAAAACGGCATGTAATGCCTCCGTGTTCTAGTTTACAGGGTGGGGAGATGGTATGGCAGGACGAGCATCTGTTAGAGCATCTGTGTCTAGCTTTGTGTTCGTAAGGGACATGGCAGGCTTCACAAAAGAAATTACAAACAAACGCTGCAGTTAAGTTTGTAATTACATTATAATGACCGTTGTGAAACAGAAGGTTTATTTTAAATTTAGCATCTTCATTACCTCCTTCAAAATAGACATCCCGGCCTTTTCTGTCATAGTTGTAGACGGTAATTTTGTATTTTTTAAGATGGGATTGGAATTTTTCAAGTTCGGGGATACCGGCGCCTTCCTCCGGCATTTCTACACGGGCTTTTGCTATGAGCTTATTAGCTCTGAATGTTTGTCTTTTCCCCTTGTCTTCTCGGATTGCTTTGTACTGGGGATCATTTTTTGCATACGCCTTGCCTACTACCAAAGCCCGAGGGAGACACAAACTATCTTTATTATTAATTACAACTATTCCCCGTCTCGCTTTAGATTCCTCATCAAATGTATTATACAGGCCGGGCCTTACCCTCCCAGAACCTACTGGAACGTTAACTCGTGACACGTCTACTTTAAACGTATCAGTGGATTTAATTGATTCTGAATTTGATTGAAGAATACCTCCAAAAACTTGCCAAAGTACATCACCGCTAACTTCAGAGACCGGTCTATAATCTACGTACCCCGGTTCAGCACTTTTTAAATTTATTGACTGTAATTTAAACCCTAGATAATCGGTAGGTTCAGCGTCAGATTTAGCTTTTTCAACAATTTGATTGAGACCCTTACGAATCCAATCAAACTCAGAGATACCATTGGGAGGGTTAGTAAATTTAAAAACAATATTAGTCCCGTAAAGTCTGAATTTTTTAACATAGGTTTGATTTTTACTAATTAAATTTATCGGGTTTTGAGGGTTCTTTTTAGAAACGTCCATCTTTCAACAAACAATTAAATACTGAAAACAAGCTAAACTGTGCTAACGCTTAAAAGAGAAAACACACCGACCAGAGTCAAACTCACACGGATACAACTGAATTACGCAGAATCAATAATAATCTGTGCAAGAGAACACCTACGCAAGAGCAGCGCAAAAGAACGTCTGACCAGTGTGGCGACTGAAATCAGACTGAAGAACTAGAGCTTGTTGTAAGAGCTATATAGTATGTAGGGGAGCACAGTACCCCTGTATCACTACGCAAGTCAGAAAAACACTAACACTACGCAAGTCAAACCAGAACTACAAGTTATCGAAAGTTAACTCCAATGAAGGTTTAAAACACGAACACCTACGCAAGAGCAGCGCAAAAGAACGTCCGAACAGTGTGACGACTGAAATCAGACTGAAGAACCAGAGCTTGTTGTAAGAGCTATATAGAGAACGGAACTGTTACTTTGTCACTGGTTGGTCTACTGGAACTGTTACTTTTGGAACGGTTACTGTTGGAACCGTTGGAACGAGTACTGCTGGAACTGTTACATTGTTGGAACTGTAACCGTTTGGAACCGTTACTTTGTAGCAGTTTTCAATGCTATAACATGAACAAGATAGAGAAGGCAACTGTTACTATTGGAACGGTTACGTCTAGAACTGATACTTTAAAGTCACTGATCAAGTTCTCTAAAATAACAGGTACAGAGGATCTACAAAAGAGCACGGTACCCCCGTACTACGCAAGTCAGAAAAACACTAACACTACGTGAGTCAAATCAGAACTACAAGTTACCAAAAGTTAACTCTAAGGAAGGTTTCAAACACTAATCTAACCAAAAGAACGAGAATAGAAAGTGAGATTACTGTTACTCAGCACATAAAACATAACACTACTCTTGACATAAGAAAGTGAGGTTAGGTTTGGCGCCAATTTTTTTTGGCGCGCAAATTTGGCGGGAAAATTTGGTGGGAAAATTTTCTTCTTACTCTTTCCTCGCTCAGCGGGTCGGAAAAGTGAGGTTACTGTTAGTCAACACATACAAAAACTGTTCTAACCAAAACTGTTTTAAAGAACAAGAATAGAAGGTGAGGTTACTGAGGTGAATTTACAGTTCAAAAAGAACCAGGGCAAAAAATAAGGTTACTGGAGGTTATGTCAGTCAACACAACACTACTTTAGCCACAAGGAAGTGAGGGTTTGTTTACTTTCTTTACTGTAAACTATCAAATCAAACAATTAAACACAAAACAACACTACTCTAGCCAAGACAATAAACACAACACAGAAATAAAAGTAAGTACACCATGCACGGAATATAATACAGTAAAGTTGGAGTGTAAAGAGTGAGGTCAGAAAAAGTGAGGTTACTTTAGCATTTCAGATAACGCTAAAAATCACACGACACTACTCTTGAAACATGTAGTTAACTCTGATGTTACTGTACACTAGCAAGTCATACAACACTCTTAACATAGATAAGTCAGGCATGAACAAGACAAGTGCATGATACCGTGATATTACCGTTATGTTACTCAGCACATACAACGCACAACATTACTACAGTCAAATCAAACAAGAAACTGAGGTTACTGGGTGTGAGGTTATGTTAGTCAACACAACACTACTCTAAACAAATCAAACAATTAAATACAACGCAAAACACTACTCTCGACACAAGAAACTGAGGTTACTGGGAAATAAGGTTATGTTAGTCAGCACAACACTACTTTAGCCAAGCCAAACAATCAAATACAACGCACAAAACTACTTTTGACGCAAGAAACTAGGTTCGCTGTTATGTTATCAAAGACATATAAACACAGGACTACCAAGTAAAACATAATTGGCTAGGTTACTTAATAAAGAACAAGAATAGAAAGTGGTATTACTGTCAGTCAACAAATACAAGCACAACACAGCCCTTGACACAAGGAAGTGAGGTTATGTTACACGTAAGATAGGGTCAGCAAACGCTCAAGTTTAATCTTTGCAAAAAGCAGCAAACGGAGCAACACAGGAACACCTCTGATCGTAATGAAAGCTGAGAGCAAAGAGAGGGAGAAAATGCGCGGCAAGAGAGCAGGTATTGTGGTGGGGAAACGTCTGGACCAATCAGAGCGCAGGACGACTAATTCCGACCAATCACAGAGCAGTATTTTAACTGGTAACGGCAAGTTTGCTGACAAAGACTTGTTGCGGATGTTGTGGTTAGGTACGCAGAAGGAAGTGAGATTAGATACGCAGAAGGATGTGGAGGTTAGATGTATAGAAGGGCACTGGGGTTAAAAAATAAATATGTAGAAGGAAACGTAGTTCAAATAATTACCAGAAGGAAGTGAAGGACGCGAGGGTTAAATATTTAGAAAGACACGAGGGCTAAATAATTACCATAGAAGGCTAGATGATTACCAACAGAAGGACAAGAATTAACACGTCAGCCAATCAGGTTACTTAAAGTGTTACGACTCGTCAGCTACAGTACGCTAAGAGAACAGGAGCTGGAGTTAGATACACAGAAGGAAGTGAAGGACGCGAAACAATTACCAAAAATGGTATATAATTAACCACAGGGGATGAAAAAGATAAATAATCAACCACAGAGGGTAGCAAAAGAAAGACAGAGGGTAGTAATTACACCCTAATTCCATTCCCTCATAAGAGCCCATGTTATTCTATTCTCCCATAAGACCCCATGTTAATCTATTCTCCATAAGACCAATGTTAGCGCTCAAGCGCGGGCCCTTACTACTGACTATGTAATGGGAATTCGAAAAAAATTTAAAGATGTTTGTGTAATTGCCCACAACGGGCAAGGTTTTGACTTTCAATTCATTTTACAGTATATTATGGAAGAAACTAAATTCACACCAAAAATAACTCCTCGGGGAACTAAAGCTATTTTGATCGAAGTAGCCAACGTAAGGTTTGTGGACTCACTTAGCTATTTTCCCATGGCTCTCGCTGCGCTCCCTAACGCCTTTGAACTGCCTCCTGAGAAAAAGAAGGGCTACTTTCCCCACCTCTTCAACACCTTGGCGAACCAAAATTATGTAGGCCCTATTCCTGACAAAAAATACTACTGCCCCGAATCCATGTTTGAAAAGAAACACGAAGCCTTTGAAGAATGGTACGAGGAACAGGTGGCGAGTAACTATGTCTTTGACTTTCAAAAGGAAATCTTGGAGTATTGCATCTCTGACGTAGAGATTTTAGCTCAGGCATGTATTAAATTTAGAGCCTTACTTCTTCAAGAGTGTAACGTAGATCCTTTTCTCGAGGCTATAACAATCGCCAGTGCATGTAACCTGGCCTTCCGCCGTAACTTCTTAAAAGAAAATACTATTGGACTAATACCAAAATCAGGGTACCGACTTGCAGACAATCAGTCAGCCGTTGCTTTACAATGGTTAACGTGGGAAGAGGAGAAACGTGGAGTAAAGATTCAACATGCGGGTCGGGGCAGAGAAGCTAAAATTAATGGACTAAAAGTTGACGGGTTTGACGGGGAACGAATTTATGAGTTTCACGGGTGTTACTGGCACGGCTGCCCAAAATGCTATCAATACAGCAGAGAAGAACCTCTGCCGGATGATCCCTCAGACAGTTTGCATCTCCGTTACGAGAGAACCAAGTCCAAAATGGCAAAATTTAATAGCTATGAAGTTGTAGAGATGTGGGAGTGCGAGTTTAGAGCTTTGAAGAAAGACAAAAAACTAAATCACTTGAACAAACTATCCATTCTAAACACACTTCCGCTTAATCCTAGGGATTCCTTCTTTGGAGGTAGAACGGGTAATACTAAAACGTATTGTAAATGTGAAGAGGGAGAAACAATCCAATACGTTGATGTCTGTTCCCTTTATCCGTTTGTGAATAAATATTGTAAGTATCCCGTTGGTCATCCTACTGTTTACGTTGGAAATGACTGCCGAGAGAGGGGCCTTGAAGTAGAGGGCTTGTTGAAATGCAAAATTCTACCTCCTTACAACCTGTATCATCCCGTACTCCCCGCTAAAATGAATAATAAATTGATGTTTGTTTTGTGTAGAACTTGCGGTGAGACTTTAAACCAAGGGGAATGTTTTCATGATAGTGAGGAAAGGGCAATGGTAGGAACATGGACTATGGATGAAATTAGAAAAGCTGTAGAAAAAGGCTATGTGATCTTGGACATGTATGAGTTGTGGGAGTATGAGGTAGCCACATACGAGAAAGATGGACTTTTTACAGACTTTATTAATAAATTCTTGAAAGTAAAGCAGGAAGCCTCAGGGTATCCCGCATGGTGTAAAACAGAGGAAGATAAAGACAAGTATGTTTCTGATTTCTTTGAGCGTGAGGGTATTCAAATGGAGAAATACAAAATTGCTAAAAATGGAGGACTCAGGTCAGTAGCTAAATTAATGTTAAATTCATTCTGGGGCAAGTTTGGTCAACGATAAAACATGACAAAAACTGAAATCGTGAGGGACTCTAAAGAATTATTCAATTCGTTAATTCAACCAGGAAAGTAAGTAAAGTTTGTTGAAGTAATTAACCAAGAGGTTTTATTAGTTAATTGGCAGAATGTTGATGATGCCGGTGAGGCTCTAAGGACTGTAAATGTTGTTATTGCGGCCTACACCACTGCTCATGCCAGACTTAAACTGTATGAACACTTAGATGCCCTTGGAGGACAGGTCTTGTATTACGACACGGACTCGTGTATTTATTTATACCGGGGAGGATTGTATAGAGTCCCTACGGGAGATTACCTCGGGGAAATGACAGATGAATTGGTAGGTGATTACGGGCCTGGATCTTTCATCGTTGAATTCGTTTCTGGGGGGCCAAAAACTTACGCGTACCTTGTCTGGTCAACCAAAGAACAATGTTTGAAAACCGTTTGTAAAATCAAGGGCCTCACCCTCAACATGAAGACTTCCGAAACGTTAAACTTTGAAGCTCTGAAAAAGATGGTCCTCAGTGAAGCTGCTGAAATACTAGAAATTGAAGAGAGTAGAATCAGGAGAACAAAGAGACGAGAAGTCGTTACAGTAAGTGAAATTAAAAAGTTTAAGATTACAGGACCCAAGAGAAAATTTAATGATGATCACGACACCTTGCCTTTCGGCTTTAAAAAACAAAGAGTTGCTTAAAGAGCTGTCACTCACACGGGTACTGAGTGCATATACCTCTAAACATCAGCTCTATTACCTCATTCTGCTCTGAGACTTGGTACTGAACAGACGTGCCTGTGCTGTTACTGTTTGTCTCTCCTTGTAGAATGTCTGTTGAATATATTACACCCGCTATTCAAGCGGTGTTTTTAAAGTTTATATCTAAAAGAAAGTTGAATGAAAATTCTAAATTTCGCATTACATCCTCAGAGTATGAGTTCTTTCTTACTGGGCCAATAGACGTATTAGAATGGCCTTTGATGTTCTCGGAGTACATAGTAGATAAAATAACGGAGAACTCCTCATCAAACACCTACATCGGAGTATCAATAAAGCATGGCGATGTTTCGGGAAATATACCATTCTTTCCTATAGGGAATTTAACACCGTCAGTTTTTGATGATCACTTTGAACAAATATTTTGTAACGTTGAGAAACTATCTGGTGTTTTACGTCTTGAAGTAACACTTGTCTCAATTCCATGTTGCTACCTTCGATAAAGGGAGTACCTTTCCCTACGGAGCAGCGTTACTCTTGTATATACCACTTGTCACTAGTACAGTTACATCATTCTGCTCCAAGTCGTGGTACAGATCAGACGTTCTTTTGCACTCCTATTGCCTGTACTATTGAGTAAATTGTGACATGGCTGCTAAATACTATACATTCAATAACAAGCCGGTATTGGTTCTGTTTGATAGTGAAGGAAAGCCATGGTTTAAAGCTAAAGACGTAGCTACTGCTCTAAAGCATATTAATGGCTGGAGTGCAGTTCGGAAACATGTAGATGACAGTGATAAATTAACTGTTAGTTGTTTTACTGACGCCCAAAAACAGGGCGTTGGACCGATTGAGAAAACAACGGTTTTTATAAACGAAGCCGGATTATGTTCTTTGATGTTAAAATCAAATACTCCTGAAGCAAGACTGTTAGTAAGAAGTCTGTTGCCGGAGAAGTTTTACCTTACTTACACAAATATGAAAGATGAAAGTTCACTTTAAATGTAAATTTTTCTTTAAAATCACAAGTTCCCACTGTATGAATGTGTGTGTGTGTGTGAATTAAGGTCCCTGGCGCGGGTGACGAAAAGCCCCGTAAACCTGAATGATGGTCCCTGGCGCGGGTGACGAAAAGCCCCGTAAACCTGAATGAAGGGCTTAGTAGATTGAGGTGCCGGGCTAACACCCCGGCTACTCTTTCGAACAACCCGGTGTGAATGAAGGACTTTGTACATCGAGCAGTCTAGACTACTCCTTGGAACAGTCCGTACGGTGGGACTTGTAAGAAATAAAATAAAATAAAAAAATAAATACAAAAAGTAAAAAAATACAAAATAAAAAACAAAAAATATAAAAAGGAGGTAGCATTTTGTTATGGAGTGGCTACCACAGTGAGAGGCGATGGTTGGGGCCTCTCACCCCAGAGGTTTAGGGCTCCTGGCGTTGCTCTGGGTAACCAAAAAGAACGTGCCGACGCTCCTACGGCCTAGCCTAACGGCTTACCGTGGTGTGGAAACGTGAGCGTTCAAAATTATTTCACCGGGGTTAGAAGTGTTTGGCCGGGAAATTCAAGAAGTTTTGGTCAAGTTAAATATAGTTCCTGACCAAGTACTTTCAGCGGAGGCAAGAGTAAATGACCGAGAAATTTAAAACACTACGGTCAAATTAATTGTAGTCCCCGTTAAAGTAACTTCACCGGACTTGGACATAATTGACCGGGAAACTTAAAAAGACACTACAGTAAAGTTAAATGTAATCCCTGGTAAAGTATTTTTTACCGGACTCTAAAGTAAATAGCCGAGGAATTTAAGAATTTTTGGTCAAGTTAAATATAGTTTCCGACCAAGTACGTTCACCGGAGGCAGGAGTAAATGACCGAGAAAGTTAAAACACAACGGTCAAGTAAAATGCAACCCCCGGTAAAGTATTTTCAGCGGACGTGGAGACGTTTGGCCGAGATATTTAAGACGTTACGGTCAAGTTAAATGTAACCCCCGATAAAGTATTTTCAGCGCACGTGGAGACGTTTGGCCGAGATATTTAAAACACTACGGTCAAGTTAAATATAACCCCCGTTAAAGTAACTTCACCGGACTTGGACATAATTGACCGAGAAATCACATGGTGAAAGTACCTCACGGACCCCGGCAAACAGTTTAGCGGGCCTGGAATCCTTTGGCCGAGGGATTTCAGAGTTTCAGTCAATTTATGACACTGCCCTCTTAGAACACCTTCAAGCGGAATTTGAAGTATTTGACGGAGAAATTACACCGTAAAATTACAACAGACCCACCGTTTTACAAAACTTGGACGCATATGACCAAGGAATTACATCGTCAAAGGTAAATGTTGCCCCTGGTTTCATGGGAATCATAAATAAATTACCGAGGAGAAAATAGCATATAATTTACCATATTAAAGATCGTATTTCACAGTTGGTCGTCTTCTGATATGTACCCATGGTGTGTAATTTATGGCCAACTCTCCGATATTGGTGTTAGTTACAATCCTTTTACTATTAAATTCAGTGAAATGATATATTTCTTTCTTGTTGGTGTTTCGTAACAGCGTTTTCAGTAACTGATTTAATAAAAACAACTACAACAAAAAGACAACTCTGCATTTTTTTAACTTTACAAAATACCCTACTGTCACCTGTCTCTTATGCATTAGTTTTAATTCTTAAACAGTGGGTCCTGAGGGTCCAACACTTAGAATCATGATAATTGAGTTGGGACCCATTTTGGGTCCCACCTACTTCCGGTGGAGTGGGGGTATAGTTTTCTTGTCTGTCCATTTCTGCTAGTTTTTACAAGCCTCTTCTCTCTTTTCAGTTAATATTACCTTGAGACTTCTAAACAGTTCAATACATGTAAATTTGCCCAAAGTAATCCTGCTATCATAAGTATAAAGTTCTAAATATTCCTTTAATTTACATACACTACCCCATGCACAACAACTAAAGCCCAGCTATTGGTCTATTTATCTAATAAACAAGGCAGATACATATCCCATTAGAACAGCTAAAATGTCAACATATTTTAACAATAATTACCTTAATTGTAACAGTTAAAAAATAGCCATAGAGCCATTTTAGCAATGGGAGGTGTTTTGGTTCCTTTATTTTCAGTAACTTCTCGTTAAACAGTCAGTCAATGTATAATTTATTTTGTGTTGGTTTGTAACCAGTTTTCTTGTATGTTAAATATTTTTCAATCACAAGTATTTGACAACTGTAACTGAACTAAAGAGACTGCTCAAATCTTGGGTACGCTAACACAAAACACGCAATCCGTACCCATGTAAGAGAAAAGCACCGCAAAACAACACCGGAAGTGCAAGGGGGGCGAAACGCCCCCCTAACCCATAATGAGAAACATACAATCTTTCTTAGCGAGCCCGGTCTTTATTCGCTAATTTTAACACAGAGCTAGTTTTCTTGTATGTGAGTGTTTGTATAAACTGTTCAACCATGTCAGTGCCATTATTTAAGAGTAGCTGAGATAATGTAGAGAAAACAATACCGGAAGTACGGGGGAGCGAAACTCTCCCCATATTGAATAAACCAAGCCTTTACTCACTTAATTTTACACAACAAATAGAAGCAAACACCCTGAAAAAACTAGTACAACAGAGCTTGAGATAAATGGTTCTGTCCAGTTTTGTGATGTTTCTTCTTTACAGAGTTTAAATTGTAGCGTGGGTTAATAAGTAGAAAATTGCATTTCAATTACCCCAAAAACTCTCAAGATATTTAATTTTAAAGTATATCCCCTTCAACCGTCTTGATACTTGCCCGCAGTACAGAGTTTAAGTTTTTAATGTAGCGGAGGTTAACAGGTATATACATACCAAGTTTCATTGAAATCGGCTTAACCGTTCTTAAGATATTCAATTGTAAATTACTGCCCCTTCATTTATTTTGATACTTGTCCGCAGTACAGAGTTTAAGTTTTTTAAATCGTAGCAGAGGTTAACAGGGACATACATACAAAATTTCATTAAAATCGGCCAAGCCGTTCTTAAGATATTGATTTTTAAAATTTTCACCCTCCATCATCCCCCAAACAACCCCTTTTCCACCCTCCAACAAAATTGAAAGTTAGAGGATGTTAACAAGTACCTACATACCAAGTTTCGTAAAAATCGGCTCAGCCGTTCTCGAGATATTTAATTTTGAAAATTTGCCCCTTCATTTTTTGAGATGCAACCCGCAACATTTTGGTTAATATTTTAGTCATGTGGGCAGATATCCCTCGCGCGCGCCTACACTACGTAGTAGGCGGATTCTGTTATCAGAATTGCTCTAGGACTTACCGTTTTCGAGATATTAGCGATTTTAGGATAATCAGACTCAAAAAAGAGAAGAAGAAGAAGGAAAAAGAGAGAAGCAGTGGCACGGAGTGGTGAGGGGGAGAGGGGAAGGTGAGGGGAGTAACATAGCATACAGAAGAAGAAGAAATAAATCAGAGGATGGCTGAGGGGGAGTGGGGAGGGGGAAGGTGAGGGGTGAGAAGAAGAAGAACACGCAAGTGCTAACAGAAGTGATCAGTAGTCCAGGCTATGATTCAGCGCTAACATTGTTTTATATGGGAAAACGTGTTGCCAACCTAAGAAAATCTCAAAACAAAAAATATGACCTAAATGACAGAGGTACCAACTTAAGAAAACAAAATACCTGTTGGCAACTTACGTCACGCTAACATGACCAACCGAAAATTACGTCACGCTAACGTGACCAAGCATGGGTAGTGTTGCCAACCCAACACTTCCCAACAAATGAACATATATAAAAGAACGAAACATGTTAGCACTCACTCACAGCGTAGACTACTGATCACTTCTGTTAGCACTTGCGTGTTCTTCTTCTTCTCACCCCTCACCTTCCCCCTCCCCACTCCCCCTCAGCCATCCTCTGATTTATTTCTTCTTCTTCTGTATGCTATGTTACTCCCCTCACCTTCCCCTCTCCCCCTCACCACTCCGTGCCACTGCTTCTCTCTTTTTCCTTCTTCTTCTTCTCTTTTTTGAGTCTGATTATCCTAAAATCGCTAATATCTCGAAAACGGTAAGTCCTAGAGCAATTCTGATAACAGAATCCGCCTACTACGTAGTGTAGGCGCGCGCGAGGGATATCTTCCCACATGACTAAAATATTAACCAAAATGTTGCGGGTTGCATCTCAAAAAATGAAGGGGCAAATTTTCAAAATTAAATATCTCGAGAACGGCTGAGCCGATTTTTACGAAACTTGGTATGTAGGTACTTGTTAACATCCTCTAACTTTCAATTTTGTTGGAGGGTGGAAAAGGGGTTGTTTGGGGGATGATGGAGGGTGAAAATTTTAAAAATCAATATCTTAAGAACGGCTTGGCCGATTTTAATGAAATTTTGTATGTATGTCCCTGTTAACCTCTGCTACGATTTAAAAAACTTAAACTCTGTACTGCGGACAAGTATCAAAATAAATGAAGGGGCAGTAATTTACAATTGAATATCTTAAGAACGGTTAAGCCGATTTCAATGAAACTTGGTATGTATATACCTGTTAACCTCCGCTACATTAAAAACTTAAACTCTGTACTGCGGGCAAGTATCAAGACGGTTGAAGGGGATATACTTTAAAATTAAATATCTTGAGAGTTTTTGGGGTAATTGAAATGCAATTTTCTACTTATTAACCCACGCTACAATTTAAACTCTGTAAAGAAGAAACATCACAAAACTGGACAGAACCATTTATCTCAAGCTCTGTTGTACTAGTTTTTTCAGGGTGTTTGCTTCTATTTGTTGTGTAAAATTAAGTGAGTAAAGGCTTGGTTTATTCAATATGGGGAGAGTTTCGCTCCCCCGTACTTCCGGTATTGTTTTCTCTACATTATCTCAGCTACTCTTAAATAATGGCACTGACATGGTTGAACAGTTTATACAAACACTCACATACAAGAAAACTAGCTCTGTGTTAAAATTAGCGAATAAAGACCGGGCTCGCTAAGAAAGATTGTATGTTTCTCATTATGGGTTAGGGGGGGCGTTTCGCCCCCCTTGCACTTCCGGTGTTGTTTTGCGGTGCTTTTCTCTTACATGGGTACGGATTGCGTGTTTTGTGTTAGCGTACCCAAGATTTGAGCAGTCTCTTTAGTTCAGTTACAGTTGTCAAATACTTGTGATTGAAAAATATTTAACATACAAGAAAACTGGTTACAAACCAACACAAAATAAATTATACTTTGACTGACTGTTTAACGAGAAGTTACTGAAAATAAAGGAACCAAAACACCTCCCATTGCTAAAATGGCTCTATGGCTATTTTTTAACTGTTACAATTAAGGTAATTATTGTTAAAATATGTTGACTTTTTAGCTGTTCTAATGGGATATGTATCTGCCTTGTTTATTAGATAAATAGACCAATAGCTGGGCTTTAGTTGTTGTGCATGGGGTAGTGTATGTAAATTAAAGGAATATTTAGAACTTTATACTTATGATAGCAGGATTACTTTGGGCAAATTTACATGTATTGAACTGTTTAGAAGTCTCAAGGTAATATTAACTGAAAAGAGAGAAGAGGCTTGTAAAAACTAGCAGAAATGGACAGACAAGAAAACTATACCCCCACTCCACCGGAAGTAGGTGGGACCCAAAATGGGTCCCAACTCAATTATCATGATTCTAAGTGTTGGACCCTCAGGACCCACTGTTTAAGAATTAAAACTAATGCATAAGAGACAGGTGATAGTAGGGTATTTTGTAAAGTTAAAAAAATGCAGAGTTGTCTTTTTGTTGTAGTTGTATTTATTAAATCAGTTACTGAAAACGCTGTTACGAAACACCAACAAGAAAGAAATATATCATTTTACTGAATTTAATAGTAAAAGGATTGTAACTAACACCAATATCGGAGAGTTGGCCATAAATTACACACCATGGGTACATATCAGAAGACGACCAACTGTGAAATACGATCTTTAATATGGTAAATTATATGGTATTTTCTCCTCGGTAATTTATTTATGATTCCCATGAAACCAGGGGCAACATTTACCTTTGACGATGTAATTCCTTGGTCATATGCGTCCAAGTTTTGTAAAACGGTGGGTCTGTTGTAATTTTACGGTGTAATTTTTCCGTCAAATACTTCAAATTCCGCTTGAAGGTGTTCTAAGAGGGCAGTGTCATAAATTGACTGAAACTCTGAAATCCCTCGGCCAAAGGATTCCAGGCCCGCTAAACTGTTTGCCGGGGTCCGTGAGGTACTTTCACCATGTGATTTCTCGGTCAATTATGTCCAAGTCCGGTGAAGTTACTTTAACGGGGGTTATATTTAACTTGACCGTAGTGTTTTAAATATCTCGGCCAAACGTCTCCACGTCCGCTGAAAATACTTTATCGGGGGTTACATTTAACTTGACCGTAACGTCTTAAATATCTCGGCCAAACGTCTCCACGTCCGCTGAAAATACTTTACCGGGGGTTGCATTTTACTTGACCGTTGTGTTTTAACTTTCTCGGTCATTTACTCCTGCCTCCGGTGAACGTACTTAGTCGGAAACTATATTTAACTTGACCAAAAATTCTTAAATTCCTCGGCTATTTACTTTAGAGTCCGGTAAAAAATACTTTACCAGGGATTACATTTAACTTTACTGTAGTGTCTTTTTAAGTTTCCCGGTCAATTATGTCCAAGTCCGGTGAAGTTACTTTAACGGGGACTACAATTAATTTGACTGTAGTGTTTTAAATTTCTCGGTCATTTACTCTTGCCTCCGCTGAAAGTACTTGGTCAGGAACTATATTTAACTTGACCAAAACTTCTTGAATTTCCCGGCCAAACACTTCTAACCCCGGTGAAATAATTTTGAACGCTCACGTTTCCACACCACGGTAAGCCGTTTGGCTAGGCCGTAGGAGCGTCGGCGCGTTCTTTTTGGTTACCCAGAGCAACGCCAGGAGCCCTAAACCTCTGGGGTGAGAGGCCCCAACCATCGCCTCTCACTGTGGTAGCCACTCCATAACAAAATGCTACCTCCTTTTTATATTTTTTGTTTTTTATTTTGTATTTTTTTACTTTTTGTATTAATTTTTTTATTTTATTTTATTTCTTACAAGTCCCACCGTACGGACTGTTCCAAGGAGTAGTCTAGACTGCTCGATGTACAAAGTCCTTCATTCACACCGGGTTGTTCGAAAGAGTAGCCGGGGTGTTAGCCCGGCACCTCAATCTACTAAGCCCTTCATTCAGGTTTACGGGGCTTTTCGTCACCCGCGCCAGGGACCATCATTCAGGTTTACGGGGCTTTTCGTCACCCGCGCCAGGGACCTTAATTCACACACACACACACATTCATACAGTGGGAACTTGTGATTTTAAAGAAAAATTTACATTTAAAGTGAACTTTCATCTTTCATATTTGTGTAAGTAAGGTAAAACTTCTCCGGCAACAGACTTCTTACTAACAGTCTTGCTTCAGGAGTATTTGATTTTAACATCAAAGAACATAATCCGGCTTCGTTTATAAAAACCGTTGTTTTCTCAATCGGTCCAACGCCCTGTTTTTGGGCGTCAGTAAAACTACTAACAGTTAATTTATCACTGTCATCTACATGTTTCCGAACTGCACTCCAGCCATTAATATGCTTTAGAGCAGTAGCTACGTCTTTAGCTTTAAACCATGGCTTTCCTTCACTATCAAACAGAACCAATACCGGCTTGTTATTGAATGTATAGTATTTAGCAGCCATGTCACAATTTACTCAATAGTACAGGCAATAGGAGTGCAAAAGAACGTCTGATCAGTACCCCGACTTGGAGCAGAATGATGTAACTGTACTAGTGACAAGTGGTATATACAAGAGTAACGCTGCTCCGTAGGGAAAGGTACTCCCTTTATCGAAGGTAGCAACATGGAATTGAGACAAGTGTTACTTCAAGACGTAAAACACCAGATAGTTTCTCAACGTTACAAAATATTTGTTCAAAGTGATCATCAAAAACTGACGGTGTTAAATTCCCTATAGGAAAGAATGGTATATTTCCCGAAACATCGCCATGCTTTATTGATACTCCGATGTAGGTGTTTGATGAGGAGTTCTCCGTTATTTTATCTACTATGTACTCCGAGAACATCAAAGGCCATTCTAATACGTCTATTGGCCCAGTAAGAAAGAACTCATACTCTGAGGATGTAATGCGAAATTTAGAATTTTCATTCAACTTTCTTTTAGATATAAACTTTAAAAACACCGCTTGAATAGCGGGTGTAATATATTCAACAGACATTCTACAAGGAGAGACAAACAGTAACAGCACAGGCACGTCTGTTCAGTACCAAGTCTCAGAGCAGAATGAGGTAATAGAGCTGATGTTTAGAGGTATATGCACTCAGTACCCGTGTGAGTGACAGCTCTTTAAGCAACTCTTTGTTTTTTAAAGCCGAAAGGCAAGGTGTCGTGATCATCATTAAATTTTCTCTTGGGTCCTGTAATCTTAAACTTTTTAATTTCACTTACTGTAACGACTTCTCGTCTCTTTGTTCTCCTGATTCTACTCTCTTCAATTTCTAGTATTTCAGCAGCTTCACTGAGGACCATCTTTTTCAGAGCTTCAAAGTTTAACGTTTCGGAAGTCTTCATGTTGAGGATGAGGCCCTTGATTTTACAAACGGTTTTCAAACATTGTTCTTTGGTTGACCAGACAAGGTACGCGTAAGTTTTTGGCCCCCCAGAAACGAATTCAACGATGAAAGATCCAGGCCCGTAATCACCTACCAATTCATCTGTCATTTCCCCGAGGTAATCTCCCGTAGGGACTCTATACAATCCTCCCCGGTATAAATAAATACACGAGTCCGTGTCGTAATACAAGACCTGTCCTCCAAGGGCATCTAAGTGTTCATACAGTTTAAGTCTGGCATGAGCAGTGGTGTAGGCCGCAATAACAACATTTACAGTCCTTAGAGCCTCACCGGCATCATCAACATTCTGCCAATTAACTAATAAAACCTCTTGGTTAATTACTTCAACAAACTTTACTTCCTTTCCTGGTTGAGTTAACGAATTGAATAATTCTTTAGAGTCCCTCACGATTTCAGTTTTTGTCATGTTTTATCGTTGACCAAACTTGCCCCAGAATGAATTTAACATTAATTTAGCTACTGACCTGAGTCCTCCATTTTTAGCAATTTTGTATTTCTCCATTTGAATACCCTCACGCTCAAAGAAATCAGAAACATACTTGTCTTTATCTTCCTCTGTTTTACACCATGCGGGATACCCTGAGGCTTCCTGCTTTACTTTCAAGAATTTATTAATAAAGTCTGTAAAAAGTCCATCTTTCTCGTATGTGGCTACCTCATACTCCCACAACTCATACATGTCCAAGATCACATAGCCTTTTTCTACAGCTTTTCTAATTTCATCCATAGTCCATGTTCCTACCATTGCCCTTTCCTCACTATCATGAAAACATTCCCCTTGGTTTAAAGTCTCACCGCAAGTTCTACACAAAACAAACATCAATTTATTATTCATTTTAGCGGGGAGTACGGGATGATACAGGTTGTAAGGAGGTAGAATTTTGCATTTCAACAAGCCCTCTACTTCAAGGCCCCTCTCTCGGCAGTCATTTCCAACGTAAACAGTAGGATGACCAACGGGATACTTACAATATTTATTCACAAACGGATAAAGGGAACAGACATCAACGTATTGGATTGTTTCTCCCTCTTCACATTTACAATACGTTTTAGTATTACCCGTTCTACCTCCAAAGAAGGAATCCCTAGGATTAAGCGGAAGTGTGTTTAGAATGGATAGTTTGTTCAAGTGATTTAGTTTTTTGTCTTTCTTCAAAGCTCTAAACTCGCACTCCCACATCTCTACAACTTCATAGCTATTAAATTTTGCCATTTTGGACTTGGTTCTCTCGTAACGGAGATGCAAACTGTCTGAGGGATCATCCGGCAGAGGTTCTTCTCTGCTGTATTGATAGCATTTTGGGCAGCCGTGCCAGTAACACCCGTGAAACTCATAAATTCGTTCCCCGTCAAACCCGTCAACTTTTAGTCCATTAATTTTAGCTTCTCTGCCCCGACCCGCATGTTGAATCTTTACTCCACGTTTCTCCTCTTCCCACGTTAACCATTGTAAAGCAACGGCTGACTGATTGTCTGCAAGTCGGTACCCTGATTTTGGTATTAGTCCAATAGTATTTTCTTTTAAGAAGTTACGGCGGAAGGCCAGGTTACATGCACTGGCGATTGTTATAGCCTCGAGAAAAGGATCTACGTCACACTCTTGAAGAAGTAAGGCTCTAAATTTAATACATGCCTGAGCTAAAATCTCTACGTCAGAGATGCAATACTCCAAGATTTCCTTTTGAAAGTCAAAGACATAGTTACTCGCCACCTGTTCCTCGTACCATTCTTCAAAGGCTTCGTGTTTCTTTTCAAACATGGATTCGGGGCAGTAGTATTTTTTGTCAGGAATAGGGCCTACATAATTTTGGTTCGCCAAGGTGTTGAAGAGGTGGGGAAAGTAGCCCTTCTTTTTCTCAGGAGGCAGTTCAAAGGCGTTAGGGAGCGCAGCGAGAGCCATGGGAAAATAGCTAAGTGAGTCCACAAACCTTACGTTGGCTACTTCGATCAAAATAGCTTTAGTTCCCCGAGGAGTTATTTTTGGTGTGAATTTAGTTTCTTCCATAATATACTGTAAAATGAATTGAAAGTCAAAACCTTGCCCGTTGTGGGCAATTACACAAACATCTTTAAATTTTTTTCGAATTCCCATTACATAGTCCATGAAGTGTTTTACCGGTTCTTTTTCAAATACCCTTTGCCGTTCCGAGCAAGTTTCACACTCACCCCCATTAATACATTTAAAGCAGTACTGTTGAGAAACGCACAAGTTTACTTTATGAACTTTCTGTTGTGGGTCTGAGGGAAGTGACTCATCCTGCCTTGTTTCCAAGTCAAAGAAAATAAACAAAAAATCACGGTCTTTCGGTGTTCTCCTATCTACCCTCATGAAACACTGATGCGCTGGGTCTTTGAACGCTTCACAGGGCTTACAGAAAACTTCTCCGCATACATGAGCTGTCTTACGTCTTTTTGGATAAATCATTTTCTTACAGTCACGGCAGAGTTTTACAGTTTTACAAATTTGCCCTTGATGAGCTACTAAACACCGCTCATTTTTGAAGGAGCGGTTGCAAAAACGGCATGTGATGCCACCGTGTTCTAGTTTACAGGGCGGGGAGATAGTATGACAGGACGAGCATCTGTTAGAGCATCGATGCTCATGTCTGTTGCTATAGGGAATATGACAGGCTTCACAAAAGAAATTGCAAACAAACGCAGCAGTTAAGTTTCTAATTACATTGTAATGACCGTTGTGAAAGAGAAGGTTAATTTTTAACTTAGCGTTCTCATTACCTCCCTCAAAGTAAACATCCCGGCCTTTTCTGTCAAAGTTGTAGACTGTGATTTTGTATTTTTTAAGATGGGACTGGAATTTTTCAAGCTCAGGGATTCCTGCACCCTCCTCCGGCATTTCTACACGGGCTTTTGCTATGAGTTTATTAGCTCTGAATGTTTGTCTTTTCCCCATGTCCTGGCGAATAGCTTTGTACTGAGGATCATTTTTTGCAAGTGCTTTGCCTACTACCAACGCTCTAGCCAAACATAAATTGTCTTTATTATTAATTACTATAATACCCTTCCTAGCTTTAGATTCTTCATCAAAGGTATTGTAAAAGTCGGGTCTTGCCCTTCCTTTACCTACGGGGACGTTAATCCTCGTAACATCAACTCTAAACGTGTCACTGCTAGTAATTGATTCAGAGTTACTTTGAATTATGCCCCCGAAAATATCCCAGAGAACATCACCGCTAACTTCAGAGACCGGTCTCAAAGATACGTAGCCCGGTTCAGCACTCTTTAAATTTATAGACTGTAATTTAAACCCGAGATAGTCGGTAGGTGCAACGTTGGCTTTGGATGTCTCTACAATTTGATTAAAACCTTTACGAATCCAATCAAACTCAGAGATACCCTTGGGAGGTTTAGTGAATTTGAAAACAGTGTTAGTCCCGTAAAGCCTAAAGTGTCTAACATAGGTTTCATCTTTACTAATTAAATCTACGGGGTTTTGAGGGTCCTTTTTAGAAACGTCCATCATTCAACAGAGAATTAAATACTGAACACAAGCTAAACTGTGCTAAGGCTTAAAAGAGCAAGTACCCCGAACAGAGTCAAACTCACACGGATACAACTGAATTACGCAGAATCAATAATAATCTGTGCAAGAGAACACTTACGCAAGAGTAGCACAAAACACGTCTGATCAGCGTCACGACTGGAATCAGACTGAAGAACTAGAGCTTGTTGTAAGAGATATATATAGAGAGTGGACCTGTTACTTTTTCACTGTTTGATCTAATGAAACTGATACTTTTGGAACTGTTACCTTGAAAACTGTGGGAATGGGAATGGGTAGTGTAAGACCTGTTACTTTATTGGAACGGTTACTTTTGGAACTGTTACTTTGTGGCAGTCTTCATCGATATTAAATGAACAATATAGATGATGTAACTGTAACACTTGGAACTGATACTTTAAAGTCACCGATCAGGTTCTCTAAAAGAACAGGTACAGAGGATCTACAAAAGAGCACAGTACCTCTGCATTACTACGCATGTCAGAAAAACACTAACACACAAACTACGAAAGTCAAACCAGAACTACAGGTTACCGAAAGTTAACTCTAATGAAGGTATCAAACACTACTCTAACCAAAACTAAATTAAAGAACAAGAATAGAGTGTGAGGTTGTTGAGGTGAATTTACTGTACAAAAGAACCAGGGCAAAAAATCAGGTTACTGGAGGTTATGTTAGTCAACACAACACTACTTTAGCCACGAGTAAGTGAGGTTATGTTACTTTCTTTACTGTAAACTACCAAATCAAACAATTAAATATAAACACAACATTACTCTAGCCAAGACAATAAACACGCATACAACACAAAAATAAAATGAAGTACAACATGCACGTAAAATTAATATAATACAGTAAGGTTGGAGTGTAATGGGCGAGGTTAGAAAAAGTAGGTTACTTTAGCAAGTCAGATAATGCTAAAAATCACAGGACACGCAAGATTACTATAATACAATGTGAGGTTATGTAAAATACAAATTAAAAGTGAGGTTATGTTATATTAGGTTATGGTAAGAAAATGGTTGAGATTGAGGTTATGTTAGTCAGCATATACAAGTACGTCACTACCAAGTAAAACAAAATGGTGAAGTTACTTAATAAAGAACAAGGACAGAAAGTGATATTACTGTCACTCAACACATACAAGTACGACACAACTCTTGACACAAGGAAGTGGGGTTACTGTTACCGGCATGTTAGTCAGCACATACAAACACTAATCTAGTCAAATCAAACAATTAAATACAACACACAAAACTACTCTTACAAGAAAATAAGGCTTTTGTGACTCTCAAAGGTTACTGTTATGTTAGTCAACACATACAAACACAATACTACCAAGTAAAACAAAAATGGTGAAGTTACTGTATAAAAGAACAAGGAGGTGAGGTTATGGTAACTCTCAAAGGTTACAGATGTAAGGTTATGTCAGTCAACAAATACAAGTACGACACAACTCTTGACACAAGAAACTGAGGTTACTGGGTGTGAGGTTATGTTAGTCAACACAACACTACTTTAGCCAGAACAAACAAGAAACTGATGTTATTGTACACTAGCAAGTCAGATAACGCTAAAATCACACGAAACGCAAGATTACTATAATAAAAATGAGGTTATGTTACACAGAATAAAACAAATTAAAAGTGAGGTTATGTAAAATAAAAGCAAAAAGTGAGGTTAGGAAAAGTGAAGCCGCTATGGGGAGCAAACGCTCAAGTTTAATCTTTGCAAAACGCAGCGAACGGAGCAGCGCAAAAACACGTCCAATCGCAACGGGAGCAGGGAGCAAAGAGAGAGAGAGAAAATGCGCGGCAAGATAGCAGGTATTGTGGTGGGGGCCACGTCTCTTTCAATCACAGAGCCCACAGGTAACAACTAGTTACAACGAGTTTGCTGACAGAGACTATGTTGAGGATGTTGTGGTTAGATGTACAGAAGGCTAGATGATTAACAGCAGAAGGACACGTGGGTTGATAATTACCACAGAAGGCTAGATGATTAACAACAGAAGGACACGTGGGTTAAATAATTACCACAGAAGGCTAAATGATTAACAACGGAATGACACAAGGGTGAAATAATTACCACTGAAGGCTAGATGATTAACAACAGAAGGACACGAGGGTTAAATAATTACCAAAATTGTAGATAATTAATCATAGAGGGTCAGAAAATCAACCACAGAGGGTAGCAAAAGAGCCACAGAGGGAGGCAATTACACCCTAATTCCATTCCTCATAAGAGCCCATGTTATTCTATTCTCCGTAAGAGTCCATGTTAATCTATTCTCCATAAGACCCTATGTTAATCTATTCTCCATAAGACCCTATGTTGGACCCCAAGCGCGCGGCATGACTACTGACCATACATACTAACACATTAGATGAAAAAAGAAAGCTCACTTCGCGAAGCCCCACCGAAGGGAATTATGACGACTCCCCAATCTTCCAGATTGTTGCCATTAATCAAGACACCGGATGGTAAATGGTAAATGGCAACCATGCCAATTTTTCCCGTATTCTGAAAAGGTCATTCTCTACAAGCCACTGCAAAAGTGAGTTGGCTTCAATGAAATCAGTTTCTTCAATTTCGTTGGTTGATGAAGCTATAACAGTAGGCGAAGTGTCGTCAGCTAAGAGACATATATTTCCTTTACCAATGCTGCTATTAATGGCATTTATGAAAAGTAAAAATAGAATGGGACCCACAACTGAACCCTGTGGAACACCCCTTTGTAAAAGCGACCCGGATATTATCCAAATTAATTAATTTAATAACCACTTTAGCTTAATTATTTACTTAAAACCCTTTAATGCCTTGATGTTCTGCCCTAGAATCGATACGAATATTGAGTATTTATTGTTAACATATCTAAAATAAGTTTTTTCGATGATTTTTTAAATACAAGTAAAACCCCAAAAGGATGCAAAATTAAGTGTTCTAATACCCTTTATCGCGTTTAGCAGCCAAAGTCATACGAAAACAACACCAAGAACATAATTATGCCTTCTTTTTCAAATTTCGGACATTTTGTTCCGCCATTTTGGAAAACAGGTGCCATATTGAGCCCACATCGAAATTTCAGGTGGGTCCCCTTCTTAAACTGTTCTTTGTGACCCATGAAATATGTGTGCCAAAGGAAAACTTTTGTTCATCAAACGCCGTATTATGTGATTCTATGTTGTGTACCGTGGCGACTATTTTTAGTGCACGAATTCTTGAGGCCTGGGATGTGTAGCAATCCTTTACCTACGTCGTTTACCCAAACAACTATGAAGCATTCATTTTATTTGAGGTTATTTAATTTTTTAATTTACAGCTTACACACATTATCCTTTTTACATTATAAATTTACAGACAGCTGAATGTAACATGAGACTGCTAACACTTAGAATATCAAGATAAACGAATAATTTAAATATTATGGTTTAACTAATAAGATTGAAACAAATTTCTATAAGCAACAACTATATAAGACATCAAGATAAATTAAAACAGAATTATTCCAACAAAATAAATATACGAAACATTAACACTCAATTATTTATTACATTACAACTTTGAAACTGTCAGATTAATACTAATGCATGATGAATCAAATAAGCTACACAATAGTAACTGGAGTACTAGATGAAACCACACAACAAGTTAGTACTCGAGAACCCCAAATGCATTTCTTGAACCGGCCACGAGAGCTTAAGAGGAAGTCCAGAAGTAGGTATGAAGAAAGTCAGTTCCACAATCTTGAATAACGTCAATAGAGATGTTAGCTTTGCAGTTTTCTACGTCATGTTTACGCTCGGGTAGTTTTCAGGATCTCGCATGGCCAGGATGTATAAGGCGGGTTACACACTGGAGTCTCCCCAATGTGCATCGTGTCTTAAGGGAATTTGGCACTGTCCTGGAAATTGTTCAAAAAACTTTTTGTTACTAATGATATTTTTTATTTATAGTGTTAAAATAATATATAAGTGTTAAAAATTTCAAAAAAATATCTTTAGATAAATGTTTTTGTAGTTTTTAAGAAAGCAGGACTGATGACCGAAGTATCTGGTCGGTCGACTTATTTCAACACATGAAATATGATATAATTTCAGTTATATTTATTAAATTTGAATTATTCAAACATTAAATTGTAGGATATAATGTCCTCTAAATATTTAGGTAGAGGTTTATAACTGTAGCTCAATAATTATTCTATTTTTTTGAAATTATTGTAATTTTTTGTAAAATATGCTTATACGGTCTATAATTTTTGTTTTTACTTCATTTTTGTCATTCTACCCATGTAGAATAACAATAGCCTACACATTTTGAACAAATTTGAACCATGCAACTCAAAAACTCTTGAATTATATATTTTTTTTAATGAAAATTTTTAAGAAATCGGATTTGCCTAAATCGCTTTGAAAATTACCCTTGATATGTTGATGGCAAAAAATTTGTTTTGAAAGATGTTTATATATGTATGTAAATATAATCACACAGCAGTGTCTGTTTAAATGTAATTATTCATATTGCCCGAAACCTAATAATAAAGTAAATTGCCTATGTAAACAAATAAATTTAACGATAACACTATAGTCAGTCATGAAACCGAGTTGAATTTTCTACGCGCAATTCCCGAAAACCAGATTTTTGGCAATTTAACATTTTATAATTGATGTAACTTAAAAACTATTTGAACCACATGATCCAGATTTTTACCAAGGGCTTAGGACAACATTATCTACATATTTAGGTAGAATTATGAGTGTATGTCAATTTTAAAAAATTGTATATATACTTTTGTACATCAAAACTTTTATTAACAAATAAAGATTTTAAAATTACACCATTTTTTTTATTTTTAAGTTACAGTCACAATTCTACCTAAATATTTCAAGGTAGTAATGTGCTACAAAATGATGGTTTATTTATGAAAATACAAATGGTAGAACTGGAGTTATATCAAATTTTGTTGATTACCAAAATAAATCACAAAAAAAATTGTAGGCGTAGGTAAGAAAAAAAATGTCTTTATATTTATGTATTTTTATGCATATAAAACACATATTAAAATATTTAAAGACCCAGTAATATTATTAATGATTTTAGCAATTTCAGTGCCAAATCTCCTTAAGACATTTGACTTGTCTGAGGCATGTCTTACCTAAACCAACCTGTGTTATTGAATGGGGACTTACACACTGCTTGAGACATTGTTGCGACGCGACACATCTGCTTCAGACACGTGTCTCGCGAGACCGGTTGGTCGGTGTTTGGTAAGACATGTCTCACGGGAAGCAGGTCCGCCCATGCAATTGGAGTGGAGTTTTGCTGAGTCCAGCGTTTATGTACTGCGCAAATATGTTTATGTTTTGTGCAAATATCAATAGAACGCAACCAGATTAAGCCATATACCAAGTTTCGCCATTATATACGTTCATAAATAAGATATATGTAAAATGTTTATTTTTTCATAATAAAAACATTGGAGAACTTACTGTTTAGCACTTTCAATATCTCTGTAAACAATTTATGAAGAACAATGATCAGAAAAAAATTTGTGTTTTGTTAAGCTGAATCTAATCGTGAATAATAAATTTTGATTTTATAAAAGTTTATATGTAAAAATTATAATCGCATCACAGCATCTCAGGCAAACTGACTCACTCATGTGGCAAGGGACATCAGACATGAGGCACGCATGGAACATGCATGTCGCATTCAATTTCATCAGACAAGACAAATGTCTTAGGACACGCCACCAGTATATAACACGCCTAAGACTCACGCTGATCAGCAGAGATTGGGACCCAATTAAATGCTTATGAGCAAATTATAATATTAGAATGGTCAAACGTGTAAAAAAAACTAAATAACATAGATATTTTATTCGTAAGGGCAAACAAAAGTAGTACTCTTTTAACCTTCACTAATAAAAAGTCATCTTTATTATTATTGATTTAGTCAAATCTAAACAATAAATATAAATTTTACGATTTAATCATCTGATTTCAACTTTACTTTTGATTTAAATTAAAACACTTTATAGCTTTTCGATTTTTATTTAAATAATTTTAAATATTTTTTTAAATTGATCCAAATTACATTTTGTAAGTTACCCTTTTAAAAACAGAATTTATAAAAACATAAAAATATTTTGGATATGCATTCTTCCTCGTTGTAATATCCTCCCTGTTTTTGGGACCTTCAGTATCTCTTTGACGTTGTAATATTCTCGACGATAAAGGAAATGTCATGACGCTTATTTGGAAGTCGACGTGCGTCAAAACACTCTCCATCAGCAATATTGTGCAGTGCGTTTACTACATTGTGAGCTTGAGGTGTTTTTGGAATAAAACGTATATTTGTATTCCACTTTATTTCAAACACAAAAATAAAGTTTTAGACTTTTTGAACACTGCAACTAACTGTTTTAAATGTATATTCAAAACACCTTTGGTCCGAAAATAAATGATTAGATCACCAAATAGGACAGGAACAGTTTTTTGTTTCATAAGTTTTAGAAAGTTCCTAGTCATTAAACAATATGCTCTTGAAATTGAAACATTTTTATTGCACTTGGTAAGCAATTTTCCTAAACTATTTTCAACTACAGATAAGTAGTAAGAAAGATATCAACGTAAAAAATGTGTTTTCACAAAATTTATTTGGAATAAAAATTTTTAAGGCATTCATACGTTTTTATAATTTTTCATTTGCTTCGTGTGATGGTACAATTATGATGCACGGTACTGAATTGACAGAAAACTAGGAATAAAAATAAGCTCGGTTTAATCACTCTCAAAACGATTTATTTTTGTCTTCTTTTCTATTTCAAAATATTATTACAACCAACCGCCATATAACTTTACGGCTCACTGATAATTCCTTAATTGCCCATGTCAACGACAGTAAATTATTGAACATTTAACATAACTCTTTGTACACCACCTTGCCACTCGTCATCTCGACATATACGTATAGTACACCGTAATAATGCGCCTCTTGTTGTTTAAAACTACACTTCAACTTCACGAGAAATCGTCCACGCTTAAGAAACAACCTCTCAAATAAACCTGTGAAAATTACTTCCCGTATTAATTTACAGGATTCGGTACGGTACAATACGATACTATGTTAGTTGTACAATAGGATTATACAGTTTCAGATTGATCGTAAAGAAAAAAAATTTAGTGTACGTGTGTGTCCTTAAAATATGATCAAAACCCTTTATATTTACTCTAATTATCATTTCTTTAGCGTTTCTGTTTCATTTAAACTATGTTTTTAAAATGCTATTGCTTTAAAGTAAAATGATTAATAATATGCAGATAACTTAAAAGATAATAAGTACATGATGTGATTACCAATTCAATAAGACCGTGTTAAATACGTGCAACTTTTCTCCATCCAAGTTTACTAAACAACTAATTTTACAATTAATCCCAACCACTACTAGTTTCACTTATGATATAAAACTACTTTACACATGTTAACTCAGGATAAACAAATATTTAAACTAACCATCGATAATCCGAAGTGCACGAAACCTAAAAAAAGAACAACAAAAATGTCCTTAAGGTTTTACTAATGCAGACAAATTCTATCCTGCAAAAGGCAGCAAAGCTTTAATGCACCACGACTGCACCTTTCTTGGTAATTAAAATTCATTATGTGTAATTGGACTCTCCTTTCTACCGAGACGAAGTATCTCCACTTCCTCTTCCCCTTGCTTTTGTTTATGTACTATAATACGGGATGTAATACAAGACGTCTTACAACACTTAAACATTTATTTATAGTTATTCTTATATTCAAATATCAGACAATAAGCATAAACAAAGCTGGTGCAAGGTTATCGATTTCGACCATTCACGCCGGTCATCATCAGGCCAATGAGAGATTGTATTTTAGTGGCCAATGACTGTCCAGCTTCAATTAATTAGTTATCGTGCTTACGGATATATATATATATATAATGGAATGTGTGTGTGTGTGTGTGAGAGAGTGTGCACGATAACTCTCGTAAGAATAATCCGATTTTGACGAAATTTGTTATGACTAAGTTCGAAAACCAGACAGATCGACCTATCCGAAGGGATATTTTGGGGGGGTTTTGTACCCCAAAAATGGGTATTTTGAGTTTTTTACACTATCATTTTTGAAATAGTCAAATTTTAATTTTTTTCATTGGAATCAGCTTGAAAAGACGCACAATTTGGTGATTTGATCATTGCTCTACGTTAAATGGGTCCAGAGATATTGAAAGTGCTAAACAAGCACGTTGTCCCATGTTATTCTCATGGAGAATAAGAAAAATTGTATATCTTGCTTATTTATCAACTTATCCTGATGAAACTTGGTATATTGCTTTATATCGTTGTGGTCTATTGATATTTGCACTAAAAAACATTTTTTGGCCGATAGTTCCCGTAACAGCAAACCTGCGTACTCAGCCCCCATGTTATTCTTATGGAGAATAAGTAACGTGTTATCTCCCTTAATTATGAACTTAAATTAATCAAATTTCGTATGTGGCTTTACCTACTTGAGTTATATTGATATTTGTATAAACCCCAATTTTTTGTGTTCCTTGCTTCAGCAACCCTGCATCCTCAGCCGCCATGTTATTCTTATGGAGAATAATTAAAATGTCATAAATCGTTTATTTATGAATTTATATTGATGAAACTTGGTATGTAGCTTTATTTGGTATTAAGATATATATATATATATATATATATATATATATATATATATATATATATATATATGCATTCGAAATTCGCTGAGTACGCAGGTTTGCTGCTAGGGGGGGATTCTCTTCTCCGAAAGTGTCTGGTATTGACAGGAAAACTCACGAACTAAATTTGGAGGATTTGTGTAATAAAATGTATTACCTCAGCATTATTCTAAAATAAATACATTTGCTTGAACTTTGCAACACATTGATACTAAACAGATCAAATGTGTTACTACAATTTAAAAATTATTATTTTAAACATAGCCTGATTCAGTTTGTGAGTTTTCCAACAAATGGAGAGAGTTGGTCTTACCAATGGGATGGAAACCCTCCCAAATAAAACATCTTTTAAAATATTTATAAATATTTTAGTTAAAAGATATTTATATATGTTTTGATTTTAAAATATTTATGTATTTGTTATACCATTATTGTTTTGTTAAAGTTTCTGCCAGACATACTCCTTACAGGTTTTAGTGACGTATTGCGTACCATTAAAAAACTGTAACAGATTTATCATAACTTGAACACCTTAAAAGGATATTAGCTTAATTTTAAAATAAAAAATATACAGCCAGGTTTATTTTAGGATAAAAAATCCGTAATTGCCAATGGCTAGTAGGCGTATTTGTCCCAATGCAATACAGTGAATACAAGAAAGTTGTAAGGTTCCGATCGTTGCGGTTGGTAGTCATGTCACGCAAGATTTACCCTGTCATGCCTTTGATATGCCGATGTTTGAGGCAATCCTTTAACCAAGCCTATGTCATTTTGATGACAGACATTTTATATAAGATGCCATTAACTGTATAATATTTGTAATTATTTTCAAAAGCTTATTACATCGACTTTCTTTGGTTTTCTTATTTATTTGTTTACTTCCTTCGTTAGGTTAATGAAAACAATTTTCTTATATGTAGATTTAAAAAAATATTGTATTAATTTAGTATAACATAATTATCTTCTACCAATTAAAAATAATACGTAGTAGTACGATTTAAAAAAGATAACAGAACTCCTGGTCCTGTTTGGGAGATTAGAAACGTATACAAATACTCATCAAATGGCTTTTTATGTTCGGTGACTTTATATAAAATATATGTAAACAATTAACTTTGATCTCTGGAATTAAAATCATGCATTCACGTAATATCAGCAATTTAATTACGTATAAAATATGTTCAAATTAATTCTTCTTAAACTAAAACATATCCTTAATTATTCTGCAATATCGTGATGAGCATAGAATTATAGTGATCTTTCTAATTCATGTAAAACTGAGGCCCTCTTATGGGTTCCCCAAGAGGCCATCTCATCTGTGTGGTAATTACAAGTCGAAACAAAATAATATAACTTAATTCGCCAAAGGTATTCACCCACTTCGTGGCCATAGACCTACCTCATAACAAGAAATACACAAGTCTGCAAATATTTCAGTATTTAAAGGTATTCCTGGGTTATAAATAATTTAAATGATTACTGATACATGTAGGGTATGACAATGAGATATCGTCTGTCATATCACAAGCTTCAAAGTTTATGTAAACGTACAAAAATAACTAATCGTGTATTCAGATACTTCATTAAATTCATTACACTCACTAATTGTAACCCCTTAAATATTAAAAATTGCTAAAAAATCAAATGTAGACAAGTGTGAGGTGGTTTGTTACATTGAGAAAGGTGGCTCTAAAGGTCCGTGGCCACAGTGGAGTACAACGATCTGTGTCCCACAAAGCTCCACGTAGTTTCAATTTTCACAAGTGGCCGCGCTAGGCGAGCCACCCTCTAAACCGGGTTTTCGCATTACTGTCAACCGAAAGGGAATCCATGGATTCGTGGGGAAGTTGAACCAACAATGGTAACTCCCAATGCCGCCAGTGGCAGGAGGCAGGCTGATGTCTTGGCTATCACCTCACTGCTTCTATATTCCTTTAAAATTCTCTTTGAGAATCTCACTTTGGATTTAGCCCCGAACTCAAAATGTTTGTCACGACCATTTTGCAAGGATAACAAACGTATAAACAATTAATATATATTATTAAAATGTATGAATGCATAGAAAATTCATGTAGTTCTTATACGTAGTTGTCAATAAAAATGACCGTAGGATATAAAATGTACCCTCTATGATAAAACATGTGAGATTATTTAAAGATTAAGAATAGATCCAAGAACAAATAATAATTGTGAAATTGGATTATATAAATAATAGTTGTAAAAACTTAAGATATTATATAACTTAATTTCGGAATAGTACACAACATTTAAACGTTGTAATTGTGTAATATTATGGAATCATTACTCAGATAAATAGTTATCAATCACAATCATGTTGTATAAGGGATGAAGAAAAACAAGTTGTAAAGTAAAAACCCGACTGTATTACACATAGGTTTTGTATACAGTGTACTGTAATATCCTGTAGAATATCTGAGATTAGGTTAGACTACAACATTTTAACTATTAATAAAAAACGTGAAAAGTAGCCCGATGTAACAGTCACTAATAAACATTGAATTGGTTACAGTTTATGGTTTTAAAGATAAAAATTGGCACTAAGATATAAAATACTTCGTTTGGAATTAAAGACATTTCAGTAATAAAAAGGAAAATTATATCAATTAAAATAAAATGGTAATAATCAGTACCGGCTTTAGGGCAGTGCGAGCCGTGCTCCAGCACGGCGCAGCACCTTTTTTGGGGGGGGTGGGGGGAAACGTAGGCGCTCATGACGAGTCGCGGGGTGCGTGCGGATGGAGTGCGTAATCCGTAGTTGTAAAATAAATAAATTGTAAATATGTAATATTAACCCGGTTGATTTTGTTAATTTTTTGTATATTAGTATATTTAAGTTGTTGAAATGCATTATTGGGAAGAAAGTTGTGTATTCACCATGTTGCACCTTCATTATACTTAAACATTAAATTTACATATCAGATAACAAATCCTCCGCTCCCCTCAGTTCCACATTGAGAAGTTGTTTTGACCTTTATCGATTTGTGACAACTTCAGGGCATTCTGATTGGCACCGTATTGAGAGTGTGCTGGATAAAACTTGCAATACTTTGAAAGAAAATTATAATGTTAAAATATCAAGTTACATGATGCAACTAATTGTTTTAACCGGCTCTCTTCGATTATTTTAACGTACTTCCTAGATGAGGAAAAATGTGGTTTGGTGATTGGAGAGTATTCAACTGGGGTTTCATCTTTAATTGAAGTTGTAATGATTCGACTTTAATATTGCTATTATATGTAATAAGGGAGAAAATATGATGCGCCCCCATCCGATTTTGGCGCCCCTTTCGATCGTTACTTGTAAGTTCTACGGTTTTGCGTGAATGAAAAAACATTCTTTTGACCTGACAAAATTATTTAGTATTTTTGGTCCAGGGACTCTTTTTTCGTATTACACTATGTCTATACATGCGAGGGGAAAAAGTAAAAAATAGATAATATGATAAAAGGGATAAAGTATGACAATATGATTCATATCATCGTCTGCAATCCACTTCCGGATTATTATCACTAGTAAACAGAAATGAAACATCTTGGGTATGGTAACAGACTATGGTTTATTATTATCATCTGTTATAATAATCATGATCCAAACGCTTCCATCCTCATTCCTTGAGGTGTCCACATGACGAAATGGCAATATTTCTGCCTTTTTACACACTGGGGGTATTTTCACTGTCAAAAAGAGAATCTGATGAACTGAAGGTTTGCGGACAAGGAAAATGCTGTAGGGAATGATCTTCCAGGAAGTGAGGTGATGCACTCCCACCCTTGGTCGAGGGGCGCCTGGTCACCTCTCGGCTCAGTGCTCTTGGAAATCGGCGCGGCCGCCGCGCCGCGTTACAAGTATTTTAAAACCTCACACACTTTGAAAATGACATGAAACTGTGATGAAGTTGGTTAAAGCCACATTGTACCTACGCCGAGTTACAGTTATGATGGTTAATGAGAAACTTCTTACTTTACGGTTAACGAAAACCAATATAAAACGGATTGCACTTGGTAACGTTAATTATAATTGTTACTATTTGTATCAACTGTAAGCATTAATAATTAGAAAAATCTTAATTTTTGTAAAAAAATATTGTTTAAGGAAGGATTAATTTTATTCAAATTTTTGGTGTATTACAGTATATTAGGTTTAATAATTTAATCATATTGAATGATACTGATCACATTCTTGAACGGTAAAAAGCCCAGATAATGTAATTTGAAATTTGATTTAGCTATATCATCAAGAATGACGGTATGGTACGGCGGGCAAATATTGTGTCTTTATTGTGTTTTTTTTTTTATTAGTAGTCTCATGTTTTTAGGCAAACTCCTTTGTTTAAATAACAAAAAGCATTATGTATTTATAACCCAAACATTGAAGTTTGAAGCAAGGACACAGGACCTTTCTGGGGAATTACGTCCGTCCGATGTCCCAATAGGTAGAGAAACAGGTTGGCGACACTGACGAATGTCTCATTGGCGGTGGTAGTTCCATCGCCGCTCGTCAGAGCGTCCTCTGTACGGGGGTGTTTTGCGAAGCGCTTTTCAGAAACAACCCTCAAAAATTACTCGATTTATGAGATTAATATTGGTTTTTATGAAATCCTGCCTAGCGGGAAATTATCTTGAATAACTAATAAGGGTTTTAAAACAGAAAAACTTTCTAATTTGATCTTAACTGTTTGACATTTACGTAGTAGAAAATGGTCAATTTTCACTGAGTTTAACCCCAAATAGAATATGTACAACAATAACTTAAAACCTTAAAATAACTTTTTTAACCTAGTTAATTTCATGAGAAACATTTTATCGTTCACTGGAGGTCGCTAGGTTATTTTGTTTAATAACCTCAGAGTTTGAGTAATACGGAGGTGTGTTTTTCAGCCGTTTGGCGAAGGTTTAGAGCCCTCTTAAAGCCCTTTCAATTCACTGATAATATATAACGTCCCTAGAGAAACGTCTCTACAATAATTATCTTCACTCCAAAATTATCTTTCTGGTTAAAGTAGTTTTATCACTCTTTGAAACAAATTTATTGTTCGTAACCAATTTAATTCTGTGCTCTAATATATTTGATTTATTTATGATTCATGACTCTTCTTATATCTAAACAAATATCGTTGTAATTTCTAAAAATGCTTGAAACAGTTGTATTTAAAGTCAATATACAGTTTGGATGATTCATTTGCTTTGTTGTACTATATTAAATTTTGTACGATTGTTGTTTTTTTTTAATCTGTTTGTTTAAATCAGATCCATTCAAATTCATATAGACAATAGGAGCAATTCAGTTTATTATAAATCGTTATAATAATATCGTTATAAGTTAGTTTAATATTTCTCATAATCCAATAATTAAATTCCCTACTGAATTTATGTCTACTTGTTAAAACGCAAATACTTTCGTGGCTCAATTTCAATTGTTACATCGTAAAATGTAATATTATATGAGAAACTAGAACGGAAATGTAAAATTGTTTAACATTTCCCGTACTTTATCAAATCAAATACATCAACGAGATTAACGAGCAAAGGTGATGAAAGCGAAGGGTGTGTGGAAGGGTGTGTTGTGAGCGGGTTGAAAAGTGGTGTGAGTAAAAGTTTTAAGTCGTAGCTTTTTAGTGAATTTCCTTTGGAAAGTGAACTATTAGCATGACCCGCACGGTGAAACTTAAGCCCGGGACCACCATAGAAGTTCCTAACGTGACCCCCTGAACACGTTTTGGGGGGTCGTTCAAAATTTTATATATATATATAGACACATATATATATATATATATATATATATATATATATATATATATGTGTGTGTGTGTGTGTGTGTGTATGCACTCTAGCGGTCGCATTTTTTGTCCGATTTACTTCAAATTTGGTAGGGACGTTCCTTTCTATAATCTGTTGGACAAGTTCGTTGGGCAAAACAATCGGAAAACTCTAAACCCATTTTTTGGGGGATAAATCTTTCAAATTTCGAGTTTTTGGGCCCAAAAAGGGTCAGAAAAGCCCCGGATGCAAAATTAATGGGTGTTAGATGGGAATTAGTTAGGCGAAAGTTTTAAGCCCTCTCTCGTCATTCTATCATAAATATTTACCGAGTTATTAAAGAAAATTTGTATTGACCAAACGCAGTACGTTGTCTTATGGGGGTTTTACATTAGAAAAGCCTGTTATTCATTTGTTGGTGTACTTTTAACATCTCCAGCAACCTCACGCCTACTTTAAAGCCTGACTGGACCTTCTCCTAACCTTATAATGAACAAAATTGTATTCCCAGCATTGCAGGTAAATAGAACCAGGAGCATCAAAACAGCCAAAAAATCAATATTTTCAGATTTGAATAAAAATTGGAATAATTGTATGTTTTTAACTGATTTTGAGTTTTTATAGTTTTTTATGTGGAAATTCACTTCCCTCACGTCAGCGTGCTGCGTGCGAACTCGTCTTACTATCGTGACATCATTTTGAACCGTTACCATTATTTATAATACCGCAGCACCACCGAACCATGAGAGTAAGAAAGGTGGTTGTGTGACAACACTTCCTATGAGGTCAGTCTCACCACTGTCCATTGATAACATTTAGTCCCAAGGCCAACTGGGTTACATTGTCCTACCGCTACATTTTTGTCTTACAAATATAGTGCGAGGGTTGGACCCTTCACGCAATAAGTTTTAATTGTTCAACAGTCCCATTTAAAGAGATTTTGTATATGGAAACAGCTAGGATCGGTCATATGAATTCAAGGCGGTCAGGAAAAATGCTACTTAATAATTATTTCAAACCGTGCTCTCTCTATTGTTGACTTATTAATGTAAATAACATTTTCATAGAGGGGCAAAAATGGAAGGCAAATCAGCCTTAACAAATTCAAATGCCAAATTTTTCCTGATTTAGGTTAATGGAAAATATTTTGTATTCAACTCTTGGCTCTTACAATCGTAGACCGGTTACCAACATAACCGTTTTAAAGAACAATCACATTTTAAAGCAGATAAGTCAATTATAAAACTATGCTTTTGTTATGAACTGCCAAGAATCATTAATATTAAATATACAAAAGGCAATTTTAGTTGGATAATTCTCGAGTCATTTACCCATTTCTAAAATAGTCTAACCCGTTATTTGCACTTTGTAGGTTACTAGAACATGGAATTGGCAGAAGGGCTGCAAAACATTAATATAAATGTGCAGTTCAAAACATCCGCTGCGTCTGGAAAAATAAATGACATTAGCAGTTTAACTTACTCTTTGTTTTGTTGGTTGACCTTAAGTTATTAGTCTGATGTTTTTAGACAAAACTCTTTGTTGAAATAGCAAAAATCTTTATGTATTTATAACCCAAATATTGTTGTTAATTCTCATTTAATTATTCAATCTTATATTGATTTTAATTAATACAATCAACAACAATTTACTTGGTTTACCATTAATCTATTGTTTCAAACCACTTTTAGTTGTGATTATTTGTTTAGCCTAAGTTGATATTAATGTAGAAGTAACTTTCTACCGTTGTATTGATTAAAAATAGAAGTTAGGGTTGGAGTTTTATTTTAAAATAATTTTGGAGCGCAAAACCCGCTCAAATTTAGAGTTGGAAATCAACGACTTTTATAAACCCTCCGCTATCAGAGTTTCTAGGTTATTGGCTTGAACTGACAATATTGGTTTCATTTCAACTACCAACGCTTTCCAAGTAAAGTTTAATTCAAGTTAGTTTTTATCTAGAGTCAGTAACTAGCTGCATCTGACCGCTGATTATTTACTTGGCAAACTTTATTTGAGTTCAATTTTAATTTTTTGTTGTCACTTACCTACTTCGTGATATCTTAGCTTTCACTGGAGGCTTCAAAACATAATAGCAACCATATAATCCGACAGTTTCGTTTGAAAAAGAAATGTTGACAAAAACCAAGAATAAACCCCTATGCAGTTTAACATAAATTTAAGTTTAAAAAACATTTTCTTAAAATGGATATTTCTCAAAATATTTGTTCGGAAATTAATTTGAACATAGACAGCTCGTTTCAATAAGAGTGGTCGTTTTGTAAAAGTTAATCATGAAATAAAAATATTTATGAATAAATAAAACATTATTGATGCAATTTTCTGCTCTTACGAACATGATTACATTTTTTCAGAGATTAATATTTAAATTTACGTTCTGTATGATAATTCGTAGAGTATTAACGACCCTTAATAAATCAAAACAATTTCAATTTCCTGTGTCTGGTTTTAAGGGTAAGACGTTACGAATATTTTTCAGGTTGTCTTTAAAGCTTTAGTCATTGGAAATCAAGTTTCACTAAACTTTAGATTAAAACAGTCAGTTTTAAACATTCTATAAAACTGTGTAGTATTTTTTTCAATTGTTTCATGGCATCACGTTCATATGACTGAGATAACTTTTCGTCAAGGACGAATATCCGTAATTAAAGTCTCCTGAATCTAATATTAGTAAGTACACTACAGATTATTGTCCTTTGGTTTCTGAATAGTAAGAACTAAACCTATCGTAATTAATTTGTTTAAAGTTATACGCAGATAATAATTAAAACTAAAAGTAAATATATTGTGACGTGTATAAGCTCTTCACAACTGGATACTACATGATCATTAATCACGTTGCATTTTCTTATTAAATTTGTATGAACCTTGTACAAATTGAAGAAAAATGTGGATGCAGTTAATGCTTCCTAATAAGGAGAAGTTTCAAATGAATATATTCTCGCCCTAAGTGGCCAGAAATGAAAATTTGTCTACTCGATAAGAATATATCTTATCAACAAGAAACTGGTGTTTTTACAAATTGAATGTGTCGCATCACTATTATATGAATACCACAGCTAAACAAATCTTTCTCATAACTACTCCAAACGTTATCTAGTCTAGTTGTTAAATTTAATAACCTGTTACAACCACGGTTTCTTATTTTATATTCAAATGATTGTAAAATCTATGCGCAGAGTCACTCAGTACTTTATGTAGAACCGAACATGAGTGTGTATTTTTCATTCCTTTTAACTTTAATACTTGTTTACTTGCAAGTTATAAAAGCTTCGTTCAGAGTTTGTGGAATTGGTATGGTAAGTTACTAAATTTGTAGCTATCGTTTGTACGTTACAATATCAACTGTACACATTTTGTCAGATCTATGATATGATTTAGTAAAAGGCGGTCATGTAAGTACACATTTACTATCGACTCCATTTATGTGGTGTTAAGAAATATCTAATAAGGCCCTAATAAATAGTTTAGATGACATTTAAGGTATTAAACACTTAGCAAAGTGATAGCAACACCGGGTACGAGCCGGGTTTGGTTTTTGTGAACATTATAAATTTCCCATTATCTCATAAAGTGTTATAGATTATACATAGACTTACAATTGATGATTACAGTTGAGTACAGAAGTTGATTTCACAGTCGCTGATTTATAGTTGTAGAACTGTATTATGTAAAACGTATACTATTGTTACACATCTCCTATTAGCAAAATAATGCACTTACTTGCTAAAAAAGAGGTTACAACTAAAATGGGCGGACAAAGGTATGCAACATAATGGTAAATGTAAAACTTAACAGAAAAAGGGTTAAACTAGTTGGATAATTGAACGAAATGAAAGTATCCTTATACACAACTTTACTGCTTAGACTGGTAAGAGAATCAACTCAACTGGCGTGTCTGTGACCCCAATAACTCGAGAATGCCTCTACAGTTAAACTTAAAATTTTCCAGAAAAACTTAACAGGTCAAAATCTCGGTCAAGTTCGTTATTCAGATAATTTCGTTCAGTATTAATCAAATTATCTTAAAACCAAATTTATTTTTTTCTTCATAAGAATAACATTGGAAGCCATTTTAGTGGTACTTGAATCGTTAAAATTCAGCCGACGTCTATGTTTCAACAACAGAGTAACAATAGTTAGTTTACTAGAGTATACTTTGTTATACTGGATAACAACAGTTTTCTTACCAACACAAGAGAGATAAATCGAAGTATATTTTTAAGTTGTGAGCATATTTATTATTTTATAAATTATTAAGTGTACGTTTTAAACAAAATATCCATACAGTTAATATTCCCTTAGTACGCCTACTCTGTGTTAATTTCGTTACTCGGTCAGAGGCGACGATTGTAACGGTGGCAGACGATAGACGACGCGTGTGGCAGGTCGGAAAACGGAAAACTCAAAATAAATTTTTGATGACTGTAGATACTAAGATATTAACTTAACTTACCAATTAGTTTGTCTTATTACATTTTCTTAGACAATTGGTAATATTGTGATTGTCATGTGTAAAAAGTATACAAAGCCTCAATTTTTCTTGAAAGCGTTGATGAAGTTAGTCACAGTAAGCGAGCAACCTTAAAATTTATTTTGTACGACAATTATTTGCTAGGTTATATTTTCACTAAATTAATAATAAAAATTGTGTACATTACCTAAAATACATTACCAGTAATGTAGTAGGTAACCACAATAAAAGCTATAGATTATTCTAACCAAACAGCCTTTTTCGGAAGGTTATCTTGAATGATTTGACATAGCCCAGGGTTGGATTACAGTAAAAGTAAGCCAACATTAAACTGGTAATACAACTTTTGTAAAATACTTTAATCACATTACCAGGAATGTTGTAGCGAACCAAAATAAAAGCTTTAAACTACTCTAACCAAACTAAGCCTTTTATACAGGTTATCTGAAATGATTTGACACATCCTAGGTTTGGATTACAGTGAGCTGTTTTCATCATAAACTTGGACCTATGGCTATAAAATGTAGGCCTATACACTTAGGCTACTTGCCATTTTAGAAGTTTCATGTACGGTCTTGGACCAACCCATGTTTATAGAATTTAATTTCCTGATAGCCCAGGCTATTGCAACAGTATATTGAAATATCATTTTGTAAAATAAAACTGTTGTTAAATACTTTAAACATTACCAGGAATGTTGTAGCGAACCAAAACAAAAGCTTTAAACTATTCTAACCATACTAAGCCTTTTATACAGGTTATCTGAAATTATTTGACATCTCCTAGGTTTGGATTATAGTGAGCTGTTTTCATCATAAACTTGGACCTATGACTATAAAATGTAGGCATATACACTTAGGCTACTTGCCATTTTAGAAGTTTCATGTACGGACTTGGGCCAACCCATGTTTAAAGCATTTAATTTCATGATAGCCTAGGCTATTGAAACAATATATTGAAATCTCATTTTTTCATCTAAATAACTGGGCCTGACGATTTATTGTTAATCCTTAAGGATATTTTGACTTGGCCTATAGAAATTGTTAACATTAGTTCATGTAGGAAACTCGCTGTTCTCTTAACAGTTAAATTAACCACACTGCTAAAGTCACTGCTTAGCCCAAAATGCTCTGTTTGTTCTAAGATAACGCACCCATGCCAATCCTAACAACAAACCATGCCTGAAATCTTCAATTTATTTTCAAAATAAATAAATTTACGTATTTATACAACATTTACTTTGATAAAAATAAGTGATAAATGTATGTACCGGTATGTTTTTCTACGGATAAAATGTTAGGTTGGCGGCGGGATCCGAACCTGCGACCTTTCCCTTCAAGAGCCAGTGCGATACCTCTCAGCTACCGCGATAATTGATTCTTAGAGAAGTGACTAAAACTATAGCTATGTAGACATAAAATCCGGATTCTGGCGGCAGTTAAATGATAACGGAATGTATTCTGATGATGTTACTCAAATCAGATATTGAATTTTTTATGAGACTCGATTTAAGTTTGGTCATATGTTTCAATTATCCTTATACGCGAGGAATGAGCGTACACCTAGTATACCGTACGATAGAAGGAGAACATTAACAGTACAATAAGGACAATTTTTTAAACAGCATGTTCTAAAATGTATTGCTTAATGTATAACAGTCTTATACGCCTAATGATATAGCAATGTTTAGCCAACTATTCAATCTATGACAAATATACTTTTCTATAGAGCAAAAGCTATAGGAATAATGTTACAAGTACAAATTTACAACAGTAAAACGCTGGGAACCTAAATTTTCAACACTAATCGTATAGATAAAGAACAACTATAGTCTAGTTCATTTAAAACGTGCTTGTGTTATTTCTTCAGAGGTAGAACACTATTGAAGTAGTCACTTAACTATTTAATTAAATATCAAGATGGTAATGTTCATAAATTTGAAATGTTTGTTTCCAGTGTCTAAGCTCGTCCGACTGCTGCCCGGACGAAACCTGCTACACACGCGAAGGAAAAGTGTTCCTGAATGACTACCTGTGTAGCGCCAAACCTTTACATGGCTGGGAAGAGTTGTAACCTGCCGTTTGATGATAGATTAACAACAATCTTCGTAACTTTCTGAAAGTGAATTCTTAATGGCTTATTAATAAAGTTATTTTGTTCTTATTGTGTAATACATTGTGAACCGAAGGGTAATATAAAATAATAATTTGAACATTTAATTATATAATTAAGTTTTTTATTTGGAATTATTTATAAATCAAGGTATTTTTTATTGGGAATTATTAATGCGCTTTAATAATACTTTTATTTTTGCTACAGTTACATAAATTGAAAAGTTTGTCAACGAAAATTTTAAAATTACGGATAGTTAAGAAAACAACCTAATGTCAGTCGGTAAGTATACAATGCCTTGATAATGTAGAGAGAGAGTTCAAATTACTAGAATTGGTTTTAATAATGCTACAAATTTACGTTTAATTTTTAATAAGCTGTTTCAAAGGAACAAGAATATTAGGAAATAACTTTTTCTTTATTATTTGCCACATCCAAATCTTATTTTGAAATATTCAAAATCAATATAGCAAGAATTTGGGATGACATGATAGTAAAAACTAACAATAGTATCCATTAGAATACATATTAATTAAATTATTGTAAATTAGTTTACTCAATTGAATAATATGTGTAAGATCAAATCGGTCATTTTTATACCAGCAAGTAAAAAATATTTCAAATTTATTTTTGTTATTTCATTGATATATCGTTATTCATAGTTTGTTTGTAACTTTTATTTTATATTGTGTATAATAATATATTGTATTTAAAGCAAAAACTTTGTTAGTAGAACTACAAAAAATTAAATCAATTTTTTCTCAGAGATCCCATGATACACAAAAACTGCTACAACTAATTTAAAGGTGTATTAGTTTATGTATATTTGTATTAATGTGTGTTTTCGGTTTTAACTTAGTTATTTGATGTAACGGCCATTAAGCTTGTACGCTATCAGAAGTATAAAGGGACACTAAATATTATCTCCCTGCAACCACTATAAATTAGCGTGATATTTAATTTCACGCCTGGTAAAAATCTCTCATAATTCTGAAACGATAAGTAATTTCTTACTTGACCACCTCTGCATATAAATTAAATGCTCTTATTTCATCATAACAACTGGAAATAGACGTGTTTCTTTATTGTTACTTCCCAACTATGTATTCATATAAAAACAGGTTAAATTTTCCTGGCAAACTCATTTTTCCTACTTCTCCACATCTTCTAAATGTCATGATCGGTGTGTGGTAAGGTTTACCATAGCAAGGTTTACCATAGCATTTTCATAACCAAAGTTTAAAACATTAACATTATTTACCCCTCTTCTGTGGTTATAGCTCTCTTATTGTAAGTTGTTTTGATTTATTGACTATTCATTTTAAATTAAAAGTACGTCAATCACTATTTGTTTAATGTTTTAAACTAGGTGTTTTAGTTCCAGTACAATCATGTTGAGATCCCAAACAACTAAACTGTAACTTTAAATGTATTTGTATGGGAACATAATTGTTGAAGTCATTAACTATTTGTTTGGGTTATAATTAAATGCCTCCTTCTATGAATAAAATAATTAGTAACTGCTTGTACATCAAGCTGTATATCTATATAACCTTAGCTATCATACAGGCTTTATTATTTCCTATCTAGATACTCAACCGATCGTATTATCGCCTTGTAAAATACCACCTCGTCATTTCAGCCTTAGTATGTTTACAACGGGCAAAAAAACTCGCCTTGATAATTAAACTCTTTCGGCTTCAAAACCGCTCACGACCTCATTAAATAAAATTATAAATATTTGGTTATATATATTTTTCCATTTATATTCCACTTAGAAGATTTATTCTTAACTTAAATTTACCATACTCTATCAACAGCTAGTGGACTTTGAAGGAGGCTACGACACTTCTCTTACATTTGGTCTTTTTTTAATGAGGGTGCACAGCAGGCTGAGCCCTCCACGACGACAACAAAAACGTCAAAATCGGTTTATACATGTAGGCAGGGTTTCACTCAGAAAATATGTTTAGCGTATTAAATAAGTAGGCTATATATATACCAACTATAAATGTTCATTATTTTCACCACATAATGCCAAAACGTTTTCAGTCTACACAATTCTTCTCAGTCTAACCGGGATTACCCAAATAATATTAAAGACTCCAAGTACTATTAAGTAGTAGTATTATTAGTATTACTCCAAGTAATATTACAAATATTAATACTATCGGTGACGTAGTATTAAATGTATAGAAATTTGTAACATCCTTAAACAGAATACAGCACACGACTTTGAGGGGTTTGGACCGTGGTCCTCTAACAACAAATACAAAATGCCAATGGCGTATGAAAGCAAAAAGAATCCCGTTTTATCTGAAAACAGAAGTTTCATTTTGCGTCCAAAACCGCCGACAAGTCTCTAGCGGCAGGCAGTATGTGTTTGTTTTCCTTTTGTATGTGACAATACTCCTTGTCCAAACAAATCTTCCTTGAAACACCGGAGGTGTGCAGTTGAAAAGCGACTCTGCGTCGTTGTCTATATCAACAACTTACTTTGACTGCTCTTGTTTTTTTATAGAATAGTCTTTCTTTTTAATTGTAATATGCCTCTAAAATTATGTTCATATAGATAAAAACTAATGTTATGATATCCACGTTTGGTATCCCTAGCTGTTACCCGGCAGACGTTATCATGCCTTTGACTATTACAAACTAAAACCAATATCACCAAGATCACCTGTTCAAGTAAATATATCATTAGCTTTTATGTAAACAACAATATTTTTCCATAAGGTTTATAAGGGAACCCTTTTGGGCCTCTTGGGAGGAACCCAATTGAGTTAGGACGAAATGGATGGCTTAAAAACCTTCTCTATGAAATTTTACATATATATATATATATATATATATATATATATACCCAGTTTCATGGCAAACGATCTAACGGTTTCTGAGTCCATAAACTTCAAATATATATATACAAACAAACAAACCAACATCCTTTTTTATAAATATAGATATGTCATAAAATTATATTCATATAGATCAAAACTAATGTAATGATATCCAAGTTGCATTCTAAAAGCAATTATTGCTAAACGATTGTGTTTATCTTCACAATGATATTTTATAAGCAGAAATTTATTTTCAGAAAATCGACTGTTTGCACTTAAAACGAACTTAGTGGACCTCACAACGCAACAGCTCACGCACATTTCTGGTAATAAAATACTATTGAAAACGTTATGGAACTTGCACTCTAAACTAGAAGATTGAAACATTAGTAATCACATGTATTGTGTACATAATATACATATAAGAAAACTAAATACTAGCAAGAAATTAGATTTAATAAGTTAAATAATGACTTTTTCACAAATCATTATTTTTCATAATTACGTTCAATTTATTTTCAATTATTTATTTAAAAGATTATCTAGACAGTCGAAAGCAAATATTATGTATTGGTAAGTTAATCGTGAAAACATGTTAACAAATCCAATATATAAGTGTGAAGCTAAAATAAGTTATGAAAAGCCAAAGAGCGTTAGATGCTCCAAGTTTACAACCCTCTCGCACCTTATTAAGATTGGTCAAGAACCATTGTCAACAGTTTACTTGGGTTACTTCCTTATTTTTTAGTGAATTTCCTATGGAAAGTGAACTATAAGCATGACCCGCACGGTGAAACTTAAGCCCGCAACTGCCATAGAAGTTCCTAACGTGACCCCCTGACCACGTTTTGGGGGTCACTAAAAACTTTATATAACGAAGGGAATCAAGGGGCTTAGTCGCATTTTCATAAATTTTCAGAATCTCGTATTTTAGATTCAAAACGCTACCACAATAAACGGGACAGGGTGATTTCCCAAGCTATATTATCATGGACATAGCTCTTTCATTCTAAAAACGAGTAACGCATTAGATTCAGCATTAAAAACACTACAAGTTACCATTTATAACTACAAAATTGTTTTGACTCATCACCTTTATTCCCTGTGCCCTTCAAATATGTTCGCAATCTCGCTGACGCAATTTTTGTCCGATTTACTTGACATTTTTTAGGAACCTTCCCTTCTGTAAACGGTTTGACAAGTTCGTTGGGCAAAACAATCGGACAACTCTAACTCCCTTTTTGGGAATTTTAATTTTTCAAATTTTGAGTTTATGGGTCCAAAACAGTCAGAAAAGCCCCAAATTTAACATTATTGCATATTAAATTATTGTACGTAAAATGCCAAAAATTGTAAGCCCTCTCTCATCATTCTAGTGCAAATATTTACCGAGTTATTAAAGAAAGTGTTAATTGTCTTATCGCAGAGTAAAATAATAAAACACTTAAAAAGATACAAAAATGGTCAGTAACATAATTTAAGAAAACAAAAGTATCACAACCGCCCTATTGTTGAGTGAATTTGAAATTTACTGAATTTATATTTAGTATTAAACAAACAATTGTTATGTATTAGGTGTAAGAGAGATTTCAGTGATATCTTAAACATGTTGTAGAAGAATATATTGGAAATCTCAGATAAACTGCTCCAGAGGGAAATTTGAGTTTGAAATGTTTTGGTTGGTAACCGTCTCACGTATAACATAACCGGATCATTCAGACTTTGATATTCAGACCTTAGAGGCAATACTGTAGCCAAACTGGTGTTATTTAGGTAGGAATATGTTTTTGCTTGACTTTGGCATAGGATAATAAATGTTTTGCCTTTTCACAAAACTTACAAGTAAGACCGATTGTGAATACCGATCTTTGGACAAAGCAATACTTTCATAATAATTTGCTGATAGTAATGTTTCAATAAGATATTTTGTATTCGTTAAAACAATATAAATGACCCCTTGCCTAATGCGCTGGATGTCCTAGTAACCTACAAAATATAACTCTTTCGCAAACGTTGCGTTACAATTGCACTTATTACACCCACATTTCATGTCTGATAAATTTATTACGGAAAGATAATGTTGGTAGTTGACACACAATCATAACAGATGTTATTTAAATGATATTTACAATTGGGTCGTGGGAAAACTAAAATTACCCCCGTCACAGCAAACTGCATACTCAGCGAATTTCCAATGAATATATAACATAACACATTAAAACACATAACAGGATTCATAAGAAATATATTCACAAACAAGCGATATTTAAAATATGAATTATTCTCTATAAGAATAACATTGTGGATGAGTACGCAGGTTTGCTGCAACAAGGCACACAAAATAATGGGTTTTTATGCAAATATCAATAAAACTCATCTTAGTGAAGTCATATACCAAGTTTCATCCATATATATTCATAAATAAGCGATATATAACATTTTAAGTATTTTCCATAAGAATAACCAAGTCCCTAGGTTTGCTACTACGGGAACCATAGGTGAAAAATAGTTTTGTTGTGCAAACAACAATAAACCACAACCAGATGAAGCCATATACCAAATTCCGTCAGTTTATGTTCATAAATAAGTGAGGTATACAAGTTTTCTTTTTCTCCATAAGAATAATTAGACAACGTACTGTGTTTAGCACTTTCAATATTTCGGTAATCAATTGACGTAGAGGAATGATCAAAATACCAAATTGTTTGTTTTGTTATGCTGAATTCAATGGTAAAAATTAAAATTTTATTTAAATACAAATTACATTTGGATACCTCAAAAAGCCCATTTTTGGGGTACAAACCCCCCTTCGGATGGTGCGATTCGTCTGGTTTTCAAACTCGTTAAAATAAATGGTACTTTACACATTTTTACCTAATTTCATTAAGGTCGGACCTTATTTTACGAGATTTATCATGCTTAGGGACATATATATATATATATATATATATATATATATATATACAAATTTGAACGAATGGTGTTTTTGGCATCTAGGGACCTCAAAATGAAAAGTTATCATGGTCCCGGGCTTAAGTCTTACCATGAGACCTATGGTAATAGCTTCTTCCCTATAGGGGAAATTCGCTAATAGAAACGATTGCTTTACTTCTATTCCGTATTTTTTGTAACGACCATTATTGGAAATGACTTTCAAACTGCATTTATTTACTATAAATGCATTACACACTATTACACAGAAGAAAAATAAATCCTCGGACATTCATTTCTAATTGGGTTTCCTCTCAGTTTCAAAAACTGAGTTTGTATCGATTCAGAATTATTCTTATACTCAATAAATGTATGATATTAAAATATGTATAAAGAAATTCGGGACAGTTCATTAGGCTGTTTGACCGATTCGCAATTACTTTTAGCGAATTTCCCCAATAGGGAAGAAGCTATTACCGTAGTCGGCATGGTAAGACCTAGGCCCGGGACCATAATAACTTTTCGTTTTGAGATCCCCAGACCCCAAAATCACCATTCGTTCGAAACTGTATATATTATCTATAAATATATATATATGTCTCCGTGGGTGCGATAACTCTCGTAAAAATGTTCCGATTCTGATGAAATGTAGTACTAACATGTAAAGCAACATCAGACAGATCGCCCCATCCGAAGTGGTATTTTGGGGGGGTTTTGTATACCAAAAATAGGGTTTTCGAAGTTTCTACATGTAATATTTTAAGAAGTCAAATTTCAGTATTCACCATTGGATTCAGCTTTAAAAACACAGAATTTAGTGTTTTGATAATTTTTCTACGTCAAATGGTTACAGAGATATTGAAAGTGCTAAACACAGTATGTTGTCCAATGTTATTCTTATAGAGAAAAAGAAAAATTGTATATCTCGCTAATTTTTGAACTTGGTATACCGCTTCATCTGGTTGTGATGTATTGTTATTTTCACAAAAATAGGCAATTTTTACCAATTATTCCCGTAGCAGCAAACCTGCGTACACATCCCCAATGTTATTCTCTTAGAGAAAAATTAAAATTGTATATATCGCTTATTTGTGAATATATAAGTATGAAACTTGGTATGCGGCTTCATGTGATACTATAACATATATTATGCACTGGAATTTCGCTGATTACGCAGGTTTGCTGCGACGGGGGTATTTTAATAGGTTATTTTTAAGGTAGTGCGCATTTGGTCCAGAAAATGTAACAACACCTCAAAACTATCAATGTTTCTTAGTGCTCCCCATATTGTCCTTTGAAGTCCCCATGTTAATCTTATGGTGATCTGATTTTCATCACACAACTAGCTAAACATATGTTTATAACGTGTGCTACAGAACGGGGAATGATGGCTGTTACAATCGGGGATTTTGCTCCTGAAACCATCGTGGTGTCCATGCTCTAGTCAGATGATAAGTCGCAGCGTCGCAGCGTTTGCCAAGGTAGTGTTAACCCATCGAACAAAGAGAGGGTGTCTAGCCATAGATGAAGCTGAAGAGCCAATAGTAGACCGTCAGGCCTATAAGAGTAGCCACAGATCTTGACTGATGTTTGGCAAGTGTTGGGTTTGACGAGGGGAGGAGTGCGGGATTAATAATTTGTAATTTATTTTCTTACATAATGTTTAACTTTTATACAACCTTACAATCGTACATATGCTTCTGTGAGCCGTGTAGTCAGCGCGACGTCGAAACAGTCTTGTTTTCAGAATGCCTGGTAGTACTAATTCTTAAGTCAAGATCTGTAATCAAATGAAAATTTGGAAAAAGAAACTTGGGAATTCTTTAAAGACTTATAACACTAGACAAACTTTTAATTTTTGTTTATGTTAAATATTTTAATTTTGAATCTATGATTGATATCTTATTGTTTGTTTAATTTTATTTAGTAATAGGTTATTTCCGAGATCAAACCGCTAAGGCTGCAATCAATCCTTTGAATTCTTATCTCTAATATATTTCGCAACAGGGTGCCATAATTCCGATAACTTAAAAATAGAATAATATATGCTGGATTTCTTATTGTAATTTTTTTTCTGAAATTAATTATTACAAAATCGGAGAGTCTAGTTCTTTATTATAAAATCACTAATGAATTTGATTTTTAAAATGTAATTTTCTTAACCTGGTAAGTATTTTTATACAAATTTAATTCCGATTAAAGTTGATTATAACGGAGCAATTGCTTAAACAAATGCCAAATTGAATGCCAATTGATTAATCTCCTGCATTTTCTCACTTTTATCAAAAACAAAACATTTGTATAAATTATCAACATTTTACAACGGCACAATTTGCAAAGAGTATTCTCAGAAGGAGTGACGTTACATTATTAAAGTGACAATTTACATTGCTAGAGTGACAAGTTTTGATGCCAGTTTATGTTGGGGAAAACGAGCTAAATATTTCAACAAAATTGTTGCCATGCACTTGAATAAAATAAGGTATTCCAGGAAATTTTACAGTTGTATTTCCTTGTTACGTTTATTTCGGAGAAAATACATTCCTCCGATATTCTAATATTCAAGTAAGTTGTTATCTTTTGTAATTTCTATATAGATTTATTAGTAGGAAAAGGCCATTTTATTAATACCGTGTTTATTTCCCAAATAAATAGGTACCCTTCATTTTAAGATAACAAAAGGGACTATTACTAATTAGGAGTTTTTTTACGTTTTAATAATTAGCTGATTTATTAATATGTAGGCCTCAGATTTCAGATATTTTCAGTGTTAAAAATATTTTCAATTTGCTTTAATTTATATCGTGTTAATTTCAAAACATACATGACGGCAATTAAGTGGAAAAAAACAGGCAGCAAATTTCATATATTTCTCTATAGTAAATATAATGTTTGTCCTACAATTGTTAAAAGTCTCCTTGACGATCAGTTGTATTTATTTTATTTCCCTGTCCCTTTGGGATTAATTTCCTACAAAACTTTGAACCATTTGTAGGATAAACAATCGAGCTCTAGGTAATGTGACGCTTGCATACGCAAACTTCACCATAAACCCCACATTGATATTCATGTATTCTTAACGCGTCCTTGGGATCAAGTCCTCGACGAGCCTTATTTCATTTTTACAGGAGACAAAAGCTTTTAAGTGTATAAAATCACATTTCTTGGTATTTTTAAGGAGATCGATTACTTTTCAAAATTTTGTTTCAATTATTTACTAATTTCATAAATGATGCGGCCCAAATACATGCTAATATGTATTCACAATTAAGGGAAGTTGTGTATACTTTATACTGTTTTATGTAATTCGGCGTTTTATCATGTGGATTGTAATTGTTAATTATTCAAAATCTGTTAAAATAATATGTTTTCTGTTGATAACTGTCTGCTTTCATGTTAAATACAATATCAGCTTTACAGTTTTTTATTTTTAGTTTATGAAACGAAGATTTAAAGAACAGGATTGGATTTAAATAGCCGTTTTAAATGTTTCTACTTCTCTGATCCTTAAATTCTTTCTAAATGTTTAAAACTGAAGGCTCTTAATTCCTGAAATCATAACGTGTAATTATTTATTGGAAATACAAATTTAAAATTCTTCAAATCTTCTAAAGTGGGAGGTGAAAATTAATTGCGAAAACTATTCAAAGCAATCAATCAGTCGATCGATTTAAATCATATTTAATCATTTGATCAATCGATTCCATTTTTTTTTTAACTCGACCTTAAAATTCTAGTTCATTACTCCGTGAAAGGTAATGGCGGTGTTTTCGAACGGAAGGTTGGCAACACTAACAGTCTTACATAAATCAGCTGATACGTTAACCGGTGCTGAGCCTTTAACTGACCAACCGCTAATCCCCGACAAACATCGTTCTTAACAGCTGTAGAAGTATCATCAGAAAATATGGACTAAAGTTGGAAACAACGCTTTGGCATGGCATATCAGCAAACTGTTATCTATCTACTGAGGCTTTTTGTCAATACCTCTTAATTTCCATTAATGACCTTTGCCATGTGCAACAGTTCATAATTTATGTTGATTCAATAATAATAACTAAGTAGGCCTATATACAAATGTGTAATCATGTACAAACCCGGATTAGGACCCTTATAAAATATCAATGTGCCCTTATAAAAACCCATTAGACCTATCCATATGTATGTAATTAATTTGTATACAACAAAATTATCCCTCTAAGTGTTTATAGGATAAACGTATTACTCACCCATGCAACCACCTTGTATTAGAAAATAGTACAAACTACTTCAAACACAAATTTTAATTATCACCTGATCTTAAATACATAGATTACTGGCCAAATTTCATGTAGTAATAACAGTGAAAATTCAAAGTGAAAGTGTCATGTGTACTGAAAACCTCAAGAAAGAAAATCATATGTGAATGCATTGTTGGAAGGTGGTGAATTCAACTCTTTTTCCTTCTTCTAAAATGGACCGGCCTTGGTGTTAGACCTAAATTTTTGAGCATCATTTAAAATTAATAAATTCCCATTTAAACAAGTAAATCGGGCATCTCTTAAGTTCGATACTTTCAAATAGGAGAAGAGCCAAACCATCACGAGCATTCCACTTTTATTTATTTGAGGCCAGAAGAGATGGTTTGGTGGATAAGATGCCATTGGTAACACAACTCCAACTTATCTAGCCTAGAGACAAAATCGAATCAGAATCAGGCGGACCGAGCAGTGTGATTACTGATTACCTTCAAGTTTCTTTATAAATAGACTTTTTAAACTCAAATTTTGTAAGAAGAAAACTCTTTATTTGTTATTAATGACAGTGAAAATAGGGCAGAAGTCATTAGGCCTAAAACATTTTACTCAAAATTATGACCGCCATTCCTGGATGACGCCAAGCCAAAATTGATTCCTTGAACATTTGAACAATTTTATACTTTACAATCCATAATCAGATTTGAAAATTTATTATAAAGAAAATCAAATTTAAATTTTAAAAAGCAAAATCTAGAGTTAAGGAAGAGAGTCACCACACGAATCCATTGTAACGCCCTGAGATGGAGACTTTCATACCATCCACAGAACGACGCCGAGGCACATTTCATAATTTTATAAAGTAACTCATACATATTTCCCCTACCTTTGTAATACAAACTGTTAATCCCTTGCAATTTGAGTATGTTGAAATGTAAATTTTGTAAATAAATAATTGTTTTGTTAAATTGTCAATTTGTCCAAGTGTATTTATTTGAGGCAGATATCGCCATTTTGTTTCTTTATGTTACCTAGCAACCTTAGTTTAGAGCTAGGAGTGTATTTACCACATAGAGTATACACAAACACACATAGACGAGTGTGTTTTTCACATGCAATACAAATAATTAAAGAATATCCTAAAACTCAACAAAATTAGCACACGTTAGGATTTTTGGGTTCTAATATTTTAAAATGTTAAAGAAAACAGTCAAAATTGACCGCCATTTTTCAAGATGGCGGCCGTAGCAAATCTTTAATTTTAGGGACTTCAGTATGTTAAACAGAAAGGTACAGACAACCTCTGTCATCTGGACCAAACTCCTAGGTTGTGCTAATTTTTGGGGGGTCAAACTTTATTTTTCTTTCAGTATTTGATTTACAAGCCTACCTTTTACAGAATTATTCGTTATTAAATAAACAGAAAGATTTTGTTTTTCATTAATATATATTATACTGCGCCTTTTAACTATGGAGGATGGTACAGTAATGAGTAATGACGAGGCCTAAGCCATATTAAGTTTTGTATTGTGGAAATTTTACTTTCCTCTCAAATGTTTCAGAATAGCCTTCTATTCTGTATGACTCTAACACAGCATTTAGTACGGTTAAGAAGCATTATTTTAAAAGGCTGAGTTAAAACACTAATAAACTAACAAAACAAAACTATAAATAATAAAACTTCAGACTAAATTAAAATTATTATTTAAGTACCTAATTTATCTAAGGTCATCTAAGTACCTAATTTGTTTATAGAATAGATACACTGTTATAACTTTTGCTAGCATGCAGTATTTTTTTCTTAAAATAAATCTATGTTAGTAACAAATTTTATATTTTAGACAAGTTCTTTTGCTCAAAACTACACATTTTAACAAGATTTTATTTTGCCCTCTTTTTCCTTTATGTAGGACATGTTTAAATAGTGTATTTAAGAATGAATTTGTCAATATATTAATAAGAATAATAAACGAATGCCATAAAAAAATCAAATAATCAAATATAAATTTCATTGCTAACTTGTAGTATACATATCACTTTGTTTCAATTGCAGATTTGATACCATACAGATTTGTTCTGAACTTGACAAAAAATTTAATTTCAATCGAATTAATTAAAAAAACAATTTAAACTTAACTGTGATGATCATACAATGTTTAATAAGTGTTAATTTTATGAAACAATTTTAAATATAAAATAAATCTAACAACCTTAGAGCGTTAATACGTTCCAAGTACTATATTATTAATAATTTGGGAATTTGTATTCAAATTGCGGTGTTTTTTGTAAAAACATTTTGTAAATTTGTTTGTCTTGCCCACCAGTAGCTTTGATCACATATGTTGTTAGGGAACAGCAGTCAAAAGCTCCCATGGTGTTTATTTTGTTTGTAAACATTTTGTACAACCTAGTTTACCTAAATTATATTACTGATCGTGAAAATCCTACTTATTTGGCATCTCCGTATATTAACTTGACAATGTTTTACCAAACATTGTTGACCGAAGAAACACATCCAATTTCAGCCAAATGGAATCTATTCCTGACATTCAAACTCAGAAGACTTGTTTACTGAAAGAATGTAACAAACATCCAAAGTGAGATTAATGTTGACTCGGAGTTGTTGTGTAGTGAATCTGTAATAAGGTCCCTTGGTTTGGAATAATCTGTTGAGTCTGGTTTAGCCTTCCATGCCGTTTTAATATGGAAGAGGTACAATAATTGGAGCTCAAAGATTGAAATAATTAGGAAAAAGACAACTTAATCTTACTTTCTCCCCTTACAAACTCCCCTCATTTAGTATTTTAAACCACTAAATATTGAGTATGGCATTGTTTTTAAATTGAATTTTCAATTCTGAATTAGTACCTTTTGTTATTTAAGAATTTATAGCGGACATTTGCCTTCACTGAGTGAGAAAAACAAGTTCTACGACATCGAAATCTGGAATCTGATCCCATCTTCAGGTGAGAAAAATACCTAGGACATAATAAAATAACAAACAAATTAGTAGAACAATCCAGACTAAACTTGGAAAAAAAACAAATAACTGTTGTCTATCTCTTTCTGTGATCGCAAATATCCGCAATAACTTCTTAAATAACATAAGATCAACATCAATAACAATAAATAACAAACTTTTACCGTGTCTTTTAAGACGACAACTCGAGTTAACAAGGGTGCCTCTTTTATTTATGAAGTTATTAAATCATATATATACTGTAGCATTTCATAAGTTATTTTACTTTCCTTAATTGTATATATGTAGTCTACTAAAACAATTCCACTAGTTAACAAACCGTTTGGAGTACACCTACAGCCAACCAAAGTAACAAAGAAACAGAAAACTCTCTATTAAAATGGGCTAACAATTTACATTTTGGTTGGACAAAAACAAACACATCGTTGTGTAACCAGAACTTTCCGAGCCGCCAAGGAAATTAAAAAATTCATTGTGTGTAAAGAGACCGGCCTCTATGCCTTTTAACTTCCGTAACCTTGCGGTCCTGTTTTTTCCTGTACTTTTTTGTGTGGTTGTGTGGCTGTACTTTTGTGTGTGGTTATGACCGAAATACTTATAACAATTAATTTCTTTGGTGCGGTTATCAATGCAATATGTCCTAAGTATATGATTCACATTCAGTACTTATTTGATTAATTTTAACACTGCTGGTATTATAAGTTGAATGCTAGGTTTTCGTGGTTCTCGATGCAGCAAACCTGCATACTCACTCGGTCCTAATGTTTTTCTTAAGGAGAATGTATGTCATATCTCACTTATTTATGAATATGCGTTGATGAAAGTTGGTAAGTGGCTAGTGAAAAATAGCTTAGTGAAGTACCATTTGACATTTGCTGAGTATGCAGGTTTGCTGCAAGGGAGGGAGTTGTTATTCATTTTAAAGTCTTGAAGCGGCATATTTTATTCATATTGCAATCTTACAACGTTTAAGAATGATCAAACAGCATGACTACTTTACTCTTCCTAATGTTGTAATGTAACTGTTGGTACACTGAAAAACGTAATTTGCAGCAATATAAAGTATTGCTAATTATAACATTATTCTATATTGCATTTGTTATATATAAAGTCAAAATAGTAGCCTAAATAAAAGCAATATAGAAACCATTGTTAAATGAATGTGAGAGAAAAGTATCACGTATTTAAACAAATGTGAGAAACACGTTGGGATTTTCAGAAAATATAACAGAGAAATGTCAGAAATAACGCTGTGGAGATTCCCTGCATTGGAAATAACAAACGAATGGAAAACACTTCAAAATTTATGAAATAGCTCTGATATTTGAAAACATGTTTTTCTTTGAGAACCTTTTTCTTGTTGACATTTGAAACATAATTTTGATGTTACGTACTGACTTATCGTGTTGTTTGTAAAAGTCTAGTGTGCCCTAACATATGTTGATCTTGAAATATAGCTCCTTTCTAAAAACATTATACGACTTACTCCTTTATGTAAAATTAAGTGTCTACAAATTGATGTTAGTCATGTTATGTTACACCATTATTTTAGAATTCTTAATATAACATACATAGTAAAGCTAGATTATAGCTTTGAGGCATTGATATATACAATTTGTGTAGGAATATTAATTCGAAAAGATGTTAATGAAATATGCCTATACAGTGTTGATTGCAATTTTAAAAACTACTCACAATAAACAAAGCTACAGTTCATTAACCGACAAACAAAGCAAAAACATCTACACTGCACCATTCACTGCACTGCTACATTTATAAATAGTATTCGTATTTTTAAATCAAGTGCCCCTTATTCACTCAATTAAAAATATTTTGGGGTATTCATACATTCCACCAAACACTGGAAGGACTCAGGAATGTACACCATTAGTCAATAGGAAGTACCGTACAGCTAAAAACATGAAACTCTTGGTTAATTGTCTAATGACTGATAAAAAAAGTTAAATTAGTTAATATAATATAATTAATTAATTATTGTGTAGGTACTACAGTGATTCTCAAACTGGGGTTTGCGAGTTGCTAGGGGGTTTGAGGAGAACAAATATATGTATTGGCGGGTACATATATTGTACATAAATTACTTGTAGACCAACAAAAAATCCTAACAACTCAAATGTTTGCAACATGGAGTTTGAAAATTTCAAATATTACTGAGAGAAAGGCTTCAAAAGCGTACTAATGAAATGTCTACTAACACATTGAAACCAGCTTTCATGAAAAAACAACTTTTATCCTCAAACTTTTGGTTAGACCTTAATAGTGAATATCAACTGCACGACTTGGCAACTTAAGATTTACTGCCTTCGTCAACAACTGAACTGGTGGAAAGAGCTATTTCATTGTACCAATTCATCAAAAACGAATACAGAAACAAGTTGAATGTAGCCTCAGACATAATACCATATTTGACTTCTTTTAAACTTCAAACAACTGATTACAACAAAGGAAGGACAGAGTTCCCGTTAGTAATAGCTTGTTAGTAAAAGAAGTGACGAAAGTGTTTACAGTTTAATGATCAACTTTTTTTAATAAATTTAATTAACAGAAACTTAGTTTGTAAACTTTATGCATGGTAAATACTATTTTCTATTAATTTTGAATTTTAAAATTGAAGTGCTAATTGCATTTAATATTACAGTTCACAAATAAGATATTTGTTGCTAACCCTATTCCTCATTATTAATTACAGTACATACAAAATAGTCTGGTTTGGGGGTAAATTTTATGGAAAGTAATACGATCTTTAAAATATGTCGGGAACCACTGGTGTACTATATTTTCTTTCATCTTTAATAAGTCATTATTTTCTCCTAAGAAAAATAGTCAGCAACCTTGATCACTGTGTTTATAAATATTAAATTTCATTTTGTTTTATATTAATTATTGTTAATCCTAATTATGAATATAGTAATAAGACTAATTTTTAAATTGAATTGAATTAGTATCAAGTAAACATTTGTGTTACAGTTTAAATACAGTACAAAAGAAACGTTTTGAGGTGAAATAAATCCTTTATCAGCAATAAATGTTACTCAGCAAGCAGTAAAATTCGTTATAGAAGAAAGATAACTTGCAAAGGTGATATTGGTTCGTGGAATGTTTATATCACCCATAAAGATGGTGGGTGACCCAGAGGTAATAGGGTCACTAAAAAACTCAATTTACCTTCAACGTTCCTTCCATCTTTTGTGAAATGTAATCAATAGTATGAATGATAATATCTATTGCAAGTTTTTCTTATAACACTATATTTTCATTCAATATTTTATATAAAACATTAAGAGAGCATTTTTAAACAGTAAACATGCATAAGCATGAGTATTAAATCCATATTTAGTTTTTGGAACCTAGGAAAATATTAACTTTGAAGCTAGCGACTTTTGGTTCAAGGAAGTCGTGCGAGTTATACAAGTAATACTATATTAAATAAGTATTGCTATTGAATAAATTGTAAAAAGGTAGAGGTAACTAAATACTTGTTTATATTATTATTATTTTTGATTGGGATTGAATTATCTTTTCAAAGCTAAAGATCCCCAAAAGCAAAAGTCTGTTTCCCTACAAGTTACCATCTATTTTATGTGATTTCTTCAGCTTATTCTGGTAGAAGTTTTCTCTCTAGTACAGGTCAGGCTTGTATATTTGTTGAGCTTTTCCAAGAATACCCTTAACCCTTACAAATGTTAATTTTATGCCTCGAAATAAGTAGAAATTTACAATTCGTGTTCAATTCCAAATTAAGTTTCTTTCTTATAAGTTTTAGTGGTTTTATTTTGCTTGAATAATGGCAGGCAGTCTTTTTATTCTTCAGAATAATAAACAATGTTTAAAGGCAATAACACTCGAGATAGTAGCATTTCCTGTTTTAAGCGGACTCCTCTTTTCTTTTTCTTTTTTTCCAAATTAAAATGGCAAATAAATATCGGGGTAATACATTTTTCCAAAAATCACATGTCAACCTTAGCTATTTGCTGTTTTATAGAAATAAAATAAATACGATTGACTTGTAATATTTGCAAATGAATAATCAAATAAATTTATTTGCAAAGATTTGTTCAGCATTCAATTTTAGTGTATTATACGAGTACCGATACAAATCAAGTTAAAGTTTTTGGTTTCCTTTGGGTGTTATCAAAACAGATGGGGGACGCAGAAACTATAAAATTTCAATAGTGAGATGTGGCCAAAATAGTCTGTGATCCTCTGCATTTACTACATAAGGTTAACAGTGATAATTTTTAAGTCTGTTAGGGAACAAAAAGATTTAGGGCTACGGTTAATGGTCTTAAATTTTCCTAGAGATAGCCTGATTATCTGTGCAAACTTTCATTGTAATCTAATGAATGGTATAGAAAAGCACATAGGGCAATTGAAGAAACAACAAAAATATTGATTTTATTTAATAGAGATAAAAAGTACTTTTAGTTCCTTGCTAATTATTTTCATTATTTACTGACATTGAAAACCACAGGGCAACGCCTAAAGCCCTATCATATCTCAATGGCAGAGCTCTGATGTATGGAACGGTCAGTAAATGATAGCCTGATTATCTGCACACGGAGCAAAGCCATTTATAACTCCACGAACAACCATCGTTTATTTAGTGTGGTATACAAGGCTATTACTGTGGTATATTGCATATCAACTTCACAGTTTGTTTCTTACATTTATAAATCTCAATTGCAAATAAATGCACTTATAAGAACTACGGAATACAGGCGTTCTGCGTCATTTGGTTCGAGGAAGTACTGCGGTACTGGCAGCGGAACTTTATAATGGGTTAGTAAATAATAAAAGTTTGTCTCCCGAAATACAATGATTCTCATAATATGTTGTTTATTCCTGTATCTATAATATGCTCAGGTGGTTTTGTTAACAGAATTTCTTTTTGTTATTTTCAGTAACTGAAGCATAAAAACATGGATCTGAACTGTAGCAATGTAAAGTGGGTATTCATTTTCTATACTTTCTTTCTAAAGGGTATATAGATCACTTTAAAGTTTGTTTTTAGCCTATAAGGTTAACATGAATATCAATAATCTATATTACTAAAAGAATGTCTTGAATTTTGTTTGGCAATTTTCAACTCCCAAACTATTTTTTACACATTTTTTGTATCAGTCAAAAGAGCTCACCCTCAACGTGTGCATTTTAGGGGTTTGGAAAACAACTATCTTCAGAGCTCCACCTCATGGTCCTTTAAAGTTCCATGTTCCACTTATGAAGTTTTTTTATTTAGTTAGGCAGGTGATTATAATGTAAAATTATCAAAAATTATGGCTCTAGTCTACTGTTCCTGTAAAATTCCCAGTTGGAGAACGTAGCATTAGCTTGCTTAGCTTTTTAAATTGTATTTCCATTATATTTAATTAAAAAAAATAATCAATAAGCAAATGCAATAAGCAATGAATTAAATACTCGCAATAAGCAAATGTGATATATTTACTTAGGAGTGAGTTAGTAAATGTTCAAACACAAATGTAACAAAAATAAAAACATGTTTTGTTCTGATTTACATTTTTGTTGCTGATCATTCTAGCGTAAAAAAAAGTGCAAGCATTGCTCATTTTTTTGTAATCCTCTTAAGTTACAAATAAACTTGAAGCAGCCGTCCTTTTTGATTACAGTAAAGCATTTGACTGCTTGGGGCATGACCTTATCCTGACTGAATTAGCAGCTTTAGGCATCAGAGGCAGATCAGGAGACTGGATAGCGAGCTATTTGGAAGGACGCCAACAGATTGTAGAAATAAAAAAGACGATAGATGGGAAAAAGACTTCATTCAAATCCAGCACTCAGTTTTCAACCAGTGGAGTACCACAAGAATCAGTGCTGAGCCCTTTTAGCGAATTTCCCCTATAGGGAAGAAGCTATTACCGTAGGTGGCATGGTAAGACTTAAGCCCGAGACTATGATAACTTTTTGTTTTGAGGTCCCCAGATGCCAAAAACACTATTCGTTCAAATTTATATATATATATGTGTCCGTTACCGCGATAACTTTTGAAAGAAGTGCCCAATTTTTATGAAATTTGACACAAATGTGGAGAGTAATATTTATGACTTTAAGTTCGAAAACCAGATCGATCGGTCTATGGGAAGGGGGTTTTATGGGGGTTTAAAATTTTCCAAAAATCAGTTTTTTGAACTTTTTACCCTAAAATTTTAAAAACACTAGATTTTGGTTAAAGCCATTTTATAGAGCTTAAAAAACAAACAATTTAGTATTTTGAATCATTAAGCTAGGTTTAGTGTTTGTGGAGAAAAGTCAAAAAATGTGTCCATAAAATTTCCCATGTTAATCTTATGGGAATACGGTTTTTGGATTTTCCTCAGATAATTTCACTAAAAACTCCACATTTTTTTCTACCAATCAGTTTAGCTCTACAAAATAATCATTTTGGCGTTATAATTGTTGTTTTACTCCCAACCGTTGCAGTGATATTCAAAGTGCTAAACACAGTACGTTGTCCAATGTTATCCTTATGGAGAATAAATAAAGTGTTATATTTTGATTATTTATGTATGTATATTGATGAAACTTGGTATGTGGCTTCAACTAGTTGTGGTATATTGATAGTAGCGCAAAAAATGGTTTTTGTTGATTTTTACCGGTAGCAGCAAACCTGAATACTCGGGCCCCATGTTATTCATATGGATAATAAGTAAAGTTTTATATTTCCCTTAGTTATAAACCTAAGTTAATAAAATTTGGTATGTAGCTTCTCCTGGTTGAGTTATATTGATAATTGCAAAAAAAACACATTTCTTATCTTCCTTGTTGCAGCAAACCTGTGTACTCAATGCTAATGCTATTCTTATGGAGAATAAATAAAATGCTATATATCACTTATTAATGAATGTATTTTTGTGAAACTTGGTAAGTGGCTCTAGATAGTAGTGATACCCATATATATGCATTGTAAATTCGCTGAGTACGCAGGTTTGCTGTGACGGGGGTATTTTGTTTGTCTTTTCACTACCCTAGTGAATAAATATTTTCTGGCCAGATCTGGGGCTGTCTGGGCCAGATCTGGGGATGTCTGGGGCAGATCTGGGAATGTCTGGGCCAAATCTGGGGATGTCTGGGGCAGATCTGGGGCTGTCTGAGCCAGATCTGGGGATGTCTGGGGCAGATCTGGGGATGTCTGGGCCAGATCTGAAGTGTCTTGGCCAGAACTGGGGATATCTGGGCCAGATCTGGGGATGTCTGGACTATACCTGGGGATGTCTAAGCCATAACTGGGGATGTCTGAGCCAAATTTGGGGATGTCTTAGGAAGGAAGATATAAAGCGAGAACACTGCATGAAATGTTGAACAAAAAAATAACATACAAAAAATATAATTTTAACTTTTTTGAAATCATGAAATTGGGAATTAGTAATGAAATAGCTATACAAATAATTAATTAGTCAGTAGGAGGAGGATGGTAATTATTACTGGTAATAAACAATTGTTTATAAAAAGGGTGTTAGTAGGGGGCTATAGCCCCCTACTGGTGTTACTATCAAACTTATAAGTCTATGACAATGAAATACAATGTGTTGCACAAGTGAAAACCAGAGCCTGATTCCTGATTAACCATTAGGCTGACTAGGCTGCAACCTAGGGTGCCAGTCAGTCAAGGGTCTAAATTATTTTTAATAATCTAAGAAGTGCAGTGATCAATTGGTTAGAGGGAACTTTATTTCCACGCGCCCTTTCCTATCGCCACACCTGCTTCATTCTCAGTTTGACAGAAATTTAGTTTAGTTGTTCCTTAGCTCATGATTTTTCAGGAAAAACTATCCTGTTTTCCGGGCAAGATTTATTTTACCTCAGGATTATTTCGGGACGGGATTATGTCCTCAAAACGGTAATATGACAGATTTTTCATACAAATTTATTCATGCATTTTTTTAGTTTCACATCTCCATAATTTTAACTGTACAGTATTTGCGTCTTGATATCACACATTAATAGAATGCATAGAGTGGGTTTCAAGATTATGATTACAATAATATACAGAACACCAGAGCATGCGCTTGAAGTGACATAATACAATAAGCTTCAGACCTTTGAATAATTAATTGAAATATTATAGGTGAAAATGAATTGTCTACTGCCAGTATTTATTTTAATCGTTTTGGTCAATAATTGCAAACTGGTATTGATTAAAGGTTGTGTTAATTTAATAGGCTAGTTCTTGGATGGATGGAGGAATAAGAATTTATTTACTAATGTATTATTTGAGGTTCCTGGGCAACGCTATATACAATTTAAGCTGGCCAGCCTTACTGATAACAAGGGGGTTAACTATTTGCTCAATATGAGACAATACTGTATTTTCAGGACCGCGGCTGCTGTATGCAATTCTAGCAAGCCTAGTTCAAGTTTAAATTTATTTATTATTGAGCATGCCCATGCACTAGGGAACCTATAAAACATCAATTACCTCCCATCATCATTGAACTGCGTTCCACAAGTTATTTATATTAAATTAATTTACTGACCAAACGTAGATTGTAATGGCAGTAATTTGAGACAAGTAGACTGCTTAAATTATCGTACAGATTAACTGGATGAAGTCTGAATCAGTTCAGAAATGACAATAATAATACTAAAATAATGAAAATTTCCTAATGCTCTGCAATATTTAGGTTGGTGACATGCTAAATTACCAAAGGTTACATTTCATTGTGCAAAATATGCTTAAATTATAATTTATGATGTATTGACATGCATTGATTGATTGACTAGATATTTTGGTAACTGTACTTTCAAATTCAAATTACATACGCAAATAATAATTACTACTGAAAATTGAATAATACTGAAACATGCTAATGGCTAGAATAATTTAAGACAGAAATGCACTAATTATAATAAATATGACACACTTAAATAAATTAAATCTCAAGGACTGGGCATATACTCTAAACTAACGTAAACTAACAAATAATTACTCACTCATACTTTCTGGGATCCCATACATACACACACGTTCGGGGAAAACACGCGACGATTTGAAAAATCAGTTGCAACATGTCGTCACGCCAACAATCCACCTCTCGAAATGCCCATTAATTTATAATTACTCTCAAAATGATTCTGAAGCGCACTACGCGTTAATTCTGATAATTTGCGACGAGTGTTAGCTAACAGAAATTACTAGGTGGATGGCAGTGAACGACTATTTAGCAGTAAAGATTATACGTGAGCGGTGCTCAATGTTCCCCGAACCACGCTATCTGAGTATCACTGGCGAAATGGGATGAGGCCGATAACGCGCGATGCGACGACGACAACCCTCTTCCTGACAGGTCATTGGTCCGTTGAGCTGATTGGTGGAGGAAGCTAACGGCCGTGTATCTTTTGAAATATTTAAATTCAGTTCTTTTAAAACACATGATGTGCTATATTGATTATGAGAATATTCTCATAATATCAAATATCAGCACATAACTCCCCCGACCAAGAATTGCTTCTGCGGACCAAGGGTGTCTCCAACTGAACGCAAGTGATCCAACCCATCTTTGAAGCAATTCGAATTGGAAGAAAAGGTAAGGTCGTCGCCGGAGGTTCATTAAAACTAAATGACAGCAATATGACTATATTACATCAATAAACTCTATAACAATCCAATAAATAATATAATACCCTACATATTAAATACACGTTTCAATCGTTTTTCTGACAGTCCATAAGTCCGTATTTCTTAACCACTATTGTTACAATACATCTTAATTCTATGTTTAACTTTCTTTTCTTTGCATGGTACTGGCCCGAGCTGGATTCCCAGTTCACGCATATTTTATGAGTTCTTGGGTGGAATGCCATTTCCTGACAATTGTGACTACAGCTAATCTTATGGGCTATTGACACTAAAGAGGGGTCAGCGCGCACACTTTCCCACTACTATTATGACCTTCGGCCAACGTAGGCCCTTCAGTATCACAGTCCGATGATCATCCGCAGTTCACACGACAGTTCAAGTACTCCTTGGTGATAAGGTGAGCAGAGGCGGTGTCTGGGGTCGGCTGTGCGTGGGGCGGTCAGGCGTTGGGTAGGCAGGTTCATCAGACAATGGTCTAGGCGAGGGGGGAGGGAGGGCTTCTTTAATTAGGCTTATCAGTAGCTGGAACCCGCTCATTGATAAGTGGAGTTTGTCCGATTTGCCGTTGGAATAACTTAATTGATATAGATTGAGATTGTTAGGTGAGAAGGGTGGGTATTGTTTATGAAATGCGAGAACAGAAACATTGGATTTTGTTTGAAGGGACTGGATATAAATATTAATGTTTTTTATTTCTGACTGCTGCCTTTCAGAGTTGTTGAGTGTTGGAGGGAGAGTGGATATAATTACTGACTTTCCTGAAGTTAAAAGAATGTTGATTATAGTCATAAGATTGGATTTAATTATGTCTGTGGGAATTTGCTGTAAGATATCGTTTAGGCCAATTAGTATGAAGCATATGGGATGAAATGATGTATGGTTTTGACGAATAGAAATTTTTAAGTCATTTGTAGTCCAACCGCTCTCGGCACAGTGAGCTGTCATCTTTTTCTGCCGGGAACCGCCATCGTCCACCCACGCACGTAGCAGTCGTTTCATTTGCGAATCACCCAGCATTGACACCTCGTTCACAACTGACACTGTTAATAACATTCCACTGTCACTACTCTGTTTGTTTACATTTTTTTATACTGCTACTATTGCCGAGTCACACTCTTTGCGATTATCACGCGCATAATATGGTTTTAATTGACAAACATGTACTACTTTACTAACATTTGGGTCCGAGTCCAAAATAATTCTAACATTGACTGGACTTAGTACCTCAGATATCGTGAATGGACCACGATATATCTCTGTGAGTTTGTTGCTAATTTTCTTAGCTTTGTTACTGGGTGTAAACCTCTTATACAAGACTCCCTGTCCGACGACGTACGGTGATGGCTTACGACCCTTATTGTACCGTTTTTTGGTTTTCTGATGCGCGTGTTTTAACTGAGCCACGATACTTTTCACTCTTTCGTCAACTTGCTCGGCAGACTGTGCCTCTTCGAAATCGAGATTCCATTTAAGTTTCAGGGGGTGATTTAATTCTCGGCCTAAAAATGCGAAGGCTGGACTAACCCCGCCCGGTTGAATCGTGAGGTGCCGAATTAAATGCCATCATTAAATACGGTAAATTTTGGTCCCAGCGATTTTGCGTCTGTGAGTGGTATATTTTTAATACGTATTTCAAGTTACGATTCACACGTTCTGACATATTGGAATTTGGTCGTGCTACAGACGTTGTTACGTGTTTTATTCCCATGCTGAAAAAATACGACCTAACACTCTCGGCGGTGAAAGTACTGGCGTTATCACTCACAATCATTTCCGGAAAACCATGTTGACTGAATATGTTTTCTTTTAACGACTTCAAGATGTTTTCAGAGTTTCCCTTCCTTAGCGGCAACACCCAACAGAATTTAGAAAATGTGTCCACGCAAACTAATGCATAATTATTGCCGCTAACAGAACAAGTGAGACTTCCAAACAAATCTATATGTAGTCTCTCAAAACACCTTTCAGGTGGCTTGGAGTTTAACAACCCGATTCGTTGTTTTTGTGCCGGTTTCGATTTTTGACAACTTTCGCACGACCGCACGAAGTGCTTGATTTCATCGAACATTTTGGGCCAGCTAAACTCTTTCGTTATTCTCGCTACTGTCTTTTTTATGCCTCGGTGAGCAAAAATCGGGGTACTGTGAAAATATTCCATGAGCATTTGTCTTAAATTCTGTGGCACGCACACCTTGGGGGAACAGCGCGGGTTTTTCCTATATTGGAGAATTCCGTTTTTTAAATGATAATTTTGTACGTTTTCACCATTCTCTAATCGTTCTATTGCCACCTTTAAATCCGGGTCCTCTCGCTGTTTGTCGGCCAAAGAATGAAAAACTTCCGGGAAGTGTTGTAAAAAATTGCATTGTTCATTATCGGACCGATTTTGTTGTTTATTTTTTTCTTCTTCCGGCCACTGATCACTTTCGTACATCCGGCTTAAACAATCCGCGACGGCGTTAAATCTCGCGTGACAGTGTTCTATTCGGCAATTATATTCCGACAGTCTAGCCTTCCACCTAACGAGTTGATTAGTAGATTTTTCTGAGTTCATCACATAAAATATCGCCTGACAATCGGTTCGAAGCGTGAAAAACTTGTCTTGTAAATAAGGCTTAAACCGTTCACAACCCCAGAGACAACTCAAGAATTCCCTACGATATTTATCGTAAGCTCTTTCGGCTTTCGAAAGAGTGCGACTGGCAAATGCTATAGGGACTGGCATTCCATCCTTTACCATTTCTAACACACTCCCGATAGCTATCTGGCTTGCATCACAGCTAACCACAAACTCAAGGTCGTAATCCGGCAGGTGAAGTACCGGCGGGCTGGTGATGGTTTGTTTTAATTTTTCGAACGCCTCTAATTGTTGCTCGCCAAAGCGAAAGCGCACGCCTTTTCTCTTCAGCTGATTCAGCGGTTCGCAAATGCGGGAAAAATTTGGGATAAACTTGCTGTAGTAACTGACCATGCCTACGAAACGTTGCAGTTGCTTTAGATTTTTGGGTCTTGGAAAATTCCGTACGACCTGTGTCCTACTTTCGTCTATGTGCAATTTGCCGTCTTTGATATAATGGCCTAAAAACTGTACGCCATTTTTCGCTAAACTGAGTTTTCTCGGATTTACTGTGAGGCCTGTTTCTCTAAGACGCTGCAAAACTGTCTTAACATCGCTTATGTGACTCTCCGCATCATTGCTATAAATAATTAAATCGTCGATGAAATTCAAAACGCATTTAAATTTTAAATCGTGAAAAACATCTTCCATAAGTCTCCCTAGCGCCTGAGAACCAATTCGCAACCCTTGTCCTACTCTCTTGTACTGGTACAAGCCGAACGGAGTATTGAAGGCGCTGTATTTACGGGAATCTGGGTGCAGCTCCAATTGATGGAACGAGTGATTTAAATCAATGGAAGTAAAATAACGGGCATCTTTGAAATGTTGGAACAAATTGTCTATGTTCGGATTCGGAAAACTGTCCATTTCAATGAATTGATTGAGTTGCTTAAAATTCGCAACAAGTCTAAATTTACCTTTTTCTTTCTTTTCTACCAAAAATGAACTACTACTAAACTCTGAGTCACTTTTTTCTATAACATCTTGATCAATTAACTCATCAATTATCTCTTTCATTTTATTTAACCTATACGGGTTCATTTGATATGGCCTACTCCTGAAAGGTTTTATTTCAGTTTTTATCTTTAACTTGTAAGGTTTAACGTTAGCCTTTCCTATCCTTTTTGTGATAACATCACTGTAACTATTCAAAAGTTGTTTGAGTTGAAACTGTTGTTCTTTTGTGAGATTGGCATCACCTAAGTCTAATTTACTAGAATCTATTTGTGCCTCATCCAGTATGCAATTTATAACCTCTGTTTGAGCAAAACTAAATTTAATTTCATGCTTGTGTAAATCGAGATTTAATTGAGAGAATTTACAGAAATCATAACCCAATATTATATCATACGGCAATGCATTTACTACCCAAAACTTAAAATCCCAAGAGTAGTTTTCAATTTTTATGTGAATATGTGCTTCCTGCCTAACTGTCATTTTACACTTACTTGCCGTCTCTACAGAGTGATTTACTTTATCTACATGTTTGACACACCTCTCATTCTTTATTCTGTTAAAAAATGTTTTACTCACTAAACTGTGGGAACTTCCTGCATCCAAAAGGCTCATACAATGTATTTCTGGAGTCAAACTAACCTTAATGAGGGGAACTTTATCCAAAAGATTGACTGCTTTCAAAGTTTTACTATTGTTTGGGAGCGCAGGGCTGGTGTAAAAATGTAAGGCTTGGTCCCCGCTTTCAAGCCCTACTTCCTGTTTAAATGCGCCTTGCACTCTCTGGCAATGTGTCCTTCCTGCCTACATTTAAAACAAACTATCACTTTGCGGTCTGAATTTCGAAAGCTAACTGTGCGCCTGTTTTGTGGGTAATTTTCCGTTCGACATCGACTCTGATTTTCTCTGCTCGCATTCCCTACGTTGTACTGCACTGGGTTGCTCGCCGCACCAAAATATCGCTTCTCCGCTTTTATTGAACTGGATACCTTGTGCGCTAACAGTAGTGTGCATTTGGGGCTGCTGGGGCGGAAGTGACGTCACATCCGGTGAGTGACCGGATGCGCTGAGTCATGAAAGACGTCATCTGAGGCTGAGCCAGTGACGTAGGCGGTTTTGTGACGAAATGAGTAAAAGTTCAAAGTTCAAGGTCACGGTGAAGTTTTTTTAAAAAAATCTACCTCGCACTCGTAAAACGATTGTGATTCGATAGTTAATCGATAATAAATATCGAATGAAAATTATCGAATGAAACAATCGAATGATACGAGTGCGAGGTAGTACTATTACAAATATTACTTTATTTACAATAATTCATGTTTACAATAGTTCCCCGTTGTTCGTTGTCATCGATGTTGTTGATCCGGACGAGTTGCGGCCATCACTTCGCTTTCTGAAGAAAGACGGTAGATACTTCGATCCCTGCGCAGAGTCCATGTTGTTTTTTGATGCGTAAAGTTCCAAAGATAAATCGTAACCGGACGCAATAAGAAGTCTTAGCTCTTCACTAAACACCTCGAGGTCTTGGTAAGTCGCAAGATGAATAGAGTCATAATGAATACACCTAATTTTAATGGACATTTTAATATAATGTTTTACGTTTGTGAAGAGCACTCGATGTTCACCAGTCGAGAGCCGGAGGTGTACTGACTATTCGCTAGCTAGCGTTTTGGTATCAAACAAAATGGTGGGGGTAAAAGTGTGGTGGGGCGGAGCAGATGGCGGGCGGCAGATGGCAGGCGGCAGGTGGCAGCTGGTGCGAGGCAGATGGTTGCTACTACATTCGCCGCCACAGTAATGCAATCCTTCGGCGTAATTCTTGTATTTTATCTTGTCGGTTCATTTGATACGTTTTACATCTACATATGCAATAGCTAAAACACTTGCACTTACGACAAGCTTTCCCGTCAACTTGATCGCCTGGTATTTTAAAACATTGTAACTCGCAACAATATGTCTTCAAATTGTTATCGAAAAATAAATTGTTCATAGGTGGCACCGACATGTTAGCTGCAGCGTGTATTAGACAAGACTGAGACTAACTTCACTGCTCCCTCTCTTTTATACCTCTTCATAAGTTAACCCTGAATGAAAGTTCAAGGTCACCCATTCGAATTTTAAAAAAAAAGCAACACAGCAGTATATAAAATAATATACTGCTGTGTTGCTGTTTTCTTCATTTTTTTCATATTTTTTTTTATTTTTTTTATTTTTCTTTTCTTTATTAAACAAACATTTTACAATACAATAAACTTAAGTTTAACATTGATGACTAGAAATACAAACAATAAAATACAAACAGAGAAATACAAACAGAGACATTATGTACAAGGATGCATGATGTGCAGAGTGAGTTCCGTTGAGTTGTTGCCGCTTACACCGTGTGATACCAAATACAACGTCCCCGGTTGAATATCTCGCAAATCTTCATTCTGTAGCAGTTGAACAAATCGTTTTGGAAGAAATACTTGAAACTTCGGCTCATCTCCTGAAGTTAAAGGTGCTTCGCTCAATGAAACTAGAATTGCTTCTCCATGTGTGGTTTCCACTTTCTTGATGTTATGAATAATGTAGTGTTTTTGTTCTTTTAATTCTGAACACTTTTTAGTTAGCAGAAGGTCGGATTTTGAATGAGTGTTGAATTGATCAACCAGTGTTTGTAGAAACTGTTGTGATGCCATCTTCGTCAGTGGTGGTTGCGATGTCTTCTGTGATGTTGCCTCTTCGGAGTCTCGAATAATACTCGTGCCGGAGCGGTGTTGGATCCTCGTATTTATAGGCCCCGCTACCCCCACCACATTCCGGTTCTTTGCTACCCCCACCACATTTCTGCGTTTGTTCCAAGTAAGCAGCCAAACGATATGCGTTGTGCAATGCGCAGTTTGATTGTCCGTGTTTAGGATCTTTTGCAGCAACACAAATATTACCGAGATTAATGTTAAAGTCCTTACCGATAGTTATATCGAAAACATCACCGTGCGTGTACTTTTGTATCCAGTTCCTTTTTTCTAATCCTCTTGTGTATATATGTGAATGCTGTTGATGCTATTCCCCTTCCTCTCTGTAATCTCTCTCGATTATGACTGATGCGTTTAGCCCTCGGCATGACTATTTATAGCCAAACTTACAATCAGTAGGTGCACTCTATAAATGTTTTACAATGAATGTAATATTAGTCTTGGCTTCTTGTATTATATATACTGTTTAAAATCCATTTATTATATAGAAATGGATTAATTAATTAAATGTAGACATAATAAATAAAAGTAGTAAAAATAGAAATAAGGTGTAATTGAAGATGTTTCAAATGTTTCTCCGCTGGTGACGGTATCGTTGTTTTCGGTAAAATGAATAAAATCTAAATAGTTGTCATGTTCCCTTAGAAACTTGCCACTTAATCGTTGATAATTAAATAACACATTCCAGTCTAGTTTTTCTTTAAAATTGTCAATGTAATTTTCAGAGAGATTTTGATATTTACTTATTACTTCCCAACAGTTATTAAAATTTGATGTCATCTCTACAAGGAAGTCTTCTGAAAACTGTTGTCTTTGTAAAATATGAATCCAGTTAACTCAATGAAAATAAATTCTTAACATAGTCATTGTGAAGAGGTAGTGTATGGAAAGTTGTTCCCAATCCATATATCTATCAAACCGTTGAACAAAACCATCTGTCAGCACTCCTTGGGGAAATCTCGGCTCTTGAGATATTAAACTCCACGCAGTAATATTGGATTCCATCATCCTCTCTGTATCATCTCTCGAATATGACTGATGCTTTATCCCTTATCATGGGTATTTAAATTCTTTTTTCTCTTATGTAATCTTCATCGTTTTCTGTTGGTTCATTAATCACATTCACTTTATCCCCCTTTCCTAATGTCTTGACTTTAGAAGGCTCAGACGGTTTATCTAATTGATTAGGTTTTTCTGGATTGTGTATCTTTTTCCAGTCTAAATAATTGTGGCTGTCAACATCTGAAGCTACAGCTCTTCCTGAAGCCCGATGGATATAATTAAATAAAGCTGCACCAAACCTTTCCATATGTTTTTCATATTCTGTAGTCCATTTCTTGTGTACTATATCAAATATTTTCTTATTTACAGCGTCTCCATCCTGCTCACAATCACCTACATTTGACAATTTTAATTTTTTTACATCATAGCTTGTATCAGTTTCATTCTTTTTGTAAATCGTTAACAATTTTAAAGTCGCTAAATTTACTGCTTCACCATCATAAATGGGATGTTTTATATTGCTTAACCTTTTACCGGAAAACCCCCAATGGTCTTCGTGTACAATCGGGGTTCTTTTATCCATGTATTGTACCGTAACCGCATCAGAAGACAAAAGCGGATCACCAACATTTTGAATTACTTTTCCTTCAAAATTATAATTACCATCAGGTGTTAACGGAAACCCAGCTCTTTTTTCACTATATCCAGATTTTACTCCAAACTCGGAATACCGTCCAAACTTGTCCACACTCATGATGTAACTGAATCGCTATCGTTTAGGTTCTTACTATATATACGTCTACTGAACAATTATTTCTCGTTTTCGCAGTTCATCAACCAAAGCTACCCATTCGTTTTCTAAACCAGTGTGCCCGGCTTCCATAGCTTCATGTAATAACCTCATTCGATCAACTAACTTATTTATATCGTTGTAATATATTATATTGGTTTTATACAAATTTTTTAATAATCCCCTTCCAGATGTAGTAGGATCAGTTGTTTTTCTTTTTTTATGCAAAACATTTAATTCAGCAGAAGATAAAGCTCTTCTTTTAATTGGAGCTTTATTTGATTTCGAGGGGAAAAGACTAGATATAATGTTTGTGTATTTTATTGACCTGTTTCTATAAATAGGTAGGTCTTTGGAATATTTTTTTCTATGTGCATTTGTATACTCTAGTATATTTTTAAACAATTGTAAATCCTTTTTAGTATATTTACCAGGATTATTTTTAAAGATGAGTTCAAACAAACCTGTTGTACCTTTATATTTCTTATCACCAATAACTATATCATCATTTTCGTTTATATCTAACTTTCTATCTCCAATCATTAATCCTTTATCCTCTATTCTAGCTCCATATGTATGATAATTTCGATTAGCATGTGTGCCATGTAACATTTTTAATGTATATTTTCTTCCAAGTGTTCCTTTAAACATAATATCTGTGCCTAATTTGCTTAAGTTGGATGGGTTGATATCCTCTTCTTCTGCTCTTGTATCTTCCGCACTTGTATCTTCTGTACTTGTATCTCCTGCAATGTTCTTTTCCCTTAAATCTCCTATATCTCCGCTTTCTTCATACTCGTCGCTTTCTTCAGATGTTTGTAACTGGTCAAAACTTTCATCATTCTGAAATTCTTCTTCATATTTGGAAATTGGTAGCATTTTGTCTCCTTCGAAGCGAATTGAAGGTTTTTCCATATTTTGTGCTAATCGCTTTAAAGGTTCAGTAACAGGTTTAAATGTTGTTTCTAAAAATTGCTCTCTTTCATTTATACCTGATTTTAAAGCTCGGTTTTTTTGTCTAATAGAATCACTAAGTGATTTTATTTCTTTTAGTAGCTTTTCCTGGTTAACCATCTTCACACCTTGACGACTTGTACAGTAATACCGCTAATCAGTGTAGTAAAACAAATTTATCAAAACCTATTCTATAACGGCCGTCTTTTATAGCTTGATCTTTCATAATAACCAGAAATCCATACTTTTCCGCCCATGCTTTTCCGCAAAGCTCTTTAAACTTTTCAAATGCCATATCAGCATTTACATGATCTTTATATATATGTTTTAGGTTAGTATCATCTTGTTTAAATACAATTAAAACATTTGCATTATCTCTGATAAGTTGTTTTGGGATTTTGCTATAAGTTTGTCCTATATATATGCTATCGATGTTATTATGTCTTCCCATGGCAAAGTAGTTTCTAATAGTATCCTGATTTTCACAAGATACATCGTCAAATATAAATACAGAATACGGTTTCGCTTCGTTTGGTTGCATAATGCTATCACTAGCGTTAAATTTGTAAAAATTAACATCGGACACATCAGATAGGATTTTATCCAGCAATTGATACTTTGGTTGTTGTAGGGACTTTGAAAAAATATATAGGTTATTAAACCTTAATCCCTGCGGATTAGTGATCAAATTAAAGACAACATTGGTCTTTCCACAGTTTGAGGGGCCACTTACTATACATCGAACAGTGTTTGGAAATAAACTACCGTGTTTACCATTGTTGATATTAACGTTATCCACAGTTAAATCATCTATGTTATTAATATTGAATCGATCTTTATGGTGAATAATCTCCATCCTGCTCAAAGGTTAACGATGAAATGAGTTGCTTGCATTACACCAAGTCCTTTATAGGTATCCATGAATCCTCAGTTTTGTTAAACCCTAACCACCGCACTTTAACTGCGTCCTTTTTTCTTTGTAACACTTTTTCAACAAGATATACATCACCTACTGTTGACTTTAACATTTCATGTCCATAAAATGCACCTTGCAACAAATCTCCTTTGTTATCTTTTAAGATATACGTTTCAGGTACAGTCGGTTGCACTTTATACACTGTAAAAACTTCATTCGTCCAATTGGGAAGGTATTTCTTGGTAAACACTCCCTTATATTTACTAATCCGTACTTTATCACTTACATTAAATTTTCTTGGCTGCATTTTTTCTACTTTAGGCTTTGTATTTTTCTTTATGCGTTTTAATACATCTTTTGCATTTCTTCTATTTACTTTGTTAGGTTTCATACCAATAGTTCTATGAAACCTGTTGTTATAATCATTTATTAATTGTGGTAAAACATCATACCATACGTAAGAACCTCTTTTTGAAAATTGTTTATAGAGTGCTCCTTTTAAGGTTCTATTGAATCTTTCTACAATAGCTGCTTTTTTCTCTGAATTTGTAGAATAATGATTTATTTTATATTTATTCATTAACTGTGCAAAGTTTGTATTAAAGTATTCTGTTCCATCATCAGTTTGTAAATGTTTAATTTTGTTTTTATCTCTTTTTATGGCTATTTCCATGGCTTCTGTTACGCTTTTACCAGTCTTGTCCTTTAGAGGCAAAGCGTCTGCAACTTTTGTAAAACAATTAATAATTGTGAGTATATATTTAAATCCTTTGTTTATTCTGCTATGCGGTCGCATTTCAATTAAATCCGCTTGATATAGATCATTTATCCCTTTTATAACAGTATTTCTTCTTGGAAACTTTATTCTTGCAGGTTTGTGTAGTTCATTAATAATCTTCTCCTTCAGGTCTGACATGATGGTTTCACGAAGACAGCTGATATGGTATTAAATATTCTTTTGTATAAATCTGCTTATATAGGCCAAGGTCATTCCAAACTAATGTATAAAAGGGGGAACACAGCAAAATACTGCTGTGTTCCCCCTTTTATACGGAAAGGAAAAGGAAAAGGGATGTAGGACGATGAAAGGGTTACTCGTCAATAGGGTTGAGGGAATAGTGGCCGAATGGTAGAGTGTGGATATTGTCTGCAAGGATGTGTCGTTTATCATCATTTGAAGAAAGAGCTTTTTTTACTTCAGTCACGCTGTACAGCTGATGGTTGAAACTTCTGATTGTGTTAAATTTTGCTATTATATCTTGATCTTCAAATAAACATTTCTTATAGTGATTAAAATGCACATTCTTCTTTAAATACAAACCTTTTACTCCTTTAGCTTTCTTAATGACTTGGTTTTCATTTAGTTGTAAAGAATATAATTTTGACATTAGTGCAACAATTTCTTGAAGTATAACACCATTGGCTTCATCTTTAAATTTGCCAAGCACTTTTTTGTTTCTGTCATTGTCGTAGTTTGGATGATCTTTTGGATAGTCGGAAAAGTCAAAGTCGTTTTTGTAATCAAATGTCCGAAGATCTTCATACATATCGTTAGTAATTATCCAATATATAAAAGCGTCTGTATCCATGTAGGAGATGCCGATGTTTTCCCGTCCATAAAAGGTGACCATCTTTTTGTAATGAAAATCGTACATATGAGTCTTGGAGATATCCAGGATTGACATTCCTATATACAAAGGACGATCCATCTTCACACTTGTTTTCTTCATAGATACAGCTACAAGATTTTCATTAATAATTATAGATGTATTAAAGTTAGGCTGTTGTACGAGTTTCTGTAGTTTGTTCGGATCTGTAACAAGTTTAACGTTTTTATGTCTTCTTTTGTTTTCTAATGTTTTACCGAATATCGCATTGTTCATTAATTTAAAAAAGTCTTTTTGAAAGGCTGATGTAGCGGCTGCTCTTCTGGTAGTGTTCGAGTCTATGTACGGTTTCAACCAGCACGATTGGGAAAATTCCACGGCTCTATTAATTTTAGTAAGACGTAAACCTAATTCGATAGCTTGTTGAACAACGCAATAGTGAGCTACGTATCGTTGTTTATTGTTAAGGGTCATCATTAATTTTGGGTGTTTTCCAGTTGGTGAAATTTCTGTTCTTGCAAGGAGTGGAAGGTCATAATGAAGATCGTGTAAATGTTCTGGATATTCAAAGTCGCAATCCAAAATATATCCGGTATCTCCATGTTTTGGAATTTGTGATATATCCCCAATACAATCGGGATCAACCCATTTAAAGTTGTCAAATGGAAGTGGGTTCGACATGGCCCATCCATACAGATTATTTGCGTCGAAATATCCCAAGTACGTTGAAGGTTTCTCTTGATCATGGTCTGGTAGATATTTGTTGTTGGCTTTAACATGTCTTGTCACGCTTTGAGTTAATCCACCTCTAACACCCGACTCAACCATTAAAACCATATCTATATCTGTTAACAGCTGGAGTTTGCATTTTGTTTCTTTCAACATTGCTTGCCAAGCTAGTCCTGGAGATGTATACGAATGTAGAGGGTCCAAACCGTATGCTGCAAAACAGGTTCTTCGGAATTCTTCCATAACATCGCAGAGAAGAGTCACGTCAAGTTTTACATAAAAGTCTGAGTATTCTCCTAAGGTCTTCATATCCAACTCGTTCCATACTCGACATGCATGTTGATAATCTTCAAGTGAAATTTCCGAATCATTAAGTTTGTTGTTAAATTGTTCTGGTGGAGGAAGTGATGTTTCATTAAATCTATGCAGTCCATCGATGTAATCGTAGGGGAAGACCCCTTTTCGAAGAACCAGATCTATTTTATTACTGGCTACAATTTTGCTTGTTTCTATCAGATCTTCTCTTTTTAAATTCTCAGTTAATTTCATTAGGCTAGAAGGCATAAATTTAAACGAATCAATAAACCTAAGTTTTATTTTGCCAACCTTTTTAGAGAAGCTTATAAATTTTTCCATTGTTGTTGCCAAAACATCCATCGCCCCATCATCTCTTCCCAATTCGGGAATTATAAAGTGAGAGTCATATCCACTAAGGTTATGTAGAACAACGGGTATAAAAGATGGAAGTTTGTAATTCAAATTGCAAGCGTTACAGGCTGCACCTCTGTAGACTCCTGTAAGATGGTCGTGATCACGAACTTTAACGTTATCTGGTGTAAATATGTTATTACACAGATAACATGTTGTTGCCAGATTGTGATGTTGAAGTTGATGTTCTTCCATAGGCAGCATCGGTATTTTCATTTTGTAGAGTTCTTCCACCTTAGAGGCAATATAATACAAATCGTCTACAAAGTGTTTCGCTGCTTGTTCACCGCGATAAATCTTCGGAGCAGATGATAGTCCAAATTCTTGAAGATGTTCTTCAGACAGCGTGGATTTTGTTAGTATACAGTAACTGTTTGGTGCGTGTTTTTGATATTTGCTTCTTTTTGTAATATCCTCTTCTTGTTGTTCAATTGGAAGTAAAGATGCTTCGAAATCCGCGTACACAACAAATGGAATAGGGTATTGTTGATTTACTTTGTCAAATTGTACGTATGCTCTGCTAGGATGAGGTAATTTAATTCTAACCTCATAATTCCCACTACATTACCTTTGATGTTCTAATAGCCATTCTGAACCTCCTCTTCTTAATGGTTTGCTCACGTGGCAAAAGCATCTCTTACATGTTGTGATTTTACTTTTATGTTTTGTTAACTGTTTACATACAAGCCCTTCAAAATCTTTTATATACACGTAATGGGATATCTCTCCTTTATTGATTAATAACAGGTCAGTATGATTGTTGCGCTCATTCGATGTTATGCGCAAGGGATACACATTATTTGACGAATCCAAACCAAATATGTTGACTGAAGCCGACGGATTTTGCTTTTCAAATTTTGATATATCAGTAATTGCAACAGGGTAAGTCATTCCCTGGAAATTATACTTATGTTGAACTTCTTCATATTTTTGACTTGGTCTTTTTTGGTGGTCTTTGTTTACATATTTTACCAACATAGCATATTTAAAACATTCGTTATCTTCATTTTGCACATTAATACAGGATTTGGTATCACTTACTTTTTTCGGAAGAGGAATGTAACTACTTCCTCTCATTCCATAACCGTGTTTATGAACTCTAACATCCAGACTTGTTATACTTAATAAAGTCCATCCAGATCCTCTTCCTTCATGCTCTTGTATTTTTGTCAAAAGTTCCTCAAAACATTCTGTTACAATCTTTTCAATATCTGACGCAGCCATGATGGTTCGGTTTTTTGTCATAAAACCTCTTGGTGATGTTTCGTTTTGTATGTTAGTGAATATAGCATCTAGCAACAGTCCAAACTTGATAAAATTTAATCTTTTTTGTTCATTCTTTAATGTTTTGGTTACTAATTCTTTGGCGTTATGTAGAAAGTTTTCAAGTTGTAATTTTACGTTGTCAATTTTAAAATGTGTTACTACCTTACCGGGTAGTGCTTGAGCGTGTAGTTCCACATCTACAGCTGTTGATGTTGAAGGTCGGTGAAGTGTAGACATAGCAGGCGTTGAAGTCGATGTTGATGGTGTTGATGTTGAAGGACGGTGAAGTGTAGACATAGCAGGCGTAGAAGTCGATGTTGATGATGCATATTGAATAACACTTGGTCTGGAATGTTGGTGTTGAGCTAACATTCGATCTATTTCTTTCAATTCTTCTTCTTCATACTTTTCATCTTGGTTGTTGTTATGTTTTAATTCTTTATGAATCATTAAAAGAAATTCATCCTTAAATGAAGACTTGCAAATATCGCAGCGATGCATAATGTAGGTGCGATCTCCGCAAGGGTCAAAGCAATAATGAAAAACACTGCAAATACCCCTCTATTTATACCCTAGCAAAAGTGGTGGGGGTACGTATTACGTTAAGTTTACTATTTTTTGCATTTTATATTTACTATTGTAGCTGAAGGGTACAAAGTTCTGTATTTAGGTCAAGGTCATTGAACATATTTGCCAAAACGGGGAATAGAGCAGTAAATGATTTCATATCAAACCATAAACTGATCTATTCCCCGCTCTGTATTTAACTAAGACAATTTTCTCCAACAGGAACATTTGATAGATTTTAAACTCGGATGTGAAGTCGGATTGTACACATTGCATCTCGATCAACTAAAAATTTCATAAAACAATAGGGATCTTCAGTTGTAGATTCATCTTTAACATATTCGATGGTCAACATTGCCGAACGAAGATCTTGTGGAATTACGTCGACTTTTATGAGTCGCCTTTCGAGTTCAAACCGTTTTGTTATTGATGTAAGTTTTATCACATCATCGATATCGATGAGGGGAAAGCTGTAGCAAACGGAGTTTCCTGGTGGGTTCATCATGCCGATATGATAAATATACACTGTTGCATCGACATTAAATAGACGTTCCCCCACCATTAAATTTATAAGTTACCCCCACTTTTTCTAAACAAAAAAAAAGCAAAAAAAAAAAAAAAAAAAAATTGAAAGCTGGTAAATATTTTCTGTCTTGTAACTGGGTCAAGGTTATACAACGATATTACCAAAACGGGGAATAGAGCAGTAAGTAGTTCTCACTTTGACTACAAACTGATCTATTCCCCGCTCTGTATTTAAAAATTGTCAGTTGACAAGAAAAAGACAACACTTAATCAGACTCATTTGATGAATCGGAATCAGTTGTATCAGAAGCATCGGAAAGAAATAGTCGTCGACGAATATGATATACCCCTCGTGCACTATCTAAAAATAACCCATCCAAACTACTACTACTAGTGGTTGGAGTTTCATCATGTATTTCTTCAGAACAGAGAAGATGCTGATAGATTCTATAGGTTTCAGATTCCCCGTCACTTAACGGTTCAATTTGTTCCATATATCCTGCTTCAAGATCATCACTGTTTATATCACTTAATAATTCAAAATCTTCCATTGCATCCATATCACTTAATAATTCAAAATCTTCCAATTCGTCTTCATTTTCATCCTCACTTTCAATCACAATATGTTTTATAATTCCTACGATTGATTTTGCAGAAGGAAATATATTATCCTTTGGTGACATAGCTGCTATATATTCTAGTGCTAACACAAGTAGCAGAATGAGATAAGCACTGATGAGAAATCTCTTTTTATATTCCCCGATTTAAGTGGTGGGGGTAACTAGTGATAAGAAATGGGTATTATTGTATCAAATATATGTAACAATGTTTATGAAACAAGGATGTTTAAGTCCTGTAAGTAGGTCAAGGTCGTTTTAACTTATTACCAGAACGGGGAATAGAGCAGTAAGCGATTCTCACTTTGACCGCAAACTGATCTATTCCCCGTTCTGTTTTCCCCCCGTTCAGTATTTCCAAAACATCTTTAGTCAATTACGAATGCTAGAAGGTCTTCAGGAAGATCTTGTTGAAGTGATGCACCTTCTAACAACGTTTCTAACGCATTAATGTATTTTATCGCCTGTATCAAAATGGCATGCCTTGAACTTTTTTTATCCATAAACGGTAATTTTGATTGTAATAACTTATATGTTTGATTTATTTTTTTAATCCTTCCTCTTTCTCTAGCATTTCTTCTTCTTGCCTCATCATTCTTTTCCTTGTTATTTGTTGTAGGCTGCATCGATGTTGTAGGCTGCGTCGATGTTGTAGGCTGCATCAACTCTGCTGGGCTATTCATAGCTGAATAACTATACTCTAAAGCTGTACGCCTTATATATGTTTACCCCCACATGGGGGGGGGGGTGCAAGTTTTAGGGAGGAGATATTTTTGTAAGAAATATATATATATTTCAATGTTGTTTTTTACCAAACGAAAATTGTCTAAGTCCCAAGGTCATCTGAACAAATTGCCAAAACGGGGAATAGAGCAGTAAGTGGTTCTCACTTGGACCGCAAACTGATCTATTCCCCGCTCTGTATTCTAAAGTAAACAATAAATCTTCTCACTATTGAGCAACCTTTGCTCTTTGAAGCTCAAGTTCTAAGTCTCCAACCAGGCGAAAGTCTGCATCGTGCTCCTCCCATTGTTCAGGAGAACGCGGTTGTGCACACCACTTTGTAAAGGCGTACCTCATTGCCTCATTATACTCCTCCAGGATAACATGATAGGGTCTTGGTTGCTGCGTTGTAGACTGCATCGATGATGTAGTTTGTTGCGGATGTGACTGAGCATCATTATCCGCAACCTTATTAATCTTAAAAACTTCAGTCATTTCTGCAGCCTCAGCAATTGCGTACAACTCCTCTTCGTTAATTTCCTTTCCCCATGTGTTGCTGTTGACGCTCATGATGATACAACTAATAATTATATTCCGAATCGCTCGCTTAAATACCCGCTTACCCCCTCCCCTCTTTACTGTTGAATAATGACTTTAGTATAATATTTCTCCTTTTTCCTTTTAAGTTTATCTTTGACTTAGTGTAAATTATCCAAGTCCGTTATCTAGGTCAAGGTCGTTGTAACATTGCAAAAAAAGTGTGGACAACTTATTTACACTCAGCAGCATATGCTACAAATTGTAAATAGGTTGTCCACACTTTTTTTTTAATTTGGAAAAAATGCTTTATTTAATTTGGAATAAACTTTTGGTCTTTTTATTTATATTATTATTTTAATGATTTCCACACAGTGATACCTGTATCATTTCGAATTAAATAGTCCTTGTGGGTAGGTTTTTTGACGTGGAGGTCCATGGCTCTAGGTAACTCTACATAGTACAGTTTACCTTCACATTGAACCAACACCTTTGCAAAGTCCTTTATTTTAACAAAGAAGTAGCGTTTGTTTTTACAAAGCCTGTTAATTCGAATTTTAATTGGCACCACTGTTGCACGTGGTGAAGAAGGAGATGCGCCATGGTTTAATTTTAAATGAAGACTGCACGTTTCTTCATTTAAAATACAACGTTTAACACAGCGTTCACTTTTCTTAGCACCTTTTTTGAATATATAATTACATTGTTGTGCAGGAAGCATGCACATCCTTTGTACAGATTTAAGTTGTTTAAATTTCTCTGAAGGAGATGAAGTATATGTGCAGATTACTGAAGGTCTGGTTGGAGAAGATGATTGGGTGGCTGGTTGGCTTGGTCTCGAACTTGATGTTGATGAGGATGAAGAAGCAGACGATTTGGAAGACTTTGATGAACATGTAGAACAACTTGAAGATGTAGAAGGACTTGGAGAAACAGCACGAGAAGTTGACGGAAGAGGTGAAGGACTTGGAGAAACAGCACGAGAAGTTGACGGAAGAGGTGAAGGACTTGGAGAAACAGCACGAGAAGTTGACGGAAGAGGTGAAGGACTTGTGTAAGTCGTTGACGCAGCAGGTAGTGGTGGACAGTTCTCCGGGACGATGTTAGCTAACATCAGGGCTGTCCGAAGGATGGATGGAACCGCAGAAGACGGAGTGGTAGAGGCGGGCGAAGACGAAGCAGAAGGTTTCAATTTGAGAGGTTGTGTCTGCTTCCTAATGTGTGCCATGGTGTGAGGTATAACAGCACAAGAGGAAGAATGATTTTACTAGTGCTGGGGGACCCTCTTTTATACATACTGATAGTGGTGGGGAGTGCAAGTGTTATACGGTGGGGGTAATAATGTTGTAACGAGTAAATATATATTACAATACGGGGATTTTCTAAGTCCCGAAGTGGGTCAAGGTCGTTTGATCATATTATTAAAACGGGAAATAGAGCAGTAAGTGATTCTCACTTGGACCACAAACCGATCTATTCCCCGCTTTGTACGTGAATTTTCTAAGTCCCAAGGTCATCTGAACATGAAGCCAAAGCGGGGAATAGAGCATAACATACTGCTCTATTCCCCGCTCTGTATTTGGGAAGGGGACAAAAGACAACAAACAAGAGACTGATTTTAAACAAGAGACTGACTTTATATTTTACAAGGTTTTCTCAGGCTAAGATGGGTAATGTCAACCGGTTTACGCGCCGTATTGACACAAGGTCGGTTTGCGCGCCATACCTTAGAGGGGTTAGGAAAAGGATGAGAAGCAAGATACATTACTTTGAAAATAAAGACTTTGCCAGCAACTATGTAAACAAACATTAATCAGTTAACGTTACTTTTACAAGAACAGCCAAGGTCGGTTTTGCAAAGGTCAACAGTATCACTGAAACCCGGTGGGACGTAGACCCAAACACCCGGCGTCAGGCTGCTGCGAACCCAAGTTTTGACCAAGGTTGTTGAGGGACCTGTAGGGCCGGGAGTACATATTTCATTAGTAACTAAGACACTTCAAACCGATACCAAACATTAACATATATTAGACTAACTACATTACCTAGCAGCAAACTACAAGCGTTATCTAACATGCTTAACAAACTAACTAAACATGCAAGGGCGCGGATCTCTTAATTGCGCGTCGGGCCCAACGCACACTTAACAGACCTACGCTGCAGCAGAGTGCAACCCACTGGGACGTATACCCAAACAGCGGGCGGCAAGCTACTGCGACGAGACTGCGGACTGCTCCCGCTTATAAAGGCAAAGTGACGTCACCAAAGCGGAAGGGGGGATGTTACGTCAAAGGGGGGGGGATATATTACAATACGAGGATTTTCTAAGTCCCGAAGTGGGTCAAGGTCGTTTGGTCATATTATTGAAACGGGGAATAGAGCAGTAATTGATTCTCACTTGGACCACAAACCGATCTATTCCCCGCTTTGTACGTGAATTTTCTAAGTCCCAAGGTCATCTGAACATGAAGCCAAAGCGGGGAATAGAGCATAACATACTGCTCTATTCCCCGCTCTGTATTTGGGAAGGGGACAAAAGACAACAAACAAGAGACTGATTTTAAACAAGAGACTGACTTTATATTTTACACAGTTTTCTCAGGCTAAGATGGGAAATGTCAACCGGTTTACGCGCCGTATTGACACAAGGTCGGTTTGCGCGCCATACCTTAGAGGGGTTAGGAAAAGGATGAGAAGCAAGATACATTACTTTGAAAATAAAGACTTTACCATCAACTATGTAAACAAAATTAATCAGTTAACGTTACTTTTACAAGAACAACCAAGGTCGGTTTTGCAAAGGTCAACAGTATCACTGAAACCCGGTGGGACGTAGACCCAAACACCCGGCGTCAGGCTGCTGCGAACCCAAGTTTTGACCAAGGTTGTTGAGGGACCTGTAGGGCCGGGAGTACATATTTCATTAGTAAATAAGACACTTCAAACCGATACCAAACACTAACATATATTAGACTAACTACATTACCTAGCAGCAAACTACAAGCGTTATCTAACATGCTTAACAAACTAACTAAACATGCAAGGGCGCGGATCTCTTAATTGCGCGTCGGGCCCAACGCACACTTAACAGACCTACGCTGCAGCAGAGTGCAACCCACTGGGACGTATACCCAAACAGCGGGCGGCAAGCTACTGCGACGAGACTGCGGACTGCTCCCGCTTATAAAGGCAAAGTGACGTCACCGAAGCGGAAGGGGGGATGTTACGTCACGGGGGGAATGTTACGTCACGGGGGGGGGGGGTGACCTTGAACATGACCCAAAAAGGGGGGGGGTGACCTTGAACATGACCCAAAAAGGGGGGGGGAGGTTGTGTCGTCACGGGGGAAGGGGAACCGGATGTAGACCGGTTTTTAGCTTTCTACCCGTATATGGAAATGTCACGGTTACACTTGGCGACCCGCTTTGCTCCGTCTGGTACCTCATTCCAGCTTTGCCTTGCGAACTGAATACACCTCTGCGCTATGTCTTCTCCCATTACACCCGAGAAACTGCAACGTTTGAAGGAGACTTTGAAGAAGTCTTCGGAAAAAAGGAGCGGATTCAAAAGACCTAGTTCTTTTAAATCTTGCATACGGAAGAATTTTCGAAACCACCCACTTTACTTCGACCAACGGCCTTCGACGTCCACTGCATCTTCACCATCGCTATCACCTCGCCCTTCATCGCTTCGACCTTCATCGCCGCCACCAACTGTTGAGGAGATAATGAAGAGGACGGCTACGGTGAAACTTACCGAGTTGGTAACGCCGCTGGAGTCTGTCGCCGTCAAGTTTGCGCAGTTGAAATTAAACGTGGAGTATCTACTTGTGGGGAAGATCAGCGATGATGAGTACCTACTCGAACACCTCTTTGGCGTCGGCCGTTACGTCAAGGTCCACCTTCCAAGGTCCACTCTGCCACCTCCTGAGACCAAGTGCGACTTGATTTTAGTACGGCAGAAGGGACAAGTAAAGTGGGTTACAAAGGAAAAATAAACACTGACTACCGCTCACCGCTCCTTATCCACCATCTCCTTCAAACACAAACGGTCCTTTTCAGGACCACCCTAAGCATTTCAAGTTAGGGACTTGGCCTGTACATAGGCAGGAGACTATTAGTCTTATGTTTGTGTGCAGCCCACTTTGTGAAAATTTCTAAGTCCCAAGGTCCTAGACCTTGACCTTGACCTTGAACATGACCCAAAAAAGGGGGGGGGAGGGGAGGGGGGGGGTACACAGTTTGTGCAAAGTATGTCATGTGGGTACTCAAATTACGCGGATTGATCGGACGAACAAGTTGGCGCAAACAGAATTCAGATCCGACAAAGGGTATAGCAGTAACAGCGAAAAACAACTATTTTCAAGGGCAAGCCTAAATAACTTCTTTATTTACGGTTTAAAATATATTAAGTGGGTACTCAAATTACGCGGATTGATCAGACGAACAAGTTGGCGCAAACAGAATTCAGATCCGACAAAGGGTATAGCAGCAACAGCGAAAAACAACTATTTTCAAGGGCAAGCCTAAATAACTTCTTTATTTACGGTTTAAAATATATTAAGTGGGTACTCAAATTACGCGGATTGATCAGACGAACAAGTTGGTGCAAACAGAATTCAGATCCAACAAAGGGTATAGCAGCAACAGCGAAAAAACAACTATTTTCAAGGACAAACCTAAATAACTTCTTTGTTTTTGGTTCAAGGTCTAACATGTGGGTACTTCAATTACGCAGCTTGAAAAGGCGAACAAGTAGGTGCAATTTAAATTTAAATCTAACCAACAGTATAGCATCCGTGGCGTAAAAACGATGGTTTGAAGGACAAGGTAACGTTGTGGTGGGGGTAGATGCCTATTATACACGATAACGCTACATCATTATTCTTCCAGCTCTTGTCGTATGAACATCTACCTAGACGGTCTGAAAAATGTCACAGTTTTACAGGAACATGAGGAAGGTGACCTTCAGTAGTCCCCTTGACACTACTTTCTACTTCCCTGACGATGAAGACAGAAGGTCTACACTTTTAGTGGACAATGAGCGGTTTCGTCGAAGAATAATTGAGGTTGAAACACTTTTAACCAGTTGTTTGCTACGCAAAAAGAACCATATGAATACATGCACCGGTTTAGATCATAGTAGCTGTTATACTTATACAGCGTTGAAGCGCAAACATTATTGAGGTTTTTAGTTACGGAGGTAAGGTCTTGACAGTCTAAGAGCTAAACCCTAACTAACACATGTAAACTAGTTATTGTGCGATGTAAAACTTGGTGGGGAGACTGGTGTAGTGGGGGACTGGTGTAGTGGGGGGACTACCATCTGCCGCACACTTGCCACCTGCCACCTGCCACCTGCCGCCGCCCATCTGCTGTCCACCATCTGCTTCGTTCTACTACACTTTTACCCCCACCATTTTGTTTGATACCAAAAACGCTAGCTAGCGAATAGTCAGTACACCTCCGGCTCTCGACCGGTGAACATCGAGCTCTCCGAGACGCTCTTCACAAAATAACAATATCATTTCACTCAAGGTCTGATAGATGTTTCTATTTCATTGCCGTCACGTATTCTTTCCTCCTGACAGCAATGAAATGCAAACACCTAACAGAACAGATAGGTGTCAAAAACACAACATGGACTCTGCGCAGGGATCGAAGTATCTACCGTCTTTCATCAGAAAGCAAAGTGATGGCCGCAACTCGTCCGGATCAACAACATCGATGACAACCAACAACGGGGAACTATTGTAAACATGAATTATTGTAAACATAACTTATTGTAAATAAAATAAAGTAATATTTGTAATTGTACTACCTCGCACTCGTATCATTCGATTGCTTCATTCGATTGTTTCATTCGATATTTATTATCGATTAACTATCGAATCACAATCGTTTTACGAGTGCGAGGTAGATTTTTTTAAAAAAACTTCACCGTGACCTTGAACTTTGAACTTTTACTCATTTCGTCACAAAACCGCCTACGTCACTGGCTCAGCCTCAGATGACGTCTTTCATGACTCAGCGCATCCGGTCACTCACCGGATGTGACGTCACTTCCGCCCCAGCAGCCCCAAATGCACACTACTGCTAACAACCGCAACTCGGATATGTTTTGTGGTCGAACATTAAATGCAAAATGATTTTTTGTTGTTGGCTCGCATTTATTCAGTACAATTTCGACAACTTCAGATTCCGACAATCTAGTTTTCAACGCAAATGCGGACTATGAACTACAACTATGAACGGAAGTGGACTTTTCCTGTAAATCCGCGCGTATATCCGCCTCTCCCCTCTCTTAGAGACAAGGAGTAGGGGGTGCGAGCAACTGGTACATCGAGCAAGTAGCCCATCTGTTATTACATTTATTTATTTGAAACCCTACCAACTGTCCATGCGAGCAACTAAGATGTCGATCAGTGGGTTTCAGGACTTGATTTAATTATTTATACTTATTTTCTAAAACCCTACCAACTGTCCCTGTGTGCTGATATTTGATATTATGAGAATATTCTCATAATCAATATAGCACATCATGTGTTTTAAAAGAACTGAATTTAAATATTTCAAAAGATACACGGCCGTTAGCTTCCTCCACCAATCAGCTCAACGGACCAATGACCTGTCAGGAAGAGGGTTGTCGTCGTCGCATCGCGCGTTATCGGCCTCATCCCATTTCGCCAGTGATACTCAGATAGCGTGGTTCGGGGAACATTGAGCACCGCTCACGTATAATCTTTACTGCTAAATAGTCGTTCACTGCCATCCACCTAGTAATTTCTGTTAGCTAACACTCGTCGCAAATTATCAGAATTAACGCGTAGTGCGCTTCAGAATCATTTTGAGAGTAATTATAAATTAATGGGCATTTCGAGAGGTGGATTGTTGGCGTGACGACATGTTGCAACTGATTTTTCAAATCGTCGCGTGTTTTCCCCGAACGTGTGTGTATGTATGGGATCCCAGAAAGTATGAGTGAGTAATTATTTGTTAGTTTACGTTAGTTTAGAGTATATGCCCAGTCCTTGAGATTTAATTTATTTAAGTGTGTCATATTTATTATAATTAGTGCATTTCTGTCTTAAATTATTCTAGCCATTAGCATGTTTCAGTATTATTCAATTTTCAGTAGTAATTATTATTTGCGTATGTAATTTGAATTTGAAAGTACAGTTACCAAAATATCTAGTCAATCAATCAATGCATGTCAATATATCATAAATTATAATTTGAGCATATTTTGCACAATGAAATGTAACCTTTGGTAATTTAGCATGTCACCAACCTAAATATTGCAGAGCATTAGGAAATTTTCATTATTTTAGTATTATTATTGTCATTTCTGAACTGATTCAGACTTCATCCAGTTAATCTGTACGATAATTTAAGCAGTCTACTTGTCTCAAATTACTGCCATTACAATCTACGTTTGGTCAGTAAATTAATTTAATATAAATAACTTGTGGAACGCAGTTCAATGATGATGGGAGGTAATTGATGTTTTATAGGTTCCCTAGTGCATGGGCATGCTCAATAATAAATAAATTTAAACTTGAACTAGGCTTGCTAGAATTGCATACAGCAGCCGCGGTCCTGAAAATACAGTATTGTCTCATATTGAGCAAATAGTTAACCCCCTTGTTATCAGTAAGGCTGGCCAGCTTAAATTGTATATAGCGTTGCCCAGGAACCTCAAATAATACATTAGTAAATAAATTCTTATTCCTCCATCCATCCAAGAACTAGCCTATTAAATTAACACAACCTTTAATCAATACCAGTTTGCAATTATTGACCAAAACGATTAAAATAAATACTGGCAGTAGACAATTCATTTTCACCTATAATATTTCAATTAATTATTCAAAGGTCTGAAGCTTATTGTATTATGTCACTTCAAGCGCATGCTCTGGTGTTCTGTATATTATTGTAATCATAATCTTGAAACCCACTCTATGCATTCTATTAATGTGTGATATCAAGACGCAAATACTGTACAGTTAAAATTATGGAGATGTGAAACTAAAAAAATGCATGAATAAATTTGTATGAAAAATCTGTTGTTATTAATATTTCCAGGTGTTATAATTCTATCAGTACAGATCTATGTGCGCCTCTGGAAGGCCTAGAGTTGGTAACTTTATTCATTTATTGCATGGCTAACCCTATTAATTATTAAACGCTTCCACTGTAATCTGCTAAAATTTGAAATGTCTGGGTAGCCATTTATTTATGATCTAATCATGGTTTTAACTATTATTCCTTGTTTAGCGTAGAGAAAATTTTCTTTACAAATAAATGATAGCGAGAAAGAGTACTGATAGAATACAGAATCTTAAGAGGGGGCCGGACCTAGCTCCGCCAGCCGCCGGCTCCGGTCGTCTTTTAACATGGGGCGCTACTATAAATGTTTTATTTTATTGAATGCCCGCCTTTAAATGCAAAAATGATCGCAGGCCAAACAATCTGATAGTTGTTAGCCGTATGACCTTAGAATCAAAATGTATTATTTAAAAAAAATAACACCTAAAACATGTAAACTAACTTTCTTTTTTCCCATAAGGAGTTGTGTACTTTTGAAACAATTTGTAAAATGACACGTTTTATATAAATTAAATTTGAAAACGTCATAATAGCAGTCATGTTATTGTTAATGTTTGGCCTGAGTATTTTTTCGGTTTTAAAATGTGAAACTGTTCCAAAATAAGACTTTTTTGAAGTCTTACAAAACGAGTAGGCCCACAGACTGCAACTGGTTCACCGTCACCCCGATAGATGGCAGCAACGTCGCTTACCGACCAAAGATCCCGTTTCCGCAACCGATTTCGCGCGGCAGATTTGATTCTCCTTTTGAAACCATTATCACCTACTGCTCGAAATCCAGTAGCCTTCTTGGATGACGAACAAATTTGTGTCATTGAAACAAGGTATAAACGAGTTATTAATATTGTTTAAATGTAAAGCATCTTTATCAAAAGAATCCGGTAACTCGTTCCCTTTTATGCCAATGCGAGAAGGTATCCTAAACAAAATTACTTCGTACTTCAAATTTAATAATTTTGTAAACTGTAGTCTGATTTCATATTCGATGTCTGCAGATTTAGCATGAATAATACTTTTGGAATCAGATAAAATTATTATTATTTTACTTTGTGGTAACGTTTCTACGTACTTCATGACAGTAAAAATAGCTAGAGCTTCAACATAATAACTTGAATAGTGTTAATTTAATCTGAATGATATAAGCTTATAGTTGGTTTTATCATACACACAACAACTTACAAGTCTTCGTTCGTCAGCTTTAGAGCCGTCAGTGTAGAGTTGCATGTAAGAAAACCATTGTGATCGGATTTCAGACTCGATTCAATTTTTAAATAACCATAAAAGGATCTGTAATTTTTAGAAGACTTAGAAAAAAAGAAAAATATACTGGGAAAGTTGTAAATAAACTATTAAAACGTATTAACAAAATGGACATAAATATAAATATTTAATATCAATTTCCATTTACACGTGTTGAGTGTATAACTGGAAATTAGCAATTGAGTATTATTTTTTGTCCAATAAAGACTTAATTGATTAACATTGTACACATTTCCAAGGCTTGTTTTTGTTCATGTTTCAACAGCTGTTAAATCGTACACTCTAAATATGAGTAAGATTTACTTGTTAAGTTTGTTGGTTGCTTGCTTGCAACTCTGATCTCAAGAACGGCTGCAACGATTACCTTCAAAAGTTGTATTTTTAGGCCTGAGCGCACGATTGTGGACAGGGCTTACAGCAGTAACATATGTTATGAGATAAATACTGATACACAAACCACTGAAATGATAACAAGATTATTGTCTGATTATCAAAAGAAAGTGACTGGTGGAGCGACCGCGCGGCGACCGAACATTCTATTTCATAACCTCGTGGAAAGTAAAACACGGGTAAAAATCTCCGATAAACGTTATTAAAATAGTCAGTTAAACATGTTTAGAGAAATTTTTTCAAATATTTGTTATTTCATTCCGATGAGTTTATATGGATAGTTATATTTTAAAAAGCATGAATTTAAATTTAAAATTTCTCAATTAGGGTTAAAAAAAAAAAAAACTATCAATATAAACTCATCGGAATAAGGTGCGAAATCTTTGGCAAATTTACTACAAAGGTGTTTGACTGGCTATTTAAATAACGTTTATTGGAATGTTATCTTTTCTCGAGGTTATGAGGTTGCCGCACGGCCGCTCTGCCAGTCACTTTCTTTCGATAATCGTAGAGCTTATTAGCAATAACTTAGCTCGGTTTGTAGCTAAAGGAGTCATTATTAATTAATTTTCCAGTAAACCGTAGATAAAATGCAGGCTAAACAGAAGGTTAGAAGTTATAACCTCTACAAGTTACTAGTGTTTTATATCCTGACTATAGCAACAAAGTCCGTTGGAACAAAAAATACAACGGTCTATAGAAAATATATCACAAATTGTGTTAATGAAAATTGCCAAACTCGACTATAAATAAGTGAAAAGTGATATTCTTAAAGTTTATGCAATTTTCTTACGGGATATAATAAAAGACGTCTTACAACACTTAAGCATATATTTACACTTTCTTTAAAATTTTTTCTTTAAATCGATATAAGGCGGTGACTACAAAACTGATACTACAAAACCAAATTTAGACCAGAGAAATTAATAAACAAATGTCTAATGTATTTCTTATAACTTAATACTGTTGCTAGTAATTATTATCAGACATAAGATTTAGACGAAGTCACGAAGTTGCAAAATATTTGATCAGACTTCACACCAAACAGTCTTGACAAGAATTTTGGGTTTAGTCCCTTGTATGCGGGGCGTGCGAGAAGCCGCCAGTGACAGTGAACCCGCCATTCTAGGTGTTGTAAATCACACTAGACAATACCGATCCTTTGACTGAAGGCCGAGCCTTCGCACGCTGCCGGTCGGTAAGGAAGAATTATTTGAAAAACTGCTAGCGCTGTAGTGGCCAAACTCCAAACGAAAAGGCGGAATTCTATCTGACTCCTGCCCCCTCTTAAGCGCCGGGAAGAATACACTCAATATTTCCTCATGAAGCACGTCCCATTCCGCGCGCATTGCGACAGCTTGCAACCATAGTTTAAACAGGGGTTCGCCGACCTTGGGAAGCAGTAATTTAATAATCTCCGTCGAACAGTTTGGAGAAATCTCAAACAATGGGCTAAGTTCTTTCAAAAATAACAACAATTCATTTTCGTCGCTGCCATTTACTGTACGCACATTTCGTAACAACTCCATTATTACCGTCCTATCCGTTTTATTTAACGAATCATTTTGCGATTGAACAGAGTTCCGAGCGTGAGAAATTGTATTGGAATTTAATTGCTGCATGTGCGGCAATTCATTGTACGCGCTATAGCGAACATGTCGATCACGCGCCGGATACATTGTTACATTTTGCGTTATTCTACGAGTGTGGTCCTCAACCGGTACATATTGCGTGTCAAAACTCACAAAATCCCTGCGTTCAGGGGGTGGCGGATTTTGAAAGGCGTTTTGAATATCCCCGTGAGTATTTCCATCTCGAGGAAAATCGACTAAATGGTCAACAGCTATACGAGGTCGCTGTTGACAGATATCCACAGATCCCATCAACACATCAACAGTCGCAAAGGACTCGAGAATGTCATTATCAAGATCCATCAGACTATTGTGCCCTTCTGATAACAACGGTTGACCCGTGCCCGGTCTCGGCGCTGGCGTCGCGATCGCAGAGGCAGCGACGCTGCTGGCATTTGGCGCCGGCGCTAACATGCCGTGGCCCTGTGACGTCGCCTTCCTGAAACTGTGCCGACTTGAGCTCCCCGCCGGCGTTTCACCTGCCAGGGTAAATAAATTGGAACCCCGGGCCAGCATTCGAGCATTCCTATCTGCAGCGGTCGTATTATACTGAGGTCCAAACTGCCTTTGCATTTTACTATTTTTACCACAATGTTGTATCACTAATAAATAATATGGCACTAAACACTACCAAGCCAATAATACTTTGCCTTAGAAAATAATATTAAATAACTATAATATATGCCCAGTTCTACCCAGTCCTTTAAGAGGGGGCAGGAGTCAGATAGAATTCCGCCTTTTCGTTTGGAGTTTGGCCACTACAGCGCTAGCAGTTTTTCAAATAATTCTTCCTTACCGACCGGCAGCGTGCGAAGGCTCGGCCTTCAGTCAAAGGATCGGTATTGTCTAGTGTGATTTACAACACCTAGAATGGCGGGTTCACTGTCACTGGCGGCTTCTCGCACGCCCCGCATACAAGGGACTAAACCCAAAATTCTTGTCAAGACTGTTTGGTGTGAAGTCTGATCAAATATTTTGCAACTTCGTGACTTCGTCTAAATCTTATGTCTGATAATAATTACTAGCAACAGTATTAAGTTATAAGAAATACATTAGACATTTGTTTATTAATTTCTCTGGTCTAAATTTGGTTTTGTAGTATCAGTTTTGTAGTCACCGCCTTATATCGATTTAAAGAAAAAATTTTAAAGAAAGTGTAAATATATGCTTAAGTGTTGTAAGACGTCTTTTATTATATCCCGTAAGAAAATTGCATAAACTTTAAGAATATCACTTTTCACTTATTTATAGTCGAGTTTGGCAATTTTCATTAACACAATTTGTGATATATTTTCTATAGACCGTTGTATTTTTTGTTCCAACGGACTTTGTTGCTATAGTCAGGATATAAAACACTAGTAACTTGTAGAGGTTATAACTTCTAACCTTCTGTTTAGCCTGCATTTTATCTACGGTTTACTGGAAAATTAATTAATAATGACTCCTTTAGCTACAAACCGAGCTAAGTTATTGCTAATAAGCTCTACGATTATCGAAAGAAAGTGACTGGCAGAGCGGCCGTGCGGCAACCTCATAACCTCGAGAAAAGATAACATTCCAATAAACGTTATTTAAATAGCCAGTCAAACACCTTTGTAGTAAATTTGCCAAAGATTTCGCACCTTATTCCGATGAGTTTATATTGATAGTTTTTTTTTTTTTTAACCCTAATTGAGAAATTTTAAATTTAAATTCATGCTTTTTAAAATATAACTATCCATATAAACTCATCGGAATGAAATAACAAATATTTGAAAAAATTTCTCTAAACATGTTTAACTGACTATTTTAATAACGTTTATCGGAGATTTTTACCCGTGTTTTACTTTCCACGAGGTTATGAAATAGAATGTTCGGTCGCCGCGCGGTCGCTCCACCAGTCACTTTCTTTTGATAATCAGACAATAATCTTGTTATCATTTCAGTGGTTTGTGTATCAGTATTTATCTCATAACATATGTTACTGCTGTAAGCCCTGTCCACAATCGTGCGCTCAGGCCTAAAAATACAACTTTTGAAGGTAATCGTTGCAGCCGTTCTTGAGATCAGAGTTGCAAGCAAGCAACCAACAAACTTAACAAGTAAATCTTACTCATATTTAGAGTGTACGATTTAACAGCTGTTGAAACATGAACAAAAACAAGCCTTGGAAATGTGTACAATGTTAATCAATTAAGTCTTTATTGGACAAAAAATAATACTCAATTGCTAATTTCCAGTTATACACTCAACACGTGTAAATGGAAATTGATATTAAATATTTATATTTATGTCCATTTTGTTAATACGTTTTAATAGTTTATTTACAACTTTCCCAGTATATTTTTCTTTTTTTCTAAGTCTTCTAAAAATTACAGATCCTTTTATGGTTATTTAAAAATTGAATCGAGTCTGAAATCCGATCACAATGGTTTTCTTACATGCAACTCTACACTGACGGCTCTAAAGCTGACGAACGAAGACTTGTAAGTTGTTGTGTGTATGATAAAACCAACTATAAGCTTATATCATTCAGATTAAATTAACACTATTCAAGTTATTATGTTGAAGCTCTAGCTATTTTTACTGTCATGAAGTACGTAGAAACGTTACCACAAAGTAAAATAATAATAATTTTATCTGATTCCAAAAGTATTATTCATGCTAAATCTGCAGACATCGAATATGAAATCAGACTACAGTTTACAAAATTATTAAATTTGAAGTACGAAGTAATTTTGTTTAGGATACCTTCTCGCATTGGCATAAAAGGGAACGAGTTACCGGATTCTTTTGATAAAGATGCTTTACATTTAAACAATATTAATAACTCGTTTATACCTTGTTTCAATGACACAAATTTGTTCGTCATCCAAGAAGGCTACTGGATTTCGAGCAGTAGGTGATAATGGTTTCAAAAGGAGAATCAAATCTGCCGCGCGAAATCGGTTGCGGAAACGGGATCTTTGGTCGGTAAGCGACGTTGCTGCCATCTATCGGGGTGACGGTGAACCAGTTGCAGTCTGTGGGCCTACTCGTTTTGTAAGACTTCAAAAAAGTCTTATTTTGGAACAGTTTCACATTTTAAAACCGAAAAAATACTCAGGCCAAACATTAACAATAACATGACTGCTATTATGACGTTTTCAAATTTAATTTATATAAAACGTGTCATTTTACAAATTGTTTCAAAAGTACACAACTCCTTATGGGAAAAAAGAAAGTTAGTTTACATGTTTTAGGTGTTATTTTTTTTAAATAATACATTTTGATTCTAAGGTCATACGGCTAACAACTATCAGATTGTTTGGCCTGCGATCATTTTTGCATTTAAAGGCGGGCATTCAATAAAATAAAACATTTATAGTAGCGCCCCATGTTAAAAGACGACCGGAGCCGGCGGCTGGCGGAGCTAGGTCCGGCCCCCTCTTAAGATTCTGTATTCTATCAGTACTCTTTCTCGCTATCATTTATTTGTAAAGAAAATTTTCTCTACGCTAAACAATGAATAATAGTTAAAACCATGATTAGATCATAAATAAATGGCTACCCAGACATTTCAAATTTTAGCAGATTACAGTGGAAGCGTTTAATAATTAATAGGGTTAGCCATGCAATAAATGAATAAAGTTACCAACTCTAGGCCTTCCAGAGGCGCACATAGATCTGTACTGATAGAATTATAACACCTGGAAATATTAATAACAACAGATTTTTCATACAAATTTATTCATGCATTTTTTTAGTTTCACATCTCCATAATTTTAACTGTACAGTATTTGCGTCTTGATATCACACATTAATAGAATGCATAGAGTGGGTTTCAAGATTATGATTACAATAATATACAGAACACCAGAGCATGCGCTTGAAGTGACATAATACAATAAGCTTCAGACCTTTGAATAATTAATTGAAATATTATAGGTGAAAATGAATTGTCTACTGCCAGTATTTATTTTAATCGTTTTGGTCAATAATTGCAAACTGGTATTGATTAAAGGTTGTGTTAATTTAATAGGCTAGTTCTTGGATGGATGGAGGAATAAGAATTTATTTACTAATGTATTATTTGAGGTTCCTGGGCAACGCTATATACAATTTAAGCTGGCCAGCCTTACTGATAACAAGGGGGTTAACTATTTGCTCAATATGAGACAATACTGTATTTTCAGGACCGCGGCTGCTGTATGCAATTCTAGCAAGCCTAGTTCAAGTTTAAATTTATTTATTATTGAGCATGCCCATGCACTAGGGAACCTATAAAACATCAATTACCTCCCATCATCATTGAACTGCGTTCCACAAGTTATTTATATTAAATTAATTTACTGACCAAACGTAGATTGTAATGGCAGTAATTTGAGACAAGTAGACTGCTTAAATTATCGTACAGATTAACTGGATGAAGTCTGAATCAGTTCAGAAATGACAATAATAATACTAAAATAATGAAAATTTCCCAATGCTCTGCAATATTTAGGTTGGTGACATGCTAAATTACCAAAGGTTACATTTCATTGTGCAAAATATGCTCAAATTATAATTTATGATATATTGACATGCATTGATTGATTGACTAGATATTTTGGTAACTGTACTTTCAAATTCAAATTACATACGCAAATAATAATTACTACTGAAAATTGAATAATACTGAAACATGCTAATGGCTAGAATAATTTAAGACAGAAATGCACTAATTATAATAAATATGACACACTTAAATAAATTAAATCTCAAGGACTGGGCATATACTCTAAACTAACGTAAACTAACAAATAATTACTCACTCATACTTTCTGGGATCCCATACATACACACACGTTCGGGGAAAACACGCGACGATTTGAAAAATCAGTTGCAACATGTCGTCACGCCAACAATCCACCTCTCGAAATGCCCATTAATTTATAATTACTCTCAAAATGATTCTGAAGCGCACTACGCGTTAATTCTGATAATTTGCGACGAGTGTTAGCTAACAGAAATTACTAGGTGGATGGCAGTGAACGACTATTTAGCAGTAAAGATTATACGTGAGCGGTGCTCAATGTTCCCCGAACCACGCTATCTGAGTATCACTGGCGAAATGGGATGAGGCCGATAACGCGCGATGCGACGACGACAACCCTCTTCCTGACAGGTCATTGGTCCGTTGAGCTGATTGGTGGAGGAAGCTAACGGCCGTGTATCTTTTGAAATATTTAAATTCAGTTCTTTTAAAACACATGATGTGCTATATTGATTATGAGAATATTCTCATAATATCAAATATCAGCACACAGGGACAGTTGGTAGGGTTTTAGAAAATAAGTATAAATAATTAAATCAAGTCCTGAAACCCACTGATCGACATCTTAGTTGCTCGCATGGACAGTTGGTAGGGTTTCAAATAAATAAATGTAATAACAGATGGGCTACTTGCTCGATGTACCAGTTGCTCGCACCCCCTACTCCTTGTCTCTAAGAGAGGGGAGAGGCGGATATACGCGCGGATTTACAGGAAAAGTCCACTTCCGTTCATAGTTGTAGGCGCGCCCAAGTAGCGGAGTAACGTAGCGTGGAGCTGATCGTCACTGAGCAGAGATACCAACACTTACAACCAAAATTTCCCTTATGATATCAATTTACCCGTTAATGTCATTGTATTTATATGACAAAAAATAGAAATAGGAACGAAATGGTGTAAATTATGTTATTCCCAACATATGTTATGATTGTATCAAATATGATATATGTGTATGTATATATCTTATACATACGTTAAGGAGTAATTTGATGGACAATGCCTCCGTTATTTATGAATATATAATAACGATTGATGTTTTCCCTGATTCGTAGCCACGACCTGAGGTAGTCATAGGGTACATAGGTAGTTGCTTAGGGGCCCGATCCACAAAGTGGCCCGTACTACACATAAATCATAAAAACCTAAAACCATATTCCAAAAGATTTAGTTAACCTTGGCGGTGGACAGCAAGGGGCCGCACCACATGGTGTCTACATACCCTAAATCTGGTTCTGAACGTAGCTGGGCATAAAAGGATTCCTCAGTTACGTTCTGAAGGGTACTGCCTCCTCTCCACCCGGTTCAATACCAATCTGTCTATGCTATACTCTAATATGAATAAAGTTATAGCTTGCTTGTAAATTTGAGTTTTTTAAACTGCTCCAGTGATGTCCTAAAGTGTAGGAAATATCAAACTTCTAGGATAAAAATAAATTCCAGGCAGGTGTATAAACTCGCTCTTGATAAACTCGAGTAATGTAATAAAAGTAATAATAAAACTAAAATATGTAAATGTACCTTATGCATTTTAAAATCAAAACTAAAAAATCATAACAGTCAGTCGTAACTCTGAGGTTTAATCAATCAGTGTATTGTAAAAACTATTGAATGAAGAATAAATATAAAGCGGTACAAAATGAATAAAAGGGATATTGAGCTATAATAACAACTGGAGTTACCTCAAACGTGCATAAAAAAGACAAATATAAGCTAAGCAAATGTGCTCGCCATTAGGAGGACGTGGTGTAACATTAGGGGCCTACTCCATTCATAAAAACAAACTGCTGTCTGACAAGGAACGAGCAAAGCTCGATCTCCCAGTGACCTAGACAAATATGGTAGCTAGTATTTTTATTATAATTGTATCTGTTAAAATAATATTATTTTTATAGGTTACATGCAAGGAATATACCTAAAATATGTTAATCTGTCAGAAAGCCGCTTTTTATAGTTTCATGCAATTTGGAGTTATTTGTTTGTGTTATTAGTAGGGGGCATTAGAGGGTTCAAAACCAGCAAAGGCGTGCGAGGAGGAATGAGGAATCGCCCCCCCCCCGGTGACGTCAGCGCGCCCCCCCCCCCCGGTGACGTCAGCGCCCCCCCCCCCCCGGTGACGTCAGCCCCCCCCCGGTGACGTCAGCCCCCCCCCGGTGACGTCAGCGCCCCCCCCCCGGTGACGTCAGCGCCCCCCCCCCCGTGACGTCAGCCCCCCCCCCCCGGTGACGTCAGCCCCCCCCCCGACATCAGCCCCCCCCCCGACGTCAGCCCCCCCCCGGCTCCGCGGAGTCACGTGTCGAGGCGCGTGCTAAGGGCTACGTGACTGCCCGGGGCTGTTTTCTCATCAGCGGTTCCGGGAACAGTTTACTGCTTACATTCCACTGCGAAGCTCCTATGGGTGAAAGCGGTGTTCGAGTCAGTCTTGATCAGAGCCGCTTTCATAATGGACGTTCTTACTGTAGAAATTTTTATCAACGTTCCCAACATCAGCCGCTACCTCTTGCTCGGACCGGAGTACCTCACCCCTACAAGGACTCGGGTTGAGGAGGTGATGAGGAGAGGCGGTCACGTCTTCCTCAGGCCGGGGCGGTGGAGTCCGGCCAGTCCCGTGATGTCCTCTCGTCGTTACGACCCGGGAGACCCAGCGCAGTGGAACGAGGTTCTGCAAGTGTTGCAGTTAACCTTGAACCAAGGCAGCATGGCGGTGTTGGACGTCCAGGAAAATTATAGAAGGCCTGGACAGTAATCGGTTAAACCCTAAACTGGTTACTTTTACCCCAACCTAAGACCCTCTGTCCTACCCCAACCCAAGACCCTCTGTCCTATCCCAACCCATAATCCTATTCCCATCCCACCCTAATAAAATTAGCAACGGTGGAGTGAGGACCCACCGGAACATCATACAGGTGAGGAGCGTCACGTTTCTGGAAGCTTCTAGAAGGTTCGCTGGAGCGCACGACTCGGCTATAAAGAAGCTTCTAGAAGGTTCGCTGGAGCGCACGACTCTGCTATAAAACCGAGGCAGAGCCGCGCGCGCGCGACCTCAGTGTTGTTCGAGACGTCACCATGAACGGAAGCGGAGTCAGCGCAGCCGAAGTGGACCAAACGATCCGCTCCTTCCTAGAGGAGCTGAACGCAATGAACGATGAGAACGCCAACACACCGCCAGTTCAGCAGGGATGTGCGTCAAAGAAGAAAAAGCTCGATGGGTGGACTGTAAAGAGGAAGGAAGTGCCTATCGATTCCCCGACACTGTGCTGGTCCTTTGGCGGATATCAGTACACTGTGAAGAACCCTACTAACAGCGGTAACGTACTGTTGAAGATGAATGTGTTCAAAGGAGGTCGCCCCACGTTCAGCTGCGGCTTGTACTTGGACGAGGAGCGAAACGATGAAATCTGCATATGTCTAGAGGACCTGCTATCCAGATTGCAAAACCTATGGCTGGCAAATAGCGAGACGGGAGAGTCAAGATACGACGGGATCACTAGGACCGCTACTCCTCTACCCACTTGGCGAAAGACCGATTGCATCATCTCAGGGAAAACCAAGAGGAGTGCGCACTCCAAGCGCGCTACCCAGTAAACGAGAGAGCGTGGAAAATACCACTAAGCAGTTAATAACCGAGATGCTTCTAGAACAATCCACTTGTTTACGCAGTAAAGCTTTCCATTACGTCAGCCTTCCTGGAATTGAGCGTGGAAACTTCCACTAAGCAGTTGATAACCGAGACGCTTCTAGAACAATCCACTTGTTTACGCAGTAAAGCTTTCCATTACATCACCCTTCCTGGAATTGAGCGAGTAACTATGTCATCATGTTGTTGATACGCGTGAGTCGGCACGTAGACACCGCCAATAAAAGGCGACTCGGTGGCGAGAGCCGGTCATTCTGCATCCAGCCGCTGCGCCATGCTCAACACGGACCAGAAGATGGACCTCAGGACAGCCCTCAATAGCTGCAAGGCCGCGGGTTACACTCGCATCGCGGATCTGCGGGACAACGCGGTGTACCCGATTCGCTCATTCGAGCGGGTAGATACACCGTACGGCGAGGCGGTGATGGCCACCTTGGAGGGTCTCGTCGGCGACGACCCGATCCGGATCTACATGCCTCGACGGTTCCTTGCAGTCCTGGACGACAACGCCATCTCCCAGTACAACGTTGGCGTGGGGCCGAGGACGAGCCTTGTAAAGAGAAGCGGCCCTCCTGGCAGCAAACTTCCTTTCCTGGAATTTGTATAAAATAAACGGTATTTCCTATTCCCTTATTTCCTTCCAAAATTGAAAAAATAAAATCAAATAAAAAAGAGCAAGAAAAGAACCTTTAGTTACAAGAGCCGAGGTGGCGGTGCACGGCGGTCAGTAGACGCCATGGACTTGAGGTGGAAACACCCGTTCACCGCCATCGTGGCCGGGCCCTCGGGCAGCGGCAAGTCGCACTTCGTGGCTCGCTTCATAGAGCACGCCGACCGCATGTGCGATACGCGGTTCGCCCGCATCACTTGGCACTATGGCAGCGGTGGTGGCGGTGGCAAGAGCCGTGCGGACTCTGCCGTGCGCTACGTAGCCGGCTTGCCAGACTTGGACGACTATGACGGTAGCGAGCCCGCCCTGGTCATCGTCGATGACATGATGCGCGAGGCTGGCTCCGGCGTGGCGGACCTGTTCACCAAGGGCTCGCACCACCGCAACATGAGCGTGTTCTTCATCACGCAAAACCTGTTTCACCAGGGCAGGGGCCAGCGCGACATATCGCTGAACGCCCACTACATAGTGTGCTTCAAGAATCCCAGGGATCGCGCTCAGATCAAACACTTGGCTCGCCAAGTATACCCGGAAAACCCCAAATTCGTGGAGGAGGCTTACGCGGACGCCACGCGTGATCCGCACGCCTACCTGCTCATAGACTTGAAACAGTCCACGCCTGAAGAGATGCGTGTACGTTCAACCATTTTCCCAGATGATCCGGTGAACTACGTGTACCTGCCCAAGAAGAAGTGATAAATAGGCCGAGCGCGCGCCAGCGTCAGTCATCATGTCACACCGCGTGAAGAAGGACGCGGCGCTGCTGAGGGCCCTAATACACGCTACGCCCAAAGAACGCAAGGCCCTGTTAAAAGCGTGCGACAAGAGTCGCATCAAGTCGTTGTGCGAGTGCGCGTATAACGTGCTACGCGGAAACGTACCGCTTTCTCCCTGCCTCAAACGCAAATTGAGCAAACACAAACAGGCGCTCAGACGGCTGGTGAAACGCGGCGAGGGCTGGGCCAAGAAGCGACACTACCTCGTTCAACGGGGCGGAGGGATCCTCCTACCTCTACTGTTGAACGCTGTTCTGCCCGTTCTAGCGCAGAAGCTAATCGGACATGGAGTACGCTAGGAAAATGGTGGTTGTACCGCAGGAGCTCATCGAGAGATTGCGAGAAGGAACGGGACCAGGGTCGGAGCCAAGAGGAGGAGCAGGTAGCGCCAATAAGCCAGCCAGCCTGGACGCTGAGATGCATCGCATATTGAGCGACAAGCGGCTGGACGATACGGAGAAATGGAAACAATATCAGCAGGTGTTACAGCGGTTCCTGCACTTTTCCGCGGCTAAACGTCAACCCATAGGTCTGTCAATCATCGAGGGCGAGGACAGGGAGGAGGAAGCGGCGGGGGGTCCGAGTCAGATGAAGCGCGAGTCTAGCGCCTCGGCGGAGGAGGACATTGTGGAATCGTTCTCAAAAATCTACAGGTCGGTGGCGCGCAACTTGTTGCGATTCATGACCCGTCAAGGCAGCCCCATCGCCTGGGACGCCAGTGGGGCGGTGTACGTGAACAAGGTGAAGATCCCCGATTCCAATATAGTGGACATCGCGCACAGCATAGTGAGAGCGCGAAGGGCGGACCGATTGCCTACCGGCTGGCATCAAGTGATGGCCGCCTTGAAGGACATGAACGTGCCCAAAGAATACGTGAGCAATCCCACGGCGTTGCGTTACCTAGGCGTGGGACTGGACTCGGCATCGAGCCCCTGGGGAGACACAACGGCCTCATCGACACCCCTCTCACCGAGGTTGACGCCGATACTGGACCGCTTGAGACCGCGACCCCCAGCGGCCAGGAGAAGGATAATAACCGAGGAACCCGACCGGGAATCGTCATTGGACAACTGGGAGCAGTTCACACCGTAATGGAGAAGTTGTACTACGACCCGAGCCAGCCCGGTTCCCTCGGCGGGGTGGCCGCCCTGGCCAGAGCCGCGCGCCTACCGAAACGTCGGGTAGCCGACTGGCTGCGCGCCCAGGACACCTACACGTTGCACAAGCCTGCGCGCAAGCGGTTTCCCCGCAACCGCTACGCCGTGTTCGGGCCCCGGGAGCTGTGGCAGGCGGACCTGAACGACATGCGCGGCCTGAGCCGGTACAACGACGGAGTCAACTACCTGCTGACTGTGATAGACGTATTCAGTAAGCGGCTGTTCGCGGTACCACTGAAGAGGAAAAGCGGGCCTGAGGTGGCTGCTGCGTTCGAGGGAATATTCGCTGAGGCGACTCCCCGCTGCCTATAGACCGACAAGGGGACGGAGTTCACCGGGGCCGCGACCAAGAGAGTGTTCAAGAGTCACGGTGTCAACTACTTCACCACGCAGAACCCCGACGTGAAGGCGGCGGTGGTGGAGCGAGTCAACCGCACGCTCAAGACCCGCATGTGGCGCTACCTGACCTACAAAAACACGTATCGCTACGTGGACGTGTTGGACAGGCTTGTGGACGCCTACAACCGCAGCCCGCACAGGAGCCTGGGTGGTCTACGACCCGTGGACGCGGACAGCGGCGATGGTCAAACGGTGTACAAGGTGTGGCGTCACATGTATGGAAAGGCGATCCTGCGACACAAGCCCAGGTTCGAGCCTGGTGACATGGTGCGCATAGCCAAGGAGAAGGGCACGTTCGCCAAAGGTTATGAGACCAACTGGAGTAAGGAGCTGTTTGTGGTGGATCACGTATACGGGTCGCATCCTCTAACATTGTACGTGCTGCGAGACCTGAACGGGACGCCGCTGGAAGGGCGCTTCTACGAGCATGAGATGCAAAAGGTAACGATGGCCCCGGACCGCCTGTACCAAATAGATAAAATACTGGACACTAAAGGGCGAGGCTCCAGTAAGCGCTACCTAGTCAAGTGGGTCGGTTACGGAGAGGACTTCAACTCGTGGGTACCTGCATCTGAAGTGCAACAGCTGCGATGACGAGGCACGACCAGTTTTACCTGACGTTGCCCAGTAACAGTTCAATGAAGTACTATCCCAACAACATGGTGACAAACTACACGACCCATCTACCCTCGACCGTTGATCTGTCAGACGGCGAGTGGGAGGTCGCTCTGGCGGAGGCGCACTACCCCTTCTCTTTTCTGACCGTCGGTGAGGGAACCTACATCAAACTAGTGCTGGGAATGAGGGACTCGAAAGGCGGGTTGGCCGTGGTGGACAAGTTGTTAATCAAAGTGGAGCCGGGCAATTACAGTAGTACCGAGGAACTCGTGCACGCAATCAACAACCACCCTCAAATGAAGAGTAACCTGTGCACCTTCTCGTATGACGAGAGGTCCTCCAGGGTGGAATTGATGTCGACGTCTTCAGCCGTTCAGAGCCTCAAACTGAGCCCCAGTTTGGCGCTACAGTTTGGCTACGAGGTGGATACGGATATCGTCAAGCGTCACAAGTCCGTGAGGCCGGCTAACCTCTTCGCCGGTCTGCCATCACACATGTACGTGTATTGCGACCTGGTGGAACCCCAACTGGTGGGCGACGCTGTGGCGCCACTACTGAAGATCCTCAACATCGACATCAGGAATTACACGTACGGTGCCAACACGACAGTGTATATAATAGACCCGCACTACGTGCCGGTGATTAAAACCTCATTCGAGAGCGTGGAAATCGATTTAAGGGACAACCAAGGGCGACACTTGCGACTCACAGTCGACTTTGGCGGGTAAACGAGTTGCCGCGCGCTCAAGGTCACCACGGACCGTTAGGTGATGGCGGCGCGCGCACCCAAGGTTATCCCGCTAGGCGCGCTCCCGCCAGCGCTCAGTCGAGTTCAGTCAGCCGTACGGGATGGACGTGCCGCCACCGATCTACAACGAGCCACCACCAGCGCGCTGTCATCACGGAAGCGTGGTGATGGATATGCAGTGTTTTAAGACAGTGATAATGACTTTCTACTGAAAGAGGTTTGCGTGGTGGACGTGACTACCGGCACGCTGCTCCTACATCACATCGCCCGCCCGCCCTTCAGTAAGGACCTCCTGACTTCCGAGAAACAGCGCGAGAGCGTCTGGGTCACTCGCCACTGCCATGGCTTGGAGTGGGACCAGGGGGACATCGCGTACGTCGCCCTGCTGGACAAGCTGCGCTCCTGCCTCATCCACCGTCCCCTGGTCTACGTCAAAGGATCGCAGAAGAGGGACTTTGTACAACGCCACCTCATAACCGAGCCCGCCGCCACCACCGCTCAGGACATGGAGGATCTGGGCTGTGGGTCGCTCAACGGTCCGCCCACCTACCGGACCCTGCGCTGTCGCCACCATAAGAGCTCCCACAACCGTTGCGCCCTTCATAACTGCATAGTATTGCGGGACTGGCTCGTGGCTAACGACACACTGGACTCGTCCACCTCGAGCTGCCTGTGCTGCTTCCGCCCACGATGAATACCATCCAGATCAGAGAATGCCTGGCGAAGATCCCCGGACTGAGGAACGTTGCGGTCTACGCCTCTGACCAACTACCGGACGTGCCGGTCAAGCCTCTCACCGCCATCGTGTCCAACACGGTAGCACACACCGAGGGAGGCGAACACTGGGTGGCGTTTTACTGCTCGGAAGAGGACAGACTCGAGTACCTGGACAACTACGGAAGGCCGCCATACCAGGCCGACTTTCAAATGTTCCTGAGGCGCAATCCTCATCACCGCCACTATGTCTACAATAGGTATCGGCTCCAGGGCTACGATACTTCTGTTTGCGGCTACTACTGCCTCACTTACCTGTACTGCCGGGCTGTTCTCCGCACGTCACTCAGCGACTACGTCCAGCTCTTCGACCCTGCCGCTCCCGCCGCCAACGACGCTCTGGTCCGCAGACTCTTCCACTCCATATTCGCTTAAAACTAATTTGTAAGGTTTTTGTAGTATGTGTATGTAACCTTATTACTGTACAATACATGCCTCATAATGATAAAGCTTGTGTTTTCATTTCTCCTTTCTCCTTACTAAATTTAAAAAATTAGCAAAACTGAGGCAGCGGGGCTGGACCTCAGGTTTATATACCAGCGGCGCGTGTCACTGGCTGAGCCCCCGCCAAGCGGCAGTGAAGGTCGCCAAAGAGGGCGCGTCACGAGACCCCTCGGACATCAGCAAACCGCTGAGTAATTCGAGGGTGCAACCTTGAGCGTCAGCAAACCACTTAGCAACTCCTTCCTGGGCAACTCCTTCAGGGCCGTCCCCGACACGCGCCGCCAACCGCTCCCGGTTGGCGGGGGCTTTTTAAGCTGCACGGCTCGGGCCAAACGGCCCATAACGCCTTTCTCACACACTTTAAGCCTAACGGTTTTTGAGTGAGCAAAGGGGAGGAAATAAACAACTCAGGTTTGTGCTGTACATAAAGCTATTATATTTTCTTACAAATACTATTTACAAATTTTTCTTAAAATTAATATTAAAACTAAACAGGGAATTCCTCTTCCTCGTCTTCGTCCTGGCGCTCCTCCTCCTCCTCACCGTCCACCTCCATCCGTCGATCTCCTCTCCTGGCTGGCGGTAGTGGCGGGACGTCCTTGTGTCCCCACGGCAGAGTGTGGATGCCGTCGGGGAGGACGCACCGCTTGTCGTCGGTCGGGCTGAGGCTCAGCTTGTCCACTTCCACGGTGTAGACCCGGTGCAAGTGAGACTGGAAGCGGACGTTGGTGGTGCGCTTTTGGACCCCGTCAAACAGGCACTCTCTGTAGTCGTCGGGGGTGAGGACATTCTTGACAACGCCCTTTGCCACCCCCTTGGCCCGCTTGAGAGCCTTGCTGCTGCCTGTCGCCGCGTCCTCAATGTCCATAAAGTATAATTTGGACCGCAGGCCGAGGTACTCGAATAAGGACAGGCCGTTGCACTCGTCCTTAAACTTTCCAATGACCTTGGCGTTGACGGGGCTGTAGCAGGGGTGGGACCTCGGATAGCCGCTGGTGTCGAAGTCGTCCAGGTGTTCCTTCATCTCGGCGTAGACGTCCTGGGACACGATGTCAAAGACAAAGCTGTCTGTGTCCATGTAGTCCACGGTGAGGCGGCCACCGTAGCGCTCCTTCATCTTGCGCAGGAACTCGTACATGAGCCACTTGCTCAGCTCCAGGACTGTCATGCCTACGTAGACGGGCTTGTCCAACACGATGTTGACCTTGGACAGATGCACCAGGGCCACGTCCTCCGTGTAGTACGTCCGGTCCAGGAAGTTGGATCTGGCGACGTACTTGGAAAACTTCTCCGGGGTGCACACCAGCTTCACGTTGAGGCGCTTCCGTACATTCTCGATGGTCTTGCCAAAGACCGCGTTGTTCATGAGCTTGAAGAAGTCCTGTTCAAACTTCGTTTTGGCCTTCTTCCGCAGCTCCGTGTTCATCAGGATGTACGGTTCCAACCACCGCGACTGGCGAAAGGAGATCGCCCGATGCACCGCGACCAGCTCCAATCCGTTTTGCAGCGCCTGCTGCAAGACCCTGTAGTGACAGATGTAGTGTGTCTTGTCGTCCAGGGTCGTCAACAGTTTGGGGAACTTCCCTGTTGGCGGACGCTTCGTCTCGCAGCAGTAGGGAAGGTCCTTGTGCAGGTCGTGTAGGCGCGCAGGGTAGTGGAGGTCCACCTCCAAGATGTAGCCTCGATCGGCCTCCGCGTCTAGCGCCGCAATGTCCAACGCCTGTATTTCCTCACGGCTGAGCCACTGGAAGTCTCCGGTCGGCAGGCGCTGGGACATGGCCCAGCCGTAGAGGTTGTTGGCGTCCAGATATAGGAGGAAGCGCTTAGGCTCGTCCGGGCGGTAGTCCGGGCACCTGTCGTGGTTGGCCTTGGCGTAGCGGGTGATGGCCTGAGAGATGCCTCCCCGGATCCCCTGCTCCACGAACAGGTACAAGTCAAAGTCCTGCAGCGTGTCCAGCTCCACGTCGCAGGTCTTGAGCATTACGTCCCAGGCGTAGGACGGCAAGGTGTAATAGTGGGCAGGGTCCAGCCCGTACTCTGCCAACGAGGTGTCGCGGAACTGCTCAAAGACATCGGTGAGCAGGGCGATGTCACATCGCAGATACTTGTCCGCATAGTCCTTGAGGTTGTGACACTCAAAGGCTCGCCACACGTTGAGGGCGTGCTCGTATTCCTCGTCCTTGACGTCCTCCAGGGTCATGGAGTTCCTGAACGCCTCCTTAGGCGGCAACTCCCTGGTCCTGTACAGCGTGTCGTAGGACGTCACGAAGTCGTAGGGGAACACGCCCTTCCTGCGCACCAGGTCGAACAGCCGGTCGTCGGGGAAGCGCTTCCTCGTCTCACGCATCCTGTCCGTGGGGAGTCCCGCCGCCAGGTTGGCCAGGCTCATGGACAGGAACCTGTAGGTGTCTAGGAAGCGCACCGCGAAACTGCTCTGTCGTTGGTTGTCCCCAGGCTGACCAAAGTGGAATCGCTTGGTAAAAGCGATGTACCGCTCCTCCGTGTGGGCCAACACGTCCACGTCGCCGGGGTCGATGGCCAGCTCGCGCACTACGAAGTGGGCGTCGTAGTTGGACAGGTTGTGGAAGTAGCAGTTGATGTGTCGCTGTTCCCGGTACCTGAGGTTGCACGAGCGGTGGGCGGCTCCTCGGAACTCGTAGGGCGGGGCGTGATTGTGGTCCCGCACCTTGACGTCCTGGTTCGTGAACTCCTTCCCGCAGAGGTAGCAGTGAGTCGCTGCCAGGTACTCGTCCATCTCCTGCCGGGTCAGAGAAGGGTGCAGAGCTCTCATGCTGAATAGGAACTCCCACAGCGCCAGCACGTCCATCTTGAGCCTCTCCATGAAGACCTTGGACGCGTCTGCCCCGAAGTAGACGCGGGGCTCGAACTCCTCCAGGCCGAGCGAGTCCACGATCTGGTAAGCGAAGGCGTACGGGACGTGCAGTTGCAGGGGCCTTGTGCCAGGCGGCGCTTCCGCAGGGTCAGCGGCGACGGGCTGCAGAGCACACTCAAAGTCGGCATAAACGCAAAAGCGCTCGCGCCGAGTGTACTCGGGGTGGGCGAAGCGGATCTGCTGCTTCTTCGGTAAGTCCAAGCGGAGGGGAGCCTTGGCGGTGCAGTATCGCATGTGCTCCTCCAGACGCTCGGCACCGGACAGTTGCAGCTTGTTGGGCTGGTTGTCGAAGTAAGCGAAGCATCGCTTACACACGTAGATAGCGCTTTCGCGGGACGTCAGCTGGGCTCGCACTAGCCTACTCATGTTTGTGATGTAGGCGTAGTGACTGTCCCCGCCAGTAGTCACGTACAGCAGGTCCCGGTGATCCTCCAACTCCCGCTTGCAGATCTTCAGCGGGAACACGCGATCCTGGAACTTTGGCGATCCGTCAGGGCGTCTCCCCACCATAGCACGCTCGATCCCGTACACATTAACGCTGATGGCGTTCCTCCTCTCGAAGACCTTAATGTCCTTCACAGCCACGGGGAAGTGTAGGCCGACCCAGTCGTAGCGTGCCATGACGTCCGGTGTGTACGATGTGGGCCTCTCCGGGTGTTGCACGACGAACTTGGCCAGGATGGCGTACGCGAAGCACATGTCATCGACGTTTTGCACGTTGATAACGGCACGCGTCTCGCAGATGGTCCTAGGAAGCTGGACGAACCTGGCTCCGCGTTCTCCCAACGGGGTGTAGAGGTTGACGCGGATCTCCAGGTCGCGTATCCGGAGATAGCTCCACCCGCTACCCACTAGCAGGCACTGCTCCTTCTCTTCCTCCAACTTGTGGAAGGACGCTGACAGGAAGTCCTCCAAGTTGGACGCGGCGGTGAGAGGCACGTTCTTCGTCTTGAAGGCCCGCAGACAGGTGGCTCCGTGAACGTTGGCGAATTCACATTCCAGGAACATGTTGACCTTGATGTTAGGGTGTCGAGTCCTGACGTCGGTCAACAGTTCCAGGACGCTGTCGAACAGCAGCACCAACGCGTCCTCCACGGCCAAGAAGTCCTCCATGGGCCGGGACAGGCCGAAGGTCAGAAGCCGTCCGCGGAACACCCGTTGGATGGGGCGAAACGTGGGTAGTCCGCCACCACCCACCATCCCGTCGGGTGCCGTACTTGGTCCGGGCTGGGGCTCACGGCTGGGTCCGGGCTGGGGCTCGCGGCTAGGTCCGGGCTGGGGCTCGCGGCTGGGCCGGGGCTCGGGTGACAGGACGGGCAGGCGCGGCATCTCGTCCACAACGAGGTTCCTCACGACGGGGCAGTTGTGGGCCTCGTGCCGGTCCCGGTTGTAGCGTCGGGTGAAGCCTCGGTCGCAGTAGGCGCACGCAAACCTCATGCCGCGGTGGGCGCTCTCCATGTGCCGCTGGAGAAAAGCGGCCCTGTGGAAAAGGGCGCCGCAATCGGGACAGCGGACCTCGTTGGCGTGCACCAGCTGCACGTGACGCCGGAGCAGGTCCCCACGGGAGAATCGCCGCCCGCACGCGTTGCACTCGGGCCGTGGGTCTCTGAAGGGTGGTGTTGCAGAGGAGGAGGAGGAAGTTGAAGCAGACGGGCTCGCACCGTGGACCGCTTCCATATGGTGGCGAAGATCCTCGGGACCCGCCAGGGCGACGGAGCACAACGGGCACGGATGGCCTGCGAACAGGAAAACAAGTCCTATTAGTGACCCCGATAAACACGAAGGTGAGGAACTGGCAACCTCTTTCTCATCTCAATCACCAGTTTGAGCCCAGTAAATACAAGGGTGAGGAATTATATAGAGGCTTGGCGACCTCTTCCTCATCTCGAGCGCCAGTTTACCCGGGCCCAGTAATACAAGAGTGAGGAATCGCACAGAGGCTGGCAGCCCCTTGTTTACTCGACTAAAGCCGTTTACTCTCTCTCGAAAACAAGTCATTAGTACTGGCGGTTTCTTGTTTAACATAAAAACCATGCCTGACGCTTGATCGTGAGGATGAGTGAGGAACTGTATAGAGAACTAACGACCTCTTCCTCATCACAATCGCCAGTTTACCTAGGTCCAGTAAATACAAGGGTGAGGAATTACACAGAGGCTAGCAATCCACCTAGTCTTGTTTAACATAAGAACCGTACCTGGCGCTTGGTCGTGAGGAGTGAGAAGATGAACTGTGGCGAGATGGCGTCGCAGGTTATCGCTTCGCCCGAAGCGTCTACCGCAGACGTCGCAGTTGAGATGGCGGTCGCTGTGAGCGGCTCTCGTGTGGCGAGTCAGGTTTCCGGCGTTTGCGAACACGCGGCCGCAGACCACACACATGCAGGGACCAACCATCTACAAAAACATCGGGTATCTGTATTCCCCGTCCGCTACAAAGGCACAATTGTCGCAGCAAAAACACTTTGGTAGCGATACCCCTGGGAACGAGGCGAGTCTAACCCTTTTAATAATGTTAGATAGAAATAGATTGCATGAATCGCTCGTATGACATTCCCAACACTGGTACACGTCTTTGTCTTTGTTACGCTCACACATAGCGATTTCGCCCTCGTCTATAATTCCACTAGGCACTTGAAAGTTCGATTTAAAAGCGAAACCAAATTTTATTTCACTCAAAGCGTTTTTAAAAAGGAGTGGAAGCGAGTCTATTTTACTTTTTAAATTTGATTCGTTAACTTTAATCGTTAGAAAACACAACTGTTCCAAGGTCATTACAGTTTCACTCATCTCCATCTGAAAAGAGACAAGGACAAGACTCAGTGTACCGAGATATTCAAAACATTAAATATTAATTTTAACTAATAAGATTTTAGAGCATTGGTAAACTTTCTGATGAAAAAGTAAATTACATGTTACTTACGTTAACTGTTACGAGAATCCAAAGGCAATGAACAGCAAGTTGTGTAGGTATACCGCAGAGACAGCACTACTTCGTCCGCACAGTAAGAGCTCCAAAGACAAACTGGTGAAACCTCTGAAGACGTGCTCATAAATAGCACTCCGGTCGGGAAGAGAAATCGGTCGTGGAAGTTTCCACTGAAACCGCTAATGGGTAAACCGACTGTGGCGGTCACGTAGGCGGAGGATGACGTCATGGCAGTTTCGGTGAAATCGGTCGTGGGACTTTCCACTGAAACCGCTAATGAGTAAACCAACTGTGGCGGTCACATAGGCGGAACAGTCAACGGAACACCATGTCGGACACCATGTACGTCTTGTGCTGCCCCTGCACTGTGGCCATTGCGTTTCAACGGATAGAAGAAGAAATGTATCATGGATTAATAATCCTCCACCTCGGCTCGGTAGAGGAAGACGGAAGAGTACACTTCTTCCCCCGTTGGTTCACTGCCAATGTGCCGGTGGAGCTGAGCCTAGTAAAAGAGAGGGTTAACGGCTTCCTCTCCAATGGTTTCACAGCTGTCATAAGCTATCGAAGGGTTCAACTTCAATAATCTATTATATTCGTATTTGTACTTTTATATTCGTATTTTATAATATTATATTAAATTATTAAACTAAACAAAACAAAAAAAAAACAACAAAAAACAAACAAAACAAATTTATAATACAACTGGTGGACAAAGCCTATGTTAGGTTTATGTCGGGTCACGTGACGGGGGGGGGCTGGGGGGGGGCTGGGGGGGGCTGACGTCAGGGGGGGGGCTGACGTCACGGGGGGGGCTGACGTCACCGGGGGGGTGACGTCAGGGGGGGGGTGACGTCAGGGGGGGGGGTGACGTCAGGGGGGGGGCTGACGTCACCGGGGGGGGGTGACGTCACGGGGGGGGGCGATTCCTCATTCCTCCTCGCACGCCTTTGCTGGTTTTGAACCCTCTAATGCCCCCTACTGTTATCCATGTGAAAACTGAAAAATATTTTAAAAATTATGAGCCTGTATGACTTAAAATGAGATTTAAAATTTGTCTTATCCTTCATGAGAATAACATTGGGCAGCGAACTGTGTTTAGCACTTTCAAAATCGATGTAACCAATTGACGTAGAGAAATTATAAAGAATTCAATGGTGAAAACTACAATTTGATTTGTTAAAATATTACTTGTAAAACTTCAAAAACAATTTTTGGGGAGCAATTACCCACCCCCCCCCCCACACAAGTAGTGGGGGTTTGCCGGTGCTGGCTCACTTGATTAATTGCTTCCGGAAGCGCTGCGTCATTAAATACGTCATCTGAGGCTGAGCCAGTGACGTAGGCGGTTTTGTGACGTAATGAGTGAAAGGTTAAAGTTCAAGGTCACGGGGAGGTAATTTTAAAAAAGTACTACCTCGCACGCGTAAAATCCGATTGTGATTCGATAGTTAATCGATAATAAATATCGAATAAATATCGAATGAAACAATCGAATGATACGAGTGCGAGGTAGTACTATTACAAATATTACTTTATTTACAATAATTCATGTTTACAATAGTTCCCCGTTGTTGGTTGTCATCGATGTTGTTGATCCGGACGAGTTGCGGCCATCACTTTGCTTTCTGATGAAAGACGGTAGATACTTCGATCCCTGCGCAGAGTCCATGTTGTGTTTTTGACACCTATCTGTTCTGTTAGGTGTTTGCATTTCATTGCTGTCAGGAGGAAAGAATACGTGACGGCAATGAAATAGAAACATCTATCAGACCTTGAGTGAAATGATATTGTTATTTTGTGAAGAGCGTCTCGGAGAGCTCGATGTTCACCGGTCGAGAGCCGGAGGTGTACTGACTATTCGCTAGCTAGCGTTTTTGGTATCAAACAAAATGGTGGGGGTAAAAGTGTAGTAGAACGAAGCAGATGGTGGACAGCAGATGGGCGGCGGCAGGTGGCAGGTGGCAGGTGGCAAGTGTGCGGCAGATGGTAGTCCCCCCACTACACCAGTCCCCCACTACACCAGTCTCCCCACCAAGTTTTACATCGCACAATAACTAGTTTACATGTGTTAGTTAGGGTTTAGCTCTTAGACTGTCAAGACCTTACCTCCGTAACTAAAAACCTCAATAATGTTTGCGCTTCAACGCTGTATAAGTATAACAGCTACTATGATCTAAACCGGTGCATGTATTCATATGGTTCTTTTTGCGTAGCAAACAACTGGTTAAAAGTGTTTCAACCTCAATTATTCTTCGACGAAACCGCTCATTGTCCACTAAAAGTGTAGACCTTCTGTCTTCATCGTCAGGGAAGTAGAAAGTAGTGTCAAGGGGACTACTGAAGGTCACCTTCCTCATGTTCCTGTAAAACTGCGACATTTTTCAGACCGTCTAGGTAGATGTTCATACGACAAGAGCTGGAAGAATAATGATGTAGCGTTATCGTGTATAATAGGCATCTACCCCCACCACAACGTTACCTTGTCCTTCAAACCATCGTTTTTACGCCACGGATGCTATACTGTTGGTTAGATTTAAATTTAAATTGCACCTACTTGTTCGCCTTGTCAAGCTGCGTAATTGAAGTACCCACATGTTAGACCTTGAACCAAAAACAAAGAAGTTATTTAGGTTTGTCCTTGAAAATAGTTGTTTTTTCGCTGTTGCTGCTATACCCTTTGTTGGATCTGAATTCTGTTTGCACCAACTTGTTCGTCTGATCAATCCGCGTAATTTGAGTACCCACTTAATATATTTTAAACCGTAAATAAAGAAGTTATTTAGGCTTGCCCTTGAAAATAGTTGTTTTTCGCTGTTGCTGCTATACCCTTTGTCGGATCTGAATTCTGTTTGCGCCAACTTGTTCGTCTGATCAATCCGCGTAATTTGAGTACCCACTTAATATATTTTAAACCGTAAATAAAGAAGTTATTTAGGCTTGCCCTTGAAAATAGTTGTTTTTCGCTGTTGCTGCTATACCCTTTGTCGGATCTGAATTCTGTTTGCGCCAACTTGTTCGTCTGATCAATCCGCGTAATTTGAGTACCCACATGACATACTTTGCACAAACTGTGTACCCCCCCCCCTCCCCCCCCCCTTTTTTGGGTCATGTTCAAGGTCAAGGTCAAGGTCAAGGACCTTGGGACTTCGAAATTTTCACAAAGTGGGCTGCACACAGACATAAGACTAATAGTCTCCTGCCTATGTACAGGCCAAGTCCCTAACTTGAAATGCTTAGGGTGGTCCTGAAAAGGACCGTTTGTGTTTGAAGGAGATGGTGGATAAGGAGCGGTGAGCGGTAGTCAGTGTTTATTTTTCCTTTGTAACCCACTTTACTTGTCCCTTCTGCCGTACTAAAATCAAGTCGCACTTGGTCTCAGGAGGTGGCAGAGTGGACCTTGGAAGGTGGACCTTGACGTAACGGCCGCCGCCAAAGAGGTGTTGGAGTAGGTACTCATCATCGCTGATCTTCCCCACAAGTAGATACTCCACGTTTAATTTCAACTGCGCAAACTTGACGGCGACAGACTCCAGCGGCGTTACCAACTCGGTAAGTTTCACCGTAGCCGTCCTCTTCATTATCTCCTCAACAGTTGGTGGCGGCGATGAAGGTCGAAGCGATGAAGGGCGAGGTGATAGCGATGGTGAAGATGCAGTGGACGTCGAAGGCCGTTGGTCGAAGTAAAGTGGGTGGTTTCGAAAATTCTTCCGTATGCAAGATTTAAAAGAACTAGGTCTTTTGAATCCGCTCCTTTTTTCCGAAGACTTCTTCAAAGTCTCCTTCAAACGTTGCAGTTTCTCGGGTGTAATGGGAGAAGACATAGCGCAGAGGTGTATTCAGTTCGCAAGGCAAAGCTGGAATGAGGTACCAGACGGAGCAAAGCGGGTCGCCAAGTGTAACCGTGACATTTCCATATACGGGTAGAAAGCTAAAAACCGGTCTACATCCGGTTCCCCTTCCCCCGTGACGACACAACCCCCCCCCCCCCCCTTTTTGGGTCATGTTCAAGGTCACCCCCCCCCCCCTTTTTTTGGGTCATGTTCAAGGTCACCCCCCCCCCCCGTGACGTAACATCCCCCCCCCCCCCCGTGACGTAACATCCCCCCCGTGACGTAACATCCCCCCTTCCGCTTCGGTGACGTCACTTTGCCTTTATAAGCGGGAGCAGTCCGCAGTCTCGTCGCAGTAGCTTGCCGCCCGCTGTTTGGGTATACGTCCCAGTGGGTTGCACTCTGCTGCAGCGTAGGTCTGTTAAGTGTGCGTTGGGCCCGACGCGCAATTAAGAGATCCGCGCCCTTGCATGTTTAGTTAGTTTGTTAAGCATGTTAGATAACGCTTGTAGTTTGCTGCTAGATAATGTAGTTAGTCTAATATATGTTAGTGTTTGGTATCGGTTTGAAGTGTCTTATTTACTAATGAAATATGTACTCCCGGCCCTACAGGTCCCTCAACAACCTTGGTCAAAACTTGGGTTCGCAGCAGCCTGACGCCGGGTGTTTGGGTCTACGTCCCACCGGGTTTCAGTGATACTGTTGACCTTTGCAAAACCGACCTTGGTTGTTCTTGTAAAAGTAACGTTAACTGATTAATTTTGTTTACATAGTTGATGGTAAAGTCTTTATTTTCAAAGTAATGTATCTTGCTTCTCATCCTTTTCCTAACCCCTCTAAGGTATGGCGCGCAAACCGACCTTGTGTCAATACGGCGCGTAAACCGGTTGACATTTCCCATCTTAGCCTGAGAAAACTGTGTAAAATATAAAGTCAGTCTCTTGTTTAAAATCAGTCTCTTGTTTGTTGTCTTTTGTCCCCTTCCCAAATACAGAGCGGGGAATAGAGCAGTATGTTATGCTCTATTCCCCGCTTTGGCTTCATGTTCAGATGACCTTGGGACTTAGAAAATTCACGTACAAAGCGGGGAATAGATCGGTTTGTGGTCCAAGTGAGAATCAATTACTGATCTATTCCCCGTTTCAATAATATGACCAAACGACCTTGACCCACTTCGGGACTTAGAAAATCCTCGTATTGTAATATCCCCCCCCCCCCTTTGACGTAACATCCCCCCTTCCGCTTTGGTGACGTCACTTTGCCTTTATAAGCGGGAGCAGTCCGCAGTCTCGTCGCAGTAGCTTGCCGCCCGCTGTTTGGGTATACGTCCCAGTGGGTTGCACTCTGCTGCAGCGTAGGTCTGTTAAGTGTGCGTTGGGCCCGACGCGCAATTAAGAGATCCGCGCCCTTGCATGTTTAGTTAGTTTGTTAAGCATGTTAGATAACGCTTGTAGTTTGCTGCTAGGTAATGTAGTTAGTCTAATATATGTTAATGTTTGGTATCGGTTTGAAGTGTCTTATTTACTAATGAAATATGTACTCCCGGCCCTACAGGTCCCTCAACAACCTTGGTCAAAACTTGGGTTCGCAGCAGCCTGACGCCGGGTGTTTGGGTCTACGTCCCACCGGGTTTCAGTGATACTGTTGACCTTTGCAAAACCGATCTTGGCTGTTCTTGTAAAAGTAACGTTAACTGATTAATTTTTGTTTACATAGTTGCTGGCAAAGTCTTTATTTTCAAAGTAATGTATCTTGCTTCTCATCCTTTTCCTAACCCCTCTAAGGTATGGCGCGCAAACCGACCTTGTGTCAATACGGCGCGTAAACCGGTTGACATTACCCATCTTAGCCTGAGAAAACCTTGTAAAATATAAAGTCAGTCTCTTGTTTAAAATCAGTCTCTTGTTTGTTGTCTTTTGTCCCCTTCCCAAATACAGAGCGGGGAATAGAGCAGTATGTTATGCTCTATTCCCCTCTTTGGCTTCATGTTCAGATGACCTTGGGACTTAGAAAATTCACGTACAAAGCGGGGAATAGATCGGTTTGTGGTCCAAGTGAGAATCACTTACTGCTCTATTTCCCGTTTTAATAATATGATCAAACGACCTTGACCCACTTCGAGACTTAGAAAATCCCCGTATTGTAATATATATTTACTCGTTACAACATTATTACCCCCCCCCCCCTCCCCCCACCGTATAACACTTGCACTCCCCACCACTATCAGTATGTATAAAAGAGGGTCCCCCAGCACTAGTAAAATCATTCTTCCTCTTGTGCTGTTATACCTCACACCATGGCACACATTAGGAAGCAGACACAACCTCTCAAATTGAAACCTTCTGCTTCGTCTTCGCCCGCCTCTACCACTCCGTCTTCTGCGGTTCCATCCATCCTTCGGACAGCCCTGATGTTAGCTAACATCGTCCCGGAGAACTGTCCACCACTACCTGCTGCGTCAACGACTTACACAAGTCCTTCACCTCTTCCGTCAACTTCTCGTGCTGTTTCTCCAAGTCCTTCACCTCTTCCGTCAACTTCTCGTGCTGTTTCTCCAAGTCCTTTGTCAACGTCTCGTGCTGTTTCTCCAAGTCCTTCTACATCTTCAAGTTGTTCTACATGTTCATCAAAGTCTTCCAAATCGTCTGCTTCTTCATCCTCATCAACATCAAGTTCGAGACCAAGCCAACCAGCCACCCAATCATCTTCTCCAACCAGACCTTCAGTAATCTGCACATATACTTCATCTCCTTCAGAGAAATTTAAACAACTTAAATCTGTACAAAGGATGTGCATGCTTCCTGCACAACAATGTAATTATATATTCAAAAAAGGTGCTAAGAAAGGTGAACGCTGTGTTAAACGTTGTATTTTAAATGAAGAAACGTGCAGTCTTCATTTAAAATTAAACCATGGCGCATCTCCTTCTTCACCACGTGCAACAGTGGTGCCAATTAAAATTCGAATTAACAGGCTTTGTAAAAACAAACGCTACTTCTTTGTTAAAATAAAGGACTTTGCAAAGGTGTTGGTTCAATGTGAAGGTAAACTGTACTATGTAGAGTTACCTAGAGCCATGGACCTCCACGTCAAAAAACCTACCCACAAGGACTATTTAATTCGAAATGATACAGGTATCACTGTGTGGAAATCATTAAAATAATAATATAAATAAAAAGACCAAAAGTTTATTCCAAATTAAATAAAGCATTTTTTCCAAATTAAAAAAAAGTGTGGACAACCTATTTACAATTTGTAGCATATGCTGCAGAGTGTAAATAAGTTGTCCACACTTTTTTTTGCAATGTTACAACGACCTTGACCTAGATAACGGACTTGGATAATTTACACTAAGTCAAAGATAAACTTAAAAGGAAAAAGGAGAAATATTATACTAAAGTCATTATTCAACAGTAAAGAGGGGAGGGGGTAAGCGGGTATTTAAGCGAGCGATTCGGAATATAATTATTAGTTGTATCATCATGAGCGTCAACAGCAACACATGGGGAAAGGAAATTAACGAAGAGGAGTTGTACGCAATTGCTGAGGCTGCAGAAATGACTGAAGTTTTTAAGATTAATAAGGTTGCGGAGAATGATGCTCAGTCACATCCGCAACAAACTACATCATCGATGCAGTCTACAACGCAGCAACCAAGACCCTATCATGTTATCCTGGAGGAGTATAATGAGGCAATGAGGTACGCCTTTACAAAGTGGTGTGCACAACCGCGTTCTCCTGAACAATGGGAGGAGCACGATGCAGACTTTCGCCTGGTTGGAGACTTAGAACTTGAGCTTCAAAGAGCAAAGGTTGCTCAATAGTGAGAAGATTTATTGTTTACTTTAGAATACAGAGCGGGGAATAGATCAGTTTGCGGTCCAAGTGAGAACCACTTACTGCTCTATTCCCCGTTTTGGTAATTTGTTCAGATGACCTTGGGACTTAGAAAATTTTTGTTTGGTAAAAAACAACATTAAAATATATATATATATATATATATATATATCTCCTCCCTAAAACTTGCACTCCCCACCACTTCCATTGGGTATAAAAGAGACACCTTATCGATGATAAAATCAGTCTGCTGCTTGTGTTCGTTCACCTCAGACACCATGGAGCACATCAGAAAACCAACTTCTGCCACCTCTTCTTGTACTGTTTCATCCTCTGCTGTCCCATCGATACTTGTCCAGGCTATGATTTTATCTCACATTCTTCCAGAAACAGGTAGTACGTCACCAAACTCCAACTCGAGATCTCTCAAAGCCAAAAGAAGCAATGCTAGTTCTCGGAAATTGAGAGCGAGAATCGCTGACCGATATAAAATATTAAAAACCATATTACCATCCTCCAATCCGTATGATTCTAAATTATCCACTATAAAAAATACAATAAAGTACATTGCAAACCTTCAATCGCAGCTCCAAGATCCGCTTTCAATTCGCGAAGAAATCTCGAATACCCCTCTACCTTTTGAAGCAGTTTTCCTTAAAGAGGATGAGTTGGCGGATGAACATTTCTTCGCTGAAAACCCTTCAGCCTACAAACAAATCTTCCTCATGGATGAAGATCAGGATGCGTAAGCTTAACAAATTAAAGACTTTTAAAATACAAAGCGGGGAATAGATCAGTTTGCGGACAAAGTGAGATCCGCTTACTGCTCTATTCCCCGTTTTGGCAACAGGATCAAACGACCTTGAGGACTTAGAAAATAATCAATTGGTACAAAAAGAAAAATATTAAAAATCATTATTATTTCTTTACAACAAAATCCCTTCCCTAACCCTATTACTCCCACCACCTACAGCGAGTATAAAGGGGGTCTCCATTGCCGGTAAAGATCATTCTGCTGAAAATGACTGCATCGGCTCCTTCTATCTCTGTAGCAACTCTAGTAGTTAGCAGAAGAGTTGAAAACATCGATCAGCTGCTTGCTGTAAGAAGATTACTGCACAAGTATCTTGTCATAGAGGTTGGTTGTGAACTGTACATGTGGAGGCCAACAGGTGAAGTGTATAGTAATGAAAATGAAGCATACAAAACAAACGATAGTAAGAAGTTATTTAAAATTTTTGCTAATATGGTTAGGTTAATCGAAAAGGGATGGATAATCAACATAACGTTCTATATCAAACCAAACCTTTAACTGAATCAAAAAAAGGAAAAAATTTAAATACAGAGCGGGGAATAGATCAGTTTGCGGTTAAAGTGAGAATCGCCTACTGCTCTATTCCCCGTTTTGGTAATATAATCAGACGGCCTTGACCCACTTACATGATGGGTATTAAAGCGCGATGTTGCAGAGACCGATTATTACAAGAGGGGTTTGTTTTGTGTCTTTATTACACTACACGTTAGGTTAGCGACTTTTTCCCAAACAAGACATTGAACCAGCTATATTCATTGTAAAAGGGTGGGGGTAAACATATATATATAAGGCAGTCGGCTTCGGAGTATAGTTATTGTTCAGCTATGGATAGCCCAGGAGGATCGTCTAACTTCGATGTTAAAGGAAAGGAGGAGAATGATAGAGAGAAAAGAAGGTGTGCTAGAGAGAGAAAAAGGATTGCAATATTGAATGAAGCCTATAATTTATTACGAACAAAATTACCTTTTCTCGAACCGAACGCTTCAAGACTTTCTACTATAAAACACGCCATAAAATATATTGATATGTTGGAAATGTTATCACAAAATACATCGTTTCAACTGCCTGAAGAATTGCTAACGATGGAAATTGATCAACTTTTTTCAACTAACTAAGAGACTTTGGAAATACTGAACAGCGGAAGACAGAACGGGGAATAGATCAGTTTGTGGTTAAAGTAAGAATCACTTACTGCTCTATTCCCCGTTCTGGTAATAGGTTAAGGCGACCTTGACCTACTTACAGGACTTAATCATTTGTGTTACAATAATACCTCTTCCCTATTACTTTTTCCTACCACTTGCACTTTCATCACTTACCCCCACCACCACCGGAATCGGGGTATAAAAGGTGGTTTTGTATTAGTGGTAACATCAGTCTGCTACTTGGAATCATGTCGCCCAGAGATAACATTTTCCCTTCTAAGAAGACTATACTGGAAATGATTAAAAATATTCCAGTAAATATAAACGAAGATGAAGACGAAGACGATTCAGAGATGGAAGATGAACTGTTTAGTGATCTTGAACTACTAAGTGAGTTTGCTAGCAGTGAACCATATGCTGGAGAGATGGAGCTGTTGGAGTTGTTGACTGACGACGACGACGATGATGATAATGAACCAGAATGTCATCATCAGTTGCTCTGTTTGGAGGAAATGGACCTTGTTGATAGTGGAACCCCTCCAAGCAGTATTAATATCGATGACGTAGTTTTAGATCCGGTCACAGGGAACTTTTGTGTTCGTCGTCGGTTATTTAGTGATATGAGCTCATCGGAAGAATCTGAATAAATTTTTGTTGTCTTCAAATAGTTTACTTTAAATACAAAGCGGGGAATAGATCAGTTTGTGGTTATAGTGAGAATCACTTACTGCTCTATTCCCCGTTTTGGCAAATTTGTTCAATGACCTTGACCTAAATACAGAAATTTGTAGCCTCCAGCTACAATAGTAAATATAAAATGCAAAAACAAAAACAAATAGTAAACTTAACGTACCCCCACCACTTTTGCTAGGGTATAAATAGAAGGGCATTTGCAGTGTTGTTCATTATTGCCTTGACCCTTGTGGAGATCGCACCTACATTATGCATCGCTGCGATATTTGCAAGTCTTCATTTAAGGATGAATTTATTTTAATGATTCATAAAGAATTAAAACATAACAACAACCAAGATGAAAAGTATGAAGAAGAAGAATTGAAAGAAATAGATCGAATGTTAGCTCAACACCAACATTCCAGACCAAGTGTTATTCAATATGCATCATCATCATCGACTTCTACGCCTGCTATGTCTACACTTCACCGTCCTTCAACATCATCATCTGCATCGACTTCTACGCCTGCTCTGTCTACACTACATCGTCCTTCAACATCATCAGCTGCATCGACTTCTACGCATGCTCTGTCTACACTTCACCGTCCTTCAGCATCAACAGCAGTAAATGTAAAACTACATGCCCGAGCACTTCCGGGTAATGTAGTAACCCACTTCAAAATTGACAACGCAAAATTACAACTCGAAGAATTTTTAAATAACGCAAAAGGATTGGTAATCAGCACTTTGCAAAATGAATTAAAAAGATTAAATTTTATCAAATTTGGACTATTAATGGATGCTTTATTTACAAACATTCAAAATGAAACTTCACCGAGAGGGTTTTTAACAAAAAACCGAACTATTATGTTTTCGTCAGATATTGATTCAATCGTATCTGAATGTTTTGAAGAGCTAATGACAAAAATACAAGAACATGAAGGAAGAGGCTCAGGATGGAGTTTGTTAAGCATCACAGGGCTAGACTTAAGAGTACACAAACACGGTTATGGAATTCGTGGCAGTAGCTATATCCCTTTACCAAAAAAGATTAGTGATACCAAATCCTGCATCAATGTACAAAATCAAGATACTGAATGTTTTAAATATGCCATGTTGGTCAAATATGTAACAGACAATCCGATAAGACCAAGTCACAAATATGAAGAAGTACAACATAGATATAATTTTCAAGGGATGACTTACCCTGTTGCTATAACAGACGTTTTAAAATTTGAAAAACAAAATCCTTCAGCTTCTATCAACCTATTTGGATTGGATTCGTCAAACAATGTGTACCCCTTGCGTATAACACCAAATGAGCGCAGAGATCATACCGATTTGTTATTGATAACTAAAGGTGATATTTCACACTTTGTGTATATCAAACAATTTGAAAGTCTTGTTTCTAAACAATTATCCAAACATGAAAAAAAGATGACAATTTGCAAAAGATGTTTTTGTCACGTAAACAAAGAACTAAGAAGGGGAGGATCAGATTGGCTTGTAGAACACCAACGGCTATGTAATGAAAACTATGAAGTAAGAATTAAATTGCCGCATCCTAGCAGAGCTCAGATAAAATTTGACAAAGTAATCCAACAATACCGTTTACCTGTTGTTGTGTATGCTGATTTTGAGGCGTCTTTACTTCCGCTCGAACATCAAGAAGAAAACGTAACAAGAAGAAGCAAATACCAGCAGCACACACCAAACAGCTACTGTTTGATGATAAAATCAACACTGTCTGAAGAACATTTGCGAAGATATGAATTAACAACAACACCGAAGATATATCGCGGTGAAGAAGCAGCTCGAAACTTCGTCGATGACTTATATATCATAGCTGGGAAAGTTGAAGAAATGTACAGAAATGTGGTACCGATGATTCCTATGAATGAAGATGAAATTCAACGACACGACTCAGCAACAACATGTTATTTGTGTATTAACACTTTTACACTGACCAACAGTAAAGTGCGAGACCATGACCATCTAACAGGAGCTTACAGAGGTGCAGCCTGTAACTCTTGCAATTTAAACTATAAACTTCCAAACTTTATCCCCGTTGTTTTACATAATCTTAGTGGATACGACTCCCACTTTATAATCCCAGAATTGGGCAGAGATAATGGAGAAATAGATGTCTTGGCAACAACCATGGAAAAATTTATAAGCTTCTCTAAAAAAGTTGGTAAAATAAAACTAAGATTTGTTGATTCATTCAGATTTATGCCTTTTAGCCTTGCAAAATTAACTAAAAATTTAAGAAGACAAGATTTGATTGAAACAAGTAAAATTGTGCCTAATGATAAAATGGATTTAGCTCTTCGAAAAGGAGTCTTCCCCTATGATTACATTGACGGACTGAATAGATTTGATGAAACATCACTTCCTACACCAGATAAATTCAAAAACAAACTTAATGATGAAGAAATAGAACCTGAAGATTATCAACATGCACTTCGAGTATGGAACGAGATGAATATGGAGACCTTAGGGGATTACTCAGACTTTTATGTCAAACTAGATGTGACCCTTCTTTGTGATGTGATTGAAGAATTTCGAAACACCTGTTTTGCCGCATATGGATTGGACCCTTTACATTCGTATACTTCTCCAGGATTAGCTTGGCAAGCTATGTTAAAAGAAACAAAATGCAAACTCCAACTTTTAACAGATATTGACATGGTTTTAATGATTGAAGCAGGTGTAAGAGGTGGATTGGTTCAAAGTGTTACCAGACATGTTAAGGCCAACAACAAATACCTTCCTAATTACGACGAAACTAAACCAACAACCTATTTGGGATATTTCGATGCAAACAACTTATACGGATGGGCTATGTCAAACCCACTTCCATATGATAATTTCAAATGGGTTAACCCCGATTCTATTGGCGATATTTCACAAATTCCAAAACATGGTGACACTGGATATATTTTAGATTGCGATTTTGAATACCCGGAACATTTACACGATCTCCATTACGACCTCCCACTCCTCGCTAAAACAGAAGTTTCTCCAACTGGAAAACACCCTAAATTAATGATGACTCTAAATAATAAACAGCGCTACGTGGCTCACTTTTGGGTAGTCCAACAAGCCATCGAATTAGGACTACGTATTACAAAAATTAATAGAGTTTTGGAATTTTCTCAGTCATGTTGGTTAAAACCTTACATTGATTCAAACACCACCAGAAGAGCAGCCGCTACATCAGAATTTCAAAAAGACTTTTTTAAATTAATGAATAATGCGATATTTGGAAAAACATTGGAAAACAAAAGAAGACACAAAAATGTTAAACTTGTTACTGACGCAAAAAAGCTACAGAAACTCGTACAGCAGCCAAACTTTGGAACATCTATAATTATTAATGAAAGACTTGTAGCAGTGTCTATGAAGAAGACGAATGTGAAGATGGATCGTCCTTTATATATAGGCATGTCAATCTTGGACATCTCAAAAACACACATGTACGATTTTCATTATAACAAAATGGTTGCCTTCTATGGAAGAGAGAACATTGGCATTAGCTACATGGATACAGACGCTTTTGTGTATTGGATTATTACAAATGATATGTATCAAGATCTTCGTACATTTGTTTACAAAAACGAATTCGATTTTTCTGACTACCCAAAGACCCATCCTAACTACGACCAAGACAAAAACAAAAAAGTACTGGGCAAATTTAAAGATGAAGCAAATGGAGTTCTACTTGAAGAGATTGTTGCACTTATGTCAAAACTGTATTCCTTAAAACTATATGATGAAAAAGAAGACGAGAAGAATAGCTATATTAAGAAAGCTAAAGGTGTAAAGAAATTATATTTAGAAAAGAAAGTTATTTTTGATCAATACAAGCAATGTTTATTTGAAGATAAAGTCATTACAGCTAAATTCAATACAATTAGAAGTTTTAACCATCAGATATACAGCCTAACAGAAGTTAAAAAAGCACTTTCTTCCAATGATGATAAACGACACATTCTTCCAGACAACATCCACACTTTACCATTCGGCCACTACTCCCTCAACCCTATTGACGAGTAACCTTTTCATCGTCCTAGATCCTTTATCCTTTTCCTTTCCGTAAAAAAGGGGAAACACAGCAATGTTAAGCTGTGTTTCCCCTTTTTTACACAAGTTTTGAATGACCTTGAACTATATGTATATATAAGGAGATTTATACCAACGAATATTTAATACCATATCAGCTGCCTTCGTGAAACCATCATGTCAGACCTGAAGGAGAAGATTATTAATGAACTACACAAACCTGCAAGAATAAAGTTTCCAAGAAGAAATACTGTTATAAAAGGGATAAATGATCTATATCAAGCGGATCTAATTGAAATGCGACCGCATAGCAGAATAAACAAAGGATTTAAATATATACTCACAATTATTAATTGTTTTACAAAAGTTGCAGACGCTTTGCCTCTAAAGGACAAGACTGGTAAAAGTGTAACAGAAGCCATGGAAATAGCCATAAAAAGAGATAAAAACAAAATTAAACATTTACAAACTGATGATGGAACAGAATACTTTAATACAAACTTTGCACAGTTAATGAATAAATATAAAATAAATCATTATTCTACAAATTCAGAGAAAAAAGCAGCTATTGTAGAAAGATTCAATAGAACCTTGAAAGGAGCACTGTATAAACAATTTTCAAAAAGAGGTTCTTACGTATGGTATGATGTTTTACCACAATTAATAAATGATTATAACAACAGGTTTCATAGAACTATTGGTATGAAACCTAACAAAGTAAATAGAAGAAATGCAAAAGATGTATTAAAACGCATAAAGAAAAATACAAAGCCTAAAGTAGAAAAAATGCAGCCAAGAAAATTTAATGTAAGTGATAAAGTACGGATTAGTAAATATAAGGGAGTGTTTACCAAGAAATACCTTCCCAATTGGACGAATGAAGTTTTTACAGTGTATAAAGTGCAACCGACTGTACCTGAAACGTATATTCTAAAAGATAACAAAGGAGATTTGTTGCAAGGTGCATTTTATGGACATGAAATGTTAAAGTCAACAGTAGGTGATGTATATCTTGTTGAAAAAGTGTTACAAAGAAAAAAGGACGCAGTTAAAGTGCGGTGGTTAGGGTTTAACAAAACTGAGGATTCATGGATACCTATAAAGGACTTGGTTTAATGCAAGCAACTCATTTCATCGTTAACCTTTGAGCAGGATGGAGATTATTCACCATAAAGATCGATTCAATATTAATAACATAGATGATTTAACTGTGGATAACGTTAAAATCAACAATGGTAAACACGGCAGTTTACTTCCAAACACTGTTCGATGTATAGTAAGTGGCCCCTCAAACTGCGGAAAGACCAATGTTGTCTTTAATTTGATCACTAATCCGCAGGGATTAAGGTTTAATAACCTATATATTTTTTCAAAGTCTCTACATCAACCAAAGTATCAATTGCTGGATAAAATCCTATCTGATGTGTCTGATGTTAATTTTTACAAATTTAACGCTAGTGATAGCATTATGCAACCAAACGAAGCGAAACCGTATTCTGTATTTATATTTGACGATGTATCTTGTGAAAATCAGGATACTATTAGAAACTACTTTGCCATGGGAAGACATAATAACATCGACAGCATATATATAGGACAAACTTATAGCAAAATCCCAAAACAACTTATCAGAGATAATGCAAATATTCTAATTGTATTCAAACAAGATGATACTAACCTAAAACATATATATAACGACCATGTGAATGCGGATATGCCATTTGAAAAGTTTAAAGAGCTTTGCGGAAAAGCATGGGCGGAAAATTATGGATTTTTGGTTATTATGAAAGATCAAGCTATAAAAGATGGTCGTTATAGAATAGGTTTTGATAAATTCGTTTTAATACACTGATTAGCGGTATTACTGTACAAGTCGTCAAGGTGTGAAGATGGTTAACCAGGAAAAGCTATTAAAGGAAATAAAATCACTTAGTGATTCTATTAGACAAAAAAACCGAGCTTTAAAATCAGGTATAAATGAAAGAGAGCAATTTTTAGAAACAACATTCAAACCTGTTACTGAACCTTTAAAGCGATTAGCACAAAATATGGAAAAACCTTCAATTCGCTTCGAAGGAGACAAAATGCTACCAATTTCCAAATATGAAGAAGAATTTCAAAATGATGAAAGTTCTGACCAGTTACAAACATCTGAAGAAAGCGACGAGTATGAAGAAAGCGGAGATATAGGAGATTTAAGGGAAAAGAACATTGCAGGAGATACAAGTACAGAAGATACAAGTGCGGAAGATACAAGAGCAGAAGAAGAGGATATCAACCCATCCAACTTAAGCAAATTAGGCACAGATATTATGTTTAAAGGAACACTTGGAAGAAAATATACATTAAAAATGTTACATGGCACACATGCTAATCGAAATTATCATACATATGGAGCTAGAATAGAGGATAAAGGATTAATGATTGGAGATAGAAAGTTAGATATAAACGAAAATGATGATATAGTTATTGGTGATAAGAAATATAAAGGTACAACAGGTTTGTTTGAACTCATCTTTAAAAATAATCCTGGTAAATATACTAAAAAGGATTTACAATTGTTTAAAAATATACTAGAGTATACAAATGCACATAGAAAAAAATATTCCAAAGACCTATCTATTCATAGAAACAGGTCAATAAAATACACAAACATTATATCTAGTCTTTTCCCCTCGAAATCAAATAAAGCTCCAATTAAAAGAAGAGCTTTATCTTCTGCTGAATTAAATGTTTTGCATAAAAAAAGAAAAACAACTGATCCTACTACATCTGGAAGGGGATTATTAAAAAATTTGTATAAAACCAATATAATATATTACAACGATATAAATAAGTTAGTTGATCGAATGAGGTTATTACATGAAGCTATGGAAGCCGGGCACACTGGTTTAGAAAACGAATGGGTAGCTTTGGTTGATGAACTGCGAAAACGAGAAATAATTGTTCAGTAGACGTATATATATAGTAAGAACCTAAACGATAGCGATTCAGTTACATCATGAGTGTGGACAAGTTTGGACGGTATTCCGAGTTTGGAGTAAAATCTGGATATAGTGAAAAAAGAGCTGGGTTTCCGTTAACACCTGATGGTAATTATAATTTTGAAGGAAAAGTAATTCAAAATGTTGGTGATCCGCTTTTGTCTTCTGATGCGGTTACGGTACAATATATGGATAAAAGAACCCCGATTGTACACGAAGACCATTGGGGATTTTCCGGTAAAAGGTTAAGCAATATAAAACATCCCATTTATGATGGTGAAGCAGTAAATTTAGCGACTTTAAAATTGTTAACGATTTACAAAAAGAATGAAACTGATACAAGCTATGATGTAAAAAAATTAAAATTGTCAAATGTAGGTGATTGTGAGCAGGATGGAGACGCTGTAAATAAGAAAATATTTGATATAGTACACAAGAAATGGACTACAGAATATGAAAAACATATGGAAAGGTTTGGTGCAGCTTTATTTAATTATATCCATCGGGCTTCAGGAAGAGCTGTAGCTTCAGATGTTGACAGCCACAATTATTTAGACTGGAAAAAGATACACAATCCAGAAAAACCTAATCAATTAGATAAACCGTCTGAGCCTTCTAAAGTCAAGACATTAGGAAAGGGGGATAAAGTGAATGTGATTAATGAACCAACAGAAAACGATGAAGATTATATAAGAGAAAAAAGAATTTAAATACCCATGATAAGGGATAAAGCATCAGTCATATTCGAGAGATAATACAGAGAGGATGATGGAATCCAATATTACTGCGTGGAGTTTAATATCTCAAGAGTCGAGATTTCCCCAAGGAGTGCTGACAGATGGTTTTGTTCAACGGTTTGATAGATATATGGATTGGGAACAACTTTCCATACACTACCTCTTCACAATGACTATGTTAAGAATTTATTTTCACAGAGTTAACTGGATTCATATTTTACAAAGACAACAGTTTTCAGAAGACTTCCTTGTAGAGATGACATCAAATTTTAATAACTGTTGGGAAGTAATAAGTAAATATCAAAATCTCTCTGAAAATTACATTGACAATTTTAAAGATAAACTAGACTGGAATGTGTTATTTAATTACCAACGATTAAGTGGCAAGTTTCTAAGGGAACATGACAACTATTTAGATTTTATTCATTTTACCGAAAACAACGATACCATCACCAGCGGAGAAACATTTAAAACATCTTCAATTACACCTTATTTCTATTTTTACTACTTTTATTTATTATGTCTACATTTAATTAATTAATCCATTTCTATATAATAAATGGATTTTAAACAGTATATATAATACAAGAAGCCAAGACTAATATTACATTCATTGTAAAACATTTATAGAGTGCACCTACTGATTGTAAGTTTGGCTATAAATAGTCATGCCGAGGGCTAAACGCATCAGTCATAATCGAGAGAGATTACAGAGAGGAAGGGGAATAGCATCAACAGCATTTTCTCTATTAAGTAAACCGGTTGGAGCTATAGTTAACAAGGCGATTGATTTATTACCTGTGGAATTACATTTACCTGGAGGATATCAATATTGTGGTCCTGGAACCAAATTAGAGAAACGGCTTGCTAGAGGAGATCCTGGAATAAATAAGCTTGATCAGGCCTGTAAACAGCACGATATAGCGTATTCCAAATTTGGTGATACAAAAAATAGATCAATAGCGGATAGAGCACTTTCTGAGAAAGCTTGGCAAAGAGTAAAATCTAGTGACGCGAGTATTGGTGAAAAAGCAGCGTCTTTAGCAGTAACAGCAGCAATGAAAGCAAAAACTACGTTTGGAGGAGGAAAGAGAAGAAGGCGTGGGAAAAGACCCGCTAAGAAACAAGGAGGTAATATCAGAAGAAAACGTCGATCTACTAGTGGTAAAGGTAAAAAGAAACCAACAATATGGTCAATGATAAAAAAGGGAGGAGGACTATACCTAAGACCGTATCGTGTGTATTAAATAAGAAAGAGCAATTAATAATTAAAAACAAAGAATTAACCAATGAAGAACTGATTACATATGCTTCTTGTTTGAAAATCCCATTTTTTAGAGGAGTATTTATGAAAGATGAATTACCGGTTAAAATGTGGAAAAATGAGACTGGTATAGTAAATTTGGATAATAGTGAAGGATTAGGCACTCATTGGGTGTGTTACAAGAAACTTGGTGAAACGATTTATTATTTCGACAGTTTTGGAAACCTTCCACCACCGAAAGAACTTCAACAATACTTTCGTGCGGCAGAAAATGTTTTTTACAATTATACAAGAAAACAACCTGATGATACATCCATTTGCGGTCATTTATGTTTAGACTTTTTAGCTAAAAGTGTTAGTCAACTTTAAGATGTCTTCGTATACAGTGTCATTAACCGGTAACTCATGTACTTTGCGCAGTATTCTGTTTCCAGCGCTACGTTTGCAAAAAGGAAGACTATGGGAAGCCGCATTATTGGATTTAACAACATATAACTCTATTCCAAACGTTAGTGAAGGAATTAATAACAAAATACATTATTACAAGACAAAAGATAATAAAGGAAAATATTCAGCTTTGGAAGAATTCAGTTTACCAACAGGAGCTTATGAAATTGATAATATAAATGAAGTTATACAAAAACATATGGGAAAAGAAAATATAACGATAAAAGGCAATAACAATACAATGAAAGCCGAAATTACTTCTAAGTATTATATTGATTTTGGCCAAGAACGTTCTATTGGTAGTTTATTGGGGTTTTCTAAGGAAACAAAGGTATTAGAACCTAATACAACTCATTCTGGGAATAGAACTGTGACGATCATCAAAGTAAACAGCATAGACATTACATGTAACATTATACAAGGATCCTACAGAGATGGAGAAAATCGGCATATATTACACACATTCTACCCATCAGTCGCACCGGGTTTCAAGATAGTAGAAAAGCCTCAAAACCTTGTGTACCTACCGTTAAACACCAGTTTCATTTCAGACATCGTGCTGAACATAGTGGATCAAGACGGAAACCTTATTGACTTTCGAGGAGAAGCTATTACTGTAAGAATACATATAAAATCATCCGCTTAGATAATGGGGTTATCATTTAAAAAGAGAGAGCCAACCAGCAAAGAGGTCAGTAGCTCATCAGCTGTAGAAGGATTAACAAGTGACAACATTCGTTTTCTAGAAGAAATTGGATTAAAGGTCATTAACAATGGATATACTGGATATAGCGCAGGGCCCAACATTCGACGAGACCTTATGGGAAAAGGAATATCACACGCACAACCCTTACGCTTCGTCCAAATTAAACAATAACGATGAAATTAGGATTCCTATACAACAACAAGACATTTATACTCTTCCATGCGAAAGTTATTTATATATTGAAGGAAAAGTAACAAAAGCTGACGGTACTGTTGGAACCACTGTTCCGTTCATAAATAATCCTATGGCATTTTTGTTTGACGAGATTAGATATGAAATTTCAGGAGTTACAGTCGATTCAACAAAAAAGGTTGGAATTTCCAGTACATTAAAAGGATTAGCGTCTTTAACACCAAATGAGAAGAATCTGTTAGCTGTTGCAGGATGGGTTGCACCAGACAAAAGTATAATTACTCCTGACGCTTCGGGAAACTTTGATTTTTACGTACCTTTAAGATTACTTTTAGGATTTGCTGAAGATTACAGAAGAATAATAATAAATGTAAAACAAGAACTAGTTTTATTAAGGTCATCAAACGATAATGATATTATTAAAGCATCTGCTGGAACAACTGAAGCCAATTTAGACTGGAAACTAACATTAGACAAGATTGTTTGGAGAGTACCACATGTGCGACTAAATGATGAACACAGGATTACATTATTAAGAAAGTTAAAATCAGATCGAGACATTGTAATACCATTCAGAAGCTGGGAGTTTCATGAATACCCCGTTTTACCTTCAACACAACGGCATACATGGACTGTAAAAACTTCTACTCATTTGGAAAAAGCGAGATATGTAATCTTTGGATTACAAACAAAGAAAAAAAGTATATTAACTGAAAATGCTGGTGAATTTGACCATTGTAAATTAACAAACTGTAAAGTGTTCCTGAATTCACAATTCTTTCCCTACGACAACTTTAATATCTCTTTTGATAAAAAAAGGTACAGTGTTTTATACGATATGTACGCTAGGTTCCAAAATTCATATTACGGCAAAACAAACACACCTCTACTATCTCCCGTACAGTTTGAATCGAAAGCTCCGATTGTTGTAATTGATTGCTCCAAACAAAACGAATCTGTAAAATCGTCTAGTGTTGATATAAAGATAGAAATGGAATTTCAAGAAAACGTACCTGCAAATACATCTGCGTATTGTTTAATTTTGCACGATAAAATTGTTACATACACACCGTTGACTGGTATCGTAAAGACGGTATTGTAAAACGTTGTACCACCACCGGCACCGCCACTGTCGCTAACCTATAAATAGCGGAGCAACAATGCAGGTCTTCAGTTGATCGTCTATCGTCGCATGGGCAACATCTTCTACAAAATGAGTTCTCCATCTGTTGTACAAGGTGATGCAGAAATAGCACCGTTATTGGAACGTGATAATACCAGCGAAGCAGAAATTATCAAGGAAATAACTGCATTTTTAAAGTTTGGTAAAAGAGATAGAGAGGAGGAAAGTAATGCAGACCCATCAAAGGTAGTACCAAAAAGGAAGAAGAAAGTCGAAGAAAATATTCCTCCTCACATTTTAACTGAAGTGTTTTTGCGAATCTTTTACCCCATCTCAGCATGCATCAGTAAAAGTGTATCAGTTGGATTGATAAAGTCATTGGATTATTCCCCTACAGTAATTTTACACCATGGAACAAAAAAGGTTTTATTTTCGCAAAATGCTTGGGAGTCATTTTTGAAACATGTACATTTAATAGAATGTTATTTAACTAACAGTTTGTGTGGAAGAAAAACACATATTCGACTTTTGGATTGTGACAATGAAATCGATATTGTTAAACATCGCGGACAACTACAAGTGCGAATTAGAGACTTGACTCAACATGAAAATAAGATTCTACTGTCACGTGAAGAATTCTACGTTTTAAACTACGCAACAGAACCTATTACAAGGTACATGAGACAGTTGGTATTTGCAAGCGCTATTATTAAAGAATATTTGGTCGATACTTTGGAAAAACAACCTGATAGCACCATCGTGTACGGACCTGTGGATACATCTATTTTTAATAGAATACCTCATGAAGTTTGCATGTGGAGAAAGTTAAAGGATTTTGAACCACTTGTAGAAATCGCTACAGAAGCTACAGAAGAAACAACAGAGGAAGAAGAAACGGAGAAAAAAGAAGATGAAGAAAACGAAACACGAGAAGAGGAAGTTAAAAAAGACTAAAGTTTAACTTAGTAAAGAAGAACACACGTGGGGTAGGCCTATTGGGGACGGTGCCCACGTTAAATATACACCAACGCGCCTGCAACTGTACGGCCTGGTATTTAACCTACCGTGGTGTGGAAAACAGTTTAGTTGATCGTTAGGTGTCATGATGAGCGGAGGGGATGAAGAAGTGAGTGTAAAGCCTTGTGTAATAGAATTTCAAGCATTTCGAAATAATGATGATAGGTTTATTATCAAGGAATTAGTAATTTTAGACTTGCTTACATTTGTAGTTTACCCATTCACGTTTGAAGCTCCTTTTTCTTTTAACAACCTTAACGCCAAAGCAAAAAGTACAAACAAATGGATAACAAACTACTTTCATCACATACATTGGTATGAAGGATTTATAAGCTACAGTAATCTGCACAGTATTATGTTTAACTTTTGCAAACAATATTCACATATATACACAAGAGGATTAGAAAAAAGGAACTGGATACAAAAGTACACGCACGGTGATGTTTTCGATATAACTATCGGTAAGGACTTTAACATTAATCTCGGTAATATTTGTGTTGCTGCAAAAGATCCTAAACACGGACAATCAAACTGCGCATTGCACAACGCATATCGTTTGGCTGCTTACTTGGAACAAACGCAGAAATGTGGTGGGGGTAGCAAAGAACCGGAATGTGGTGGGGGTAGCGGGGCCTATAAATACGAGGATCCAACACCGCTCCGGCACGAGTATTATTCGAGACTCCGAAGAGGCAACATCACAGAAGACATCGCAACCACCACTGACGAAGATGGCATCACAACAGTTTCTACAAACACTGGTTGATCAATTCAACACTCATTCAAAATCCGACCTTCTGCTAACTAAAAAGTGTTCAGAATTAAAAGAACAAAAACACTACATTATTCATAACATCAAGAAAGTGGAAACCACACATGGAGAAGCAATTCTAGTTTCATTGAGCGAAGCACCTTTAACTTCAGGAGATGAGCCGAAGTTTCAAGTATTTCTTCCAAAACGATTTGTTCAACTGCTACAGAATGAAGATTTGCGAGATATTCAACCGGGGACGTTGTATTTGGTATCACACGGTGTAAGCGGCAACAACTCAACGGAACTCACTCTGCACATCATGCATCCTTGTACATAATGTCTCTGTTTGTATTTCTCTGTTTGTATTTTATTGTTTGTATTTCTAGTCATCAATGTTAAACTTAAGTTTATTGTATTGTAAAATGTTTGTTTAATAAAGAAAAGAAAAATAAAAAAAATAAAAAAATATGAAAAAAAAAAATAAAGAAAACAGCAACACAGCAGTATATTATTTTATATACTGCTGTGTTGCTTTTTTTTTAAAATTCGAATGGGTGACCTTGAACTTTCATTCAGGGTTAACTTATGAAGAGGTATAAAAGAGAGGGAGCAGTGAAGTTAGTCTCAGTCTTGTCTAACACACGCTGCAGCTAACATGTCGGTGCCACCTATGAACAATTTATTTTTCGATAACAATTTGAAGACATATTGTTGCGAGTTACAATGTTTTAAAATACCAGGCGATCAAGTTGACGGGAAAGCTTGTCGTAAGTGCAAGTGTTTTAGCTATTGCATATGTAGATGTAAAACGTATCAAATGAACCGACAAGATAAAATACAAGAATTACGCCGAAGGATTGCATTACTGTGGCGGCGAATGTAGTAGCAACCATCTGCCTCGCACCAGCTGCCACCTGCCGCCTGCCATCTGCCGCCCGCCATCTGCTCCGCCCCACCACACTTTTACCCCCACCATTTTGTTTGATACCAAAACGCTAGCTAGCGAATAGTCAGTACACCTCCGGCTCTCGACTGGTGAACATCGAGTGCTCTTCACAAACGTAAAACATTATATTAAAATGTCCATTAAAATTAGGTGTATTCATTATGACTCTATTCATCTTGCGACTTACCAAGACCTCGAGGTGTTTAGTGAAGAGTTAAGACTTCTTATTGCGTCCGGTTACGATTTATCTTTGGAACTTTACGCATCAAAAAACAACATGGACTCTGCGCAGGGATCGAAGTATCTACCGTCTTTCTTCAGAAAGCGAAGTGATGGCCGCAACTCGTCCGGATCAACAACATCGATGACAACCAACAACGGGGAACTATTGTAAACATGAATTATTGTAAATAAAGTAATATTTGTAATAGTACTACCTCGCACTCGTATCATTCGATTGTTTCATTCGATATTTATTCGATATTTATTATCGATTAACTATCGAATCACAATCGGATTTTACGCGTGCGAGGTAGTACTTTTTTAAAATTACCTCCCCGTGACCTTGAACTTTAACCTTTCACTCATTACGTCACAAAACCGCCTACGTCACTGGCTCAGCCTCAGATGACGTATTTAATGACGCAGCGCTTCCGGAAGCAATTAATCAAGTGAGCCAGCACCGGCAAACCCCCACTACTCACACACCCAAAAAAATACCCTTCGGATGGGTCGAACTGACTGGTTTTCGAACTTAAAGTCATACTTTTACATGTTTGTACCAAGTTTAATCAAAATCGGATATTTTTTACGACAGATATCGCACCCACGGACACAAACACACATACGCACACATACCCATACATACAGTTATGAGCGAATTGTGTTTTTGGAGTCCGGGGACCTCAAAACGACAAGTTATCATGGTCCCGGGCCTAGGTATCAACAGGCTGTCTACGGTAAAGCTTCTTCCCTACAGGGGAAATTCGCTAAACGGGTTGTAAAGGAGTTAATTTCTTTTAATTGCAATTTATTTCACTGGACGAATTTATACTTTCAAGGTTTATTTAATACTAGCAATTACCCGCGGCTTCACTCGTGACAAATTCTGACAAACATCTACAGCTGGTAATTTTATAAATGAATAGCTGAATGTACCCGTTCTTCGCACGGGTTAGAAAGGTAAGTTAGCTTGAAACAGCTGTTCTTGCTTCTGTTCTTCAAGCTGTCAAATGTCAAATGGAAGTGACAACAGATGTTCGCATTACAGTTTTTAAACGTTTACTTTCTTCTGAAATGTAAACATTGAAACTTAGGGCGTTCACGGGGCGTAGCCCAAGGGGATTTTAAGGAAGTGAATAGGCCTATGTGTTGCATGGGCTCAAGATGAAAAGTGTAAAGCTTGGGCTTTGTGTAAAGATTCAGCCCAGTCGGTTCAGTAGTTTTTGTGTTTACCCGGAACATCAGACAGACAGACAGATAGATAGACGGACGACAGACAAATAGAAACCACCTCTTCTTTATAACATTATAGATGGATAGGTATTCTCGCATAAGATCTGCATTGGAACTTACAGGACCCGTGGGGTGAAACCCTAAGGTTGGATGTGGACATTATATCAGGTTGGATTTGTGTTGTTATTATTATTTGTTAATGCAATATGTAAGCTGTTCATTCGATAGTTCATGCAACGTTTCAGCTTAACCGGTCCAGTAGTTTATGCGTGATGGAACTACAAATATCCATATATCAAAACTTTCACATTAATAATATTGAAATTAGTAGGATAAAAGTTTGCATTCTTTGTTAGCGGTCATCAATAAAGAAGCAGATTAAAATGCAACATTTAATGTAGTGTATTAAAATGGAATCCCCGCCCTTGCAAATTGTGATGTATTACATCGAGATGACCCTGCAGTATTGGACAATACCTTGTACGTCTTGATTCCATAATTAATTACAATTACCAATTTACAAATTTAACAGCTTCAAGCAAGGATGCGTTCCATTGATCATACACGTTTTACGGCAGCTTTCCCCATCTACAGTCGTTTAAACCTATGTAAAAGATAATAAGACTTCCCCAAATTGTAGCATATTACTGCTATGTACATCCAGCATTCCATTTCCCACTAGGCCAAGTAAATATGCAGTTACCGAGAACGCCAAATTATAAGAGGCGCAAATACAATAACAACACGCTGACTAAACTGCCCCTGTGTGCAGCAACTAGAGGCACCACATATACAAAGTCTCCACTTCAGGAGGTGCGCGCCTTTTTTAGCTGCTAGTGTGTGCAGCGAACTGTTCAATGGGCGCGGTCATATTTTGAAATCACAACTAACCAATACAAATTATGCCTTATGGTGTTGTACTGCGTAACAAGTTAGTTGGACGTAGTTCTCCAAAGCGCCAAAAGGTAGGAGCACAATTCAGAGAGTAAGGTGAGGTAGCAATCGTTTCCGTCGGAACTGCCTTGTACGCCGTAACATCGGGGAAATTTTGTTACAAGGTTCAGCAAATTTCTTACCGCACCTGCGTCCTGCATGGTCCCGTGGTCCCGCCCAGTGGCGGATTTAGGGGGGGGCTATAGGGGCTGTAGCCCAGGGCGGCAAGTTTTTAGGGGCGGCAAATTTACAGAAAATTAATAAGTTGTTTGCAAAAGAAATGTTGAAACGGGGAACATTTTGACGAAAACGGATGACAATGACGGTGCGTGCCGCCCTTTTAAAGGTAAAGGTAGTAATCGGAGTCTAATGTATTACGCTTGCAGTCCCTCACACTGCAGTTCCTCAAAACAGTCATAATGCGTTTGTCATTCATCCGTAATATCGACAAGACGATTACGCTACAGAGAAAGGGCGGCAAGCCACGAACTACATCAGGCACTGCGCCACTATGACTACGTCCAACTCACGGACTTCCAAGTTTACCCGTACATTCGCATAGCATTAAAATTATTTGTATACAACATCAATAAAATCCGTGTCACACGAAGGCACACGGCTGAGAAATGTCGCAACAATCGAATTTGAGATGACAATAACAAAATTTAGACTACAATGATATTGTCGATTAATTTTCAAACTCAAGGTAACAAAGAAAGTTATTTCAGCCGTCTTATACTTACCATCAAAGGCTACCACACATAGCCGTTCATTCTGGAGGATATTTTTTAGAACAAAACATCTGACCAAAGACAAATAAAGACTAACATAATTTGTGAAGATAGGATTTGATTGGTTGTTGCCATGGGAGCATACAGACAGAGGGTCAAAATGGTGGTCAGCAAGTACGCTGCAGTTTTTTACTCCAGGCGAGACCTCTGTACATATTTTTTGAGTGGGACGGTGTCAAAATCTCCCATTTCATTAAATGAAAAACTGTGTTATTTGAAGTCTTTAAATTAATATCTGTTCGCATTTTAGGCGAATCATGATGTTAAACTTAAACTTAACTTTATAATCTTAAGACATATTCTATATGTAATTTTATTCTTTATCTCGAAGCAAAGTTATGATTTGAGTTAAATGAAAACACTCTTTTAATATGGCTTTGGAAATATTGTTGAAAACAAGCCGCCTTGTACATCGAATGACACCGTTCCACCAACAAGTTGACACCACAACAGGACAAAATACCAAATATGACGGCACGCTTTTTGAAGGTTATTTGTCAGAGAGTAGTGACTCCTGTAGGTATTATATTTTAATTCACTGGATCTACAACATCATGGAGGTGAAACTAGAAGAAGTTTTGTTTTTGAAAATGTGTAGAGTTTTATGAAGATCAGGCCTACGGCCTACATCAATTAATTTTGTATTTTGATCGTCTAAAACATATGGACTTTGTATATAAGTATAAATTACAAAATGACTGAAAAACTGTATTGAAAAGCGCTAATTCAGGATTAAAATAGTCAGAATTTTGAGGCTAATGGTCCGAATTACGAATTTTAAGGCTAAAGTTTAATCATATCTTATTTATAGGTTATTTATTATAATTCTCAGTAGTCAATGCGTTGGTGTAAAAATTAATGTTTTGATGAAGTATAAGAAGGGATTTTTAGGCCTTTGATAAAGGATTTTCTTGTTATTAAAAGTAGCACTGCTTCACTGCTATTAACACCAACATTTGTCTCTAGGGCTGATTGTCATTGAGTAGGCTATATTGAATATTAAACTGTGTTAATGTGAATCAAGTCAATTATACATTATTTTACTGTTTTTTTCAACTAGGAAATAACATAAATTTCTTAAACGTATTCATTCAGCTAATTCGTAACTCCTTATTATTTTAATTATTGGATTTTTCATGAATGAAAAAACGGTGTAATTACTTCTTTAGGTACTGTCACAAAATAACCAAACAAGATATATAACGCGTGGGTGTATCTGGGCGGAGAAAAGGACAAAGGGGGAAGGGCGGCAGATTTCCTAGTAGCCCTTAGGCGGCAATTGCTTAAATCCGCCACTGGTCCCGCCGGTCAAACATTGAGTTGGTGTTGGGGCTACACACTTCCGCTACAAGCCTCCACCTCGCCCCTCTTCTTTGGAAGGTAGAGTGGGGGGTGCGAGCAACAGGTACATCTAGCAAGTAGCCAATCTGTTTTTACATTTATTTATTTGAAACCCTACCAACTGTCCATGCGAGCAACTAAGATATCGATCAGTGGGTTTCAGGACTTTATTTAATTATTTATACTTATTTCTAAAACCCTACCAACTGTCCCTGTGAGCAACTAACATGTCGTTCAGTGCGTTTCAGTACTTTATTTAATTATTAATATTTATTTTTTAAAACCCTACCAACTGTCCCTGCGAACAAATAACTTGTCGATCAACAGGTAGGCACCCCGAAAGGATGTGACACCATAATTTCCTGACCTCTTCGTGGAAAAAGAACCAAATTACTGGGAGTCACCATAGGTTCTGATCTCTCATGGACCAACCATGTCAACTCTTTAAGTAAAAAGCTAGAATCAGGAATTTTCGTTGAGCGAAGAATGAAGTGGATTGGAGGTTTTGATGCAGCAAAAGTGGCCTACTATGCCTTGGTGGAGTCTCACATCAGATACGGTTTGACAGTTTGAGGTGGTACAACAAAGCAAAATCTGAATAAAATTCTTACTTTACAAAAGAAGGCAATAAGAATACTTGCTGATCTCAAGTCAACAGAGAGTTGCAAAGAAGCCTTTTAAAACACTGGGTATTTTAACACTGATTTGTTTGTACATCCATTCTGTGATTACCCACGACTTCACACGAGGGGAGAATTCCCACCACTACAACACAAGACAAGCAAAAGACTATATACTTCCAGTACACAATACAACACAGTACAGCATAAAACCATCTTATCTGGGGCGCAAACTCTACAATGAACTGCCTATACTGAAGAATCTGGAATCACTAGAAGTCAAGAAAAAACTGCAAGACTGGCATGTGGAGCGACCTCTCTAATCCTTCGGACCGATACTTCAGCATGTCACACAAAAAAACTGTAAAGCAAGAATAGAGAACTGTGATTTATTTGTAGTTTGACACCATTACATTTCTTAATTAAATTGTAAATAACGAATTTTTATTGATTGATTGATTGAAGTAAGTCTTAAGTTAAAGCAGGGGTTCCCAGCCAGTAGTACACAAAGACCTTTTAGCTGGTACGTGTGCAATCATGCCGCCTGCAAGTAAACAAAACCACGACTGATATAAATCAAATTTGTCTTTTATCTCAGTAAAATAAATATTCAAACTAATATTATAGTGAGAAAATAATTTGCTGAAAGTTAATTTTTAATTATTTATATTGTTATAGAAAGTGTGTTTTCAGCAGAATATTTGGTTCGGACTGTATGCCTCCTCACCCCATCCCTCTCGTGACAGTTCGCACTGTTTGGGCGGGAAAACCGACCAACAACCGATTTGTTATTTTGGACATTTATTTTAATGTCCAAATTTTGATTCCATTCTAAATCTTTTTACATTTTGGAAAAGATATACACTAATTAATTGTATTCAATTTTCAATTTATTGTTCTTTAAAAAATGGTTTGTGCTATGTGTCTAATTGCCTTAAAATAATCATATGTAATGTAAATGGTTTTATATATATATATATATATAAAACCATTTACATTTACATATATATATATATATATAATTTCTTTATTAGTATGATACGTGTTGTTACACTAAACAGGATAAATAAAATACGTTTTACAACACTATAAAGTATATTTACACTCATACTGTACTTACATACAAGACGGTAAAATATACACTAAAGATGGTACAAGGCAATCGATTTCAACCAGTTACACCGGTCATCATCAGGCCCAATCAGAGAATGACAGAAACAAGATGGCGAACAGCTTATATACTATTGGCTTCCGGAAGTTCCGGAAACAAGTTGCGACAAGCAATTGAAGACAATTTGAATATTCTCCATATTTGTAAGAAAGGAAATGTAATGAATGCATGGGAAGAATTGTTTATTTTTAAGGAAAAATGTAAGAATAGGGATAAATTGATCAATGAACAGGTCAACTTTGACTCTGGTGGTACTTATCGCAACTTGTTTCCGGAACTCCCGGTAGCCAATAGTATATAAGCTGTTCGCCATCTTTTTTCTGTCATTCTCTGATTGGGCCTGATGATGACCGGTGTAACTGGTTTAAATCGATCGCCTTGTACCATCTTTTGTGTATATTTTACTGTCTTGTATGTAAGTACAGTATAAGTGTAAATATATAGAAAGGTACGGTCTTACAACTTTATAGTGTTGTAAGACGTATTTTATTTATCCTGTTTATATAAATGTTATATAAATCTCATACTGCATTTGGCTGCCTTTCATGATGAAAACCGTATTGAATATGGCGGCCGGTGCACTTGGCTGCCATATCCGGCCGCCAATTGCACATCACATGTTATATCAACTGAGGAAGCTGGTAGGAATAAATTTTGAACATTTGAAGTGGCAGCCAAACAACGTATTTTTTATAGGTGTATGACAAAATGTAGTTCGCCATTCTAACTCATGGAATGCTGCTGCTTTTAAATAATACACCACGGGTATGTTCCTAAAAATAATTGCCATGGACTCAGCAGCCTAAAAGTGGCAACATTGTTAAGTTGAATGTGCATTCCGATAATAATTTTTTTCCGTGTAAGTGGCAGCCAAAACACATCTGGCCTGACTCTCTTGCAGATGTTCAAAGATTTTTACCTTCCATCATAATTTCCTGTACTCACTCGGGGCCCGCGATGATATTTCGAGCGTGCATTCTTCCCGCCTGCTTCACTGTGACATCATACCGAGAGGTCGGTTAGACAACTCGACGCTTTCGGAATAAATCATACATTTGCATGTTCTCACTGCTCACGTAGTGGGACTTAAAAAATTTGAGCAGTTTGATTATTTTCCTTGATGAAATTACATTTTCCTTGATGAACTTTTCCTGGTTGAAATGTTACAGTCTTCGTTATAAGTTTAACGTATTTGCTCCGATTCGTTGGAATTTCCGACTAAACCTGCTTCATTTTTATCGGTAATGTAGTTTTACCGATCACATTTTTAGATACAATACCGTTTACTTCAATTTGTAACAACTGTATTATTCTAGACAATTTCTACATGAACATTCTACAATAATATAAAGATTTCTGTTCTGATGAAATTAATACTGTAATAACCTTGGAACAAATTATATATATGAGGTGTAACTAAAATGTAGCACTGGCTATATATTTTAAGATTCTACACCCAAATATAATAAATGTAATATTAAACTGTAATACTTGGCTGCCATATCCGGCCGCCAATTGCACATCACATGTTATATCAACTGAGGAAGCTGGTAGGAATAAATTTTGAACATTTGAAGTGGCAGCCAAACAACGTATTTTTTATAGGTGTATGACAAAATGTAGTTCGCCATTCTAACTCATGGAATGCTGCTGCTTTTAAATAATACACCACGGGTATGTTCCTAAAAATAATTGCCATGGACTCAGCAGCCTAAAAGTGGCAACATTGTTAAGTTGAATGTGCATTCCGATAATAATTTTTTTCCGTGTAAGTGGCAGCCAAAACACATCTGGCCTGACTCTCTTGCAGATGTTCAAAGATTTTTACCTTCCATCATAATTTCCTGTACTCACTCGGGGCCCGCGATGATATTTCGAGCGTGCATTCTTCCCGCCTGCTTCACTGTGACATCATACCGAGAGGTCGGTTAGACAACTCGACGCTTTCGGAATAAATCATACATTTGCATGTTCTCACTGCTCACGTAGTGGGACTTAAAAAATTTGAGCAGTTTGATTATTTTCCTTGATGAAATTACATTTTCCTTGATGAACTTTTCCTGGTTGAAATGTTACAGTCTTCGTTATAAGTTTAACGTATTTGCTCCGATTCGTTGGAATTTCCGACTAAACCTGCTTCATTTTTATCGGTAATGTAGTTTTACCGATCACATTTTTAGATACAATACCGTTTACTTCAATTTGTAACAACTGTATTATTCTAGACAATTTCTACATGAACATTCTACAATAATATAAAGATTTCTGTTCTGATGAAATTAATACTGTAATAACCTTGGAACAAATTATATATATGAGGTGTAACTAAAATGTAGCACTGGCTATATATTTTAAGATTCTACACCCAAATATAATAAATGTAATATTAAACTGTAATACTTGGCTGCCATATCCGGCCGCCCATTGCACATCACATGTTATATCAACCGAGGAAGCCGGCAGGAATAAATTTTGAACATTTGAAGTGGTAGCCAAATAACGTATTTTTGATAGGTGTATGACAAAATGTAGTTCGCCATTCTAACTCAGGGAACGCTGCTGCTTTTAAATAATACACCACGGGTATCATTGGGCCTGATGATGACCGGTGTGACTGGTTGAAATCGATCACCTTTTACCATATTTTTTTAATATTTACTGTCTTGTATGTAAGTACAGTGTAAGTGTAAATATATTTTGTAGTGTTACTAGTAGTCAGACATAGTTTTATTTTATCGTAATATGTTTAACAGACTTTTTTTAATATTTTTGGGTTTCTTTGTAATTTTGTTTGTTTACTAATTTCAGTGGATGACTCCTTATTGTGTCTAATAAATTAAGCTTTAACCCTGCAAACTCATAATTATTTTTAAAAAAACCTGAAATATATATAAATTAAAAATGTTCAACATATAATGTTTTATTTAGATACATAAATACCTCCGTCAGCAGTTCCCAAATTAATCAAAATGTGTGTTACATATGTTTCGGCTTTACGCCATTTTCAAACACCAGGACAGGAAACAAAAATCTGCTTGCATTGCTTCGTTAAAGTTAAAAATCCACACTAAACACATAGTTCACATAAAACACGGACGCACGGACAGTATAACATGAAACACTATGAACAATAATTGTTATAGGCCTATCACGGTTTAGCGAAATAGCCGCGGTCACGAGCAGGAACAGATATCCGTGCGTCCGTGTTTTATGTGAACTATGTGTTTAATGGGGATTTTTATCTTTACCAAAGCAATAATCTAATAAGCCAAAGATATGAATTTTAATATAATGTTTTTATACCTTTGTCATATGCAGAAATTGTTATACAAAGGGTTTTAAATAGTACATGGTAATTTATATCTGGATAAAATATGTATAGGTATCTAAAGGCATAGTATGTAAGTAATAGTTATATTAATAGATCACAATATTACAAAACTATGTCTCCTTTTTTCTCAGCGTGTGTGCATAGTACAATAGGAGAAATTCAAACATTCCGTTAGAAAGGTATTGCCGTGTAGATGTGCAGAAATGCCTTATAATTTAAATCAGCCTTTAGGGCAACGCCTCACAGGCTATCAAAGTGTTAGTGTTAATCTTATGGAAGAACATTAATCGATGAAATTATATATTTTTCACTACACTACTTTGACATCAACTGTTTTCTTTATTTGTTTATCACCTGCGAAACTTCATATTTACATACAGATGTCTAATGTTTACAGTGGAAAGTAATGTTTACTATGGACAATTTTCACTTTCCACTCTTTGTTATGACATATACTATAACAGTTTTGAAATGTTCCTAATTGTAATAAAAAGTTAATATTCCAATGACTGTTTTTATTTAAACAAAAGTAGTCTTATGTATAGTTGATTTTGTCTATAGCCTAGTGAAAAATATCGTTCAAAACACAAGTGAAAGTGTTTTGCATGTTCTCGATCATTTGAAGTGCTCGACAAGTCTCGCACGTAAAACATATGGTTTCGAACATGCAAAATCCCACGTTCCACTCTTGTTATGAAATATACCATTACAGCTGTTGTTATGATAACAAATTTCAAGGATTGATTTTCAGTCATAATGTAAATAATAATAATACTGGCTACTAGAGTGGCAACACGCCTTTCTATTATCCAGTTTAACTTCGTATTAAAAAAATTAAACCGGAGTGGGGGAGGGGGATGAGAGAGAGAGAGAGAGAGAGAGAGAGAGAGAGAGAGAGAGAGAGAGAGAGAGAGAGAGAGAGCAACAGCATCTACTGAATAATAAAGTATCTTTAATTATTCGTGAAGCATGATGAGCCAGGTTAAAAAGATTTTTTTAAACTGCTAATCATGTGATAAACATTCTCACAAACAGCCATTAATCGTCAATTACTTTTTGGTTGAATTTAAACTATTGGGCGGTCGCTAGTACATTTAAATGAGTTTCTTTAAGCAGGAAACCCACTATGACAGCACGGCACAGCATAGCGCGGCACCGGCACAGCACAGTGCGGCACCGGCGCACTTTGAACATGGGTTAACCCACTTGTAATGGCCTCGCCGCCCAGTAACATCCTGTCCTGTCTTTATAACCTGGCGACCTCAGCAGTAGCAATAACTAGATAGTAATTTGCCTGCTTTTAACGTTACATTTTTACATTTTAAGCCAAATTTAGGCCTGGACTGAAGTAACGTGACAACAAAATTGAAGGTTAGAGCCCTAAAGAGTTGAGTATTTTTTGTAGTTGTTGGTCTAAATGTTTAGTATGGATTAAGCAATATATATGTATTATATAATATGAAATGAAAATACAGGTCAGTTGTTGCATTGTGTTTGGGGCAGGTCGAAAAAATAAAACAGTTTTAAGGTTCAGGCATATTCCGCCTATGATATATATATGGTGGGTGGGCACGGTGCCACGGCACCCCCGGTAGCTCCAAAGAGGGCTTCAGGCGGGCGCCAGAAGAGATGATTAAAAAAATTGTATATTAATTACAGTAGTATATTTAAAAATTAAGTTTAATGTATGAAGTAAGTATAAGAATAAGAATAATTTTACCTTCGTTTAACACATATCACAATATAATTGGCAAAGTCAACATACACTAATAATAATACCCCCCATCGCAGCAAACCTGCATACTCAGCGAATTTCCAATGAATATATATGTCTTAATATTACATTAAGCCTCTTACCAGAATTCATAAGAAATATATTCATAAATAAGCGATATTTAAAATATTCATTATTCTCCATAAGAATAACATTAAGGATTAGTACGCAGGTTTGCTGCAAAAAGGAACAAAAAATGATGGATTTTTATACAAATATCAATAGAACTCATCTAAGTCAAGTCACATACCAAGTTTCATCCATTTACATTCATAAATAAGCGATATATAACATTTTTATTATTCTCCATAAGAATAACATGGGGACCGAGTACTTAGGTTTGCTGCTTCGGGAACCATAGGCGAAAAATTAGTTTTTTGTTCAAACATCAACAAACCACAACCAGATGAAGCGATATACCAAGTTTCGTCAGTTTATATTCATAAATAACCGGGATATAAAATTTGTCTTTTTCTCCATAAGAATAACAACATTGGACAACGTACTGTGTTTAGCACTTGTAATATCTCAGTAACCAATTTACGTAGAGCAATGATCAAAATACCAAATTGTTTGTTTTTTTAATCTGAATTCAATGGTATAAATTGAAATTTAATTTAAATAAAAATTACATGTGAAAACCCCAAAAAACCCATTTTTGGGGTGCAAAACCCCCCAAAAACCCCCCTTCGGATAGTGCGATTTGTCTGGTTTTCGAACTCGTTCAAATAAATGGTACTTTACATATTTGTACCAAGTTTTATTAAGATCAGACTTTTTTTACGAGAGTTATCGTGCTTACGGACACACATATATATATATATATATATATATATATATATATATATATACATACATATATAAAAATTTGAACGAATGGTGTTTTTGGCATCTGGGGACCTCAAAACGAAAAGTTATCATGGTCCCAGGCTTAAGTCTTACCATGAGACCTACGGTAATAGCTTCTTCCCTATAGGGGAAATTCGCTAAAACTGTTCTTAAACAAAGCAAAAATTACGAAACAATATATAAGTTTTAGCTTTGATAGTAAATAATACGGATAGTATAATAATTGTTACACAGTTAAGTATTTACAAATGAAAATTAAATTAAAATTGACGTCAAAAACATGTACAAAACTGACATCTGTCTTTTTTTCCGTGACGATCAGCAGGTTTCTTGGAAACCGAGTGACGGGTACAAAGTACAATATACCCCTTTGCCCTCCTTTTATATATTGTTAGGTGAAGATTTATCGAAAATAAATGCAATAATGGTTTGAATTTGGAGTATAAATACCTTTTTTGCTTCCCACTGCTCTCATCGTTGTAAACCGTGTCGGAAAAGCTAAATTCTGGGAATTCTGAGATTATATTTTCAGGTATTTTAGCTTTTTAAAATAGTGCTTGGAATCATACTACTAATTATTATAATTTTTTTAAAAAAGGTACACACTTTTTCTGAGAAATAGGAGTGACGTGCACAGGGCCGTACTCAGCTTTCACGGGCCCCTGGGCAGGCCTGGTGGTGAGGGCCCTTGTTTCCGTCCGAATCCAAGTTGGTGACTATGTGAGCCGCCCGACCTGCGTGTAATCTAGATTTTCTAGAATATAATACAAAACAAAACATTAATATGTTGTACAGTAAATATATTTATGAAGAGACAATATGTATTGCATTAAATAACATTAGCACATATATGTGTTAAGGAGGAGTAAACTATTACTTTACACACGATAATTGACGTATTAAATTATTCGGAAGATAAATAAGTTCTTAGAGCAGTGGGATTTAGGCGGGGCGCATTTTTCGGTTCCGGCACCCCGCTCGAACTTTGCGCACTCCTATATGGATTCAGGGCAGGATTTAGGACTTTAGGCCCCTAGGCACAGTCAGTGGTGCGGGCCCTTGCCATCTAGGTGGATCGGCCCAGTCGGCCGGTGACTGTTTTTTTGTGGTTGAACTGTCTACAGACACAATAGAAAACTGAACCTAAACCAAATGCATAAGCGAATGTATACAAATATTTATTTAACATACATCAGACTTTTGAAATTCGTATTTAAAACATTTAAAAATCCTAAAACAACTCTGCCTTTTTGCATACAAACTCTTAATCATTTTGACATTTGGGGACTCTGACGGCAATGTCGTCAATGTCGGTAATTATACGAGGTAAATACCACTTATACCAATTTCACGTGAAAACAAGTGACTAAATTATTACGAACTAGCTGATGTACCCGTTCTTCGCACATCAGGTGTTTTCTTTTCCTGTTCTATAGTCAATGCAATTAGCATTTTAGTTAGCTTGAAACTGCTGTTTTTGTTTCTACCCTTTAAGCTGTCAAATGTATCTACAGCTGTTCGCATTTTCGCATTACAGTTTCTCAATGTTTACTTTCTTCTGAAATGTAAATACACTGAGCTCTATCAATGAGCTCTATGTTATATCTGGAGTCACTACTCTCTGACTAAATATTTTCCAAAAACGTGCCGTCAACACAGCCATTTTGCTCTATTGTGTTGTCACTTTGACGTTAACTGGACCAATTAGAATACATTGGGTGGACGATGTCAAAATTTCAACCAGTAGGAAATAAAATAACTATACAACCAAAATTTCAAAAACACCTGGCCAACTTAACGACCATAAACACAGCGGCGACTCCAGATATAACATAGAGATCAGTGATCTCTATGTTATATCTGGAGTCACTGTCACTACTCTTTGAGTAAATATTCCCCAAAAGCGTGCCGTCTAGTTCAGCTTTTTACTTTGTCATGTTGTCACCATGGAGTTAGCTGGACCAATCACAATTCATTGGGTAAACTCTGTCAAAATCAGAAGTCGCCAACCAAACTACTGTAGTGTGTCTACTTTAGCGTTTACTATCAACCGTTAAGAGGGGGCAGGAGTCAGATAGAATTCCGCCTTTTCATTTGGAGTTTGGCCACTAGAGCGCTAGCAGTTTTTCAAATAATTCTTCCTTACCGACCGGCAGCGTACGAAGGCTCGGCCTTCAGTCAACGGATCGGTATTGTCTAGTGTGATTTACAACACCTAGAATGACGGGTTCACTGTCACTGGCGGCTTCTCGCACGCCCCGCATACAAGGGACTAAACTCAAATCCATTGGCATTGGATTTGAATTTAATATTGGAATCATTCATTATTTATTAATGTTATTATGTTGATATGTAAGATGTAAGTAAAATAAATAATTAAATTAACCACCCAAGTGTCCGTGTTTTCAATGTCATTCACCAACGACCCTAAACCTAGAAACAAGAATATTTTCATGTTACCTAAATTATTACTTAGCTTCAAGATGATTGGTTACTTTTCATTTAAAACATTTCGCAAGATTCCAAAGTTCAGTTTAACAACAGGTTTCAACTTGTAATGTGTACTTTAAAACAATGATAATGGTTTTTAAAAATGACTAAATTAACATTTATTTAATAAATGGGGAATAAAATTAGTTTGGTGGTATAGTAATTAAGGTGTATATATATATATACACCTTAACACCACATAAAGCCACATACCATCAATATACAATCATAAGTAAACGATTTATGACATTTTAATTATTCTCCATAATAATAACATGGCAGCTGAGTATGCAGGTTTGCTGTAAAACAAGGAACACAAATATTAATAAAACCCATCCAACTAGGTGAAGCCACATACCAAGTTTTATTGATTTATGTTCATAATTAAGGGAGACATACAAACCTCAAACAAACAAAACAAAGTTGCCAGGTTGCTGACCTAGGCGGTAAGGGCCTGCACCACGGGCTGCACCTAGGGGCGTACAGCTCCTAAATCCTGACGTCTTTACTGAAATCTTAGTCTTAGTAGCGGAAGTTCAAGGAAGGCTTCATGAAAACATCTTTGCTTCACTTTTTAGTTTAAAATGTAAAACAGGAGGTTACAACAAAACCATATGACTAACAATAGAGAACGGAAGAGGAAGTAGATGATGATATTAGTTTAACTCGTTTTATAGCGGAAACAGTGACAACAGTGTGCAATATTCATTGTGTTTCCAATACAACGCCTTTCTTGTGTTAATAATTAATCAGTTATATATTTTGGTAGCATAAAATACAAAAATTGGTTGGTATTATTTTGCCTCTAGAGATATTCGGAAGAAACTTTGTTTCAAAGGTTATTAATATTGAAGGACAAGAGATAATTAATCCCTAAACTCAAGTGGTCATCATTTTTGGACTAGAAGATATTATTGTGGACATTTTGGATAGTTTTGATCGTCGCTTTTCAACGTTGCTTAACAGTAAGCTACTACTTTTAAGTTCATAGGTTTATGTTTAGAAGGAGTAATTATACAAGATCATTGTTGTTTTACATAAATTAGGCCTAAAATGTCAGTAATTTTTACCGGTACTGAGAAGAAATGGGCTATGGAGAGCTACGAGGAATGGGATCATGACAGGCCTACCTGGAAGGCAGTGAACATTGACAAGCAGAGCTGTTATCTTAAACTGGTTCATCCACTGCTGATTATAGAAGATAAAGGAGCAACTGTACTCTCTGTTAATCTGTCAGGTGGAGCAGGAGAAACTGAAGTACAATATGCTAATGCTAATTTTGGTATAAAAACTACTAGCAAACATGGTAAGACTTCAAAAATCAGAATCCGTCTTGCGAATGGCAATGGAGAAAAAACAGGATCAGATTATTGCAGTGAAATTGTTGACGAGGTGAAAAAGTTTGCTCCAGTAATTCAACATCCATCTCACATTGAGAAAGAATCAAAAGGCATTGTGACACAAGAACTGAATTCAAGCCTACTTGAGATGGTAAAAATGTTGCTTTCACAAAATCCTAATACTAACGGTTTTGAATCAATCATACCAGAAAGTGACCTTAAAGATATCATTGATGCATTTCTGAACCATCCACAATTTTCTACCAGAGTAGTCGAAATCTGGGAACAGTTAGGCCTTCGCCTATCAAATACTAAGTAAAGCTTTGCATAGTTAAACATTAAATAGGCTAATTATGATTAACACATACGGTAGCAGAGTAAACTAGAGAGCAGCCTACCGTATTGTTTATTGTTATTTTTACTGGGAAAACTATTCACTAAATTTAGACTTATAGAATGACTTAGGCTATGAGTCATACAATAACACATAGGTAGAGCCTACTGTGATTTTATGTTTAGGTTATTGATTTTGTGTAGTTTATCAGATAAGTTAACTTAAGTTAATTGTTTTGTTGAATAAAATAATTAATTTTAATACAATACATCTTTGGTTTTTTGTTTTTCTATACATTTTAATATGAATTCCTTTCCCAATTAACCTAGGGAAACTTAAAACCACAACTTAAGGGTCTACCATGTAACTAATTTGGTATAGTCCACTGATCAGGGCCTGGCTTAGCCACAGGACAGACCTGCTGCGAGATCCTCTTGCTAAACTTGCCCCCTCCCCACCAATCAGAAATCATAAATTGTATCGTCGTTATACATTACACGCATGTATGGACATTTAATCGTTAGGTTAATTACATCATAATACATTAATATTCTTCCCAAAATGTATTTAAAAATATATATTATTTATCTTAATATATAAAAATGAATGCCTATTTCTCTTGGTCATGCCATCACTTGAGAATGAGTGCACCAAATTGAATCATTATTTTTTTTGTGTTCATTAATATCAGGACAAGGTTCTTATAAAAGACAGTTTTTAATCCGACCTAAGGGCTCTGCCCCACAGACCTTTCAAAGTTCCCATTGATTTGATCAAAGTTCAGTTAGTTGCACCAAACAGCTGTAAACATACTTGAAAGGCATAAACACATGTTCATTATGGAAATCAAAAACTACTTGAATAGCAACTCTTATTATGGAAATAAAAAAAACTACTTGAATGGCAACTCAAACTCTTTTTTCGAAAGGCAAGTGAGCGTAGCGAACGAGCTAATCCGGGAGGCGAGTGAACGAAGCGAACAAGGTCATCTTGAACATGAACGAGTATTTGACATAAAACAAATTCAATGACATTAGGGCAGGACAATGTCTGTCTGGCCAGCTAGAACATTTATAAAAGCGAACATTTTCATAAATTTCCTATAGCATCATTCACAAAATTAGTTAACTTAATTGGCCTTTATTATCTAGGCCTACATGGATATTAACTTAGAGAATTTATTTAATCAATAAATAATAATTAAAATAAAACATTATTATTATTCATTATTATTTTTAAATATATTTGGTAATACAGGAACAGTAGCAGTACTTAATAATTACTAGGCCCTAGGGCCTTTGTGTATCACTAAAGTTTGGCTAAGTTAATACAAATAATAACTAAAGCAGAAGGAAAATCTATACTTATTTAATAGGCGAGCAGGTTTTTTGTGACAATCACTCCTCCTAAACTACTGAACCGATTTTCATGTTTTTGGTGTCAGTGGAAAGAGCCTAACATGAAGTTGTGCAGGAAACTTTTTTTATAGAGAAATAATTTGTGAGTGAGGCCCTGGGGCCCCTCAAAGTTGAGTTTTTTCCCATAAGCTTAACATTGGGAAATAACTATAAGTTTTAAGCAATCAGCTGGATTGAGTAAACACAGTTAATCAGCATGCCATGTTGGCTTTGGAACGGTAACACAATATTTATACGGGAATGTCAGTATAATATTACGTTGTGATCGCGAGCAAAGCCGCGACAGGATAGTAGTATCCTTTTAATTTAAAAACATTATTATGCCCTACATAATTGAACATTAATATGTTACTTATTCTCCATAAGAATAACACCAAGGTGGAGTACGCGTGCTGCTGCTTCTTGAGAACTATCAACAACAAAATTGCATTTTGTGCAAATATCAATAAACCATTTAACCAGGTGGAACGATATACCGAGTTTTTACATTGATAAATAAGCGAGATATAACATGTTATTTAATCTCCATAAGAATAACAATGGCCAACGTACTGTGTTAAGCACTTTTACTACCTATCTCGGTAACCAATTGACATAGAGCAGTATTAAATTGTTTGGTTTTTAAAGCTGAATCCAATGAAGAAAATAATAATTTGACTTTTAAAAAGATTTTATGTACAAAATAAAACTATATTTAGGAAACAAAACTCTACCCCTAAAATACTCCTTAAGATAAGGCGATCTGACTGGTTTTCGAACTTACTGTAACAGGTTGTAACAAATAGTGTTAAGTGAAATTACAGATGAGTTTCTTACAAAAAATGTTTTATATCATATAATCTATAGATTAGATATAAATATATCAGTTAAAGTAAAAAAATTATGTTTGTTAACTATGTTACACAGAACTTTTACCCTTCCACAATGCAACACACGGTAATAGCGTCTTTCCCATGGATGAGGAAATTCGCTAAAAACCATACGCATTATACATTTACTCATTAAATAACATTAACAATTTTAGACTTAAGTAACTGAAATCCTAACGTTTTTAGCCTAACAGGAGTGTTGAAAGTAACAGAGTGTAATTGTTAAAAAAAATTTGTTGTTAGAAGAAAGATAGTGACATTGATATTTCCTTAGATTAGTTTTATTCCTCGTACTATGTTCATGGCAACTAATATTTGTGGGATAGGCACTTATATTGTAATGTGTATTACATCAAGATCAAGTTAAAATATAAAGTGATGGAGGTCATCACTCCCAACTTCTTATAATGTGGTTTCAATGGATGCGATAAGGAACATTGCAAAATTAACTGCCCTTTTTGGAGGATTAAAACTTGACCACAGAAGTAACTCTTTCCCCACAGCATGACCCTATGTGTATCTGTGTGTACATACATTTCAAAGCACATCAGGGGCCAAATGTGTAAATGAGCCTTCTTAGTAAATACATATTCCTTTAGACAATGTTTTTATTACAGACTCAACATGATTCATCATTCATCATTGTTGTTGGATTAGGAAACCCCAGCATAGCTGCTAGGCACGCCTTCCACAAGTGGGAATATTGCGCAGGTTAACAGAAGGATAGGATATGGCAGGAAAGGAAAGGGTGGGTTGGGACGGCAGCCAAATTGACCCTTCAGAAGGCTAACTCCCGTGCCCTGTGATAGCTGGGATGAGGCTCAAACAGGGGAGCCGCATTCTACCCTCCGACTGGTCAACTCATCTGACAGGATATCCATGTACAACAGCCAGGGACCATTCATTCTCAGGTTGGGGACCAAACCCGGAATTTCTGCCCCCAGCCGCTGCAAATGGAGGGATCCAAAGGTGAAAGGGAAGTTTGTCATAATGGACAGTCAAAAGACTTACCATATGTAATGACAACTTCATTTGCTGTACCCAATGTCAGCCTCAAAACTGGTATAGACCAGTTTTAAGGTTGCCCTGGGACACTCAACATGATGTCTTCACTAGTTTATAATTTAGGGTCTAAAGTCGGCGTGAATAGGACTGGCGGGTCAAGGACAATCATTGTAATAGACCAGCTGATATTTTTACTATTATGTTAAATGGAGAAATGATCAGCTGGCCTAGTTCAAGATTTGACCTTGACCCGCCAGTTCTATTGACTCTGACTTTAATATAATAAGGGTTTAAAAAATATAAACCCCCTTTGAGTGGCCCCTGATTGAGCGTAGCTCTTATACTACACTCTGGCTTTTTATTTCCACATACTCCTCCTGAACGGCTGAGGTGATCCGCACAAAATTTGGCACGGTCATAGTAACCAACTATGGGAAGGTATAAATCTGGAATAGTCCAAATCGGACGCCAGGGTTCTGTCCTTCATCGGCCCTTTAAAGTTACAATGTGTTATTTTAGTAGAAGAAATATTTTATTTGGTTTATTTCCTGTGTGTTGATTATACAGCTGTTATAAGGACCATATCTACTTGCAGACTGTTACTATCAGCTGTTTTTAAATACAGTAGTTTTCTGTGCAATTGTTGTTTTGTTTAAGTCAGTGGTTTGTTTACCTTAAATAATTAATTATAACATGTATGTGTTTGTTCTTATGTAAATGCCACGTTTACGCAGAGGAGGCGCCAATCTTGGACGACGTACTGTTGATGCATCCCGCCATAATCGACAGGAGACTATTGCACATACAACTGATGAAGAGTATGCTCAGAGGTTTAGGCAGAATTTGGAAGCACTCACATACCGACAATGCACAGCCTGCAGACGCTTGAACATAGTCAGCACTGACAACTATATTTGTGTTTTTTTCATGCGTGAAAAATCGTGTAGAATTCTCTTTGGCCAACAACATGCAACCGTCGATCATTCCTACAGAACTCCAGCATCTCTCAATAATTGAGCAAATGCTAATCGCTCACATCCATCCTGTCATGCGCGTATATCATTTCAAATCATGTAGATCCTTTGGTCAGTATCACTAAAGGACATGTAATAAACGTTGAACAAGATATAACTGATATTGCAACTTCGCTGCCAATCGCGCCTTCATCGCTTTGGATTGTTATCGTATGCCCGCGCTGGTGTCACAGGTTATTCTGATTTCCGCGTGAGGAAGCAAAAGGTCCTTCAAGCACTTCGCTGGCTTCAAACGCATAATCAATATTACGCTGATGTTCAAATCGATATGGACGCTATTGAGTCTCTGCCTTTGGATAGATTATTATGAGTAAAAAAATAATCTATCAAATGAATATTATTTAAGGGAAAAATCAATTCATTTATACTTACATTTCTCCAAAGTATTGATTAAAAAAATACTTGCTCCACTCAATATTGCAAGCAGACAACTGCATTGCATACCTAGTTTTAAAGAGCTCAAACAAATTAGAGGAATTGTGAAAATTACAGATCCCTATCTCTTCCAGAACCTGGTTTCTCGGTCAAACTAATTCCGATACGACTATAAATATTACTCAATTAAGTGGTCGTTGAGGTTTATGCACCATAAAAGCTACACACCTATGAATAAAGTAAAACCATCCCAGGATCCTTTAAGAATACTATATAGGTCTGACATCCATTAACATATCATAGAATGAAAGTTTATAATGCTTTTAAGTTACTTACCTTATCAGCAGCTCAAACCTGTTGTAAATTACTATAACCTGGTTTCGGCGCTTTGTTGTGCCATGTTTCTCTTAGTTGTCAACCAAACTTGTTTTTTTTCTCTTATCAGTTGAAACAATGTCATTAGTTCTTAAAAAGCATAATAAACGATAACATAAAACACGGTCACGAAAACATTTATACATTTACCATGGACGGAATCCCTATTAATATATTTTTAATTAATGGTCTCAGTGAGAAAGTTGGAGGAAGAATTTAGGTTTTTGGTAAAACCCCATCTACAGCCACCTAACCCCACATAAATGAATGTGCCACAATAAAACACATCTATAATATTGGAATATCATCAACTGTGACTAACTCACTCACTCACTCATACTAATTCTCCTACTTCCTATTTACCTACAGAGTTGAAATGTTGTACACTGATTCTTTAGGCATAAAATAGGAAAACTATATGGTTTTCATCCTGATCTGACCTTAGGGCTCCGCCAGAGACCCCGACAAATTTTCCATATGTTCCTTATGGACTTTCATTTTTGTTTGAGATGATGAAAATCCAGCAGCTGATCTTGATTCGTACTAGTTCCATTGGCTAACCACATAATGCAGCACACTCAACTGTCATAGTTTTTATAAATCATTTGCAGGGTGTTGTAAGTGTAAACAACTAGCTTAGTTATCTTCTGTGCTAAAATCCGTTTTAAAATAATTTTCTAAACTGATTAATATTTCAAGTAGTGTGTTTACATCTAAAATTTAATATGTGATTCAATAAATACTAGTTTGTGTTTTAAAAACTTTTATCTTCACAATAACTGCCCAGCCAATTTAAGGCAGTTTTGTTTACCTTTTTTTGTTTGCGTTTTGTTTTGTAAGTTTACTACTAGTTATCATTATGACTTCATCTTTTCAATCGAGTTCGACAAACTTTAAGCCTTCCTTTATACACAGTGACCATGACTACGCTCGGATGAGTGTATCTAAAGATAACATCACGTTAAATGCTAATCCACATGACATTTACACGATACTGGACACACGTGAACCTACTAATATGAACTCTTCTCGTGATAGCAATGAGGAAGAAAAAATATGTACCATTGAAGACAAAGGTGGTTCATGGAAAACAGTACAAAACAAACGAGGGTCAAGTACGCCAAATGCTCCGCTGCTCAAAAAAGCCAAACCAACAAGCGTATCGCTTCACAACAGCTTTGAAGCACTAGATAACAGCGACGAAATGGACGATTATAACCAAGCACCACATATCATCCAAGCCAAAGATTCAAAACCTCCACCAATCTTTGTACCTAACATTACAGATGTAAAAACTATGGTCAGCTCAATAGAGTCTGTTATAGCCAAGAACGATTACACTTACAAATGTTCAAATCAGAACAGTATTAAATTGTGTCCTCTGACAATAGAAGCCTATAGGAAGCTTGTGAAACAACTCACTGATTTGAAAGTAAACTTCCACACATTTCAAATAAAACAGGAAAAGTCCTATAGAGTTGTTTTAAAAAATATGCACTATTCAACTGACATTAGTGAAATAAAGGAGGCTATTGAAAGTTATGGGTTCAAAGTAAGGAACGTAACAAACGCTAGAAATTTTAAAACAAAATCCCCTATATCGATGTTTTTTATTGACCTGGAACCCAGCCCAAACAATAAGGAGGTCTTCAACGTCCAGTACCTCCTGAATGCCAAAATAGTGTTCGAACCACCGTACAAAAGGAATGAAGTGGTACAGTGTAAACGATGGCAAAGCTACGGCCACACAAAGTCCTACTGCTGGCACCCACACCGATGTGTCAAATGTGGCAATAACCACGACTCACTCGTTTGTAAAAAACCAAAGGAAGAGCCCCCCAAGTGCGCTTTATGTGGGGGCAATCACCCTGCAAACTACAAGGGTTGTACGGCGTACAAAGAAATTAAACAAAAGTCTTTCCCGCCTTTGAGACGAAAGAACAACGTAACAGTACAAGAAACAGAAGAAGCAACTAAAACCAACGAACCAAGACCAACTTCAACTGCAGCCTACCTCGACAGCCCAAGCGTTGGACATACTCAAACTTATGCCCAGATCACCTCCTCGGAAAACAAACATCCTAAACCTGCTGATAATAACAACCTCACTCAGGTAATCAATAACTTTTTTGACAAATTTGAAAAACTTATGTTACAACAGGCACAACAGATAGGGACACTTATGAACCTATTGTCCACCGTTATCAGCAAACTAAAATGAACTATTTCTATAGAGTAGGACTCTGGAACGCCAACGGCTTGGCCAAACATTGCCAAGATATAAAGCTATTCATTTTTCACAACAAATTGGACATAGTCTTAATTTCAGAAACCCATTTCACTAATCTAAGTTATTTTAAATTACCTGATTTTACGACATATTTCACCAACCATCCTGATAACACTGCTCATGGTGGTACTGCGGTATTGATTAAAACGTGTATAAAACATTTTGAGCACCCCAAATTCCAATTAGATTACTTACAAGCTACAAGTGTGACTATAGAAGACTGGCAAGGTCCTTTGACATTGTCATCAGTCTACTGCCCACCTAGGCACAACATAACTCATCCCCAATTTCATAATTTTTTCACCACTCTTGGACAGAGATTTTTATCTGGTGGGGACTATAATGCTAAACATCCAATGTGGGGATCAAGAATAACTAATCCACGTGGTATGCAACTTAGGAGAACTATTGCCGATAACAACCTTAGTCACATATCCACTGGGGAGCCTACATACTGGCCAACGGATCCAAATAAACTTCCGGATCTGTTGGACTTTTTTGTAATAAAAGGAATCTCAAATAACTACCTCCAAATTGAATCAAATCTTGACCTATCATCTGACCATTCACCAGTAATTCTAAGTGTAGGAACGTCCTTAATTATTACAGATAACCCTCCTAATTTGTGTAATAAATTTACCGATTGGAATTACTTCCGTGACATTCTTTCAGAACAAATTAATCTAAAAATTCCTCTAAAAACTCCAGATGAAATAGATATTTCCGTTGAAACCTTCACTCAGTCAGTACAACAATCAGCCTGGATTTCGACACCAAAACCCACAAATTGTAGTGAACATCATAGAATAATTTATCCACTCTTCATCAAAAGAAAAGTAGCCGAAAAGAGACGCTTAAGAAGAACTTGGCCAAACTCTAGAAATCCAGTAGACAAAACCAACCTCAATAGAGCATCACGGCAACTCACCGCTATGTTGAAACAACTCAAAAATGATTGGTTTAGAGATTTTACAGAAAATCTATCTCCAACAGAAGCGACCAACTACTCATTGTGGAAAGCTACTAAACATTTCAAACAGCCAAAAACCCCGATCCCTCCTATTTTGAAGACAGACGGCTCATGGGCAAAAAGTACAAAAGAAAAAAGTGAAGTTTTTTCTAGGCATTTTGAAAAAGTTTTTCAGCCAAATGACACTGGCATTGATATCAGTCACGAAATTGATGAGTTACTTGAAGCCCCAACTCAAATGGACCTGCCAATTCAGCCTGTTACCACAAATGAAATAAAATCAATAATTAAGAACGAACTAAACCCGAGAAAATCTCCCGGCTACAATTTAATAACTGGTAAGGTGCTTAAAGAACTTCCTGGTAAAGCGTATTTATTGTTAACTTTTATTTTCAATGCCATTTTAAGATTAGAATACTTCCCGACCCAATGGAAAATTTCCCAAATTGTTGTGATACAAAAGCCTGGGAAACCTTCTCACCAAGTCTCGTCTTATAGGCCAATAAGTCTCCATCCTGTAATATCAAAGGTCTTAGAAAAAGTTCTCTTAAAACGATTACTGCCAATAATTTACGAAAGAGACTTAATTCCTAATCACCAATTTGGGTTTCGGAGACAGCACTCTACAGTTGAGCAAGTCCACCGAGTTGCTAATTTGATTAAACAAGACTTGGAGAAGAAGCAATACTGCACAGCTGCGTTCTTGGATGTAAGTCAAGCATTTGACAAGGTGTGGCACAAAGGCTTATTGTATAAAATTAATAAAATGCTTCCACATACACTTTACAATATTCTTCGGTCGTACTTAAGCAAAAGATTTTTTCAAATAAAACTTAAAGACGTCCTATCAGGTTTCCACGCAGTTGAATCAGGAGTACCTCAAGGTAGTGTGCTAGGTCCTGCCCTGTATGTGCTATACACGCAGATCTCCCAATAAGCGATGGAACGAATACTGCTACTTTTGCAGATGATACAGCCATACTAGTCTCCCATCATAATGCAGGGACTGCCACAACAATCCTTCAAAGAAGCTTAAACTGTATATCAGACTGGCTGAAGAGATAGCGGATAAATGTCAATGAAGGTAAATCAGCTCAAATAACATTTACCCTGAAAACCGATACTTGCCCTCCTGTTTATTTAAACAAATATTGTTCTACCTCAAGTAACCGAAGTAAAATATCTAGGAATGCACTTAGACAGAAGAACATGGAAATCTCACATTTGGAATAAACGATTGAATCTAAATTTACAGTACAGAAAATTATCCTGGCTTCTTCACAAAAACTCAAAACTGTCAAATGAAAACAAAATTTTACTCTACAAAGTGATTCTAAAACCAATTTGGGCTTATGGTATACAACTGTGGGGAACTACCAGCATCTCTAACATAAACATCATTCAGCGATTTCAATCTAAAGTGATACGAGCAGTACTTCAAGCCCCTTGGTAAGTCAGCAACCTCACTCTTCATAAAGACACTTGTATACCTTTTGTAGTGGAAGAAATAGAACGCTTCACTGTAAAATATCTTTCAAAATTAGACAGTCATCCTAATCACCTTGCAGTGAACCTTCTGGACAACAGTGACCACATCTACAGACTAAAACGCCATAGTGTCCTGGATTTGACATTACGGTTCAAGACATAGTTTAAATATATATTTATTTTGTTAGATTTGTTGCTGGACAAATACTAACTCATGCCTTTGTAAATCTATCACATTTGCTTATTGTTTTGTAACTAAACAGATTGTAAATAAAGTATGTATGTTAAAAAAAAAAAAAAATTGCAGGGTGATCAGCTGTTGTGATTTGACAGCAAAGTTTGTTATTATTTTTGCTTGCGATATTTTTATAATTTTAAATAATTTGTGTTCTTTCCATAGCTTATAGTTGTTCTTTATTGATAACAAATTAGTTATCAACTTCTCTTAGTTTTTTAATATAAATTTCAATATTTATATCGTGAAATGAATACATTAAACTCTGTTTTGAAACCGCCTATCCTAACATTGCAAGATCACAATTATACTACAATAAAGGTTGATATTTTCTTCCGATAATAAGGCACCATTCCAAATGTCGCAAAGGGTATCCACAAATTCTGGATTTGTAATTTTTCTTTGGTTAAGTCTTTGCCATTGTATGAGCTTCTGGTTCCAGGCATTTTTTAGGGGACGAAATGCTCATTTGTCGAGTGGTTGGAGAAGATATGTAGTATAGGATGGCAACTTAATGATCGTAATATTTTCTTTTATGGCTTTCTCTATGGTTTGGGGCTCTAAATGACTTGTGTGCACAGAAGTCATTTAGTCAACAATAATGGTAAGCTTATTATGCTAGAAGACAATTTCGTATCTTCATCTACTAAACGATTCGTTCATGAACAATCATCACATTTACTTGAGGGCAACTCAATGGATCTAGGCAACCCCAACTCAGGAAATCAATCAAACATTGACTTTGAGATTGTAAATAATAGGAAATCAAAATCATATACATCTCGCATCCAACGTTACAAAACAGTAATCCAAAATAGATTCGACCCTATTTCACTGCTAATGACAATGGCGACACCCCTGCTTCTTCAAAACCCCAACACATTCCACCCATTTTCCTTCTCAATTCAAACAACTACCAAGCCCTGATTACAGACCTTAATAAGGTACTATATCATGAATATTACACTGTAAATAGAGGTAACACTATCAAAATTAACATTTCTAATTCTGACGATTATCGTGTATTAACAGCACACTGCGATAGTGTGTGTAAACGTCCAGTATCATTCTGTTTGCCCTCAACTGTCTGTCATCATGCAGTTTGTACTTATTTCCCTGACTGACGAAGAAATTTCCACAGAACTGAAATTGAAACACTATCCAGTTCTAAAAGTCACACGACTGTACAACTGGTAAAAATTAAATTTAAAAATAAATCATCTGAATCAGAACTTAAAACTGTAAAATTTGGCATGCCACAAGGATCTATTATGGGGCCACTATTATTTATTATATATGTTGCTGATATGCCATTTAATGTTAAAGCCAGCCAAATTGTCCAATTTTGCTGATGACACCAGCTTAGTGGTATCAGCAGAAAGCTTCGAAGAGCTGCAGGATAGAATAAACGAGCCTCTACCTGACATAGACCAGCGGTTTAATGCAAATGGATTGGCACTGAATAAATCTAAGACTCATATGAGCATGAAATTCAAAAAAGAACAAAATGAAAAATAATTAATGCTAAAATTAATGTCACAACAATTCCTACAGTAGAATAAGTATCAGTTCTGGGTGTTTTAATTGACAGTAAATTCAATTGGAGCAGTAATATTGAAAAAAAATCTAAAAAACTAAGTTCATGTTGTTAATGTTTAAGAGTTTTGCCAAAGTCTCTAAGTAGAGAAATTTTACGAATAACATATTTTGCGTATTTTCAAAACATACTTTCTTCTTGTTTACCAATTTGGTTTGGCACTTCATCAGCTTTTTTTTTAAAATAAAAATTTTCAAAATTCAAAAACAAGCAATCCGAATTATTTACAATATACCACGGACAGAATCATGTCACAACTATTTTAAAGATTCAAAAATATTGTCTGTATTCGGCCTGTATATATTTGATTTTGTAAAATTTTTCTTAAAAAATAAAAGCCAATTTCCTGAGTCTCAACAAGTAAACAAATATGATACAAGACAAAATTCTTTAATAATATATCATATTCATAGAACAGCTTTGTACGAAAGATCAATTATATATACATCTGGAAAATTGATTAATCACATAAAAAAATACAAATTAGCAATGGAATCAAGAAAAGATTTAAATAAATTTTAAAAAATGTTGCTTGAAAACCCCGTCTATTACGTTGATGATGATTTCCACCAACTATAAACAAAAGAACCTCATACGAATACCCAAGTGCCAGCATGATTGTGAACTTCTTCACATTTTATTCTCCATTTTTGTACCAACACGTTTTTCTTATATATTGTAGACATTGTAAAATTTTTATACAATAAGAATCTGTATCTGTAATCCCCCATGCCTCTTTGTGCCATCGAACTTGAAGACTCCGATTCCGGAAATGAAATATTTGGTCTTTAATTTACATTTCATTCTAAAATTCAAATTGAGATAAAGCGGAAAGCTAAGTCGATCCTGAAGTGCACTTGTTGCCAGCGCTTTGGACATACTAAAAATTATATATTTAAAATACAGGGTGTACCACAAACTGAGTCACTAGTTCGAATCTCGGAATTTTCAAATTTAAACATACGTCATGTTATGCATCATTTTAAAGCCCTTTGACAGACAACCATTTTGGTGAAAACAGAACTCACTTATCTCTGTCCATTTCAAAATGCGGCCATTTTTGCGAAAAATATTACTATTTACGGAATACCCTATATCTGCTAAAACCACAAGACATATTTTTATTCTGATTCAAATTTCTTACTCAAATTAAACTGAGCTTTACTCTGGTAAACTACATGCCAATATTTAATACCCCCGTAGCAGCAAACCTGCGTACTCAGCGAATTTCCAATGCATATATATGTATCTTAATACTACATAAAGCCACATACCAAGTTTCATTAATAAATAAACGATGTATGACATTTTAATTATTCCCCATAAGAATAACATGGCGGCTGAGTATGCAGGTTTGCTGAAGCAAGCAACACAAAAAATAGGGTTTTATACAAATATCAATATAACTCATGTAGCTAAAGCCACATACCAAATTTCATTAATTTATTTTCATAATGAAGGCAGATAACACGTTACTTATTCTCCATAAGAATAACATGGGGCTAAGTACGCAGGTTTGCTGCTACGGGAGCCTTTGGTAAAAAATTTTTTTTGAGCAAATATCAATGGTCCACAACCAGATGAAGCCGTATACCAAGTTTCGTCAGTATACGTTCATAAATAAGCGAGATATAAAATTTTTATTTCCTCCATAAGAATAACATTAGACAACGTACTGTGTTTAGCACTTTCAATATCTCGGTAACCAATTGACGTAGAGAAATGATCAAAATACCAAATTGTGTGTTTTTTTAAGCTGAATCCAATGAGAAAAACTAAAATTTGACTATTTCCAAAATGATATGTAAAAAATTCTAAAAACCCATTTTTGGGGTACAAAACCCCCCCAAAATACCCCTTCGGATAAAGCAATCTGGCTGGTTTTCGAACTTAAAGTCATAAATCTTGCTTTACACGTTTATACCAAATTTCAACAAAATCGGATAATTTTTACGAGAGTTATCGTGCTCACGGACACATATATATATATACAGTTTCGAACGAATGGTGTTTTTGGGGTCTGGGGAACTTAAAACGAAAAGTTATCATGGTCCCGGGCCTAGGTCTTACCATGCCGACTACGGTAATAGCTTCTTCCCTATAGGGGAAATTCGCTAAAACATAGTAAATATCCCCGTAGCAGCAAACCTGCGTACTCAGCGAATTTCCAATGCATATATATGTATCTTAATACTACATAAAGGCACATACCAAGTTTCATCAATATACATTCATAAATAAACGATCTATGACATTTTAATTATTCTCCATAAGAATAACATGGCGGCTGAGTATGCAGGTTTGCTGAAGCAAGGAACACAAAAAATGGGGTTTCACACAAATATCAATATAACTCATGTAGCTAAAGCCACATACAAAATTTCATTAATTTATTTTCATAATGAAGGCAGATAACACGTTACTTATTCTCCATAAGAATAACATGGGGCTGAGTACGCAGGTTTGCTGCTACGGGAGCCTTTGGAAAAAAAAATTGTTTTTGAGCAAATATCCACAACCAGATGAAGCCGTATACCAAGTTTCGTCAATATACGTTCATAAATAAGCGAGATATAAAATTTTTCTTTTCGTCCATAAGAATAACATTAGACAACGTACTGTGTTTAGCACTTTCAATATCTCGGTAACCAATTGACGTAGAGAAATGATCAAAATACCAAATTGTGTGTTTTTTTAAGCTGAAACCAATGGAAAAAACTAAAATTTGACTATTTCCAAAATTATATGTAAAAAATTCGAAAAACCCATTTTTGGGGTACAAAACCCCTCAAAATACCCCTTTGGATGGAGCGATCTGGCTGGTTTTCGAACTTAAAGTCATAAATGTTGCTTTACATGTTTATACCAAATTTCATCAAAATCGGATAATTTTTACGAGAGTTATCGTGCTCACGGACACACACATATATATATATATATATATATATATATATATATACAGTTTCAAAGGAATGGTGTTTTTGGGGTCTGGGGACCTCAAAACGAAAAGTTATCATGGTCCCGGGCCTAGGTCTTACCATGCCGACTACGGTAATAGCTTATTCCCTATAGGGGAAATTCGCTAAAAACAAGGAGCAACGTATATCAAAAAGTATATTATCTTAAATGTCTTAGAAAGTAATTTTAAATATCATAGAAATCCTAACAACTTTCTAATCTACATCAACCTCGTATCTATTTTTGTTTTTTAGCAATAAACAAAAATCTTCACTTCCCCAATATAAGATACATGTTATTTCTACATAACTCATTTATAAAAGAGGCCTCAGAGTATTTGGAAGTGTTATTTAGAAATAACATGTATTTTATATGGGGAAATGAAGATGTTGGGTCCAAAAACTCAAAATTTGAAAGATTAATCCACAAAAAAGGGGTTTAGAGTTTTCCAATTGTTTTGCCCAACAAACTTGTCCAACTGATTATAGAAAGGAACGTCCCTACCAAATTTGAAATAAATTGGACAAAAAATGTGACCGCTAGAGTGGAAACACACATATATATATATATATTTATGTATTTTTTTTTTTAACGACCCCCCAACACGTGTTCAGGGGGTCTAGTTTGGAACTTCTATGGTGGTCCCGGGCTTAAGTTTCACGTTACGGGTCATGCTAATAGTTCACTTTCCATAGGAAATTCACTAATAAGGGATCATCTAAATATATTATAAAAAACAACATTGTCAACCATTACAATCGTATGTTATTTTGAAAAGTACTGCTAACTTAACGTAACTATCAGTAAGTAATTGAGTACCTATATGTTTAAAAAGAAAATGTTTATTCAAAAGTTATGCTTTTTAAATGTAGGGTATATGTGTCGATCACATTATCATATAAAACCTTCGGCTAAAGTAGATAACCATTTAATCATGACATGACACAACTGATGTATTAATTTATAACTATGTATACTTACTGATGACAAACATCATTGAAAACGTCCCTTTTGGTCCCCGCTCCGTTACTCTCTGGGCCTCCTTTTTCAGCTCCGCCTTCAGGTGCAACATCTCCACCGAAACTGGATCTGCCTCATGGTTATGGGCAGACTCCGACAATACGGCATTGTCCACAATTGATACATGGCTGCTGCAACCTGTCACGTTGCATGCGACATACCGAACCGCATTCACTACTTTATTAGTCCTATAAATAAAACCCTGTCGCACATACAAATGACCACGATCACTCGCCACTCTTTCCATCGTAAAAGATGCGACACGACAGATAGTAACGCAGAAATAATAGCAAAAGAATACTATCAAATTCGCAAAAGTTGCAACAATAACGACTGTAGACACGTCCGTACCCTTCTGGTGTCAGAGCAGGACTGAGTGATCAGCTTACATTTAAAATGTCCGTTAAAAGTTAAAAATTGGACGAATAAGAAAATCAAAAACATAGAAATCTGACTCCTCGATACTCAGGTGTCAGGTTGCGTCTTGCCCCCACCCCCGCCCATTGGGCGCGGCGAGTAATATGAAACGGAGGACTCGAGTGTAACCCAACACCATATAGAGATATTGCCTTAAAGACACTTGGAAAAGCATTTGGAAATTGAGTAGTTTCTGTGAAACTCCACATCTAGTTATGCTGTTAGAAAAAAAAGCATACGATCATTTTGATTGCTTGCAACCATAGCATGCAATGTTTAAATTGCTGATGGTTTTCTTAATCGCACTATTATTTTTACTACTGCATTTAGAAAGATTTATGTACAGTATTGTGTTTCATTACTGTACTACATAATAATCATGTTACTTCTTACTTCTTCAGGCAGAATATGATTAATTAAAAGAAAGCTATATGTAGGCCCTATATTTTGTCATGTATTAACTGTTCCTCTTATGTGAATTGTAACAACAATTTTAACTCATCGGTGAAACTAAAAATAGTATTATCTAATACAAAACATCATTGTCGGATTTATTTCAGCTCTGCAACCGCTGAACAATTATTAACAGGAAATTAAACGTAATATAGGTTCTTGTAAAACCCTTATTTTCGTCATCGAATCTTTTTACCAATACATAATTGGTTAAAATATTCACTGCTTTTTCGGACTTGAAATCAAGTTCCTCGCCCCAACAAGTATACACCTAAGAAAGAAATTTGCATCTTGCTAGAACCAATATGTACTTATAATGCAAACTTTCCATTTGTATGACATTCAGGGTTTAACCATAAAAGTATAAAGTTTAAGCGAATTTCCCCTATATGGAAGAAGCTATTACCGTAGGTGGCATGGTAAGACTTAAGCCCGAGGCCATGATAACTTTTCGTTTTTAGGTCCCCAGATGCCAAAAACACTATTCGTTCAAATTTATATATATGTGTCCATTACCGCGATAACTTTTGAAAGAAACACCCGGTTTTTATGAAATTTTGCGAAAATGTGGAGAGTAGCATTTATGACTTTAAGTTTGAAAACCAGATTGATCGCAATATGGGAAGGGGGTTTTATGGGGGTTTAAAATTTTCCAAAAATCGGTCTTTTGCATTTGACCCCAAAATGTTAATACCCCCGCCGCAGCAAACCTGCATACTCAGCGAATTTCCAATGCATAATATATGTCTTAGTACCTCATAAAGCCGCATACTAAGTTTCAAAAAATATATTCACATATAAGTGATTTTAATCATTCTCCATAAGAATAACATTGGTAATGAGTACGTAGGTTTGCTGAAATAAGGAACACAAACAATTGGTTTTTATGCAAATATAAATAGAATGTAACTAGGCGAAGCCACATACCATGTTTCATCAATATTCAATCATAAATAAGCGCTATGTAACATTTTAGTGATTCTCCATAAGAATAAGATGGGGGCTGAGTAAGCAGGTTTGCTGCAACAAGGAAAAAATGGGTTTTTATGCAATTATAATATAATTTAACCAAGTGAAGCTACATACCAAGTTTTATTAATTTATGTTCATAATTAAGGGACTCAATACATCTGACTTATTCTTCATAAGAATAACATGGGGGCTGAGTACGCAGGTTTGCTGCTAAGGGAATAATCAACAAAAACTCAATTTTTTGTGCAAATATCAATATACCAGTACTACATGAAGCCACATAACAAGTTTCATCAACATACATTCATAAATAATCAAGATATAGAATTTTATTTATTCTCCATAAGGATAACATTGGACAACATACTGTGTGTTTAGCACTTTGAATATCTCAGCAACGGTTGGGCGTAGAATGAAAATTTAAACACCAAAATGATTGTTTTGTGGAACTGAACAGATTAGTAAGAGCAAATGTGACGTTTACATTAAAATAAACTGAGGAAAAGCCAAAAACTGTTTTCCCATACGATTAACATGGGAGATTTTATGAGTACGTTTTTTGGATTTTCTCCGCAACCGCATGGGAGATTTTATGAGTACGTTTTTTGGATTTTCTCCGCAACCGCTTAACCTAGGTTAATAATTCAAAATACCATATTATTTATTTTTTTAAGCTCTATAACATGGTCAAAACCAAAATTTAGTTTTTTAAAAATTTTAGGGTAAAAAATGCAAAAAACTGATTTTTGGAAAATTTAAAAACCCCATAAACCCCCCTTTCCATGGTCCAATTTTTCTGGTTTTCGAACTTAAAGTCATAAATGTTACTCTCCACATTTGTGCCAAATTTCATCAAAATCGGGTGCTTCTTTCAAAAGTTATCGCGGTAACGGACACACATATATATATATACATATATATATAAATTTGAACGAATAGTGTTTTTGGCATCTGGGGACCTCAAAACAAAAAGTTATCATGGTCTGGGGCTTAAGTCTTACCATGAGACCTACGGTAATAGCTTCTTCCCTATAGGGGAAATTCACTAAAAACACTCAATTTTGGTTATAGCCATTTTATAGAACTTAAAAAAAAATTAATATCTTGAATGATTAACCTAGGTTAAGTGTTGCGGAGAAAATTCAAAAAAAAGGGTCCCATGTTAATTGTATGAGAAAAAGGTTTTTAGATTTTTCTCAGATAGTTTTACTAAAAACTTCATATTTCTGTTTAATATGTTTAGCTCAACAAAACAAACATTTTGGTGTTTTAATCGTTGTTCTACGTCCAACCGTTGCAGAGATATTCAAAGTGCTAAACACAGTACGTTGTCCAATGTTATCCTTATGGATAATAAATACAATTCTATATCTCGATTATTTATGAAAGTATATTGATGAAACTTGGTATGTGGCTTCAACTAGTTGTGGTATATTGATACTGGCACAAAAATCAAGTTTTTGTTGATAGTCCCCGTAGCAGCAAACCTGCATACTCGGCCCCCATGTTATTCATATGGAGAATAAGTAAAGTTGTATATCCCTTAATTATGAACCTGAAGAGAACTTGGTATGTAGCTTCACCTGGTTCAGTTATATTGATAATTGCAAAAAAACACATTACTTATCTTCCTCGTTGCAGCAAACCTGCATCCTAAACCCTAATGTTATTCTTATGGAGAATAAATCAAATGCTATATATCACTTATTTATACATGTATTTTTGTGAAACTTGGTTAGTAGCTCTATGTAGTAGTGAGTCACATATATGCGCATTGGAAATTCGCTGAGTACGCAGGTTTGCTGGGACGGGGTATTTGAAATTAGTGTTGCTTGATAAATAAAACTTCCAACCAAAAATATTCTTGACACTTTTGAATTAATCAGCCAAATTTTGGTAAATTTTATTACAACTATGTAAATAGCTGCCACTGGATCCCCGGTGGATAAATAATTTACGGGACACCCTAAATTAAATTATAAGTTTTAGCGACCCCCAAAAACGAGTTGAGGAAATCACGTGGTGAAATCACGTGGTAATATGTAACTGCACTAAACACTATTTCTTGCAATTTTTACATGTGTTGATTTGGAAAACACAAATGTAATTTTTTGTGCTAAACACAGTATGTTATCCAAGAGCATTGCTTTGGGGAACAAATAAAATTTGATATTTTTATTGTATGAATGCAAATTGATAAATATTTGTGTGTGGCTTTACCTGGTGGTCGTCTAGTATTATTTGTACATAAACAATGTTTTTTTACTGTCCGCGTAGCAGCAATCTTGCATACTCTGCCCTAATATTATTATTATGGAGAATAAGTAAAGTTTGATATAGGTATCCCTTAATAATGAAACTAAATTATAAAACTTAACTAACTAAATTAATAAACCTTAAAAAAGCTATTCAAATAGCACCGTCACAGAAAAACTTTTGTACTCAACCCCTAATGTTATTCTTATGGAGAATGGATAAAATGTTATATATTATTTATAAATTATTTTTAGGAAACTAGGTAAGTCGCTTTATATGGTAGTGAAAAACACATATGAATTATAAATTCGCTGAGTACGCAGGTTTGCTGTAACAAGAGTATTTATTAGCTAATTTTCGCATAAAACATTCGCTATAATAAAGAGGCGTGGAGGGGCGTTCAGGGGCGGTGCGGGACAAATGTGGTCCCACTGCTGGCAGCCTGAGTGGTATTAATTTGGCGTAGCAAACAGTGCCAACCTACCGCATTGTTAAGGACCCGTCTTCGTAGCCCATCAACGAACTCTTCCTGCTAGCGGATTTAAATAATGTTAATGTTAATATATCCTAGGTTTTGTGACACTCATGATTATTCACTGCTGACACATATTATCAGTATCACATTAATCATGCCAGGTTTAAATAATTACACTAGATTGAAGAACTTCAATTTGTAATGTCATATAAAGCTCAATTTTAAACCTAGTATTTTTATTATGATATCATGAACACGTAAAACACTTAAAAATAATAAACCTGGTTTTGTTTTAAAAATTTGACTGTATTTCAAATTGTAATGTTTACATAGCAATGGCCCCTTCAAGCCACTAGTAGAACAATATTAGTAGGAACAAATGTCAGTTCGTAAACTAAGTAGAGTCTTAATCACATGTTTTAATGTAAACAAAGCAGACGTTTTTAAATCCCTATGCTTTTCTTATGGGGGATGTTATATGTTATATCTCGTTTGGTGGTAACCTTTTGGAAATACAGCTATTTTTCCTGAGTCCCTGGGATCGAGACCTTGAGAATTTGAGCCGTCTCCCATCGTCCTGTGATTTTCCAAACCCCCACAATTTTGACTTAAAGATTTAAAACAAGAATATTGTCAGAGATGAATTAGATAGTCAATTTTTATATTATACCTATTATTTCTTGAATTTATTATTTATATATTTTTTAAATGAAATTTACAGTATTCCATGCGTTGTAATTGGTTACAAATGCCAGTATGCCCATGTTTTATTTATTTGCACTGTATTAAAAATCATTAGAGGTAATGGGCAGAATAGATTGTCTCAAGTATGAAACGGTACCAGGTTCCGGGTGTAAGGCTTAGGCCTACAGTTACTCAGTGAGGGCGAGGAGCTCTTGGCACTTCCCACATTTATGGTGTGTCAATCTAGCTGGGTGGCATACTTTTAGCATCTCAAAAATCTATAAGTTTTCTGTTTATCGTCAGTCTTGATGAGAGTTTTGTTGTGTTTTGTGGGGTTGTGAGTTGCAGAGAGAGTTTTTAACGTAAATGTGCGGTTTTAAGAAGTAGTTTATTTTTCAGTGCTGGGCTGCATGTGATGTACAATTATTTGTATATCTCTTTGTGACTGTGATTAGAAAGTAATTTTGTGAAAATTCTATTTAGGGTTGGTTACGATAACTTACCAAAGGATACCTTTTAATGACTATCGAAACCAGTCTCTATCTAGTTTTTTAGCTATAGCATTTTTAAATTCTTATATATATGGTATCATGATTAGCCATTTTTTTTTGGGTAAAACTTTAGAAAGGAAATACAAGGTCAAAATACAAGCAAAACAGGACAAAATAAAAAAATAGGTCGAAGACACAGTTAGCTCACAGCAACCTTTTAATAGAATACAGTGCGTATGTGACAGTGTCCGCATAAACTAAAAGCACTGACTATAAAAGTCAATGCTAAAAGACTATCTGAGTTTTGAATTAGCTTCCAGACCACCTTATACTTTATATGTTTCTATAAGAAGAGACACAAAGTCTTCATTATTAAAAATCTTCGAGTGCCGTATTGAAGACCATGCAGATATTACTGGTGCGTCCTATGTTGTTGATGGAGGAAGTCACTCTGCGCATGCAGATTAATCCCCAAAAAAGGGGGTTAGAGTTTTCCGATTGTTTTGCCCAACGAACTTGTTGATTATAGAAAGAAACGTCCCTACCAAATTTGAAGTAAATCGGACAAAACATGTGACCGCTAGAGTGCAAACACACACATATATATATATATATATATATATATATATATATATATATATACACATATACAATTTTTAACGACCCCCCAAAACGTGTTCAGGGGGTCACGTTAGGTACTTCTATGGTGGTCCCGGGCTTAAGTTTCACCGTGCGGGTCATGCTAATAGTTCACTTTCAATAGGAAATTCACTAACAATTAACATAAATAGATATATACACTAACTTACCTCAACGTAACCAAGAGCCTTTCCTCTGGAGTTATGGTTTTTCTAAATGTTGTGTTTTTTTTCTGTATCTTAGGACTTATTAATTTTGTAAGATGTAGTTAAAGGTTGAAACTTTAATCCTGCAATAGTTGTAGAACGTTGATGGGTCAGCCTTCAGTTCACCAATAAACCCTTTAAGATTTCTCTTTTGGTTTATAGGGTGCACCCAAATACTCCTTTTGACGCCAGAATCTAACAGCTGTAGAAAACTCCACAACAGTAGAACTGCCTCTTCTTCTTCTTCATGATCTATTGTTTCTCACTATCAAATATTCTATCACAAGAGAATTCTAAAACTTCACACAAAAACAAAAAAAATCAACTTTTAGTTTGCACCATTGGATTCACCTTAAACAATTGGTATTTTTATCAATGATATACGTCAGTTGGTTTCTTGTTAATTCCGCAAAACTTATTTTGTTATTTTTAAATTCCCTCCCCTCGCGTAAGCGTGTTGCATGGTGAACTCTTTTATACCCGGTTAGACATGTCATTGATATAGACATAGCCACAGTTTCCTAAGACTGAAACAGGTTGCTGATAGTCAAGAAACGATTGTGATAAAATATGGTTTTAAAATGTGCAGTATTTATTCTAGTTAAAATATGTTATTACTAGTACCTACATGAGCATTTTTATGGTCTGACATTTCAGTAATGTAATATTTATCAAAATGTGTCGTAAACAACATTTTTGGTAAATCAATTCAATTTAAATCTAGAGTTATGTTCACAAAAATTGCCTTAGCGTATTACAAAGCAAACATTAAACCAATATTCTTTACGTCAATTCATTAAAACTAATGGCTTGAAGGGGTCATAGCCCCAACTTTACTCCAGTATATAGTTTTCGAATTTGTTTTCTCTCTACTACTCTCTCTACTGAGGGAAATAAAACAATATAAGAAGGAACACATGCCAGTTCGTAAACAAAGTAGACATACAACCACATGTTTTAAATCAAACAAAGCTGGCGTTTTAAATCCCCTATGCATTTCTTATGGGGGAGTTTTTACGTTATTTCTCGTTTGCTGGTAATTTTTTGGAAACACGGCTATTTTTCCCGAGTCTTGGGATCAAGACCTTTAATTTGAGCCGTCTCCCATCATCCTGCGATTTGCCAAACTCACAACATTTTGACTTAAAAATTACCCTGACAGAATTATATACGAAGGTATTATTACAAAGTTAATTTCTTTAACCATTCATTACTGTTCATTACAGCTACAAACTACTAATTGATAATTATATAAAAACCCATTTTTCTGTTCCTTGTTGCAGCAAACCTGCTTTCTCAGCCCCCTTGTTATTCTTATAGAGAATAACTAGAATGTTATATAGGGCTTATTTATGATTGAATATTGATGAAACTTAGTATGTGGCTTCGCCTAGTTAAATTCTATTTGTATTTGTATAAAAACCAATTGTTTATGTTCCTTGTTTCAGCAAACCTACGTACTCATTTCCAATGTTATTCTTATGGAGAATAATTAAAATCGCTTATATGTGAATATATTTTTATGAAACTTGGTTTGCGGCTTGGTTTGTGGTATGAAGACATATATTATGCATTGGAAATTCGCTGAGTATGCAGGTTTGCTGCGACAGGGGTATTATTTTTCACCATTGGATTCAGCTTAAAAAAATACACAATTTGGTGCTTTGATCATTGCTCTACGTCAATTGGTTACGGAGATATTAAAAGTGCTAAACACTGTACATTGTCCAATGTTTATTCTTATGGAGAATAAGAATAATTTTATATCTCGCTTATTTATGACCGTATACCGACCAAAATTGGTATATGGCTTCATCTGGTCGTTATTATCACAAAAATAAACATTTCTTTACCGATGGTTCCCGTAGCAGCAAACCTGCACACTCAGCCCCCATGTTATTCTTAGGGAGAAAAAGTAAATATTATGTCTCCCTTAATTATGAACATAAATCAATATAACTTGGTATGTGGTAACCTATGTTGGTATGGTATATAACCTATTTGGGTTATATTCATATTTGTATAAAAACCCACTTTTTTGTGTTCCTTGTTTTAGCAAACCTGCATACTCGGCCGCCATGTTATTCTTATGGAGAATAATTAAAATGTCATAAATCGTTTATTTAAGATTGTATGCTGATGAAACTTGGTATGTGGTATTAAGATACATATATATGCATTGGAAATTCGCTCAGGACACAGGTTTACTGCTACGGGGGTATTTTCTTCACAGTCATAATTCGATAACGGCTGGGCGGATCTTAAAATTTGAGATGTCAAATTAAAAGTATTTTTAAGTAGATTTGCCAATATGTCTAAGAATTTTAAGGAAGGGCATCACTTAACTTGGTAAAAGGGCGGAATTTTCAGAACAGTGGCGCTATCCGATGGCGGAAGACTAAACTACATGTTGATTCTCAGATGTTATCATCCGTTTTAATATCAGATGTTTTGTTATGTCTGTTTACAACTGAAGTAACCTTTCATTGGTTACAAACTTGCTCGGATTCGACCAACATGAAAACTAGTTAAAATAATAAACCTTATTACAGTTTTAAAGTGTGTCATTTATTAAACACTAATCACAATGAATGAAAGATCTATTACTACCGGTAGGCTCAAAAATCAGTTCTTAAAAGTATGACTAACAACATTATTGCTAATTTGAAATGTTAAATATAATAATTTCATCCCATTATGCGGGCCCACCAGAGCTGTTAACTCGGCCCGCGGGCCCCGCTGCTTCGGTTTGCGGGCCCCTGAAGCCCGTGGGCCCTCCCGCACCGCGGGCCTAGCAGTTACGCTACTGGATAAGAGGTGGAAGGTGATGATTTTTAAGCCAATTTGTCACGGGTGTTGAAGCACTTCTTGACGCTAGAGGTGTCAAACACTTTAAAACCCGCTGATTAATTTCAGTTGCTTTTACACCGTTGCCACTTAAATAAACAGCCGTACGAACATGCTCCATGGATTTGTTGGATTGGGTGTGGGAACCTCCGTGCGGCTCAATAAATCAGTAGTAACAAACTAAAACTTATTGCAAAAGGCTGATGTTTGCTTATAATTATCTTACAGTTGTGTAACTTTTTGAATTAAAGTAAAATTAAAGTGGCAAAAGTATGCTTTAAGAATAATAAAAGGTTTAAATAACCGTGAATCTTGTTTCCCTGTTTTTAAAGAATTGAATATAATGACATTTCCTTGCCTGTATATTTTTTCTGTTTGGTAAATGTCAAGGAGAATCTGCAAGACTATAGAATTAGATCTGATATTCATAATTATAACACCAGGAAAAAAATACCTTAGATATAAACACAGTTTGTCTTTCAAAATCAACAATAGCACGTTTTGCATGAAAATAAGAATATTTAATAAATTGCCACAATCAGCATACACTGTTGGTATTAATAGATTTAAAATATGCCTGATTAAATGGTTAAAAGAACAAATATTCTATAAGATTGATGATTATCTAAAACCGGAAGGTTGTAAGTTCAACAGAATTTTTGACAGCTGAAAGCAGATTAAAGGAAATGTAAATGTAATAGCTTTATTTATTTATTTATGTGGTCTGTATATGTCTATAATCAACCTATTTATTAATGAATGTCATAAATTTGATTCCTATTTATTTATTATTTCTCTCTTACTGTGCATGTTTATTTTGTCTGTCTTTATCTTGCGGTGTATTGTTATGTCGTAGGTATAGTAAATTTTAAGAATGATAAAACTGTAATCAGATAATGTAGTAAATGTTTTAGTTTGTGATAAGAGGACAAAATCTATTGCATCAATGTATGTCTAATGATCAATAAAGTCTTGAATCTTGAACTGGTGCATTTATGATGTTTTAAGATTTAGTATGATGTACACAATATCAAGATGAGAAAACACACCAGTTTCATATATTTTATTGCCTTTTTTCATACAAAAAATAACATATTTTCCCCCTTTTACATGTTATGATTAATTACCTTTATTATTACGTAATGTTCCATAGCGATCACTAGAGCCCACTAATTAATTTGCTTGATCGTTTACAAACAGATATTTTCAGTTATTTCAAGCATAGACCAGTAATTGTATTATTTTAGTATATTTTCGGCCGTATGTGGGTAGCTTTAGAAATTAATCACAGCGTGTACCTACACATGGCTGGATTTTCAATCGGCGTCACCATTTTGAATGCTCACAAACAAACATAAACATGGTCAATTTTTTCTATAGCGGAGTCCCAGGCTTGCAAGAAAATAGCGCAGGATGAAAAAATGCCAACTGCAGCACTGCAATGGCGAAATTTTAAAACGGTACTTACCTTAAAAACATGCCTCGCAGGTTTAGGTAATAGGGCAATTTTAAGTGGTGTATAGCAATGTGTGCCATGTCTTTCTTAAGGCGGTCGCCGACCGACTAGGACCCAGCTCGTGATGTCACAAATTGAGTGCTCTGGTCTATATAGTAGAGTTGGCCTTGCTCTAAGCTACCTGGGTGATCCTGGAGTAGCCAAGGTATGACCTGCATACTTTTACAATAGATACGTTATTTTAATAGTAAGTCCAAAACTGTGTGCGACATGAAACTCAGCTTATATTTATAACATTTAACATGTGCTTTTAATGTATAAATCAGCTTAATGTGTTTAATGTATGAAACTCAGCTTATATTTATAACATTTAACATGTGCTTTTAATGTGTACTTAATTACTTCTTTTATACTGAACTGTATTTAATGTCTACTAAAGTTATTGAATCTTGATTCTATTGAAACACTGTTTCGAAATGACAAGCATCAGGCTTAGTTATATTAGCTAGGTATAACACAACTAAATATAACAGCCCGCTATTGCAGGTAGGTTTTGAGTTTTTTAATTCGACAATAACGTGACCTAACGACCATAGTGTGCTGGGTGTTGGTACTGTGTAGCAATAACATTCCAACATTAAATATTACATTATTCCTTCTTATGATGAAATATTATTTGCTGCTTTATGTGCCTCCTGGTTGCTCTCATCTTTAGGCCTACACCCACAGCATAGGCCCACGGTATAGACTCTTTAAGCCGTTTTCCAGAATCTACTTTAAAAACAGTCAATACGGAAAATGTCCTCAGTTAAATGTTCATATCTACTTATTTTGTCATAATTTGTTGTAGGCCAGTCATTTTATAACTTATTTAGTTGGTACTACCCAATTTGCTACCTACATTTTTCTCCATACTCACGCACCCAAATAAACATTTAACTATCAGGAATATTGTAAGTAGTTAAGATAAATTATTTGAAAATGAGCAGGTTATCAGCACACTTAGGTATTAATATGTGCAAAAAAATATATAAATCCTATAAAAACACATAACATTTAGTTAAATAATTCTACGCTCCATTTTTTAGGAAGTACCTGGAGTGCCAAGCTTTGCTCGAGGAAGGCCGGTTATTTTGTTAGATGACTTGGGAGTAATATTTCACCACTTCCCCCTACTGAAAAGCAGATTTTTATAGCTCATTTGCCTCTTGAAGTTTTAATGTCGCTCCAGTTAAACTTAATATCCCTTTGATTTATTTTGGATATGACCATTCGATATATATATATAATCTTTACTCAATGTTTTTAGTCCCTGCTGTCAGAAAACCTCATCCTATCCTATCCTATACTCTAATATGAGTAAGGTTTGCTTGCTTGCGACACGGATCTCAAAAACGGCTCCAACGATTTCCTTCAAATGTTCGAAATAACTAATTACTGGGATAAAAATAAGTTCTAGACAGGCCTCATCCCCAGGAAAAATCAAATAATGTAAAAAAAACTAAAATGAAAAGTTAAAAAAAATTAGCATTGTGCTTATGGAGTTTCAAATCAAAACAAAATAATTGTAACAGCTGTTCATAATCAACCAGGGAACTGTCAAAGTAATACTCATGTTATTTATGATTATTATCATGTGGTTTCCTGAGAGCAGAGATTACAAAATTTGAGGGAAGATTACATAAATAGAGTAGTAAAACAAATCAAAGGGACATTGACCTATAAATAAAAACTGGAGTGACCTTAAAAATGTAGAAAAGAGGCAAATGGGTTATACAAATCTGATTATCAGTAGGGGGAAGTGGTGAAATATTACTCCAAGTCACCTAAACAAACTGACTGGCCTTCCCCTGAACAAAGCTCGGACCCCAGGTATTATTAATTATAAACAACATGAGTACATTTTACTTTGATATTTCTCTGATTGATTATAAACAGCTGTTATGATACTTTTTTGATTTGAAATTCCATAAAAACAATGCCGGGTATTAATTTTGTTAATTTTAAAAATTTGTTTTAGCGAATTTCCCCTATAGGGAATAAGCTATTACCGTAGTCGGCATGGTAAGACCTAAGCCCGGGACCATGATAACTTTTCGTTTTGAGGTCCCCAGACCCCAAAAACACCATTCGTTCGAAACTGTATATATATACAGGGTGAGTCAGACCACCCGTCCAGCATGTATAACGAGAGAACGGTTTGATCTAAAGTCGTCAAACAAAAATATTCCCGACTAAAACGTATATGGGCTATCTATTAAAAATATTTTCATCAAAATCTATGTACAGAATGATCCAAAACTGAAGGTCACAGGTTCGAATCTCAAAATTCTCTAATGTAAACATAGGGAATATTATATATCATTTTAAAGGTCTTGTTAAAAGAAACACTTTGGCGAAAACAGAATTCACTTATCTTTATTCGTTTCAAAATGGCGGCCATTTTAATGTAAAATATTGACATTTACGGAATACCCTGTATTTTCTAAACCACTACGCATACCTTGTTCCCGACTTAAATTTCTTACTCGTGATAAACTCAGCTTTACTCTGGTATGCTAGATGACAGGTTTTTTGGAGAAAATCTATATTTCAAAATAATATTTATTTTGAAAATACCCATATGCCCAAAATTCAAAAAAGTCAAATGGTAGCGTATATCAAAAAGCATACCACTGAAAAGGTCTTGTAAATCCTAGCAACTTTCTAATTTACACTAACCTTGTATCTTTTTTCGTTTTTCTGCAATCAGCAAAAAACATTATTTTTCCATATGAAATGCATGTTAATTGTACATAACGCATAAAACGATTGTGGACAGAGAATACATGCAAGTGTTATACAAATTAACATGCATTTCATATGGGAAAATAATGTTTTTTGCTGATTGCAGGAAAACGAAAAGAGATACAAGGTTGGTGTAAATTAGAAAGTTGCTAGGATTTACAAGACCTTTTCAATGGTATGCTTTTTGATGTACACTACCATTTGACTTTTTTTGAATTTTGGGCATATGGGTATTTTCAAAATAAATATTTTTTAGAAATATAGATTTTCTCAAAAAAGCCTGTCATGTAGCATACCAGAGTAAAGCTGAGTTTATCAAGAGTAAGAAATTTAAGTCGGGAAAAAGGTACGTGTAGTGGTTTAGAAAATACAGGGTATTCCGTAAATGTCAATATTTTACATTAAAATGGCTGCCATTTTGAAACGAATAAAGATAAGTGAATTCTGTTTTCGCCAAAGTGTTTCTTTTAACAAGACCTTTAAAATGATGTATAATATTCCCTATGTTTACATTAGAAAATTTTGAGATTCGAACTGGTGACCTTCAGTTTTGGAACATCCTGTACATAGATTTTGATGAAAATATTTTTAATAGATAGCCCATATACGTTTTAGTGGGAATGATTTTTGTTTGACGACTTTAGACCAAACCGTTCTCTCGTTGTACATGCTGGACGGGTGGTCTGACTCACCCTGTATATACATATATATATATATATATATATATATATATATATAACTATACTTATATATATGCAATAACTCTCGTAAAAAAGGTCCGATTTTGATGAAATTTGGTATAAACGTGTAAAGCAACATTTACGACTAAGTTCGAAAACCAGCCATATCCCTCAACCTTAACCCATTGTGGTAGTAATTTTATTCTATTTGTAGTAGCCTATAACGGGAATTGATTGGTGCTGCACTCTAGTAGCAAAATATGTAACTAATGACCGCGGGCGTCTACGGTTCTATCCGCTAGGGGCGCGGACTGACTGAAAACCCTTAATATCGCCGCCAGGCCTTTGGTCGTGTTAGCAGAGGTAGCTACGTCGTGGGAACACCTTGGCCAGGTGGCGATACGATGTTCGTGGGTTCGATTCCCGCACTCGACCAAAACTGACCAGTTGTGCAACTCTCAATGAGTTAACCGGTCTGTGGCAACGTTGGTGGGAGGGCCCAAGTAAAATTAACGGTGGCGGGATCGGTTAATTCTTTGAGACTTGCACATGGTCAACACTGATTTTGCTAATTTTTACTTATGTCTACTGTGTGTGTGCCAATGCGACTCTCAGAACTGAAATAAAACAATATTTTAATTAAAATATGCCATTAATCCATTTAAAAACACCATTTTTATACACCAATTCACACGTTAAAAAAATTACAAGTAAGGAACGAGACCTGCTCGTATGTCTACGCCAATGGGTTAAGGGGTATTTTGTACCCCAAAAATGGGTTTTTTGAGCTTTTTATATATAATTTTTGAAATAGTCAAATTTTAGATTTTACCATTGGATTCAGCTTTAAAACAACACACAATCTGGTATTTTGATCATTCCTCTACGTCAATCGGTTACCGAGATATTGAAAGTGCTAAACACAGTACATTGTCTAATGTTATTCTTATGTTCTTATGGAGAATAAGAACAAAATTATCTCGCTTCTTTATGAATGTATACTGACAAAACTTATTGGTATACGGCTTTATCTGGTTGTGGTCTATTGTTATTTGCTCAAAAAACAATTTTTTGCCAAAGGTTCCCGTAGCAGCAAACCTGCGTACTCAGCCCCCATGTTAGTTATTCTTATAGAGAAAAATGAAAGCGCTATGTCTCACTTAATTATGAACATAAATTAATAAAACCTCTTATATGACCTCACCTAGTTGAGTTATATTGATATTTGCCTAAATACCCATTTTTTTCGTTCCTTGTTGTAGCAAGGAAAAACCTGCGTACTCATCCCCCATGTTATTCTTATGGAGATTAATCAAAATGGAATGTATCGCTTATTTATGAATGAATATTGATGAAACTAGGTATGTAGCTTCACCTAGTTGAGTTATATTGATATTTGCATAGAAACCAATTGTTTATGTTCCTTGTTTCAGCAAACCTATGTACTTATCCCCAATGTTATTCTTATAGAGAATAATTAAAATTGTACATATCGCTTATTTGTGAATATATTTTTATGAAACTTGGTATGCGGCTTTAATTAAGACGTTGGAAATTCGCTGAGTACGCAGGTTTGCTGCGACGGGGGTATTTTTTGCTTAATTTGATTTTTCTGGGGGATGAGACCTGTCTAAAACTTATTTTTAACCCAGAAATTATAGTTAATTACAACTTTTGAAGGAAATCGTTGGGGAGCCGATTTTGAGATCAGAGTTGCAAGCATACAAGCAAGCTATAAACCTTACTCATATTAAGAGTATAGGATAAAACATTTAATCTTATATATGTATATGAATAAATAGGCCTAAAGTGCTTAGGACCTGCATTCGTTCATTACGTTAGATAAATGAACATTTAAAAGTAGGCCTAGTTTTAGCGAATTTCCCCTATTGGGAAGAAGCTATTACCGTAGGTCTCATGGTAAGACTTAAGCCCGAGACCATGATAACTTTTCATTCAGAGGTCCCCAGATGCCAAAAACACCATTCGTTCAAATTTTTATATATGTATGTATATATATATATATATATATATATATATATATATATATATATGTATATATAAATTATATATATATATATATGTTGTACATGTTATATAGGCTATATATGTGTCCGTAAGCATGATAACTCTCGTAAAAAAGGTCCAATCTTAATTAAATTTGGTAAAAATGTGTAAAGTACCATTTATTTGAACGAGTTCGAGAACCAGACGAATCGCACCATCCGAAGGGGGGTTTTGAACACCAAAAATGGGTTTTTTGGGGTTTCCACATTAAATTTTTAATTTAAATCAAATATTAATTTTTACCATTGAATTCAGCATGAAAAAAACAAACAATTTGGTATTTTGATCAATGCTCTACGTCAATTGGTTACTGAGATATTGAAAGTGCCAATCACAGTACGTTGTCTAATGTTATTCTTATGGAGAAAAAGAAAAATTATACGTCTCGCTTAAGAAAAATTGTACATCTCGCTTATTTATGAACATAAACTGATGAAATTTGGTATGTGGCTTCATCTGGTTGTGGTTTATTGTTGTTTGCACAACAAAATAATTTTTCGCCTATGGTTCCCGTAGCAAACCTAGGTACTTCGTCCCCATGTTATTCTCATGAAAAATAATTAAAACATTATATATCACTTATTTACCAATGTATATGGATGAAACTTGGCAGGTGACTTCACTAAGATGAGTTCTATTGATATTTGCATAAAAACCCATTATTTTGTGTTCCTATTTGCAGCAAACCTTCATACTCATCCCCAATATTATTCTTATAGAGAATAATTAATATTTTAAATATCGCTTGTTTGTGAATATATTTCTTATGAATCCTGTTAAGTGTTTTAATGTGTTATGTTATATATTAATTGGAAATTCGCTGAGTATGCAGGTTTGCTGCGATGGGGGTATTTTAAATAGGTAAGCTTACGGTACTTTTATATCAATCCGTTTTCTTTAATACAAAATTATTGTTATAATAGTCCATTTAGTTAGAGCTCAGAAAGTGTGGTAAGATTGAGAGCATAAAGAGAAAACCGTTTTAGTGATTTTTTAGGTTAATGTTTCAATCCAATCCGGTCCTATAATCAGAAGAATAAATGTCTAGGATTACAGGAAAAAGGTTCGTAGAGCTTTCAGATCAGGTGTGCTGAATCGATCTATTTAAGGTTTCCTACTTAACCGGAAGAAACCTCGTAAAAACAGCTGGAAGGTCACGTGATCACCAATCCAATCTGCAGTGTTGCTGGAAACACAATATTTATCGTACGAGTACCATATTTTCCTCACCAGTGTAATTGGAATTAACATTGTTTAACTGCTTACATTCTATGATAAGCTGTTATTTTATGAAACTAATATATTGTTTTGATTTCCTATTTGTATTATTAGATTAATCAATTAAGGGTTTAAATTTTCTTTCTTCATGCCCAGTGACAATTTAAAAATATCTGTACCATTATTAAACCCTTAAGGTTGGCAACACTTTATGGTATGTTGTTGATTTATGAATCAGCTGGACGCCCTCGTAAGACATCTTTGCTGCGAACATTACTCTTATGTAAATAAGCACAACTGGTCTGAAAGCTCTACGAACCTTGTTACAGGAACACCTGACATCTCTCTACGTAAAGGTTATGTTGCGCGTACTGTACAATAACAATAAATTTGCCAATAATATTATTTATTACTGTCATCCTCCCGTACATACACAAATTTTTAATTGCGATTGAAAAATGATCACATTTTTATAGTTTTAAAAATCCCTCCCAACATTTTTTTTCTATAGCGCTCTAAGCGCCATATCCCTCCCCCCTTCAGGGCACCCCTGTTAGCAACATAATTTTATCACAATTTGAAGGTAAGTTTATAAGTGAAAAAATGTTATTGTGGGGTAGACTTTCATAAGCGGAACGATATAAAAAACCGAATTGAATTGTTCGATTCGGTATATCGATTAGGTCGATATTTTTATCGATTGCACCATATTTTCTCGTTTGTATATTAGTTATTACGGTACGTCATGTTTGTTTTGTTTATCACTTAAAACTAAATTTGAAAATAAAAATAAACGAGAACGCACACAGCACACTGACGTGAGGGAATGAATTTCCTCATTAAAACCTTAAAAAGATCAAATTAAGGGTTTAAACCAACACTGGTTACATTTTTTTTTAAATAGAAACATTTTATTTTTTGGCTGTTTTGATGCTTTTGGTTATATTTAAATTCACTAATAGGATGCCAATTTTTTATATTATAAAGTTAGAAGGTGGTATTGTCGGTATAACAAGTTAGTATAGGGGCATGGGGATAGGAAATTCACTACCGTACTAATTAACATGATAATGTTGTTTCTGGCAATACATATTTGCTTAGGTAATAGTAAAATCAACGTTTATTATGAGGAAAAATGTCAAGACACCTAAACTGAAACATAACTTAGGCCTAAGCGAAACCGTAACCGAATAACCTAAATAATCAATAAACCGTATCAAACAATTTCATTCAGTTTTTTATATCGTTCCGCTTATAAAAGTCTACCCTTGTTGTGGAATTTAACCTTAATAAATTAAAGTAGGCTAATAACATTTACTTGATTAATACTGATTTGCCTTATGGAAAGCTGGTAAATTTATACTATGTGAAGATATATGTTTGCGAATTTTAAGGGAAATTTTTGGTTCCTAATAACTAAGTAGGATTGGGAGGAATTTCAGGGGTCTAAACATGTCTGCACCCCCGCACAGAGCGTCTGACAAAGCAGAGGATCATCTAAGGCATTTGCAGGTAAAATTACTTAAGTTTTTTTTTAGCAGAATTACTGCAATTAGACAACGGACCCTTATATTCTAATTTTATCCATTTTTAGTTATTTACAGTATGATAAATTTGCCTAAGGTTAACTCCGCAAAACGCTGTATGGCACTAAAAAATAATTTCCTAAGTTTAATGCACACTTTGTTTTTCTTCGGACATTTAAAAAAAAACTATCAATGTCACATCAGGAAGTTAAGTATTTCCTACATGTTGAACAAAATTCAATTTCTGATGGGAGTCCAGGCCTAAGGCTTTTATCACAATTGCATTTTCATAATCTTATATTAGCAGAGAATATTGGGACACCAAAAATTGGGCCTAATGAAATTACATCATGCCTCCCTGGAGGGGAGGAGGTGCAGCACAAAATATCAGACTGTGACTCGGGGGAGCGAAGGGTTAAGGGCTGCGTGAAACGACACGATTAATGGAGCTAAACTTCAAAATCGTCAGTTAAGCTACAGAAACGAAATACTGTACGCCACAATCCAATACCTTTACTTAATAATTAATATGTGACGTGACAGTGGGGAGGGGAGGGTAAGTTAATAAGCAGCGTGACACTGGGGGGGAGGGGGTAAAAAGGGCTGAATATAGTGTGATGTAATTTATGCATGGCCCCTTACTAGGTCTACAGGTACTTTGGTATTATACGGATACCACCCTTATACAGCGCGCTGCGGCAGTTATGTTAGGATGGGTTATCATAAAAATGATTGTAGGACTTTTCTTGTTTCATTACGAATCGAATGATACCTGATGAGTCATACTTCCGGCCGCCAAACCCCCTCCAAATAGGCCAAGGTCAGGTCGTTGACTGGAGCGCGCGCATCACCTGTCACCGCCTGTATCTGGGTCAGTCTCATGAGTGATTTATTGCCGTGCACTACGTTACATTTGTTTTCATAATGAGTGACGTTCTTTTGGTGTGGGATTACCTCAAAATGAAGAGGAAACCGTACGTATTTTTATGATAACCCATCCTAACATAACTGCCGCAGCGCGCTGTATGTTTGGCGGAGTACATGTGGCGATCGGGTGTGGCTGCTAGCGGCGGCGACGCATTCAACACGATCCTAGCGGACATCGCTGCCTTTTGGGAGGCACAACACAAAGACCGCTCATCAGAATGATGTAAAATTTGTACAGTAAGTCAATAAAAGTACGTTTTTTCGATTTATGTAGTTATCCTTTGTATCCGGTAAAAATTTAACCTCCAAAAATAGTGGCATCCGTATAATACCAAAGTACCGGTCTACATAAAGGTAATCTAAAAACTAATTAAATTAAAAACAAATTAACCATGATTGGTACATAGTATGTATATTTATTAAACATTAACATATTAGTTTTACTTGCCACAAACAGTAGGCCCCACTACATTTGAATACATTTTTAAAGTGAGTTATTTTTCATCTGCTGCTTTCCATCCTTTGGGCTGATCATCTGGAGTCAAGGATAAATCCCACTTGACTGACCATGGACCTCCTACACTACTTTTACCGGTCGGTACAATAGGGGGGAATAATGTCCAACCTTCCTGTACAGCATACTTCTTAATCATCCCAACCAAACCAAATGTAACGGCGCAGAGAGTTCCAAGTGTACCACTTTTTGCAGCAGCTCCAACAACACCACCAGCAGCAAACCCTCCATAGAAGTAATTCCAGAAGTCATCCTTATTACGAATGTCGGTCGACAAACATGTAACTGCAGCAAATGTTGATCCAACAGCCATCAAAGGTAAAGTAATAGTAGCATACCTTAAAGCAATATTCCCAATTCCAACTGGTTTAGAAATAGTAATAACATCTAAAGTGCTCCAAGATACACCGAAGAAAATTCCTAATTTATTCATATAAATTACTTTCTTCAAACAATCCTCTCCATCGGGAGTATCATAATATTGATAGCCTGGGATTCTATTAAGCCAGGGAAGGGGTGTGTGATTAGGATCGTCACCACTTCTTGACATCTTCACAATAAACTCTAAATGAACACTCCACTACTAACACCAATTCGACATTGCTCAAGGATGACTCAAGCAGAAGCAGAAGCAGACAGAATGACAAATTTTTTCTACCTCTAAAAACTTGGTGAGCACTTTTTCGCCTACAAAATTTAGAGGTTGTTTGGTCGATATCGAAAAATTTTACCAACCGGTTGTTTTATCGATTGAATGTTGACTACGATAGTAGATAGATGTTTTCGAAGTTGGAAGTTGGAAGGAAAATGGTGGTTGTTGGAATACAAAATGAGTAGCGCTAGTAGATCTTATGAAGCTGAAACGTTCGAAGATTTTATAGGAGTTTAAGAGTTTATAGGTACTTTAAATTATGGATATGGAAAGTTAATATAACTCATAATAACTGAGCCTTTCAAGTCCTTAGCTATAATTAAGCCTATTACTTGGGCAAGGAATGGGTTTAATTTCATACTAGTTTAATTTATGAACAATTTTTCTCTTATCACAAGTAATTTAGAGATACCGATTAGTTATCTTAACCCTACCTTGGGGTCTTTGTATTTATGATTGCAACCAATTTGTAAATCTAAAGGCATCTTATCTGTTTAAGACCTTGTATACATTACTTAATTAACTTAGCATTACAAAGTTTATTTAAATTGGGTATATCTTTTGCCATATTAAGTGGATGTAAGGTATTTCAATTTCAAATTGTCCAATGGCCAAACTTATACTTCAACAGGCCCTAGTCGAGTCAGCTTAGAACTTCCACAGTGGTTTCCATTTCCAAGTTTAACTTCTCGGCAGTTGGCAATCTCCAATCATCCAGTAGAATGAACGAACAATCGGTTGATGAAACGTTGCGGTATCGTCTGTTCGATATCGACCAAACAACCTCTAAATTTTGTAGGCGAAAAAGTGCTTACCTAAAAGCTTCAATCTACTAGAGCTAGAGTTTGGTTGGACAGAGGTTAAAAACACTAACCGACAGACGAAAAGTAACAGAAAAACATTAGTTAACATGGAGTAATATGTTATATTTATTTTATATACATAAAGATAATTTATTTATAATAAATTAACAACCTTCCTTCTCCATCGAGAAAGCTGCATAAAATACAAAGGATGCAGTACAAACATTAACAAACAGAATACAATTTTGAATTTTAAATGTTGATTATATAGATGGTTTCTTAGAATTGTGACAGAATGTTTTAAGGCTGTAGCAGAAATCTTGTTTAAAACTTCATTTTTCAGGCCGAATATTTTCCAAAATAAACACAGCAAATTTGATATGGTTGCTATTGAACCGATTAATAGTCCAATTACTTAATATTTGGTCATTCCGTATTTTTCCTTTAGATATGATTTTGTGGGTTCGTAAATTTTTTTTTGTCACTGTCCACTTCATTCGGTTGAGTTTTACAAGTCTCAAACCTCACAGTAGGGTCAACAATATAACCAGTGTTTTTTTAATCTAATACCACAATATCACATCTCCTGTTTGAAACTTTCTCTGATATACAGGGCACTTCCTCAAAGACTGTAAAATTATTTTCACGGAAAGAATCGGCAATAATCCTTATAATTGAGTGATGCCACTATTCCTCAAGAGCTCTCCAAATGGGCAAAATCCAAGGATACCGTATGTGGCAAAGACTCATGTACATAACTCTCAGTGCTAGAACATCGCATGCACTAAAGCACAGGAAGATCCCGGATTTGACCTCACAGGAGCAACATCACCAATCATTTTCAGGGATTCTTTATATTCTGATGTTGTGAGCCCTTCCATACGGTGAAAGGATAGGTTGGCTAGGGCATATTCTTCAAAAAGGCTCACTCCTCGTCCTTTGTATGGTAAAGAGCACCAGTTTTCATATTCTCTTTTAGCGAATTTCCCCTACAGGGAAGAAGCTATTACCGTAGTGGCATGGTAAGACTTAAGCCCGAGACCATGATAACTTTTCGTTTTGAGGTCCCCAGATGCCAAAAACACTATTCGTTCAAATTTATATATATATATATATATATATATATATATATATATATATATATATGTGTGTGTGTGTGTGTGTGTCCGTAAGCACGATAACTCTCGTAAAAAAGGTCCGATCTTAATGAAATTTGGTACAAATATGTAAAGTACCATTTATTTGAACGACTTCGAAAACCAAATGAATCGCACCATCCAAAGGGGGGTTTTGGGGCGTTTTGTACCCCAAAAATGTGTTTTTTGGGGTTTTCACAGGTAATATAAATTTAAATCAAATTTTAATTTATACCATTAGGTTGAGCTTAAAAAAACAAACAATTTGGTATTTTTATCATTGCTCTACGTCAATTGGTTACCGAGATATTAAAAGTGCTAAAACACAGTACGTTGTCTAATGTTATTCTTATGGAGAAAAAGAAAAATTGTATATCTCGCTTATTTATGAACATAAACTGACGAAATTTGGTATATGGCTTCATATGGTTGTGGTTTATTGTTGTTTGCACAAAAAAACTATTTTTCGCCTATGGTTCCTGTAGCAGCAAACCTAGGTACTCGGTCCCCATGTTATTCTTATGGAAAATACTTAAAATGTTATATATCGCTTATTTATGAATGTATATGGATGAAACTTGGTATGTGACTTCACATACATGAGATCTATTGGTATTTGCATAAAAACCCATTATTTTGTGTGCCTTGTTGCAGCAAACCTGCGTACTCATCCCCAATGTTATTCTTATGGAGATTAATTAATATTTTAAATATCGCTTGTCTGTGAATACATTTCTTATGAATCCTGTGAAGTGTTTTAATGTGTTATGTTATATGTTCATTCGAAATTCGCTGAGTATGCAGGTTTGCTGCGACGGGGGTATTTTGTAAATTTGACCTCAAAATGTTAGAAAAACACTCAATTTTGGTTATAACCATTTTATAGAGCTTAAAAAAAACAAATAATTTAGTACCTTGAATCATTAACCTAGGTTAAGTGGTTGCGGAGAAAATCCAAAAAAAAACGTGTCCCATGTTAATCTTATGGGAAAAAGGTTTTTAGATTTTTCTCAGATAGTTTTACTAAAAACTTCACATTTCTGTTTATTGATGTGTTTAGCTCAACAAAACAAACATTTTGGTTTTTTAATCGTTGTTCTACGTCCAACCGTTGCAGAGATATTCAAAGTGCTAAATACAGTACGTTGTCCAATGTTATTCTTATGGAGAATAAATAAAATTCTATATCTCGATTATTTATGAATGTATATTGATGAAACTTGGTATGTGGGGCTTCAACAAGTTGTGGTATATTGATATTAGCACAAAAAACAAGTTTTTTGTTCATAGTCCCCATAGCAGCAAACCTGCATACTCAGCCCCCATGTTATTCATATGGAGAATAAGTAAAGTTGTATATCTCCCTTAATTATGAACCTATACATTAAGAGAACTTGGTATGTAGCTTCACCTGGTTCAGTTGTATTGATAATTGCAAAAAAAAACACATTACTTATCTTCCTCGTTGCAGCTAATCTGCGTCCTCAACCCTAATATGTTATTCTTATGGAGAATAAATAAAATGCTATATATCACTTATTTATGGATGTATTTTTGTGGAACTTGGTAAAAATAGCTCTATGTAGTAGTGAGTCACATATATATGCATTGGAAATTACCTGAGTACGCAGGTTTGCTGCGACGGGGGTATTTTGGAGTTCTTGCCTCAAATGTTTAACAGATTTAAATTGGTTAAGACTAACATCTTTCAATTTAAGTTGTTTGAAACAAATTTCCTTTTCTCTTTCAACATTTCTAAATTGACATATATATATATATATATAAGTAGGATACCCCCCACTATAGCAAGCCAATCAGAAGCCAGCATTTTGGTCACGTGACTCGTGACGTCATTAGGCCCCGCCCCCAAGATGGCGGCGCCCATGTTTCCCGCCAAATTCCCTAACCTCACTTTTCCCGCCAAATTTTCTAACCTCACTTTTCTCCCTCCATATTGTGCAGTGTTGCCAACCTATGGCTATTATATACAGTATTATATATATGCTCTATGCTATTATACTCTATAGGTACACCATCATACGCTACCAACCTAGCAGAACTAAATAAGGTAAGTAAAATAAGTCAGATTGTTATGCAATAGGTTTAATATATAAAAAGAATATGACAATAATAAAAATTATACATGATTATATTTATATATATATATATATATATATAAAAGAGTACTATATAAAACAGTATACATGATAATTTTAAAAAAGAGTATATATAAAGAAGTTAAAAAGGGTAACAATAACTAATATACATGATTATATATGTTAGCGGTCTACGGCATCCTCGTCTGTGTCCTCATCCTCCCTGAAACAGAAAAACCCGAGGATTAGACTAGTTATAACCGGTTAAAATACAGCTCTGTGATTGGTCGGAATAAGCTCACACCCCATTGGTCGTCTTAGGCGTTCTGATCGCTGATTGGTCCATCCATACACCTTTACCACTGGCGGCTTACCTCGTTCACTCTGTTCCAGGCTTTTGTGTTGGTCAGAGGTCTCTGCGCTGCTCCATTCTTTGATATTGTGGTATAGTGAGTTTGTGATAGTATTGTGCAATTGCAGTAAGTGCTAGCTATAATTTACCGTTAGTATTTAACGCGTATTATATTTGAGACCTAACCTCAAATTTATTGCATAACATAACCCTACTTTTGCGTGTATAACATAACCTCACTTTATTATTTTAATTTTCTAGCCCTAGTGTTGTATTTGAGTAGAAGAGGTTGCTGGAGATAGAGACGGATGGAGGCGCTGTGTTGCTGAGGCCAAGTACCGACTGGGGTACAGATGGCCATGGCAGTAAGCAAGTAAGTGTTGTATTTACTCAAGTCGAGGTTTTACATAACCTCACGTTTTGTTATCATAACCTCACTTTTGAGAGTAAACATAACCATAATTTTGCGTGTATAACCTCACTTTATTATTTTATTTTCTAGCCCTAGTGTTGTATTTACTCAAGTCGAGGTTTTACATAACCTCACTTTTTCCCTAACCTCACTTTATTGTTTTGATTTATTATTTAAATTTTATTTTGACTTAAGTAGTAATGGCTAGTGTTGTTGAGCCTGTCGAAGTCCTCAGTGACGAGCAGGCGTATGTAAAGAAATTTCGATTGTACGGTACTGAAACTATTTTCAAATTTTCTAACCCTCCTCCCGATACTAGTGAGATAGATTGGCTCAGACAAGATTTCGCCAAAATTGTGAATGAGATGAAAGGCCAAGCCCATGAAAACGATCAGCTCGGCTTTACTTTGCAGAGTCTTAACCTAAAAGGTAGATATCCGGGGTTTGTTGTTTTTCGGCCCACTGGTGAAATTGAGGAAGACATCCTTTGGCAAATTTTTGGGGGAATAGTACAGCCAAATTCTGAATCCATAAAGTCCACTGACACTTTTAAAGTAGAATGTACCCGAGTTAATCTCCCTGCAGGTTCTGGGAAGTTAAGACCCGGCTTGTATAATACGTTTGAAGAGGAGTGTAATGCGAGGAAGGGAATCGTAGTTATTAAAAATAAAGACAACCTGTGTCTTCCCAGGGCTTTGGTGGTGGCTATCGCTCAAGCTACAAAATATCCTCAATACAGAGCGATTCGGCAGGATGATAAAAAAAGGTAAACCGTTAGGGCTCAGGAACTTATTCGGCGGGCTAGGGTGGAGATGTCCGAGGATGGCGCTGGAATCCCCGAACTTGAAAAGTTTCAACTTGAAAAGTTTCAAGACTTGCTGAAAGAGTTCAAAATTACCGTGTTCAACTATGACAATAAAGGCCGGCAAGTTTATTTTGAGGGACGTGTTGAAAATTCAAAATTTCAAATCAACCTGTTGTTTAATAATGGCCACTATAACGTAATCACTAGTCTGACTGCTGCTTTTGTTTGTAAATATGTTTGCGAAGCGTTCCACGTCCCTTACGATCACAAGGGTGAGCACCGATGTTCAAGCATCTGTTCTCAGTGTCAGACCATCTCACCTCCCTGCAAAGAGGAGCATGGGGGAATAGTTTGTCCAAAATGTCACATGACTTTGCGGAATCAGCGGTGTTTCACTGCTCACCAAGTCGATAGATGTAAAGCTGTTAAAAAGTGCCTTGACCGCGGTAAATTATTTTGGATTAGAGACAGATGCACACCCCACAAGTGCGGTGAAGTCTATTGCAAACCTTGCGGCTCCTTCCAAGATCCTAATCATAATGTTTCATGCAGCGAGACGAGGGTAAGCCTAAACGCAAGGACTACCTATTCATTTTCTTTGACCTGGAGATTCGTCAAGACGAGTCTGTCCCCTCTGACCCCGAGCAAAAATTACATAAAATAAACTTGTGCGTTTCTCAACAGTTTTGCTTTAATTGTATAGAGTCTAGATTTTGTATGACATGTAGAAACTGTACGAGAGTCTCTGACCCGGTTAAAGATTTCATGGAATATGTCATGGAAGTTAGGAAACAGTTCAAAAATGTCTGTGTGATCGCCCACAACGGCCAAGGCTTTGATTTTCAGTTTTTGTTAGAGTATGTGTTGGAACAAACTAAATTCACACCAGATCTGGTCATGAGGGGAACCAAAATTATTCTCATGGAAATGGACAACGTGAGGTTTGTGGACTCACTCAAATATTTCCCCATGGCCCTCGCTGCGATCCCTAACGCCTTCGATTTGCCTCCCGAGAGAAAGAAGGGCTACTTTCCCCACTTGTTTAACACTCTGGCAAACCAAGATTATGTAGGCCCTATGCCCGTCAAAAAGTTCTATTGCCCCGAGTCAATGTTTGAAAAACCACACAAGGCTTTTGAAAGCTGGTACGATGCGAGAGTGGATGAAAACTATGTCTTTGACTTTAAAAACGAAATCTTAGAGTACTGCATCTCTAATGTGGAGATCCTAGCTCAGGCCTGTCAGATCGATATTCCTCCAAGAGTGTAATGTTGAACCTTTCCTAGAGGCTGTAACGATCACTACTGCTTGCAACTTGGCCTTCCGCCGCAAATTTTTGAAACCAAACACGATCGGCCTCATCCCAAAGAACGGTTACCGTTTAGTGGATAACCAGTCAGCTATCGCCATTCAGTGGCTCAGCTGGGAAGAAGAGAACGCCGAGTGAGGATCGAGCATGCGGGGCGGGGTAAAGAAGTAAACATTAACGGGCTGAAAGTAGATGGGTTTGACGGGGAAAACATCTATGAGTTTCACGGGTGCTACTGACAGGGATGCCCCAAATGCTTCCCTTACAATCGAAAGGCGACTCTGAAGGAGGATCCCTCAGACTCACTTCACCTGAGGTCTGAGAGAACCAAGTCCAAAATAGCTAAGTTTAATGACTACGAAGTAGTCGAGATGTGGGAGTGTGAGTTTCGTAAAGTAAAGAAAGTACAAAAGCTCACACACTTTGACTCTCTCCCCATATTGAACAACCTTCCTCTAGACACTAGACAAGCTCTCTTTGAGGGCAGAACGGGCAACTCCAAGACTTGCCACAAATATGAAGGGGAGAACAAATCGAGTATGTGGACGTGTGCTCTCTCTATCCGTATGTGTGTAAGTACGGTAAGTATCCCCTTAGTCATCCTACGATTTGCGTGGGTGACAGGGAGTGCAGACAGAGAGGGCTTGGTGTAGATGGTTTGCTCAATTGTAAAGTCCTGCCGCCTCGGGATCTCTACCACCCGGTACTCCCAGCTAGGATGAACAAGAAACTCATGTTTGCCTTGCGTAGGACTTGCGGGGAAACTCAGAATCAGGTGGAGTGCAATCATGAGAGTGAGGAAAGGGTATTGGTAGGGACTTGGACGTTGGACGAGGTGGGGAAGGCTATAGAGAAAGGTTACGTTGTGTTGGACATGTACGAGTTGTGGGAGTACGAGGTAGCCACTTATGAAAAAGGGGGGCTTTTACAGATTTTATCAATATTTTTTAAAAAATGAAGCAGGAAGCCTCAGGCTATCCTAGCTGGTGTGAAACTGAGGAAGACAAAGACCGGTACGTGCGGGACTACTTTACTCATGAAAGAATCAAATTAGAGAAAAACAAAATTGTTAAGAACGGGGGTTTGAGACAATTGGCTAAATTAATGTTAAAGTCATTTTGGGGAAAATTCGGGAAGCGGGAGAACCAAACCAAGGCCATGATTGTCAGAGACTCAAAGACTCTCTTTGAAATGGTGACAAGTCCAGAAATACAAGTAAACCGAATTCAGACTGTTAATGAGGAGGTAGTAGTAGTTAGCTGGGAGTACCTGGAGGAAGTCGGTGAGCCCAAACGAAACGTAAATGTTGTGATTGCTGCCTACACTACAGCCCAAGCGAGACTTAAGCTCTATGAACATCTGGAGGCCCTGGGAGGTCAGGTCCTCTACTACGACACCGACTCGGTTCTCTACATTTATAAGGGAAGTTTGTATAAGGTTCCTACGGGAGATTACCTCGGGGAAATGACAGATGAATTGGCTGATGATTACGGGCCTGGCTCTTTCATCGTAGAGTTCGTTTCTGGGGGGCCAAAAACTTACACGTACCTTGTCTGGTCAACCAAAGAACAATGTCTGAAAACCGTTCGTAAAATCAAGGGCCTCACCCTCAATATGAAGACTTCCGAAACATTAAACTTTGAAGCTCTGAAACAAATGGTCTTTAGTGAAAGTGTACAAAAACTGAAAATGAACGAATCTAGAATCAGGAGGACTAAAGACCGCGATATTGTAACTGTAAGCGGAACTAAGGTTTTCCAAATTACTGGACCAAAATGGAAGCTCGAAGGTGAGTACGATACACTGCCTTACGTCTACAAAATTCAAAGACTTGAATAAAACAACACCGGAAGTGCATGGGGGAGCAAATATCTCCCCCTAACCCATAATGAATCATACTTCCCCCCTCCCGCGGATCGCTCTGCCTTGGTTCCTCGGTCGGAGGAAGTTTGGGAACAAAATATCGGTTGGATCTTTATATATATATTTTAAGGATTCTCTAAAGAAGGGATTATAAAAAAGTATCTAAATTCTCCAAGTACGATGAATTAGAATATAACATTTATTTTGACAGCGGTGAAAAAACCCTAGGATGTCTGACTGACTCGTTTGTGTTAGATGACGAGTGGGGCAACCCGGAAGACTGCCCATGCATTGACCTTACGATTTATGATGAATTTTTTAAAGAACACGTGCACCACATGTTAATTAAGTTTAAAAAACCTGACAACTAGTTGTAACCGGTTTAAATACAGCTCTGTGATTGGTCGGAATAAGCTCGCACCCCATTGGTTGTAATTAGGGGTTCTGATCGCTGGTTGGTTGATACTTTTAGCGCTCTTTATTCTCAAACGTTAATTTCACTCTGCCTCGGTCACTTTTTCTGCTGCTCCTGCCGAGGTAAGACGTGTCCCTACGTAGCTCTGATCTGTACTATTGCACAATACTTGACAAAATGTCTCACTTAACTTCTTATGTATTTAACGATCAACCCGTTGCTGTACTGTTTGACGGTGAAAATAATCCTTGGTTCAATGGAAAAGAAGTGGCTCAAATCCTGGGCTACTCTAACCCTAAAAAAGCTCTTCTAGCACATATCATTGAAATATACAAATCAACTCAACCGGAAGTAGTTGGGACCCAAGATGGGTCCCAACTCAATTATCATGATTCTAAAGTAGTTTTTATATTAGAACCGGGTTTATACGAGTTGATTTGTTCCTCCAAACTACCAGTTGCTAAAGCATTTAAATACTGGGTTTTTGAAGAAGTCCTGCCTTCCATTAGAAAGTATGGAGTGTATCAAATCAAACAGGAGAATAATCAGTTAAAAAATCAAAACTCTCAACTCTTGGCTGGAATTACAAGGTCTCTGGAGAACAACTAAAAGCTAGCTCAAATTAACCCAGAATTTAAAACTACAAACGACATAATGTGTAAAGAAAACCAGTCACTTAATGAGTTGTTGACTGAACAGGCACCGAAGGTTGCTGTTATGTCAGACGACGATGAACTTAAACATGTTTTATGTGTTCTTTATAAAAAAAAACCTTCTGGAGTTGTACGAAGTCTCTGAGTACAAATGTATTCGCATACAAAAAAGAAAATTTAACGAAGCTCTCATTAAAGCCAAAAATGAAGGTTTCGTACTTTGTTTCATCAAGTCTCCTGTTCCTAACGGGATTAATGTACTTAACAAAGCAAAAGAAGTAATGAAGAGTTATGGTATGCACTTTGACTTTGATTGAGGCGCATGGCCAACACCCCGGCTACTCCTTCGAACGGTCTATGTATGAATGAGGGGTCTTACAGACCTCGGGTGAATGAAGGACTTTGTACATCGAGGAGCCTAGCTAACACCTAGGCTACTCCTTGGAACAGTCCGTACGGTGGGGACTTGTAAAATTTAAAATTAAAATACAAAAAGAAAAACGGGGGAGGCAGCTAGTTTACTTTCGGAAGGCCTCCACGGGCCATGGCGGGCCATGGTATCTTTAAAAATACTCTATCCTTTGTTTGCTAAAAAAGGAGACGACATTAGTTCGTTCTGGGCTACAACCAGGTAATCTGATTGGCTCACGCACGGAATAATGTTAAACCTGGGTGAACATGCACGGGTGGGCTCAAACCCCACTCAAGCAAACAGATACTTACTTATTCCGAGTATACGGGGTTCATCACGGCGTACACCAGGTTTCTAGGCGGTAGCGGTAGTGGCGCTAAAACTTGCGGCTCTATCTCGGAGTAAACGTCCTACACCACTCTACGAAAGACAACCTTAGGTGTTGGACGTGGAGGAGGTGGCCGCCTGTGGAACGACACTACATATTCGAAGCACAGCAGTATGCAGGACATTTTAATCAGTACTGACCGAGCGTTACTGCGATAAGTGTTATCAAGAGGAAGTTGCAGAGGAAGTATGGCGTGGTGTCTGATAAGCGTTTTAGCGGACAAGCTATTTGTCTTTGTTATATTTGTTACGAGCTTGATATTTATTTATATAATGAGAATCACTGATGTAAGTATAAAACTAGTGTCCCATGTAAAATGGTCGGTAAGACAGCTATAGCTGAGGAGCTGCACAGACCGGCCAGGATCAGTTACTCCAGGCGTAAAGTCAACCTTAAGGGGCTAAACGATCTGTATCAGGCTGATTTCATTGAAATGCAGCCTTATGCGAAAACTAACAAAGGCTACAAATATATTCTTACCATGATTAACTGTTTGTAAAAACTAGCTTTTGCCGTACCTCTAAAAGACAAGTCAGGGCCAGAAGTCGCTAAAGCCTTAGAACCTATCTTAGCTAAACATAAAATGAAAAACTTTCACACAGACCAGGGTACAGAGTGGTTCAACAAACATGTAAACGCATTAATGAAGAAATACAAAATCAACCATTACGATACCTATTCCGAACTAAAGGCTAGTATTGTAGAAAGACTGAACAGAACGATTAAGACAAAAATGTACAAGTTATTTACTGCCAGAGGTAGTTATGAGTGGGTAAGTCTATTGCCAGTAATCAAAAAATCGTACAACAACACTAAACATAGAACAATAGGTATGAAACCCAAGGATGTAAAACAAAAACATGTCAAAGACATTCTAAAGAGAATAAATAAAGTTAAAAAACCCAAACATAAAGTCCTTAAACAAAAATTGAAAATTAGGTGACAGTGTTAGAATCAGTAAAGCTAAAAGAGTGTTTAAAAAAGGCTATTTACCAAATTGGACAAATGAGACGTTTACAGTATACGCCATTAAACCGACAAGACCAGTAACATACATATTGCAAGACAACAGAGGGGAAATACTTAAAGGTGGGTTCTACGCTGAGGAAATTAGCAAGTCAAAAACCGGTAACGTTTATTTAGTTGAAAGAGTTTTAAAAAGGAAAGGAGACAGACTCTTTGTACGCTTGAAGGTATATGATAGCAGCCATGACAGTTGGATTGACTCAGTTGGATTTGGTATGATAGCGGCATCCGGGAAGTATATATCAGTTGTAATCAGTAGTGAGTAATCAGTAAGGATGCGGGTTGAGAAGTAGGAAGTCGAGCTTTCCGTTCAAAACTTTGACCAATATATCGGGTCGGGCATGGTTAAAAAGAACAAACACGGTATTTTATTACCTGATTCAATACGCTGTATTGTATGTGGGCCAAGTTCCTCTGGGAAGACCAATGTTTTATTTAATTTGCTATTTGATCCGAACGGCCTGAGGTTTGAAAATGTCTATGTTTGTTCAAAGTCCCTCTATCAGCCAAAGTACGGATTTCTAAAGAAGGTAATGCCTAAGGAGGTCGGTTATTTTGCGTATGATGACAATAGTCTAGTTGTACACCCAAACGAAGCTAAACCAAACTCTACAATGATCTCTGACGATATTTCCTGCGAAAAACATGACAATATTCACAGTTATTTCACTATGAGTAGACATAAAAATATAGATACATTTTATTTAGGGCAGACATACAGTGCTATACCCAAGCAGCTGGTAAGGGACAACTGTAACTTTGTTATTTTATTCAAACAAGACGAAAGGAACCTAAGACATGTGTACAACGATCATGTCACTACCGACATGTCCTTTGACAAATTTAAAGAGTTGTGCGCTCAAGCGTGGCGAGACAACTTTGGGTTTCTGGTGATTGACAAGACTCTAGACCCTTATAAGGTAAGGTACAGAGTAGGCATGGACGGTTTCGTGACAGAGCTATAATGGTACGCATCTACACGTACAACGATTTAAGAGGCTTTAACGCTAAACTCAATAATGTCAAGTTAAACTTGTGCTCTTTTTATTACAAGGACAAGAATAAATTATGTGGAAACTACTGCAGTAAGAAACCCCCGAATGGGTACCAGTTTAACAAAAGATGCTGGAGACATAAAAAACTAAAAAGATCCGCTGTGATTCCGCCTGTAGGTAGTTTTATTAATTATATCTGCGAGTGAGAGAACTTATAACCGAGATACATTGCTTAGTTTTATAAACAAATGCGAAGAAAAAAACGTACCGTTGGAACTTGTGATATATCACAACTGTACCGTGTGAGACCCACAAAATATGATATCTAGATTCAGGCCGTTCCCCGAGTTTTTTGGACAAGTATTGCCTTTACGGAACTTGCATGGAAGTGTTAATTTTACACAGATCTGCAATGAAATGCTGCAATATGGATGGAAGTTCCCATTTGCTTCACGGTGTATACTTCTAACAGAACGCAGTATCCCCATAAGATCACCAATGACAGTCTATAAAAAAAATTCAAGCTTAAAATGTCACATCGATATTAGTTATAATATCGGATACACGAACGTGCCTCCTAGTATCCCTAGATGCAACAGGAATAAACCGTTTAACGGTGTTAATAATTTGTGCCAGGGATTGTATACTACAGAGTTTCTCAAACTGGCCCTGCCCACACTACCAGTACAGTGCGAGAGATTCGGTATAAGTCTAAACAATGGCGTGTACAGTGTAACAAATAGAGTGCTATTTGACCAGTGGAGAGCGTTCACAGGAGCGAACTCGAGCGAATTCTGGCTTTTAAATTCTTTTTTACTGCAAGACCTCAACGAACCTAGGCCTATGGCGTTACTCAGACGATTCATGCAAAACACAATTGAAAGTGATAAGTACACCGTAGCAGAGATACCTCAATGGAGAGACGGGTGGAAGCGTTCTTTTGTATTCAGGAGTTTTGCCGATTGTTATGTGATCCCCAGGTTCGATGCGAGAGAACACAGGTACTACAGAGGTATGGACTTTAGCGCTGGTGTTTCACTGTTGGATATTATCGAGTACATACGGAGGCATAAGAGGCGTGCCTTGTTTTTCAGGCAAGTCGAAATGCCTTAAATCTAGATGCGCTGATTGAAATCTATCATTTATGACTATGAAGCGAAACAGTAAACAACAACTGACAAACCGACTCATAGAGCTACGTAATGCTATTAAGAGAAAGTATAAAATGTTTAAGGAAGGATCCGAGGAAAGTGATATTATGCTTGAGAAACAGTATAAACCAATTATTCAAGAACTTATAAAAACAACCACAGCTACCCTGACATAAAAACTGAACCCGAAACCTTTAAAGAAGAACCAATGGACTACAATACGACAGATGATGATGATGAAGGAGAAGCTGAATTTATTCCGCAGAGTGTATCAACACCTGAAAGCAGTGGGTTAAAGCAAATTGTATCGACCCCTTCGGGACTGGAAACAGCGTCCCAATATATGGAAGGTCAGTTTGGTAACCCCATGACGGTGAGGTATATGACACTTCTTTTAAAAGATGCTAGCGGTAAGGTCCGAGTTATTGATCATGACTACGGCCCTAGATACGAAGGCACTACTTTAATGATGGGAGATAAGGTGTTAGACTTTGACAACGATGGAACTATTCTAATAAACAACACAAGATATAAACCTACTGAGACTTTGACAACGATGGAACTATTCTAATAAACAACACAAGATATAAACCTACTGAAGGCTTGTATGAGCTCATATTTAAGATAACCCCTGACGAGGATATATACGAGCTTTACCTACAGACCCCAGCGATGCATTGACAAAGGTATACGTGGAAAACACTTGTGAATCAAAGCTTGGACCTATAACCACTAGCCTAGACCAATTGCGATCGGATTTAACGAGTATTAAGCCCCGACTGGTGAAGTGTGAAGGTATAATAAGTAGCAATAAAGATGTTCACGATAAACAGTTGAAGAAATTTGGTACCATGGTCTTTAATTATACAAACAGAAAACAAACTGGGAGGTCTGCCACGCCGAATGAAAACGATTACCTAAACTGGGAAGAGCTGTTCAAATTACCAGATGAAGAGGAAGAGGAATATGAGGAAGAAATCGTGGAAGGTGATACTGTTCCTTTCCCCAATTTCCTCAGGACGAACGATGAATATGACAAAGATAACCCACTAGCTAACTCCGAGCCAGTTTATGTATAAAAGGAAAAGTTTTCTTTATAACTGACAAAAATGTGTTGGAGTGCAACGAAATTACAACGGATAATATTAGCGCTTGCAATAAATGGCTAACACAAGAAGGAAACCTCTCAGACGTAAGCTAGCAGTTGTGCGAGGCGGAGGTATTGTTTCATCTGTTCTTAATAAGACTATAGACTTACTACCTGTTGAATTAAATCTTCCCGGTTATCAGTACTGCGGACCTGGCACGAGGTTAAAAGAGAGATTGGCTAGAGGTGACAAAGGAATAAACGGGCCAGATGCGGCCTGTAAGGTCCATGATATAGCATACTCTCGTTACAAAGATTCAGAAAGGTGAAGGCAAGCGGACAAGGAGTTGGCGGAACGCGCTTGGCAAAGATTCAAGTCTAGTAACGCTAGTGTTGGTGAAAAAGCCGCTGCTTGGGCAGTCACAACAGCCATGAAAGCAAAAACAAAGTTGGGGGAGGTCGTAAAAAGAAACGCTCTGCTAAACGCCCGAAGGGTAGAGGATTGTATCTTAGACCGTCGTGAGACAGGTTAGTTTTACCCTACTGATGACAAGTCGTTGCAATAGTAATCCTGCTCAGTACGAGAGGAACCGCAGGTTCGGACATTTGGTTCATGCACTCGGTCGAGCGGCCGGTGGTGCGAAGCTACCATCCGTGGGATTATGCCTGAACGCCTCTAAGGCCGAATCCCGCCTAGATGGCGCCGACATCCACTTGGAGTCCCGTGAGCGAAGGCTCAAAACAATGTGACTTTACTAGGCGGGTCGTACTAAGGGCGGCCCGTCGCACGAGCCGGTGGCTGCGTTCCGTAAGTGGACGGCTCGGGCAATTATGTTCGTGTCCGTACTGGTCGTGGCTTAACCTGGGTCAACCCTTCGGGGAGTTCGATGTCGGGACTCGGAATCGTCTGTAGACGACATTTTAAGGAAGGCGCCGGCTGTAAAAGAAAGAAAAGGGGAGGCCGCAAGAAAAAAACATCTCAATACCAATGAAGCCGCTTACAAATTACGATTTAATAAAATACGCGAGGTTATTGAATATTCCTAATTTCAGAGGGGTTTATATGAGGAACAGTCTACCGAAAAACCCGAGAAAATGTGAATCTGCGATAGTTAACTTGGACAGTACAACCGGTCCAGGCACGCACTGGGTATGTTAAAGGAAGATTTATAAAAAAGCCTATTACTATGACAGTTTTGGAAACCTAAGACCACCACCGGAAATTTCTAAGTATTTGGGTGAATGTGAGATGTACTATAACTACGAGAGACAACAGATTTTTGACTCAGTTGTTTGTGGACATTTGTGTTTAAAGTTTCTCTGTAGTAATGTTCTGTCTAAATGGGGTAACTAGTATTTTATCCCACGAGCTAGCGTTTCCTATTGATGTTAGCGAGGGTACATGGGAACTTGGTTTAATTGAACTAACAACTTATAATTCTATACCGAACATTGAAAAATACATAAATGATACGTTTTACTGCGGTGATGATTAAAGGATTACAATCCCTGAAGGGTCTTACGAAATTGAGGACATTGAAAAATACATACAGTCGCAACTGCAAAAAGAAGTATAATTTACTTTGAAACCTAATAATAACACTTTGAAAGCTACGATATGTTGTTCTGAGAAAATTGACTTTACTAAAGTACATTCAATGGGAACACTCTTGGGCTACAAAAAACATATATACGGGGCCAAAAATGAACATGTATCGGAACTGCCTGTAGATATAATAAAAGTTAACTCTATACGGGTGGAATGTAATCTCACACGCGGGTCATACTTGAATGAGGTTGAGGGCCATGTCATACACGAGTTGTACCCGGCTGAACCACCGGGCTGTAAAATAATGGAATTACCGAGGAATGTCATTTATTTACCTGTGATCAGCCAGAGGATCAACAACTTGACAGTGTCTCTAAAAGACCAGGACGGTAATCTTGTTAACTTCTGTGGAGGAAGGATCTCAGTTAGACTGCATCTCAGGTGCAGTAATGGGGCTACTATTTAGGCATTTACCAGGAGGGCAAAAAGTCAGTAGTGTTCAGAAAGCCAAGGGGTTAACTTGTAAAAGCATAACGTTTCTTCGTTCTCTCGGTTTTAAAGTAATAAAGAATGGCTCTATTAGAGATTGACAGCCACGCTGAGTATGATGACTTGACAACAGGTATGTAGTTGCACTCACATCAGCCATATGCAAGTACAACTTACAATAATAACGAGGAAATAAGAATATCGATATTACAGCAGGATATAATAACCGTTCCTTTTGAAAGTTTTATCGTGATTCACGGCAAGACCAACAATACAAAGGCCAACGGGACTCCTCAGGATGTTTCCTTTATTAATAATGCTATATCTTTCTTGTTTGAAGAAATCCGCTACGAGATTTGTGGCAAGGAAATTGACTGGGCAAAAAATGTCGGTATAACTACTACTTTAAAACATATTTTATTCATTCGCGAGAAGGAGAAAAATACTTTAAAGAATGCCTGTTGGAACGGTCCTGGTAGTTCGGTAACAGTAACAGACTTTGTATATTCAATCCCTCTAAAACTCTTGCTAGCTTTCGCTGAAGACTTCAGGCGGGTGTTGGTAAATGTGAAACAGGAACTGATACTATTACGTTCGGCTACAGATACAAACGCTGTAAAATTGAGGGAGGCCGGGACTTTAACACTAACAATTGACAAAATCTACTGGCGAGTACCTCACGTTACAGTGAACGACGCTCAGAAGTTAAAATTGTACGAGTTTATTGAGAAAGACCCCGCAATACATGTTCCCTTCCGGCAGTGGGAAATGATTGAATACCCGAACCTGCCGAGTACAGGCTAACTTAAAACATCTAACCAAACAGAAAAACCCCACATAGACCGTTCAAAGGAGTAGCCTGGGTGTTGGCCATGCGCCTCAATCTACTAAACCCCATTTCAGATTTACGGGGTTTTTCTTCACCCACGCCAGGGACCTTCATTCACACACACACACACACACACACACACACACATGCATACAGTGGGAACTTATGCATTGTCCAAGACATGCTCAACTATATTTACAAAATTGTGAGAAGATAGGATGTTGTTGTATGCTGAGTCAAAGTGCATACCATAACTCTTCATTACTTCTTTTGCTTTATTAAGTACATTAATCCCGTTAGGAAAAACACAACGTAACCTTTCTCTATAGCCTTCCTCACCTCGTCCAACGTCCCTACCAATACCCTTTCCTCACCCTCATGATTGCACTCCACCTGATTCTGAGTTTCCCCGCAAGTCCTACACAAGGCAAACGTGAGTTTCTTGTTCATCCTAGCTCTGAGTACCGGGTGGTAGAGATCCCGAGGTGGCAGGACTTTACACTTGAGCAAACCATCTACACCAAGCCCTCTCTGTCTGCACTCCCTGTCACCCACGTAAATCTTAGGATGACCAAGGGGATGCTTACCGTACTTACACACATACAGATAGAGAGAGCACACGTCCACATACTCGATTTGTTCTCCCGTTCACATTTGTGGTAAGTCTTGGAGTTGCCCGTTCTGCCCCCAAAGAAAGCTTGTCTAGGGTCTAGAGGAAGGGTGTTCAATATGGGGAGAGAGTCCAAGTGTGTGAGCTTTTGTACTTTCTTTACTTTACGAAACTCACACTCCACATCTCGACTACTTCGTAGTCATTAAACTTAGCTATTTTGGACTTGGTTCTCTCATACCTCAGGTGAAGTGAGTCTGAGGGATCCTCCTTCAGAGGCGCCTCTCGATTGTAAGGAAAGCATTTGGGGCATCCGTGCCAGTAGCACCCGTGAAACTCATAGATGTTTTCCCCGTCAAACCCATCTACTTTCAGCCCATTAATGTTTACTTCTTTATGCCGCCCCGCATGCTCGATCCTCACTCCGCGTTTCTCTTCTTCCCAGCTGAACCACTGAATGGCGATTGCTGACTGGTTAACCACTAAACGGTAACCGTTCTTTGGGATGAGGTCGATCGTGTTTGGTGTCAAAAATTTGCGGCAGAAGGCCAAGTTGCAAGCACTAGCGATCGTTACAGCCTCTAGGAAAGGGTCAACATTACACTCTTGGAGGAATATCGATCTAAACTTAAGACAGGCCTGAGCTAGGATCTCCACATCAGAGATGCAGTACTCTAAGATTTCCTTTTTAAAGTCAAAGACATAGTTTTCAGCCACTCTCGCATCGTACCAGCTTTCAAAGGCCTTGTGTGGTTTCTCAAACATTGACTCGGGGCAATAGAACTTTTTGTCGGGCATAGGGCCTACATAATCTTGGTATGCCAGAGTGTTAAACAAGTGGGGAAAATAGCCCTTCTTTCTCTCGGGAGGCAGATCGAAGGCGTTAGGGAGCGCAGCGAGGGCCATGGGAAATAATTGAGTGAGTCCACAAACCTTACGTTGTCCATTTCCATGCGAATAATTTTGGTGCCCCTCATGACCAGATCTGGTGTGAATTTAGTTTGTTCCAACACATACTCTAACAAAAACTGAAAATCAAAGCCTTGGCCATTGTGGGCGATCACACAGATATTTTTGGACCTTTTTTTGTATGCGAATACATTTGTACTCAGAGACTCAGTACAACTCCAGAAGGGTTTCTTTAATAAGAACACATTAAACATGTTTAAATTCATCGTCGTCTGACATCACAGCAACCTTCGGTGCCTGTTCAGTCAACTACTCATTAAGTGACTGGTTTTCTTTACACATTATGTCGTTTGTAGTTTTAAATTCTGAGTTAATTTGAGCTAGCTTTTGGTTGTTTTCCAGAGACCTTGTAATTCCAGCCAAGAGTTGAGAGTTTTGATTTTTTAACTGATTATTCTCTTGTTTGATTTGATACACTCCATACTTTCTAATGGCAGGACTTCTTCAAAAACCCAGTATTTTAATGCTTTAGCAACTGTAGTTTGGAGGAAAAAATCAACTCGTATAAACCCGGTTCTGATATAAAAACTACTTTAGAATCATGATAATTGAGTTGGGACCCATCTTGGGTCCCAACTACTTCCGGTTGAGTTGATTTGTATATTTTACTGAAATGTGCTAGAATAGCCTATTTTAGGGTTAGAGTAGCCTAGGATTTGAGCCCCTTCTTTTCCATTGAACCAAGGATTATTTTCACTGTCAAACAGTACAGCAACGGGTTGATCGTTAAATATATGAGAAGTTAAGTGAGACATTTTGTCAAGTATTGTGCAATAGTACAGATCAGAGCTACGTAAGGACACGCCTTACCTCGGCAGGAGCAGCGGCAAAAGTGACCGAGGCAGAGTGAAGTTAACGTTTGAGAATAAAGAGCGCTAAAAGTATCGACCAACCAGCGCTCAGAACCCCTAATTACAACCAATGGGGTGCGAGCTTATTCCGACCAATCACAGAGCTGTATTTTAACCGGTTACAACTAGTTGTCAGGTTTTTTTAATTTAATTAACACGTGGTGCACGTGTTCTTTATTAAATTCATCATAAATCGTAAGGTCAATGCATGGGCGGTCTTCCGTGTTGCCCCACTCGTCATCTAACACAAACGAGTCAGTCAGACATCCTAGGGTTTTTTAACCGCTGTCAAAATAAATTTTATCTTCTAATTCATCGTACTTGGAGAATTTAGATACTTTTTTATAATCCTTTCCTTAGAGAATCCGCTATTTAGCATAGCCTTACCGCTCAAAAATTCAAATTCTATTCTGTCGAAGTCTGCATTTGATTTTACTTCCAATTTTAATGGCTTTCCTTCAAATTTTATTTTTCGAACAGGTCTTCCGTCACAAAATAGATTTATAAAGATCCAACCAATATTTTGTTCCCAAACTTCCTCTCCCTCCATTACAACAGGTACAGCAAACAAATTACAATAGCACAGATCAGAGCTACGTAAGGACACGTCTTACTTCGGCAGGAGCAGCGGCAAAAGTGACCGAGGCAGAGCGATCCGCGGGAGGGGGAAAATATGATTCATTATGGGTTAGGGGGAGATTTTCGCTCCCCCTTGCACTTCCGGGGTTGTTTTACTCAAGTCTTTGAATTTTGTAGCCGTAAGGCAGGGTATCGTACTCACCCTCGAGCTTCCTTTTTGGTCCAGTAATTTTGAAAACTTTAGTTCCGCCTACAGTTACAATATCGCGGTCTTTAGTCCTCCTGATTCTAGTTTCGTTAATTTTAAGTTTTTGTACACTTTCATTAAGGACCATTTGTTTCAGAGCTTCAAAGTTTAAAGTTTTGGAAGTTTTCACACTGAGGGTGAGGCCCTTGATTTTACAAACGGTTTTCAGACATTGTTCTTTGGTTGACCAGACAAGGTACGCGTAAGTTTTTGGCCCCCCAGAACCGAACTCTACGATGATAGAGTCAGGCCCGTAATCATCAGCCAATTCATCTGTCATTTCCCCGAGGTAATCTCCCGTAGGAACCTTATACAAACCTCCCTTTAAAAATGTAGAGAACCAAGTCAGTGTTGTAGTAGAGGACCTGACCACCCAGGGCCTCCAGATGTTCATAGAGCTTAAGTCTCGCTTGGGCTGTAGTGTAGGCAGCGATCACAACATTTACGTTTCGTTTGGGCTCACCGACTTTCTCCAGGTACTCCCAGCTAACTACTACTACCTCCTCATTAACAGTCTGAATTCGGTTTACTTGTATTTCTGGGCTTGTCAGCATTTCAAAGAGAGTCTTTGAGTCTCTGACAATCATGGCCTTCGTTTGGTTCTCCCGCTGCCCGAATTTCCCCTAAAATGAATTTAACATTAATTTAGCCAATTTTCTCAAACCCCCCTTCTTAACAATTTTGTTTTTCTCTAATTTAATTCCTTCATGAGTGAAGTAGTCCCGCACGTACCAGTCTTTGTCTTCCTCAGTTTCACACCAGCTAGGATAGCCTGAGGCTTCCTGCTTCATTTAAAAAAAATTATTGATACAATCTGTGAAAAGCCCCCTTTTTTCATAAGTGGCTACTTCATACTCCCACAACTCGTACATGTCCAACACAACGTAACCTTTCTCTATAGCCTTCCTCACCTCGTCCAACGTCCAAGTCCCTACCAATACCCTTTCCTCACTCTCATGATTGCACTCCCCCTGATTCTGAGTTTCCCCGTAAGTCCTACACAAGGCAAACATGAGTTTCTTGTTGATCCTAGCTGGTAGTACCCGGTGGTAGAGATCCCGAGGCGGCAGGACTTTACACTTGAGCAAACCATCTACATCAAGCCCTCTCTGTCTGCACTCCTTGTCACCCACCTAAATCGTAGGATGACTAAGGGGATACTTACCGTACTTACACACATACGGATAGAGAGAGCACACGTCCACATACTCGATTTGTACGCGTTAAACTCGATCCAACCAATATCTCAAATTCACGCAATTTACTCAAGTCTTTGAATTTTGTAGCCGTAAGGCAAGGTATCGTACCCACCCTCGAGCTACCTTTTTGGTCCAGTAATTTTCCTCGTCTCGCTGCATGACACATTTATGATTAGGATCTTGGAAGGAGCCGCAAGGTTTGCAATAGACTTCACCGCACTTGTGGGGTGTGGATCTGTCTCTGTTACCGCAGTCGTTGCCCTTCACATTTGTGGCAAGTCTTGGAGTTGCCCGTTCTGCCCTCAAAGAAAGCTTGTCTAGGGTCTAGAGGAAGGGTGTTCAATATGGGGAGAGAGTCCAAGTGTGTGAGCTTTTGTACTTTCTTTACTTTACGAAACTCACACTCCCACATCCCGACTACTTCGTAGTCATTAAACTTAGCTATTTTGGACTTGGTTCTCTCATACCTCAGGTGAAGTGAGTCTGAGGGATCCTCCTTCAGAGGCGCCTCTCGATTATAAGGGAAGAATTTGGGGCATCCGTGCCAGTAGCACCCGTGAAACTCATAGATGTTTTCCCCGTCAAACCCATCTACTTTCAGCCCGTTATTGTTTACCTCTTAACCCCGCCCCACATGCTCGATCCTCACTCCGCGTTCTCTTCTTCCCAGCTGAGCCACTGAATGGTGATAGCTGACTGGTTATCCACTAAACGGTAACCGTTCTTTGGGATGAGACCGATCGTGTTTGGTTCAAAAATTTGCGGCGGAAGGCCAAGTTGCAAGCACTAGAGATCGTTACAGCCTCTAGGAAAGGGTCGACATTACACTCGTGGAGGAATATCGATAAGACAGGCCTGAGCTAGGATCTCCACATCAGAGATGCAGTACTCTAAGATTTCCTTTTTAAAGTCAAAGACATAGTTTTCAGCCACTCTCGCATCGTACCAGCTTTCAAAGGCCTTGTGTGGTTTTTCAAACATTGACTCGGGGCAATAGAACTTTTTGTCGGGCATAGGGCCTACATAATCTTGGTATGCCAGAGTGTTAAACAAGTGGAGAAAGTAGCCCTTCTTTCTCTAGGGAGGCAGATCGAAGGCGTTAGGGAGCGCAGCGAGGGCCATGGGGAAATAGTTGAGTGAGTCCACAAACCTCACGTTGTCCATTTCCATGAGAATAATTTTGGTTCCCCTCATGAACAGATCTGGTGTGAATTTAGTTTGTTCCAACACATACTTTAACAAAAACTGAAAATCAAAGCCTTGGCCGTTGTGGGCGATCACACAGACATTTTTGAACTGTTTCCTGACTTCCATGACATATTCCATGAAATCTTTAACCGGGTCAGAGTTGAAGACTCTCGTACGGTTTCTACTTGTCATACAAAATCTAGACTCTATACAATTAAAGCAAAACTGTTGGAAACGCTCAAGTTTACTTTATGTAATTTTTGCTCGGGGTCAGAGGGGAGAGACTCGTCTTGACGAGTCTCCAGGTCAAAAAAAATGAATAGGTAGTCCTCGCGTTTAGGCTTACCCTCGTCTCGCTGCATGAAACATTTATGATTAGGATCTTGGAAGGAACCGCAAGGTTTGAAATAGACTTCACCGCACTTGTGGGGTGTGGATCTGTCTCTAATCCAAAATAATTTACCGCAGTCAAGGCACTTTTTAACAGCTTTACATCTATTGACTTGGTGAGCAGTGAAACACCGCTGATTCCTCAAAGTCATGTGACATTTTGGACAAACTATTCCCCCATGCTCCTCTTTGCAGGGAGGTGAGATGGTCTGACACTGAGAACAGATGTTTGAACATCGGTGCTCGCCCTTTTGATCGTAAGGGACGTGGCACGCTTCGCAAAAATATTTACAAACAAAAGCAGCAGTCAGACTCGTGATTACGTTATAGTGGCCATTATTAAACAACAGGTTGATTTGAAATTTTGAAATTTTCAACACGTCCCTCAAAATAAACGTCCCGGCCTTTATTGTCATAGTTGAACACGGTAATTTTGAACTCTTTCAGCAAGTCTTGAAACATTCAAGTTCGGGGATTCCAGCGCCATCCCAGCGCCATCTGTAGCTTAGATTTTACTGGGGGGCCAGAGGAACGTGAGACTCTGCTACTAACTAGAAATAATGAGCTGTAATACCTAAATGGAAGTACGTCTGTCTTCCAAACCTGTGTTGAAATACCGGTACCAAACTATATAATTGAACTGGTAAACGTGCTTGGGGACCAGAGGCTCGGAGATCTTTTACCCGAGACCAGAAAGCCTACTTAGCCAGCTTTGATTTAATCTAAATAACTGTAATGAACTAACTAAGATCCTTCCAAAAACTGATATATACTAAATCGGCATCTGAGGTTATTGCAATACTGATCTAGGCATGGTAACTAATCTTTAAGCTAAATGAAAGTATAGAAATACTGCAAGCTAATCAAAAACTATGGATAATCTTCTGAGGAGTCTGGTTAATTTGGTCTAAACGTGCTGAAAATTCAACCTGTTGCAAAGTGTTCGGGCCAGGCCCGAACACTACTATTTGTTCCTACATTCCTGTATCGGGGCGAACCTTATGGGTTTCCCCTTAATAAGCTGTTTAGCCAGCAATTCTGTCTCTAAATTACCCTATACTTAAATGAAAACTTATCGGTTGTGCGAATTGGTTGCAGAGATGAGGTTCAACACGTCCGTCCTTTCTGACGCCGGCAGTAGGAAGGGGGGAGAGGACGCCGCTAAGCCAGATTTCGTTGACAAGACGGAAAAAAGTTGTTCGCTCTGTCAACGGCGCGACAGGCGAAGTGCTCCAGGCAGTGGCTGCGCGACGGAGTTTGCGCGCACTATATAAAATAGGGTGACGCTAAGCGTCACAACCACCCCCCTTACGGCAAAAGAAAAGAAAAAGAATCAGTTTTGCTGAAGGTGTGAGGTTGTTGAGTGTTTTGAGTGGTTTTTGTTCGAGTTGCCTCCCTCTATCGTGCTCTGGGTCCCGAGATGTCATGGTCCCGGTTTTAACTCAAGGGAAGCCGAGAACAGATGAGGAAAGGCGAAAACCCCTGACCAGTCCGGCTTCGACTTGGAACCTCGTTCGCAACGTTTGTTTGGGGAAAAAGCTGATTGTTTTGGTTGACCAACCACGGCAGGGATCGGGATCCACCCCCCTCGCGAAAAGAGGAAGGTATGTTGGGTGCGACAGCTAAATTAACCTAACCTAGCAAACTTGTGACTACTGTGATCTTGGCTCAGCTGAAACAGAAAGTCGGAAAGCGACAGTAAAAGGGACGGACAACTGCACGCACAAAAACATGTTTTTTTTTTTTTTTTTTTTTTTTTTTTTTTTTTTTTTTTTTTTTTTTTTATAAGTTGAAAATCGCACAGAGTTGGAGAAGATAACGTGGTCTTTGGTGATGTTTTTTGTTTGGGGGGTGTCCGAGAGGAGGTCTTGGTCAGGCATCGACTTGGCTGGTTCCCCGCTGACAGGTGATGGAGAAAACTGGAACAGCCGAGGATTTCAGGCAGCAGGGTGAGATGTGCTCCCAGCAGGTCCTGATCACCGCGTTGCTGTTGGTGTGGATAATGCTGAGGCTCTGCTGGATCTGCCTTTGAAGATGTTGCCATCCCCTCGGAACTTGGTGTCGGAATATGACTTTTGTCACTTGGAGCTGATGATGTGAACTTGCGGTTGAGAAAATGTCTATTTTACTGTCGAAGTAACTGACACTGTCCATATAAAGCACTGGTAACTGATATTGCTTGAAATCACTTTATTATTCTGTCTTTAAATAATATCATTTGGTTGTCGGTTGTACTGTTTAATGTAATTTTTTTGATTGTGCAGTTGTCATGGTATTATTTTAATAGTTGGGGGTATTAACTGTATTGATCGGTGATGATTGCTAAACAAAAAATCTTTTTAAAGGTGAACTGTCGTGGTGAAGGTGATGAAAGGTTGATCGCAAGGCGGCGGTCCGATAACTGACGGGTTGGTCTTTTCCTAACTGGGGTACCGTGGGATTGTCCCATGTTTGGCGCCGGGTTACCAAGGCCAGACTGGTGAGGTCCGCGGAAACTGTTTCTGAAGTGAGTGAGAGTTGTGGAGTTTGGAAGGATCTGCAAAACTGTTGAAAACCCTTTTTTTATATTTTTTGCTTCGCATGCAGAAAAAAAATTGCGCTCGCAATTACGCTATGATGAGCGGTAATTGCAGGTGAGGATAGGTGCTTGTGGACTGTTTGGGGGAAAAAATCTTCCTAGTGCCCGGTTCTTGCTTAATTGAGAAAAATCCTGCCCCTACTCGTTCTTACAATCGACGTTTGTCTTGGTATACCTATTTTAACATGAAAATCTTTAACTTAACTACCTTCTGATCTTCTCTAGACTGTTCCTAAACCTAACTACTACTACTTTAGTGACTAATTAAGCTAAGAAGTGTGAAAAGAGCAAAGGGAGAGAAATAGGAAAGAATAGTAAAAGAGTTTGTCTTCCAAACACTCGACTAGTACAAAGGTCGCCACAGAAGGTGCCACCACTGAGCCTCTTCCTGCGATGGTGAAAAAATGAATAAAACAAAAAAAAAGGTAACCATGCGCAGAAAGGTTAATCTCAATCAGGAAAAAAAAATTCTTTACAAGACCCAGTGAGGGTGTCGGAGACGAAAAGGGGAGGGGAAAGATTTGGCCGACAACGCACGGGGGAGGACGTGTAGGGCAGCCCATCCTAGGGAAGGATACCCTGAGACTCACAGTCCCCCGGGCGTTGGCGGGGACAGCGACAGAGAGAGAAGACTTAACCTAATATCACTTTTGTAGAGCGTTTCTGGTCTGGGTAAAAGATGTCTTTAATATTGTGGCTGAAAAAATCTTTTTAACTGCGAAAAATGAGCATTAAGCACTGAGGGTACAAACCCAGGAAGTGCCTGCTAGCAACTCTTCGGGCGAATACACCCTTGAGGGCATTTTGTCTAAAAACCAGGAAAACTACAAAGTGAGAAAAAAAAAATTTTAACACAAAACACCTACTGCCTATGGGTATCCCTTATCAAGAGTCGTTGCTCAAAAATTCAAATTGCGCAAAAAGGGTAACCCAGGCAACGCGCCCAACACAAGAAAAGAGGTATTAATTAATTTATTATTTTTTTATTTTTTTTTTATTCAGAATCCCAAAAAAAATCCCATTAATTTCGAGAAGGGAAAAACAAATCCCTAAATGATTGGGGGTTGAGCAATTGCAAAACAATTGGCCGTAACAGACTTTCCCTGGAGCATAAAATTGCTGTTCGATGAAAACCATTTACAAAAAGGAATCTATGTCGGCATTGGTGATAAAGAGTTTTCTATTACAGGAATCAACTCTATAAATGCATCGTTGTTGAAATGTATTCCATCACGACGCATTGATTCCCCATAATAGGCATGAAAAAATCGGGTGCGATTTAATTCGTCGGGGAGGTCTATCACTTTGACGAAGTGTGTACGTAATGTGAGCAAAAACCTATTTGTTTGATGTAAAATGGTAACTGCTGGGGTGTATTTTTCTATCCGAGGATAACACGGCAATGTTGTAAAAACAATGACCATCCTTGGATATAAACGCCGTATCAGTCTCAAAAAGGACAAAAAGGAATTCTTGAAAACTGTAATATCTACGTTTGCTAAAAAATCGTTTGTACCTAAGAAACATAACAAGGGCATATGCGGCTGTATGGCTGAAACATTTAACTTAACAAAAGTCTTAAGGTGAGATACTCTTGCTCCAGAGATGCTCCGAATTAAAATTGGCCGTAAACTCCCAGTTAGGCCGGGATTTGCTCGAGAAAAATTGCAAAAACGGGTGGCATATGAGTCGCCAAGGACCTGAACACTAATCAAATTACTTGCTTGGGCCATAAATAAATTAACAGTGAAGGGAAAACCCAAGCTACGCCGACCGACACTGGAAGGTGTCTATTTGTGAAATGAAATAAAAAGGTCGGCCCCTAATGTCCCGTAACTAACTACAAACGAAAAGAAATGCTAGTGAGCTATCCTAAATTTTCCCCAAATGTAAAATTCGGTTCCCTGAACAAGTAACTGCACACAAGCAAAAATAAAATTGATCAAAGTCCCGGTTTAACTTCAGTTAAACTACTTGAAAAAGATTTTACTAGCAAAAAGGTGGGTGCAGCGCTAATCCATTGGCCGCCCAACCAGACGTTAGCTGTAGGTAAGCTAAGTTCAGCACAAGAATTGGTGGCGAGGGACGTAGTTGTGACGTAGCGTGACCGGTCGGAGAATTGACCAACTTATAAACACAAGCCCCGACCGAATTACTAGAGGCACATTGTTGCTCAAAACGCGTAATTATAAATACATTTGGCACAAGGAAAAAGAAAAAATATATTCTACAGTATGTTACATTAATGCCTTGATGTAAAATGCTAGCTGTACCAAGCCAGATTTCTGACTTAGCCTAAAAGTGAACTGAGTTAAAAACCAACTGAAATGCAAAATATAAACTAAATTGACTATGGTTACCTATGTTAGACATGTTCCGAGAACCCATTCTACAATTTTATACCATAAAAATCTAGCCTAAAGGGTTTTACTGATCCAAAATTTGCAAAAAACTTCCTACTGCAAAAACTGCTAGGCCCTAAAAACTTTACTATTGGCAGATTCTGGCCCTGTATTTCTGGCCCACTGAATGCTTACACTAAAAGAATATTATTGTTACTAGGGATGACCAATAGTGTGAGAAAATATATTCACATAATTTTAAAGACAAAATCACATAGTACAAAGAATAAATTAAACATTGGACAGACAAACAGCACAGATTGTAGCCACAGACTAACAGTTGTAAAAGATGAGGCTGCAGCATGATAAATATATTTTATTGAACAATTAAATAACATAAAAAACAGTCACTGAATTTAACACATAGCAAGGTGTTGGCTTTAACTATAGAAACTGGTCTTTATTTGTATAACAAAACAAAACACCTTGGTTTTGGCTAAATGCCATTCTAATTGTAATAAAAATTGGGTTATGGCCGTTAAACCACCATACCTGAGACCTGTACCCAATACATTTTTTTATAGACCAGATATGCCTCTTGCTAGGCTTACAAATTAAAATCCTAAACACTGAATCACATCACTGAAACACTTGTACTGCTGCCAAGGCCTGCTGAGTTGTGGATTCTCACTGAAATACAAAACAGAACAACAAATACAAAATCCTACCTAAGACACACTATTTTCCCTTGGTCACCCTAGTTAGATAAATTTGGAAAAGGTTTAACCTCCAAAATTGAGGGCTAGGCCCCCTACCTTCCTGGTGTCAGTCTAGCATTCTAAAAAAGTCTGATATGGGACATAAACTCCCCAGAAGATTCATCGACTAAATCCTAAGTTTTCTAACCTACAAAAAACAAAGCTGCCTAAAGCTCTCTGGTCCTAGGCTTATGTCTGCTACCATATGTAGCTTAGATTTTACTGGGGGGCCAGAGGAACGTGAGACTCTGCTACTAACTAGAAATAATGAGCTGTAATACCTAAATGGAAGTACGTCTGTCTTCCAAACCTGTGTTGAAATACCGGTACCAAACTATATAATTGAACTGGTAAACGTGCTTGGGGACCAGAGGCTCGGAGATCTTTTACCCGAGACCAGAAAGCCTACTTAGCCAGCTTTGATTTAATCTAAATAACTGTAATGAACTAACTAAGATCCTTCCAAAAACTGATATATACTAAATCGGCATCTGAGGTTATTGCAATACTGATCTAGGCATGGTAACTAATCTTTAAGCTAAATGAAAGTATAGAAATACTGCAAGCTAATCAAAAACTATGGATAATCTTCTGAGGAGTCTGGTTAATTTGGTCTAAACGTGCTGAAAATTCAACCTGTTGCAAAGTGTTCGGGCCAGGCCCGAACACTACTATTTGTTCCTACATTCCTGTATCGGGGCGAACCTTATGGGTTTCCCCTTAATAAGCTGTTTAGCCAGCCATTCTGTCTCTAAATTACCCTATACTTAAATGAAAACTTATCGGTTGTGCGAATTGGTTGCAGAGATGAGGTTCAACACGTCCGTCCTTTCTGACGCCGGCAGTAGGAAGGGGGGAGAGGACGCCGCTAAGCCAGATTTCGTTGACAAGACGGAAAAAAGTTGTTCGCTCTGTCAACGGCGCGACAGGCGAAGTGCTCCAGGCAGTGGCTGCGCGACGGAGTTTGCGCGCACTATATAAAATAGGGTGACGCTAAGCGTCACATCGGACATCTCCACCCTAGCCCGCCGAATAAGTTCCTGAGCCCTAACGGTTTGCCTTTTTTATCATCCTGCCGAATCGCTTTGTATTGAGGATCTTTTGTAGCATGAGCGATAGCCACCACTGAAGCCCTGGGAAGACACAGGTTGTCTTTATTTTTAATAACTACGATTCCCTTCCTCGCCTTACACTCCTCTTCAAACGAATTATACAAGCCGGGTCTTACCCTCCCAGAACCTACAGGGAGATTAACTCGGGTACATTCTACTTTAAAAGTGTCAGTGGACTTTACGGATTCAGAATTTGACTGTACTATTCCCCCAAAAATTTGCCAAAGGATGTCTTCCTCAATTTCACCAGCGGGTCGAAAAGCAACAAACCCGGATCTCTACCTTTTAGGTTAAGACTCTGCAAAGTAAAGCCGAGCTGATCGTTTTCATGGGCTTGGCCTTTCATCTCATTCACAATTTTGGCGAAACCTTGTCTGAGCCAATCTATCTCACTAGTATCGGGAGGAGGGTTAGAAAATTTGAAAATAGTTTTAGTACCGTACAATCGAAATTTCTTTACATACGCCTGCTCGTCACTGAGGACTTCGACAGGCTCAACAACACTAGCCATTACTACTTAAGTCAAAATAAAATTTAAATAATAAATCAAAACAATAAAGTGAGGTTAGGGAAAAAGTGAGGTTATGTAAAACCTCGACTTGAGTAAATACAACACTAGGGCCAGAAAATAAAATAATAAAGTGAGGTTATACACGCAATATTAGGGTTATATTTACTCTCAAAAGTGAGGTTATGATAACAAAAAGTGAGGTTATGTAAAACCTCGATTTGAGTAGATACAACACTTACTTACTTACTGCCTTGGCCATCTGTACCCCAGTCGGTACTTGGCCTCAGCAACACAGCGCCTCCATCCGTCTCTATCTCCAGCAACCTCTTCTACTCAAATACAACACTAGGGCTAGAAAAATTAAAATAATAAAGTGAGGTTATGTTATACACGCAAAAGTAGGGTTATGTTATGCAATAAATTTGAGGTTAGGTCTCAAATATAATACGCGTTAAATACTAACGGTAAATTATAGCTAGCACTTACTGCAATTGCACAATACTATCACAAACTCACTATACCACAATATCAAAGACTGGAGCAGCGCAGAGACCTCTGACCAACACAAAAGCCTGGAACAGAGTGAACGAGGTAATCCGCCAGCGGTACAGGTGTATGGATGGACCAATCAGCGATCAGAACGCCTAAGACGACCAATGGGGTGTGAGCTTATTCCGACCAATCACAGAGCTGTATTTTAACCGGTTATAACTAGTCTAACCCTCGGGTTTTTCTGTTTCAGGGAGGATGAGGACACAGACGAGGATGCAGTGGACCGCTAACATATATAATCATGTATATTAGTTATTGTTACCCTTTTTAACTTCTTTATATATACTCTTTGTTTTTTTTTAATTATCATGTATACTGTTTTATATAGTACTCTTTTATATATATATATATATGATTATATATATGATATGATTATATATATATATATATAATCATGTATAATTTTTATTATTGTCATATTCTTTATATATGTTAAACCTATTGCATAACAATCTGACTTATTTTATTTACCTTATTTAGCTCCGCTAGGTTGGTAGCGTATGATGGTGTACCTATAGAGTATAATAGCATAGAGCATATATATAATACTGCATATAATAGTCATAGGTTGGCAACACTGCACAATATGGAGGGAGTAAAGTGAGGTTAGAAAATTTGGTGGGAAAAGTGAGGTTAGGGAATTTGGCGGGAAACATGGGCGCCGCCATCTTGGGGGCGGGGCCTAATGACGTCACGAGTCACGTGACCAAAATGCTGGCTTCTGATTGGCTTGCTATAGTGGGGGGTATCCTACTTATATATATATATATATATATATATAGGTTATTTTAGTTTTCCAAAACATTACGAACATTTATTTGCTACACTGGGGCCTCCCAAAAAGCTTTTACTAAAACTAAACCTTTGCATGTCTTTGGTGCACACAGCATTTCATTTGGAATATCTGATGATAAGTCTAGTATTTATTTTCACCACACTACCATTGACTATAGATACTGAAGTAGACGTTCCATCGATACGGCGCGGTTGTCCGCCTCAAAGGTATACTAAGTCGGTCGGTAACACGTAGTTCGTTTTCCTGCCGCCAGAGTTTGCTGCAGTCGACTATCGCGCGCTCTCTGTCGCACTGCCCCCCCTGCCCCTTCTCCCGCGACCCGCACCGCTATATACCTCTCTTACCCCACCCCCCACATCACTGGATACAGACACCATAGACTAACTAGTTAGTCTATGGTACTAGCCTACCTCGTGGAACAGTTCCGCCCAGATAATAGTCTCATATACCTGTTCCAGCGGAACAGTTTGGAGCGGCGGGATCTCATATGAGTAGGGGGCATTAGGGCATACAGAACCAGCACAGGCGTGTGAGGAGGAATGAGGAATCACCCTCCCCCCCCCGGTGACCTTGACCCCGGTCGTTGACCCCCCCATGACGTCACCCCCCCTCGGTGACGTCATCCCCCCGTGACGTCATCCCCCCCCGACCTTCACCATAGCCAAGCTCGGACCCCCCCCTCGGCCTTCCCCATAGCCAAGCTCGGACCCCCCCCCCCGAGGAAAAAACTTTCGAAAATTAATAACTAGCCTATTTACCCACCGATTCCCACGGGACTTTTTCCAGAGTGTAGGCCTATCCTAGAGGAAGCGAATGACGTAAGAACCCCATAGATCCGCCATTAAACAAGGCCACTATTAATTTTTAAACGCGTTTTCCTTATGGGATCTCAGCTGTTTACCGACCGATTTTGATGAAACTTCACCACATGTCGGGCGACGGCCTAAGTAAACCATCCCTTAAAGAAAATTGAAAATCAACCGTTAAACGGGCCCGCTATTAATTTTTAAACGCGTTTTCCTTATGGGATCTCGGCTGTTTTCCAGACCCCTCACGATTGTTCAAAACCAGCAAAGGCACGGTGAGGATGCGAGGATGCAAGTCCCCCCCCCCATAAGCGGCTCCGCGGAGTCACGTGTCGAGGCGCGTGCTAGGGCCTACGTGACTGTCCCAGCCTGTTTACCCATTAGCGGTTCCAGTGGAAAGTTCCACGACCGATTTCTCCTCCCGACCGGAGTGCTATTTATGAGCGCGTCTTCAGAGGTTTCGCCAGTTTGTCTTTGGAGCTCTTACTGTGCGGACGAAGTAGTGCTGCCTCTGCGATACATCTACACAACTTGCTGTTCATTGCCTTTGGATTCCTGTAAAAGTTAACGTAAGTAACAACATATTTATCAATTAGCGTTTCTATTTCAATTATTTGTTATTTTTTTAATTTTCGTTACTATCGCGGTGATTACTTGTGCGACTGTTGCGACTTTCTCTTTGGATATCTTAAAATGTAAGTAACATGTAATTTACTTTTTCATCAGCAAGTTTACCAATGCTCTAAAATCTTATTAGCTAAAATTAATATTTAATATTTTTGCATATCTCAGTACACTGAGTCTTGTCTCTTTTCAGATGGAGATGAGTGAAACCGTAATGACCTTGGAACAGTTGTGTTTTCTAACGTTTAAAGTTAATGAACCAAATTTAAAAAGTAAAATAGACTCGCTTCCACTCCTTTTTTAAAACGTTTTGAGTGAAATAAAATTTGGTTTCGCTTTTAAATCGAACTTTCAAGTGCCTAGCGGAATTACAGACGAGGGCGAAATCGCTATGTGTGAGCGTAACAAAGACAAAGACGTGTACCAGTGTTGGGAATGTCATAGGAGCGATTCATGCCATCTATTTCAATCCAACATTATTAAAAGGGTTAGACTCGCCTCGTTCCCAGGGGTATCGCTACCAAAGTGTTTCTGCTGCGACAACTGTGCCTTTGTAGCGGACGGTGAATACAGATACCCGATGTTTTTGTAGATGGCTGGTCCCCGCATGTGTGTGGTCTGCGGCCGCGTGTTCGCAAACGCCGGAAACCTGACTCGCCACACAACAGCCACTCACAGTGACCGCCATTTCAACTGCAACGTCTGCGGCAGACGCTTCGGACGAAGCGATAACCTGCGACGCCACCTCGCCACAGTTCATCTTCCCACTCCTCACGACCAAGCGCCAGGTACGGTTTTTATGTTAAACAAGAAAGGGTGGGCTGCTAGCCTCTGTGTAATTCCTCACCCTTGTATTTACTGGATCCAGGTAAACTGGCGATTGAGATGAGGAAGAGGTCGCTAGTCCTCTATACAGTTCCTCTCCCATTCTAACGATCAGGCGCCAGGCATGGTTTTTATGTTAAACAAGAAACCGCCAGTACTAATGACCTGTTTTCGAGAGAGTAAACTGCTTTAGTCGAGTAAACAGATTCAAGTAGTAAACAAGGGGCTGCCAGCCTCTGCGCAATTCCTCACTCTTGTATTACTGGGCCTGAGTAAACTGACGCTCAAGATGAGGAAGAGGTCGCCAGGCCTCTGTACAATTCCTCACCCTTGTATTTACCGGGCTCAAACGGGCGATTGAGATGAGGAAGAGGTCGCCATCCCTCTGTGTAATTCCTCACTCTTGTACTTACCGGACCCGGTTAAACTGGCGATCGAGATGAGGAAGAGGTTGCCAGTCTTATGTGCAATTCCTCACCCTCGTATTTACTAGGCTCAAACTGGCGATCGAGATGAGGAAGAGGTCGCCAGTTCCTCACCCTCGTGTTTATCAGGGTCACTAATAGGACTTGTTTTCCTGTTCGCAGGCCATCCGTGCCCGTTGTGCTCCGTCGCCCTGGCGGGTCCTGAGGATCTTCGCCACCATATGGAAGCGGTTCACAGTGCGAGCCCGTCGGCTTCGACCTCCTCCTCCTCCGCCGCAACGCCACCCGTCAGAGACCCACGGCCCGAGTGCGACGTGTGCGGGCGGCGATTCTCCCGCGAGGACCTGCTCCGGCGTCACGTGCAGCTGGTGCACGCCAACGAGGTCCGCTGTCCCGATTGCGGCACCCTTTTCCACAGGGCCGCTTATCTCCAGCGGCACATGGAGAGCGCTCACCGCGGCATGAGGTACGCGTGCGCCTACTGCGACCGAGGCTTCACCCGGCGCTACAACCGGGACCGGCACGAGGCCCACAACTGCCCCGTCGTGAGGAACCTCGTTGTGGACGAGATGCGGCACCTGCCCACTCTGTCACCCGAGCCGCGTCCGGGACCCAGCCACGAGCCCCAGCCCGGACCCAGCTCCGAGCCTCGACCTGGACCCAGCCACGAGCCTCTGCCCGGACCCAGCACGGCACCCGACGGGATGGTGGGTGGTGGCGGCGGCGACGGACCGCCCACGTTCCGCACCATCCAACGGGGGTTCCGCGGACGGCTCCTGACCTTCGGCCTGTCTCGACCCATGGAGGACTTCTTGGCCATGGAGGACGCGCTGGTGCTGCTGTTCGACAGCGTCCTGAACCTGTTGACTGACGTCAGGACCCGACACCCAAACATCAAGGTCAACATGTTCCTAGAGTGCGAATTCGCCAACGTTCATGGAGCCACCTGTCTGCGGGCCTTCAAGACAAAGAACGTGCCTCTCACCACCGCGTCCAACTTGGAGGACTTCCTGTCGGCGTCCTTCCACAAACTGGAGGAAGAGAAGGAGCAGTGCCTGCTAGTGGGTAGCGGGTGGAGCTATCTCCGGATACGCGACCTGGAGATCCGCGTCAACCTCTACACCCCGTTGGGAGAACGCGGAGCCCGGTTCGTCCAGCTTCCCAGGACCATCTGCGACACGCACGCCGTTATCAACGTGCAAAACGTCGATGACATGTGCTTCGCGTATGCCGTCCTAGCCAAGTTCGTCACGCGACACCCGGAGAGGCCCGCATCGTACACACCGGACGTCATGGCACGCTACGATTGGACCGGCCTACGCTTCCCCGTGGCTGTGAAGGACATCAAGGTCTTTGAGAGGAAGAACGCCATCAGCGTCAACGTGTACGGGATCGAGCGCGCCATGGTGGGGAGACGCCCTGACGGATCGCCAAAGTTCCAGGACCGCGTGTTCCCGCTGAAGATCTGCAATAGGGAGTTGGAGGATCACCGGGACCTGCTGTACGTGACCACCGGCGGGGACAGTCACTAGCCTACATCGCGAACGTCAGCAGGCTGGTGCGACCTCAGCTGACGTCCCACCACGGCGCTATCCACGTGTGTAAGCGATGCTTCGCTTACTTTGACAACCAGCCCAACAAGCTGCAACTGTCCGGTGCCGAGCGTCTGGAGGAGCACATGCGATACTGCACCGTCAAGGCCCCCCTCCGCTTGGACATGTCTCAGAAGCAGTGGATCCGCTTCGCCCACCCCGAGTACACTCGGCGCGAGCGCTTTTGCGTCTACGCCGACTTCGAGTGTGCTCTGCAGCCCGTCGCCGCCGACCCTGCGGAAGCGCCGCCCGGCACGAGGCCCCTGCAACTGCAGGTCCCGTACGCCTTTGCCTACCAGATCGTGGACTCGCTCGGTCTGGAGGAGTTTGAGCCCCGCGTCTACTTCGGGGCTGACGCGTCCAAGGTCTTCATGGAAAGGTTGAAGATGGACGTGCTGGCGCTGTGGGAGTTCCTGTTCAGCACGAGAGCTCTGCACCCTTCTCTGACCCGGCAGGAGATGGACGAGTACCTGGCGGCGACTCACTGCTACCTTTGCGGGAAGGAGTTCACGGACCAGGACGTTAAGGTGCGGGACCACAACCACGCCCCGCCTTACGAGTTCCGAGGAGCCGCCCACCGCTCGTGCAACCTCAGGTACCGGGAGCAGCGACACATCAACTGCTACTTCCATAACCTGTCCAACTACGACGCCCACCTCGTAGTGCGGGAGCTGGCCATCGACCCCGGTGATGTGGACGTGCTGGCGCACACTGAAGAGCGCTACATCGCCTTTACCAAGCGGTTTCACTTTGGTCAGCCCGGGGACAACCAACGTCAGAGCAGTTTCGCGGTGCGGTTCCACGACACCTACAGGTTCTTGTCCATGAGCCTGGCCAACCTGGCTGCGGGACTTCCCACGGACAGGATGCGTGAGACGAGGAAGCGCTTCCCCGACGACCGGCTGTTCGACCTGGTGCGTAGGAAGGGCGTGTTCCCCTACGACTTCGTTACGTCCTACGACACGTTGTACAGGACCAGGGAGTTGCCGCCCAAGGAGGCGTTCAGGAACTCCATGACCCTGGAGGACATCAAGGACGAGGAGTACGAGCACGCCCTCAACGTGTGGCGAGCCTTCGAGTGTCGGCACCTCAAGGACTACGCGGACAAGTACCTGCGATGCGACATCGCCCTGCTCACCGATGTCTTTGAGCAGTTCCGCGACACCTCGCTGGCAGAGTACGGGCTGGACCCCGCCCACTACTACACCCTGCCGTCCTACGCATGGGACGTGATGCTCAAGACCTGCGACGTGGAGCTGGACACGCTGCAGGACTTTGACATGTACCTGTTCGTGGAGCAGGGGATCCGGGGAGGGATCTCACAGGCCATCACCCGTTACGCCAAGGCCAACCACGACAGGTGCCCGGACTACCGCCCGGACAATCCCACGCGCTTCCTCCTGTACCTGGACGCCAACAACTTGTACGGCTGGGCCATGTCCCAGTGCCTGCCGACCGGAGACTTCCAGTGGCTCAGCCGTGAGGAAATACAGGCGTTGGACTTTGCGGCGCTGGACGCAGAGGCTGATCGAGGCTACATCTTGGAGGTGGACCTCCACTTCCCCGCGCGCCTACACGACCTGCACAAGGACCTTCCCTACTGCTGCGAGACGAAGCACCCGCCGATAGGGAAGTTCCCCAAACTGATGACGACCCTGGACGACAAGACGCACTACATCTGTCACTACAGGGTCTTGCAGCAGGCGCTGCAAAACGGATTGGAGCTGGTCGCGGTGCATCGAGCGATCTCCTTTCACCAGTCGCGGTGGTTGGAACCCTACATCCTGATGAACACCGAGCTGCGGAAGAGGGCCAGGACGAAGTTTGAACAGGACTTCTTCAAGCTCATGAACAACGCGGTCTTTGGCGAGACCATCGAGAATGTACGGAAGCGCCTCAACGTGAAGCTGGTGTGCACCCCGGAGAGGTTTTCCAAGTACGTCGCTAGATCCAACTTCCTGGACCGGACGTACTACACGGAGGACGTGGCCCTGGTGCATCTGTCCAAGGTCAACATCGTGTTGGACAAGCCCGTCTGCGTAGGCATGACAGTCCTGGAGCTGAGCAAGAGGCTCATGTACGAGTTCCTGCGCAAGATGAAGGAGCGCTACGGTGACCGCCTCACCGTGGACTACATGGACACCGACAGCTTCGTATTTGACATCGTGTCCCAGGACGTCTACGCCGAGATGAAGGAACACCTGGACGACTTCGACACCAGCGGCTATCCGAGGTCCCACCCCTGCTACAGCCCCGTCAACGCCAAGGTCATCGGAAAGTTTAAGGACGAGTGCAACGGCCTGTCCTTATTCGAGTACCTCGGCCTGCGGTCCAAGCTGTACTTCATGGACATCGAGGACGCAGTGACAGGTGGCAGCAAGGCTCTCAAGCGAGCCAAGGGGGTGGCGAAGGGCGTTGTCAAGAACGTCCTCACCCCCGACGACTACAGAGTGTCTGTTTGACGGGGTCCAGAAACACACCACCAACGTCCGGTTCCAGTCCCACTTGCACCGGGTGTACACCGTGGAAGTGGACAAGCTGAGCCTCAGCCCGACCGACGACAAGCGGTGCGTCCTCCCCGACGGCATCCACACTCTGCCGTGGGGACACAAGGACGTCCCGCCGCTACCGCCAGCCAGGAGAGGAGGAGAAGATCGACCGCAGCGGATGGAGGTGGACGGTGAGGAGGAGGAGGGACAGCGCCAGGACGAAGACGAGGAAGAAGAGGAATTCCCGGTCTAGTTATATTATTAATTTTAAGAAAATTGAAAATAGTATTTGTAAGAAAATATAATAGCTTTATGTACAGCATGAACCCGAGTTGTTTATTTCCTCCCTTTGCTCACTCAAAAGTCACAAGCCGTTAGGCTCAGAAAAAACTAAAGTGTGTGAGAAAGGCGTTATGGGCCGTTTGGCCCGAGCCGTGCAGCTTAAAAAGCCCCCGCCAACCGGGAGCGGTTGGCGGCGCGTGTCGGGGACGACCCTGAAGGAGTTGCCCAGGAAGGAATTACTCAGCGGTTTGCTGACGCTCAAGGTTGCACCCTTGAGTTGCTCAGCGGCTTGCTGATGTCCGAGGGGTCTCGTGGCGTGCCCTCTTTGGCGGCCTTCACTGCCGCTTGGCGGGGGCTCAGCCAGTGACACGTGCCGCTGGTATATAAACCTGAGGTCCAGCCCCGCTGCCTCAGTTTTGCTAATTTATTTTTTTTTAATTTAGTAAGGAGAAAGGAGAAATGAAAACACAAGCTTTATCATTATGAGGCATGTATTGTACAGTAATAAGGTTACATACACATACTACAAAAAAAGAAAAACCTTACAAACTAGTTTTAAGCGAATATGGAGTGGAAGAGCCTGCGGACCAGAGCGTCGTTGACGGCGGGAGCGGTGAGGTCGAAGAGCTGGACGTAGTCGCTGAGTGACGTGCGGAGAACAGCCCGGCAGTACAGGTAAGTGAGGCAGTAGTAGCCGCAAACAGAAGTATCGTAGCCCTGGAGTCGATACCTGTTGTAGACGTAGTGGCGGTGATGAGGATTGCGCCTCAGGAACCTTTGAAAGTCGGCCTGGTATGGCGGCCTTCCGTAGCTGTCCAGGTACTCGAGTCTGTCCTCTTCCGAGCAGTAAAACGCCACCCAGTGTTCGCCACTCTCGGTGTGTGCCACTGTGTTGGATATGATGGCGGTCAGAGGCTTGACTGGCGCGTCCGGTAGTTGGTCAGAGGCGTAGACCGCGACGTTCCTCAGTCCGGGTATCCTCGCCAGGCATTCTCTGATCTGAACGGTATTCATCGTGGACGGAAGCAACACAGGCAGCTTGAGGCGGACGAGTCCGACCTGTCGTTAGACACGAGCCAGTCCCGCAATACTATGCAGTTATGAAGGGCGCAACGGTTGTGGGAGCTCTTATGGTGGCGACAGCGCAGGGTCCGGTAGGTGGGCGGACCGTTGAGCGACCCGCAGCCCAGATCCTCCATGTCCTGAGTGGTGGTGGCGGCGGGCTCGGTTATGAGGTGGCGTTGTACAAAGTCCCTCTTCTGCGATCCTTTGACGTAGACCAGGGGGCGGTGGATGAGGCAGGAGCGCAGCTTGTCCAGCAGGGCGACGTACGCGATGTCCCCCTGGTCCCACTCCAAGCCGTGGCAGTGGCGAGTGATCCAGACGCTCTCGCGCTGTTTCTCGGGAGTCAGGAGGTCCTTACTGAAGGGTGGGCGGGCGATGTGATGTAGGAGCAGCGTGCCGGTAGTCACGTCCACCACGCAAACCTCTTTCAATAGAAAGTCATTATCACTGTCTTTAAAACACTGCATATCCATCACCACGCTTCCGTGATGACAGCGCGCTGGTGGCGGCTCGTTATAGATCGGTGGCGGCACGTCCATCCCGTACGGCTGACTGAACTCGACTGAGCGCTGGCGGGAGCGCGCCTAGCGGGATAACCTTGGGTGCGCGCGCCGCCATCACCTAACGGTCCGCGCGCGATGACCTTGAGCGTGCGGCAACTCGTTTACCCGCCAAAGTCGACTGTGACGTTGCGATGACGGTCCACCTCCACGACGTTGTCCAACTCGGCATACACTATGCAGTTGAACGCCTCCACCAAGGCTTCGGAGAACCCAATCTCTATGCGCAGGTTACCGTTGCGCACCAGGTTCCAGTGGCTGGATTGAGAGGCTGCCATATCGGGCGTCAGATCAAACGCCATCAGGCAGTATCCGTAGGGGTATTCGTTGCGACTGACTTCATTACCACAGTCTGAGAAATTGATGCCGGTGCCAGTGTACAGCGTGTGGTAGGCGAGCACGCACAACTCATGACCGAACGTGTAATCCGGTTGAAGCGGCTTACATGGCACTTGCTCACCATCTATGTACAGCGCGAAGAAGTTCACGTGGCTGTGGGTGAAGTTGAACGGGTTCTTCTTGTAGTCCCCGTTGAACGCCTGATTGCTGACTAGGCCAACTATAACGCGTTTCGGCAGTTGACCCAGAAACACACTGTCCAGAGTCTTGCTGCTGATACCGGCAGGTAGCGTGAAGGATTTCACTTCCACGCGCGTAATGGAATATTTGGCTGTGCCCGACTCCAGCGTCCTGCTGTGAGCCAACAGCACGCTCGGGTTGATCTTACAGCGGCGCATAAACAGGTTGACTTCGGCAATGTCCACTTTATAGTCTGTCACGGGTTTGGACATGATGGAGAATGAGTTCTTTGACCTGATCAGACGAAAGCGCATCTCCACACCGTTTAACATGAACTTCTCCTGGTTGCACAGGTCGACGTGCAGATGTCCGACCATGTCCACGTACCGGCTTCCCTTGATAAACTCCCTCCTTTTCTTGAGCCCGGTATAATTATCCTCCTCAGTATTGTCCATGTACCCAGCATAGTCCTCAAAGAACAACTCCGCGGTGAGGTGCGATGTCTTGGCATCACCACCATAGGACAACAGGTTCTCCAGGTAGGCGCGATAGGCGTACGTGTTGTTCTGAGGAGACACCAGTTTGTTGTTCAGGTACAGGTCCACTTGACTGAACAGCGAGTGCAGCCAGTTGTTAATCGGACCCACCTCTTTTATCGCTTGATCACCCGTTACAGCGCCTCCATTAGCCGATCTAATGGTAGCCTTCACATGCAGTAGCGTCTGTGACAGATCCGTGTACTCGTCCCCATGACCCGGAACTATGAACTCAACGGGTGAGTCGTCTGTCAGGGAGGAGATGGGCTTGTACTGCACCCATTTACCACTCTCTATACTGGTCTGCGTGGGCGGTAGCGAGAACAGGTCCAACTCGGTCTTGACACACTCGCACGACTTCTGATGTAGAAACGCCATAATCCAAAAATGTCCTTCACGGTACTCTCACTCTTCTTGCTTCTCCTCTTCTTAGCGACACGTTTTGCGGGCTTCCTTTTCCTCTTGGGCGCAGCGCTCTTCTTCCTCGCTCCGAGGAGTTTCGCTAGAGACTGAGGAGTAACCTGCTGTACACGCCTCCTCTTATAGGCGCCACCACCGCTCAGCACGCGATCCAGTTTTTCATCAGCCCTGCGTTTCAGCGACCCGGTAAACTGTCTGAGCCGGGTGTTGGCCGCGACTCGGGGGTCGGCTGTGCCCGCCGCCACGTCGCCCAAGAAGCCCACACCGGACCTCAGCGCCTCCTTGCCCAGCGCCGATGCGCCAGATCTGATCAACGGGACCACTGTACGCATCAGCCCGCCTAGGAAACTGCCGATGCCGTGACCACGTTGGAAAGCGGCTCCTCTGAATACCGTGGACACTCCGTGCCCAGACTGCTGTTGGCGGTAGTACGCCAGATAGGGGTCGTTCGGGTTCATTGCTGCTGCTACTCTCTGCGCAGGTGAAGCTTCATGCACGTAGTCCCGAAGTGGAATGGCAGGTGGCGCCCGACGCTGTCCCTTAAATCGATTTCCACACTATCGAAGGAGCTCTTCATCAGCGGCACGTAGTGAGGGTCGGTGAAATGCACGGTGATACTCGCACCGTAGATGTAGTTTTTTGCGTCGATGTTCACCGCTACAAGGGTCATGAATCGCAACAAGTTGCGCGCCACCGGCCTGTAGATTTTTGAGAACGATTCCACAATGTCCTCCTCCGCCGAGGCGCTAGACTCGCGCTTCATTTGACTCGGACCTCCCGCCGCTTCCTCCTCCTCCCTCTCCTCACCCTCGATGATTGACAGACCTATGGGTTGACGTTTAGCCGCGGAAAAGTGCAGGAACCGCTGTAACACCTGCTGATATTGTTTCAATTTCTCCGTATCGTCCAGCCGCTTGTCGCTCAATATGCAATGCATCTCAGCGTCCAGGCTGGCTGGCTTATTGGCGCTACCTGCTCCTCCTCTTGGTCCTGGTCCCGGCCCTGGTCCCGGTCCTTCTCGCAATCTCTCGATGAGCTCCTGCGGTACAACCACCATTTTCCTAGCGTACTCCATGTCCGATTAGCTTCTGCGCTAGAACGGGCAGAACAGCGTTCAACAGCAGAGGTAGGAGGATCCCTCCGCCCCGTTGTACGAGGTAGTGTCGCTTCTTGGCCCAACCCTCGCCGCGTTTCACCAGCCGTCTGAGCGCCTGTTTGTGTTTGCTCAATTTGCGTTTGAGGCAGGGAGAAAGCGGTACGTTTCCGCGTAGCACGTTATATGCGCACTCGCACAATGACTTGATGCGACTCTCGTCGCACGCTTTTAACAGGGCTTTGCGTTCTTTGGGCGTAGCGTGTATTAGGGCCCTCAGCAGCGCCGCGTCCTTCTTCACGCGGTGTGACGTGATGACTGACGCTGGCGCGCGCTCGGCCTATTTATCACTTCTTCTTGGGCAGGTACACGTAGTTAACCGGGTCGTCTGGGAAAACGGCCGAACGTACGCGCATCTCTTCGGGCGTGGACTGTTTCAAGTCTATCAGCAGATAGGCGTGAGGATCACGCGTGGCGTCCGCGTAAGCCTCCTCCACGAATTTGGGGTTCTCTGGGTATACTTGGCGAGCCAAGTGTTTGATCTGAGCGCGATCCCTGGGATTCTTGAAGCACACTATGTAGTGGGCGTTCAGCGATATGTCGCGCTGGCCCCTGCCCTGGTGAAACAGGTTTTGCGTGATGAAGAACACGCTCATGTTGCGGTGGTGTGAGCCCTTGGTGAACAGGTCCGCCACGCCGGGGCCGGCCTCGCGCATCATGTCATCGACGATGACCAGGGCGGGCTCGCTACCGTCGTAGTCGTCCAGGTCTGGCAGGCCTGCCACGTAGCGCACAGTAGAGTCCGCACGGCTCTTGCCACCGCCACCACCACTGCCATAGTGCCAAGTGATACGGGCGAACCGCGTATCGCACATGTGGTCAGCGTGCTCTATGAAGCGAGCCACGAAGTGCGACTTGCCGCTGCCAGAGGGCCCGGCCACGATGGCGGTGAATGGGTGTTTCCACCTCAAGTCCATGGCGTCTACTGACTGCCATGCACCGCCACCTCGGCTCTTAAAACTAAATTCTTTTCTCGCTTTTTTTTATTTGATTTCTTTTTAATTTTTTTTTTAATATTGAAGGAAATAAGGGAATAAGGAATACCATTTATTTATACAAATTCTAGGAGAGGACTTTTACTGCCAGGAGAGCTGCTCCTCTTCACAAGGCTCATCCTCGGCCTCACGCCAACGTTATACTGCGTGATGGTGTTATCGTCCAGGACCGTGAGGTACCGCCGGGGCATGTATATCCGGATCGGGTCATCGCCGACAAGACCCTCCAAGGTGGCCATCACCGCCTCGCCGTACGGTGTGTCCACTCGCTCAAACGAGCGAATGGGATACACCACGTTCTCCTGTAGGTCTACGATGCGGGTGTAACCCGCAGCCTTGCAGCTGTTGAGGGCTGTCCTGAGGTCCATCTTCTGGTCCGTGTTGAGCATGGCACAGTGGCTGGATGCAGAATGACCGGCTCTCGCCACCGAGTCGCCTTTTATTGGCGGTGTCTACGTGCCGACTCGCGCGTATCAACAACATGATGACATAGTTACTCGCTCAATTCCAGGAGGGGTGATGTAATGGAAAGCTTTACTGCGTAAACAAGTGGATTGTTCTAGAAGCGTCTCGGTTATCAACTGCTTAGTGGAAGTTTCCACGCTCAATTCCAGGAAGGGTGATGTAATGGAAAGCTTTACTGCGTAAACAAGTGGATTGTTCTAGAAGCGTCTCGGTTATCAACTGCTTAGTGGAAGTTTCCACGCTCAATTCCAGGAAGAGTGACGTAATGGAAAGCTTTACTGCGTAAACAAGTGGATAGTTCTAGAAGCGTCTCGGTTATCAACTGCTTAGTGGAAGTTTCCACGCTCTCTCGTTTACTGGGTAGCGCGCTTGGAGTGTACGCTCCTCTTGGTTTTCCCTGAGATGACGCAATCGGTCTTTCGCCAGGTGGGTAGAGGAATAGCGGTCCTAGTGATCCCGTCGTATCTTGACTCTCCCGTCTCGCTATTTGCCAGCCATAGGTTTTGCAATCTGGATAGCAGGTCCTCTAGACATATGCAGATTTCATCGTTTCGCTCCTCGTCCAAGTACAAGCCGCAACTGAACGTGGGGCGACCTCCTTTGAACACGTTCATCTTTAACAGTACATTACCGCTGTTGGTAGGGTTCTTCACAGTGTACTGATATCCGCCAGCGGACCAGCACAGTGTCGGGGAATCGATAGGCACTTCCTTCCTCTTTACAGTCCACCCATCGAGCTTTTTCTTCTTTGACGCACATCCCTGCTGTACTGGCGGTGCGTTGGCGTTCTCATCATTCATTGCGTTCAGCTCCTCTAGGAAGGAGCGGATCGTTTGGTCCACTTCGGCTGCACTGACTCCGTTTCCGTTCATGGTGACGTCTCAAACAACACTGAGGTCGCGCGCGCGGCTCTGCCTCGGTTTTATACCCAGGTTGCACGCTTCAGCGAACCTTCTAGAAGCTTCCAGAAACGTGAGAGGTGGTCTATCGCTGACGGGGGGGGGATCCTCATGTTCAAGTTTATAAGTAAACTTTTTATTTTTATTTCTTTTTAAGGAATGAGGTTAAGGGTAAAAGAAGTCTTTATTACCGGAAAAAAACATGTAGTGGGTTAAAGGTAATCAGTTATTGTCCAGGCCTTCTATAGTTTTCCTGGACGTCCAACACCGCCATGCCGCCTTGGTTCAGAGTTAACTGCAGCACTTGCAGAACCTCGTCCCACTGCGCCGGGTCCCCCGGGTCGTAACGACGAGAGGACATCACGGGACTGGCTGAACTCCACCACCCCGGCCTGAGGAAGACGTGACCGCCTCTCCTCATCGCCTCCTCGACCCGAGTCCTTGTGGGAGTAAGGTACTCCGGTCCGAGCAGGAGGTACCGGCTGATGTTGGGAACGTTGACAAAGACTTCCACAGTAAGGGCGTCCATTATGGAAGCGGCTCTGGTCAAGACTGACTCGAACACCGCTTTCACCCGCTGTCGCCCTCCGGAGGAGCTTCGCAGTGGAATGTAAGCGGTAAACAGTTCCCGGAACCGCTGATGAGTAAACAGCCCCGGGCGGTCACGTAGGCCCTAGCACGCGCCTCAACACGTGACTCCGCGGAGCCGCTCACCGGTGGGGGGAGGGACTTGCATCCTCGCATCCTCACCACGCCTTTGCTAGTTTTGAACCATCGTGAGGGGTCTGGAAAACAGCCAAGATCCCATTAGGAAAACGCGTTTAAAAATTAATAGCGGGCCCATTTAACGGTGGATTCTCAATTTTCTTTAAGGGATGGTTTACTTAGGCTGCCGCCTGACATGTGGTGAAATTTCATCAAAATCGGTCGGTAAACAGCTGAGATCCCATAAGGAAAACGCGTTTAAAAATTAATAGCGGGTCCGTTTAACGGTTGATTTTCAATTTTCTTTAAGGGATGGTTTACTTAGGCCGTCACCCGAAATGTGGTGAAGTTTCATCAAAATCGGTCGGTAAACAGCTGAGATCCCATAAGGAAAACGCGTTTAAAAATTAATAGCGGCCTTGTTTAATGGCGGATCTATGGGGTTCTTACGTCATTCGCTTCCTCTAGGATAGGCCTACACTCTGGAAAAAGTCCCGTGGGAATCGGTGGGTAAATAGGCTAGTTATTAATTTTCGAAAGTTTTTTCCTCGGGGGGGTCCGAGCTTGGCTATGGTGAAGGTCGGGGAGGGGGATGACGTCACGGGGGGGATGACGTCACCGGGGGGGGTCAACGACCGGGGTCAAGGTCACCGGGGGGGGGGGGGTGATTCCTCATTCCTCCTCACACGCCTGTGCTGGTTCTGTATGCCCTAATGCCCCCTACTCATATGGTACTCGGCTACGTGTCTGGCGATTTCGACGACACTGTTCCGCCTCATACCTGTTATGGAACAGTTTAGAACGGCCAGTGCTGCGGTATCTACTAACTTTTTTGCCAGACGACTTAGCTGTCCTTGCTTCAATGTTATTACATGTATTCATCTGTCGAAAAGGTAATTTTCCTTATTTTACACAATATGATCATGAAAAAATATTAAGGTACGGTACCGTACCCTCTTATTAGCCAGTAATGAGTAGTCCTAAATTTATTGGGGGTAATTTGATAACAAAAGCAATCAAAATAGTTAAATATTTTGTATTACGTCATCAGCCTTGCCTTCCACAGTATTACAAAATATATTTTAATTTATTTTGCGGTAACCTTAAAATACCTGTATTATGTTACAAGTTTTACTTTTCACGCTAAAAAACACACTCTAAACTGAGAAGTTTTGATTACATTTTACTCAATTTAATGTTTTCTTTAAGAACACATCGAGTAAACGACAACGTCAAGGTATGCACTGACAGTCGGTGTATTCCCCAGTTGCATGTTGACGTTGACACAGACAAAGGCGCAGGTGTCGAAGGTGACGGGACACGGCAGACTTCGTTTTCGCTTCTAGTTCTAGTAAATTAGTGACATAGAAAAATAAATCAGGTACCTGGTTTATTTTTCTATGGTAGTGATAAGTGACTCCGGGAGTCAGGAACCTAGTCTTTAGGCACGCAGTGTAGATGTTCCTGTTCCAAGCGCGAGTGCTAGTACGGTAGTGGTGTGATAAACTGTTTTCGGCGCTAAACAGTTTAGCTGAAAACAGTTGCCAGCGCTAAACAGTTTAATATTAAGCTGTTGTCAAACAACAGTTTAGCTGAGAATCGGTCAGCCAACGCTGACCGGTTCTCAGCTTAGCTGTTGTTTATAAGCGTTCCTGTTGTCAGTTGTCTGTTGAATGTTGTTGGCCACAACTGATTAAAAGCTTTGTAGAAATTTATATTGGTTAATGGGTGTTAAGTAAATTTATTTTGGAAACACTGTGACTGAGTGACGAAAAAATAGAGGAAGTTAATTCCATAAAAACCTTATCACACTTCTTAAATGTAAAATAGGATAAAATAAAATAATATACACACCATTATCATACAAATGTATTCATGTAAACATCATATAGTTACAGTATAACTAATTAAAACTTGTTCTTTGTAGATTAGCCTACATGTATTTTTTGTTAACATTTAAAAATATTAGCTAACTTGGCTAAAAATGAAGCAATAGTTGATTGCCTATTAGGTTTACTTTTCAATTTTTGCTGAAATCCTATACTCTAATATGAGTAAGGTTTGCTTGCTTGCTTGATTGCTTGCATGCTTGCTTGCTTGCGACACGGATCTCAAAAACGGCTCCAACGGTGTCCTTAAAATGTTGGAAATAACTAATTTCAGGGATAAAAATAAGTTCTAGACAGGCCAAATCAAAAAAATAAATTCTCATCCCCAGGAAAAATCAAATAATGTAAAAAACTAAAATGAAAAGTTAAAAACATTAACATTGGGCTTATGGAGTTTCAAATCAAAACAAAAGAATTTTAACAGCTGTTCATAATCAACCAGGGAACTGTCAAAGTAATACTCATGTTGTATATGATTATAACATGTGGTTTCCTGAGAGCAGATATTAAAAGATTTGAGGGATGATTACATTAATAGAGTAGTAAAATAAGTGAAAGGGACATTGAGCTATAAATAACAACTGTCCTTAAAAATGTAGAAAAGAGGCAAATGAGTTATTCAAATCTGATTACCAGTAGGGGGAAGTGGTGAAATATTACTCCAAGTCATCTAAACAAACTGACTGGCCTTCCCCCGAGCAAAGCTCGGCCCCCAGGTACTATGATTTAATTAGATGTGCTTTGGAGTTGTGCATTAGAGATGGAACTGGCACTCGGTTTGGGCTCTGTATTTTTTCAGTGCAACTGGACACCAACTGGGTAGGCTTATCAGTTTGTTTACATACCTCATTATTATGATGATTGTTTACGTCAATATTGTGTTTTTTCATTAGATGGGTTTTGAAATTGGTTATCGTTGAACAACAAGACATATTTAGCCCACACAAATCACATATGGCAATCCTGTTGTCAGCGTTCGTTACAGTAAAATAATACCATAATGGGCTTGACTTTGCACGTTTTGCACTCATATTAATAAACGTTCTCTCATTAGCACAAGCGCAGCAACAACTAAACTGTTGAAAACAGAAAACTACAATGACATGTCTCGATGGGTAGTGCATGGAGGGGGTGAGTGGGAGAGTTTTCCGCCTGCTGCAAACTGTTTAGTGCAAAACTGCTTAGTTGCTTAGTTGTTTTTCTACCGCGCAACTGTTTAGTCAGAACCGCTGGCGCTAGGTTGCTGTCCTGCCCTGCGAAGGCTCTGTGAACTGTTTCCACTTAACTGTTGTTGGAAAACAGGCATTTCTAGAAAACAGTTTTCTGGCTAAACTGTTTAGCTCTGACAACCAGTGTTGCCAATCGGATAGTAATTACCACATTAGGTTGGTAATTTGAGGCTCTGGTGGTATTTTGGGTGGTAATGTCTACTAGGTGGTAATTTGGTGGTAATTTTGCGGCAGTCTATTAAATTGATTAATATTAAAAATTTTGTTTCTTGCGTTTAATATTGTGACTTATTTCACAATCCGCAAATTACCGTCATATAAAATAATTTAATTTCGATTTGAGGTGCTGTTTTTCATACTCCATGCTTTTAGTTCTTTGGGATTTAGTTCTTTGTTAGGACAATATTCTAAATTTTAACCAAGTTCTTTAAGCTGAATGTATTTAATAAAGAGTAGAAACTGATTCAAAATGATTAACTTAAACTTGATTATATATTTTACTAGATATTACCCGCAGGCTTCGCCCCGCGAATGATTTATAAAAACTATGGTGTGTGCTGCATTCTGTGGTCAGCCCGTCCAACTACTACGAATCAAGATCAGCTGTTTGTATTTTCATCAGTTCAAACCATTGACTATAAATACTTCAGTATTTATAGTCAATGGTTCAAACAAAAATGAATGTCCATAAGGAAGGCATGGAACTTTTAACCCCCGTGGGACAAAGCCCTATGTGATTTTCGCAACTTTAATACGTCTATAAGTTACTCAGGACTATCAAGTACCTCTCTGCCAAAAATCAGCTCAATCCCTCCAGTGGTTAGAGCGTGATTGAGCCACAAATATCTAAACAAACATACAAACTTACAAATTTATAATTTTAAATATTATATAATATTTTAGTAGAATTAACTTGATTAACTGTATGCCTTTTGCATTCTGTTGTAGTAGAGTAGTGGGCATTTGAGGCTGCTAGACCGGAAGTGACGTCATCCGGTCACGTGACCGGATGCGCTGAGTCATTAAACACGCCATCTGAGCCTCAGCCAGTGACGTAGGCGGTTTTGTGACGTAATGGGGGAAAGGTTAAAGTTCAAGGTCACCGGGAGGTTATTTTAAAAAAGTACTACCTCGCACGCGTAAAATCCGATTGTGATTCGATAGTTTTCATTCGATAAAAATATCGAATGAAAAAATCGAATGAAGCAATCGAATGATACGAGTGCGAGGTAGTACTATTTCATGTATTACTTTATTATTTACATTTATTTTTATTTACAATAAGTTATGTTTACAATAGTTCCCCGTTGTTTGTCGTCATCGATGTTGTTGATCCGGACGAGTTGCGGCCGTCAGACGCAGTTTTCAAGTGTTGCGCTTGTTTGTCCAATCGGCCCATCCCGACTGTGTGTTCCTTGCCTATTTATGTGACTGCAGGGAACACACAGTCGGGACGAGCAGCTCGATGTTCACCGGTCGAGAGCCGGAGGTGTACTGGCTATTCACAAGCTAGCGTTGTAATCGTACTAAATGGTGGGGGTAAAAGTGTGGTGGGGCGGAGCAGATGGCGGACGGCAGATGGCAGGCGGCAGATGGTAGGCGGCAGGTGGCAAGTGCGCGGCAGATGGTTGCTACTCCATTCCCCGCCAAAGTAATGCAAGCCGTCGCCGTAATTCTTGTATTTTATCTTGACGGTTCATTTGATATGTTTTACATCTACATATGCAATAGCTGAAACACCTGCACTTACGACAAGCTTTCCCGTCAACTTGATCGCCTGGTATTTTAAAACATTGCAACTCGCAACAATATGTCTTCAAATTGTTATCGAAAAATAAATTGTTCATCGGTGGCACCGACATGTTAGCTGCAGCGTGTGTTAGACAAGACTGAGACTAACTTCACTGCTCCCTCTCTTTTATACCCCTTCATAAGTTAACCCTGAATGAAAGTTCAAGGTCATCCATTTGAATTTAAAAAAAAGCAACACAGCAGTATATAAAATAATATACTGCTATGTTGCTGTTCTTTTTTTTTTATTTTTTATTTTTTTTGTATGTTATTCTTTCTTTATTAAACAAACATTTTACAATACAATAAGCTTAAGTCTAACATTGATGACTAGAAATACAAACAGAGAAAAACAAATAGAGACATTATGTACAATGATGCATGATGTGCAGAGTGAGTTCCGTCGAGTTGTTGCCGCTTACACCGTGTGATACCAAATACAACGTCCCCGGTTGAATATCTCGCAAGTCTTCATTTTGTAGCAGTTGAACAAATCGTTTTGGAAGAAATACTTGAAACTTCGGCTCATCTCCTGGAGTCATAGGTCCTTCGCACAATGATACTAGAATTGCTTCTCCATGTGTGGCTTCCACTTTCTTGATGCTATGAATAATGTAATGTCTTTGTTCTTTTAGTTCTGAACATTTTTTAGTTAGCAGAAGGTTCGATTTTGAGTGAGTGTTGAATTGATCAACCAATGTTTGTAGATATTGTTGTGATGCCATCTTCGTCAGTGGTGGTGTCTTCTGTGATGTTGCCTCTTCGGAGTCTCGAATAATACTCGTGCTGAAGCGGTGTTGTCTCCTCGTATTTATAGGCCCCGCTACCCCCACCACATTTCTGTTCTCCACTACCCCCACCACATTCCTGCGTTTGTTTCAAGAAAGCAGCCAAACGATATGCGTTGTACAATGCACAGTTTGTTTGACCGTGTTTAAGATCTTTTGCAGCGACACAAATATTACCGAGATTAATGTTAAAGTCCTTACTGATAGTTATATCGAAAACATTACCGTGCGTATACTTTTGTATCCAGTTCTTTTTTTCTAATCCTCTTGTGTATATATGTGAATATTGTTTACAAAAGTTAAACATAATACTGTGCAGATTACTGTAGCTTATAAATCCTTCATACCAATGTATGTGATGAAAGTAGTTTGTTATCCATTTGTTTGTACTTTTTGCTTTGGTGTTAAGTTTGTTAAAAGAAAAAGGAGCTTCAAACGTGAATGGGTAGGCTACAAATGTAAGCAAGTCTAAAATTACTAATTCCTTGATAATAAACCTATCGTCATTATTTCGAAATGCTTGAAATTCTATTACACAAGGCTTTACACTCACTTCTTCATCCCCTCCGCTCATCATGGCACCAAGCGATCAACTAAACTGTTTTCCACACCACGGTAGGTTAAATACCAGGCCGTACAGTTGCAGGCGCGTTGGTGTATATTTAACGTGGGCACCGTCCCCAATAGGCCTACCCCACGTGTGTTCTTCTTTACTAAGTCAAACTTTAGTCTTTTTTAACTTCTTCTTCTTGTGTTTCGTTTTCTTCTTCTTCTTGTTTCTCCGTTTCTTCTTCTTCCTGTGTTGTTTCTTCTGTAGCTTCTGTAGCGATTTCTACAAGTGGTTCAAAATCCTTTAATTTTCTCCACATGCAAACTTCATGAGGTATTCTATTAAAAATAGATGTATCCACAGGTCCGTACACGATGGTGCTATCAGGTTGTTTTTCCAAAGTATCGACCAAATATTCTTTAATAATAGCGCTTGCAAATACCAACTGTCTCATGTACCTTGTAATAGGTTCTGTTGCGTAGTTTAAAACGTAGAATTCTTCACGTGACAGTAGAATCTTATTTTCATGTTGAGTCAAGTCTCTAATTCGCACTTGTAGTTGTCCGCGATGTTTAACAATATCGATTTCATTGTCACAATCCAAAAGTCGAATATGTGTTTTCCTTCCACACAAACTGTTAGTTAAATAACATTCTATTAAATGTACATGTTTCAAAAATGACTCCCAAGCATTTTGCGAAAATAAAACCTTTTTTGTTCCATGGTGTAGTATTACTGTAGGGGAATAATCCAATGATTTCATCAATCCAACTGATACACTTTTACTGATGCATGCTGAGATGGGGTAAAAGATTCGCAGAAAAACTTCAGTTAAAATGTGAGGAGGAATATTTTCTTCAACTTTCTTCTTCCTCTTTGGTACTACCTTTGATGGGTCTGCATTAATTTCCTCCTCTCTATCTCTTTTACCAAACTTTAAAAATGCAGTTATTTCCTTGATGATTTCTGCTTCACTAGTATTATCACGTTCCAATAACGGTGCTACCTCTGCATCACCTTGTACAACAGATGGAGAACTCATTTTGTAGAAGATGTTACCCATGCGCCGATAGACGATCAACTGAAGACCTGCATTGCTGCTCCGCTATTTATAGGTTAGCGACAGTGGCGGTGCCGGTGGTGGTACAGCGTTTTACAATACTGTCTTTACAATACCGGTCAACGGTGTGTATGTAACAATTTTATCGTGCAAAATTAAACAATACGCAGATGTATTTGCAGGTACGTTTTCTTGAAATTCCATTTCTATTTTTATATCAACACTAGACGATTTTACAGATTCATTTTGTTTGGAACAATCAATTACAACAATCGGAGCTTTCGATTCAAACTGAACGGGAGATAGTAGAGGTGTATTTGTTTTGCCGTAATATGAATTTTGGAACCTAGCGTACATGTCGTATAAAACACTGTATCTTTTCTTATCAAAAGAAATATTAAAGTTGTCGTAGGGAAAGAATTGTGAATTCAGGAACACTTTACAGTTTGTTAATTTACAATGGTCAAATTCACCAGCATTTTCAGTTATTATACTTTTCTTCTTCGTTTGTAATCCAAATATTACATATCTCGCTTTTTCCAAATGAGTAGAAGTTTTTACAGTCCATGTATGTCGTTGTGTTGTAGGTAAAACGGGGTATTCATGAAACTCCCAGCTTCTGAATGGCATTACAATGTCTCGATCTGATTTTAACTTTCTTAATAATGTAATCCTGTGTTCATCATTTAGTCGCACATGTGGTACTCTCCAAACAATCTTGTCTAATGTTAATTTCCAGTCTAAATTGGCATCAGTTGTTCCAGTAGCTGCTTTAATAATATCTTTATCGTTTGATGATCTTAATAAAACTAGTTCTTGTTTTACATTTATTATTATTCTTCTGTAGTCTTCAGCAAATCCTAGGAGTAATCTTAAAGGTACGTAGAAATCAAAGTTTCCCGAAGAGTCAGGAGCGATTGTACTTTTATCTGGTGCAACCCATCCTGCAACAACTAACAGATTCTTCTCATTTGGTGTTAAAGACGCTAATCCTTTCAATGTACTGGAAATTCCAACCTTTTTTGTTGAATCGACTGTAACTCCTGAAATTTCATATCTAATCTCGTCAAACAAAAATGCCATAGGATTATTTATGAACGGAAAAGTGGTTCCAGCAGTACCATCATTTTTTGTTACTTTTCCTTCAATATATAAATAACTTTCGCATGGAAGAGTATAAATGTCTTGTTGTTGTATAGGAATCCTAATTTCATCGTTATTGTTTAATTTGGACGAAGCGTAAGGGTTGTGCGTGTGATATTCCTTTTCCCATAAGGTCTCGTCGAATGTTGGACCCTGCGCTATATCCAGTATATCCATTGTTAATGACTTTTAATCCAATTTCTTCTAGAAAACGAATGTTGTCACTTGTTAACCCTTCTACAGCTGATGAGCTACTGACCTCTTTGCTTGTTGGCTCTCTCTTTTTAAATGATAACCCCATTGTCTAAGCGGATGATTTTATATGTATTCTTACAGTAATAGCTTCTCCTCTAAAGTCAATAAGGTTTCCGTCTTGATCCACTATGATCAGCACGATGTCTGAAATGAAACTGGTGTTTAACGGTAGGTACACAAGGTTTTGAGGCTTTTCTACTATCTTGAAACCCGGTGCAACTGATGGGTAGAATGTGTGTAATATATGACGATTCTCTCCATCTCTGTAGGATCCTTGTATAATGTTACATGTAATGTCTATGCTATTAACTTTGATGATCGTCACAGTTTTATTCCCAGAATGAGTTTTATTAGGTTCTAATACTTTTGTTTCCTTAGAAAACCCCAATAAACTACCAATTGAATGTTCTTGGCTAAAATCAATATAATACTTAGACGTAATTTCGGCTTTCATTGTATTGTTATTGCCTTTTATCGTTATATTTTCTTTTCCCATATGTGTTTGTATAACTTCATTTATATTATCAATTTCATAAGCTCCTGTTGGTAAACTGAATTCTTCCAAAGCTGAATACTTTCCTTTATCATCTTTTGTCTTGTAATAATGTATTTTGTTATTAATTCCTTCACTAGCGTTTGGAATAGAGTTATATGTTGTTAAATCCAATAATGCGTCTTCCCATAGTCTTCCTTTTTGCAAACGTAGCGCTGGAAACAGAATACTGCGCAAAGTACATGAGTTACCGGTTAATGACACTGTATACGAGGACATCTTAAAGTTGACTAACACTTTTAGCTAAAAAGTCTAAACATAAATGACCGCAAATGGATGTATCATCAGGTTGTTTTCTTGTATGATTGTAAAAAACATTTTCTGCCGCACGAAAGTATTGTTGAAGTTCTTTCGGTGGTGGAAGGTCTCCAAAACTGTCGAAATAATAAATGGTTTTACCAAGTTTCTTGTAACACACCCAATGAGTGCCTAATCCTTCACTATTATCCAAATTTACAATACCAGTCTCATTTTTCCACATTTTAACCGGTAACTCATCTTTCATAAATAATCCTCTAAAAAATGGGATTTTCAAACAAGAAGCATATGTAATCAGTTCTTCATTGGTTAATTCTTTGTTTTTAATTATTAATTGCTCTTTCTTATTTAATACACACGATACGGTCTTAGGTATAATCCTCCTCCCTTTTTTATCATTGACCATATTGTTGGTTTCTTTTTAGCTTTACCACTGGTAGATCGACGTTTTCTTCTGATATTACCTCCTTGTTTTTTAGCGGGTTTTTTCCCACGCCTTCTTCTCTTTCCTCCTCCAAACGTAGTTTTTGCTTTCATTGCTGCTGTTACTGCTAAAGACGCTGCTTTTTCACCAATACTCGCGTCACTAGATTTTACTCTTTGCCAAGCTTTCTCAGCAAGTGCTTTATCCGCTATTGATCTATTTTTAGTATCACCAAATTTGGAATACGCTATATCGTGCTGTTTACAAGCCTGATCGAGCTTATTTATTCCAGGATCTCCTCTAGCAAGACGTTTCTCTAATTTGGTTCCAGGACCACAATATTGATATCCTCCAGGTAAATGTAATTCCACAGGTAATAAATCAATCGCCTTGTTAACTATAGCTCCAACCGGTTTACTCAATAGAGAAAATGCTGTTGATGCTATTCCCCTTCCTCTCTGTAATCTCTCTCGATTATGACTGATGCGTTTAACCCTCGACATGGCTATTTATAGCAAAACTTACAATCAGTAGGTGCACTCTATAAATGTTTTACAATGAATGTAATATCAGTTTTGGTTTCTTGTTTTATATACTGTTTAAAATCCATGTATTATATCGAAATGGATTTATTAATTAAATGTAGACATATTAAATAAAAGTAGTAAAAATAGAAATAAGGTGTAATTGAAGATGTTCCAGATGTTTCTCCGCTGGTGATGGTATCGTTGTCTTCGGTAAAATGAATAAACTTTAAATAGTTGTCATGTTCCCTTAGAAACTTGCCACTTAATCGTTGATAATTGAATAACACATCCCAGTCTAGTTTATCTTTAAAATTGTCAATGTAATTCTCAGAGAGATTTTGATATTTACTTATTACTTCCCAACAGTTATTAAAATTCGATGTCATCTCTACGAGGAAGTCTTCTGAAAACTGTTGTCTTTGTAAAATATGGATCCAGTTAACTCTGTGAAAATAAATTCTTAACATAGTCATTGTAAAGAGGTAATGTATGGAAAGTTGTTCCCAATCCATATATCTATCAAACCGTTGAACAAAACCATCTGTCAACACTCCTTGGGGAAATCTCGGCTCTTGAGATATTAAACTCCACGCAGTAATATTGGATTCCATCATCCTCTCTGTATCGTCTCTCGAATATGACTGATGCTTTATCCCTTATTATGGGGGGTATTTTAAATTCTTTTTTCTCTTATGTAATCTTCATTGTTTTCTGTTGGTTCATTAATCACATTCACTTTATCCTCCTTTCCTAATGTCTTGACTTTAGAAGGCTTAGACGGTTTATCTCGTTGATTAGGTTTCTCTGGATTGTGTATATTTTTCCAGTCTAAATAATTGTGACTGTCAACATCTGAAGCTGCATCTCTTCCTGAAGCCCGATGGATATAATGGAATAGAGCTGCACCAAACCTTTCCAAATGTTTTTCATATTCCGTAGTCCATTTCTTGTGTACAATATCAAACATTTTCTTATTTACAGCGTCTCCATCCTGCTCACAATCACCTACATTTGATAATTTTAATTTTTTTACATCATAGCTTGTGTCAGCTTTATTCCTTTTGTAAATCGTTAACAATTTTAGAGTAGCTAAATTTACTGCTTCACCATCATAAATGGGATATTGTATATCGCTTAACCTTTTACCGGAAAACCCCCAATGATCTTCGTGTACAGTTGGGGTTCTTTTTTTCATGTACTGTACCGTAACCGCATCAGACGACATAAGCGGATCACCAACATTTTGAATTACTTTTCCTTCAAAATTATAGTTGCCGTCAGATGTTAACGGAAACCCAGCTCTTTTTTCACTATATCCAGATTTTACTCCAAACTCGGAATACCGTCCAAACTTGTCCACACTCATGATGTAACTGAATCGCTATCGTTTAGGTTCTTATTATATATATATATATATATATATATATATATATATATGCGTCTACTGAACAATTATTCCTTGTTTTCGCAGTTCATCAACCAAAGCTACCCATTCGTTTTCTAAACCAGTGTGCCCGGCTTCCATGGCTTCATGTAATAATCTCATTCGATCAACTAACTTATTTATATCGTTGTAATATATTATATTAGTTTTATACAAATTTTTCAATAATCCCCTTCCAGATGTGGTAGGATCAGTTGTTTTTCTCTTTTTATGCAAAACATTTAATTCAGCAGAAGATAAAGCTCTTCTTTTAATTTGAGCTTTTTTTTCATTTTGAGGGGAAAAGACTAGATATAATACTTGTATATTTTATTGACCGATTTCTATGAATAGGTAGGTCTTTGGAATACTTTTTTCTATGTGCATTTGTATACTCTAATATATTTTTAAAGAATTGTAAATCCCTTTTAGTATATTTACCAGGATTATTTTTAAAGATAAGTTCAAACAAACCTTTTGTACCTTTATATTTCTTATCTCCAATAACTATATCATCATTTTCGTTTATATCTAACTTGCTATCTCCAATCATTAATCCTTTATCCTCTATTCTAGCTCCATAGGTATGATAATTTCGATTAGCATGTGCGGCGTGTAACATTTTTAACGTATATGTTCTTCCAAGTGTTCCTTTAAACATAATATCCGTGCCTAATTTGCTTAAGTTGGATGGGTTAATATCCTCTTCTTCTGCTCTTGTATCTTCTAGACTTGTATCTTCTGTACTTGTATCTTCTGCAATATCCTTTTCCTTTAAATCCTCTATATCTCCGCTTTCTTCATACTCGTCGCTTTCTTCAGATGTATGTAACTGGCCAAAACTTTCATCATTCTGAAATTCTTCTTCATATTTGGAAATTGGTAGCATTTTGTCTCCTTCGAAGCGAATTGAAGGTTTTTCCATATTTTGTGCTAATCGCTTTAAAGGTTCAGTAACAGGTTTGAATGTTGTTTCTAAAAATTGCTCTCTTTCATTTATACCTGATTTTAAAGCTCGGTTTTTTTGTCTAATAGAATCACTAAGTGATTTTATTTCCTTTAATAGCTTTTCCTGGTTAACCATCTTCACACCTTGACGACTTGTACAGTAATACCGCTAATCAGTGTATTAAAACGAATTTATCAAAACCTATTCTATAACGACCATCTTTTATAGCATGATCTTTCATAATAACCAAAAATCCATACTTTTCCGCCCATGCTTTTCCGCAAAGCTCTTTAAACTTTTCAAATGGCATATCCGCATTCACATGATCGTTATATATATGTTTTAGGTTAGTATCATCTTGTTTGAATACAATTAGAATATTTGCATTATCTCTGATAAGTTGTTTTGGGATTTTGCTATAGGTTTGTCCTATATATATGCTGTCGATGTTATTATGTCTTCCCATGGCAAAGTAGTTTCTAATAGTATCCTGATTTTCACAAGATACATCGTCAAATATAAATACAGAATACGGTTTCGCTTCGTTTGGTTGCATAATGCTATCACTAGCGTTAAATTTGTAAAAATTAACATCAGACACATCAGATAGGATTTTATCCAGCAATTGATACTTTGGTTGATGTAGAGACTTTGAAAAAATATATAGGTTATTAAACCTTAATCCCTGCGGATTAGTGATCAAATTAAAGACGACATTGGTCTTTCCACAGTTTGAGGGGCCACTTACTATACATCGAACAGTGTTTGGAAGTAAACTACCGTGTTTACCATTGTTGATTTTAACGTTATCCACAGTTAAATCATCTATGTTATTAATATTGAATCGATCTTTATGGTGAATAATCTCCATCCTGCTCAAAGGTTAACGATGAAATGAGTTGCTTGCATTACACCAAGTCCTTTATAGGTATCCATGAATCCTCAGTTTTGTTAAACCCTAACCACCGCACTTTAACTGCGTCCTTTTTTCTTTGTAACACTTTTTCAACAAGATATACATCACCTACTGTTGACTTTAACATTTCATGTCCATAAAATGCACCTTGCAACAAATCTCCTTTGTTATCTTTTAAGATATACGTTTCAGGTACAGTCGGTTGTACTTTATACACTGTAAAAACTTCATTCGTCCAATTGGGAAGGTATTTCTTGGTAAACACTCCCTTATATTTACTAATCCGTACTTTATCACTTACATTAAATTTTCTTGGCTGCATTTTTTCTACTTTAGGCTTTGTATTTTTCTTTATGCGTTTTAATACATCTTTTGCATTTCTTCTATTTACTTTGTTAGGTTTCATACCGATAGTTCTATGAAACCTGTTGTTATAATAATTTATTAATTGTGGTAAAACATCATACCATACGTAAGAACCTCTTTTTGAAAATTGTTTATACAGTGCTCCTTTTAAGGTTCTATTGAATCTTTCTACAATAGCTGCTTTTTTCTCTGAATTTGTAGAATAATGATTTATTTTATATTTATTCATTAACTGTGCAAAGTTTGTATTAAAGTATTCTGTTCCATCATCAGTTTGTAAATGTTTAATTTTGTTTTTATCTCTTTTTATGGCTATTTCCATGGCTTCTGTTACGCTTTTACCAGTCTTGTCCTTTAGAGGCAAAGCGTCTGCAACTTTTGTAAAACAATTAATAATTGTGAGTATATATTTAAATCCTTTGTTTATTCTGCTATGCGGTCGCATTTCAATTAAATCCGCTTGATATAGATCATTTATCCCTTTTATAACAGTATTTCTTCTTGGAAACTTTATTCTTGCAGGTTTGTGTAGTTCATTAATAATCTTCTCCTTCAGGTCTGACATGATGGTTTCACGAAGACAGCTGATATGATATTAAATATTCTTTTGTATAAATCTGCTTATATAGGTCAAGGTCATTCCAAACTAATGTATAAAAGGGGGAACACAGCAAAATACTGCTGTGTTCCCCCTTTTATACGGAAAGGAAAAGGAAAAGGGATGTAGGACGATGAAAGGGTTACTCGTCAATAGGGTTGAGGGAGTAGTGGCCGAATGGTAGAGTGTGGATGTTGTCTGCAAGGATGTGGCGTTTGTCATCATTTGAAGAGAGAGCTTTTTTTACCTCCGTCACGCTGTACAGCTGATGGTTGAAACTTCTGATTGTGTTGAATTTTGCTGTTATATCTTGATCTTCAAATAAACATTTCTTATAGTGATTAAAATGCACATTCTTCTTTAAATACAAACTTTTTACTCCTTTAGCTTTCTTAATGACTTGGTTTTCATTTAGTTGTAAAGAATATAATTTTGACATTAGTGCAACAATTTCTTGAAGTATAACACCATTGGCTTCATCTTTAAATTTGCCAAGCACTTTTTTGTTTCTGTCATTGTCGTAGTTTGGATGATCTTTTGGATAGTCGGAAAAGTCAAAATCGTTTTTGTAATTAAATGTCCGAAGGTCTTCATACATATCGTTAGTAATTATCCAATATATAAAAGCGTCTGTATCCATGTAGGAGATGCCGATGTTTTCTCGTCCATAAAAGGTGACGAGATCTTTTTGTAATGAAAATCGTACATATGAGTCTTGGAGATATCCAGGATTGACATACCTATGTACAAAGGACGATCCATCTTCACACTGGTTTTCTTCATAGATACAGCTACAAGATTTTCGTTAATAATTATAGATGTTCCAAAGTTTGGCTGTTGTACGAGTTTTTGTAGTTTGTTCGGATCTGTAACAAGTTTAACATTTTTATGTCTTCTTTTGTTTTCCAATGTTTTACCGAATATCGCATTGTTCATCAATTTAAAAAAGTCTTTTTGAAAGGCTGATGTAGCGGCTGCTCTTCTGGTAGTATTCGAGTCTATGTACGGTTTCAACCAGCACGATTGGGAAAATTCTACAGCTCTATTAATTTTAGTAAGACGTAAACCTAATTCGATAGCTTGTTGAACAACCCAATAGTGAGCTACGTATCGTTGTTTATTGTTAAGGTTCGTCATTAATTTGGGGTGTTTTCCAGTTGGTGAAATTTCTGTTCTTGCAAGGAGTGGAAGGTCATAATGAAGATCGTGTAAATGTTCTGGATATTCAAAGTCGCAATCCAAAATATATCCGGTATCTCCTTGTTTTGGAATTTGTGAAATATCGCCAATACAGTCGGGATCAACCCATTTAAAGTTGTCAAATGGAAGTGGGTTCGACATGGCCCATCCATACAGATTATTCGCGTCGAAATATCCCAAGTACGTTGAAGGTTTCTCTTGATCATGGTCAGGTAGATATTTGTTGTTGGCTTTAACATGTCTCGTCACGCTTTGAATTAATCCACCTCTAACACCCGACTCAACCATTAAAACCATATCTATATCTGTTAACAGCTGGAGTTTGCATTTTGTTTCTTTCAGCATTGCTTGCCAAGCTAGTCCTGGAGATGTATACGAATGTAGAGGGTCCAAACCGTATGCTGCAAAACAGGTTCTTCGGAATTCTTCCATAACATCGCAGAGAAGAGTCACGTCAAGTTTTACATAAAAGTCTGAGTATTCTCCTAAGGTCTTCATATCCAACTCGTTCCATACTCGACATGCATGTTGATAATCTTCAAGTGAAATTTCCGAATCATTAAGTTTGTTGTTAAATTGTTCTGGTGGAGGAAGTGATGTTTCATTAAATCTATGCAGTCCATCGATGTAATCGTAGGGGAAGACCCCTTTTCGAAGAACCAGATCCATTTTACTACTGGCTACAATTTTGCTTGTTTCTATCAGATCTTCTCTTTTTAAATTCTCAGTTAATTTCATTAGGCTAGAAGGCATAAATCTAAACGAATCAATAAACCTAAGTTTTATTTTGCCAACCTTTTTAGAGAAGCTTATAAATTTTTCCATTGTTGTTGCCAAAACATCTATCGCCCCATCATCTCTTCCCAATTCGGGAATTATAAAGTGAGAGTCATATCCACTAAGGTTATGTAGAACAACGGGTATAAAAGATGGAAGTTTGTAATTCAAGTTGCAAGCGTTACAGGCTGCACCTCTGTAGACTCCTGTAAGATGGTCGTGATGACGAACTTTAACGTTATCTGGTGTAAATATTTTATTACACAGATAACATGTTGTTGCCAGATTGTGATGTTGAAGTTGATGTTCTTCCATAGGCAGCATCGGTATTTTAATTTTGTAGAGTTCTTCCACCTTAGAGGCAATGTAATACAAATCGTCTACAAAGTGTTTCGCTGCTTGTTCACCGCGATAAATCTTCGGAGCAGATGATAGTCCAAATTCTTGAAGATGTTCTTCAGACAGCGTGGATTTTGTTAGTATAGAATAACTGTTTGGTGCGTGTTTTTGATATTTGCTTCTTTTTGCGATATCCTCTTCTTGTTGTTCAATTGGAAGTAAAGATGCTTCGAAATCCGCGTACACAACAAATGGAATAGGGTATTGTTGATTTACTTTGTCAAATTGTACGTATGATCTGCTAGGATGTGGCAATTTAATTCTAACCTCATAATTTCCACTACATAACCTTTGGTGTTCTAATAACCATTCTGAACCTCCTCTTCTTAATGGTTTGTTCACATGGCAAAAGCATCTCTTACATGTTGTGATTTTCCTTTTATGTTTTGTTAACTGTTTACATACGAGCCCTTCAAAATCTTTTATATACACGTAATGAGATATCTCTCCTTTATTGATTAATAACAAGTCAGTATGATTGTTGCGCTCATTCGATGTTATGCGCAAGGGATACACATTATTTGACGAATCCAAACCAAATATGTTGACTGAAGCCGACGGATTTTGCTTTTCAAATTTTGATATATCACTAATTGCAACAGGATAAGTCATTCCTTGGAAATTATACTTATGTTGAACTCCTTCATATTCTCTATTAGGTCTACACACATGATATTTTACATATTTGGCCAACATAGCATATTTAAAACATTCGTTATCTTCATTTTGCACATTAATACAGGATTTGGTATCACTTACTTTTTTCGGAAGAGGAATGTAACTACTTCCTCTCATTCCATAACCGTGTTTATGAACTCTAACATCCAGACTTGTTATACTTAATAAAGTCCATCCAGATCCTCTTCCTTCATGCTCTTGTAGTTTCGTCAAAAGTTCCTCAAGACATTCTGTTACGATCTTTTCAATATCTGATGCAGCCATGATGGTTCGGTTTTTTGTCATGAAACCTCTTGGTGATGTTTCGTTTTGAATGTTAGTGAATATGGCATCTAGCAACAGTCCAAATTTGATAAAATTTAATCTTTTTTGTTCATTCTTTAGTGTTTTGGTTACTAATTCTTTGGCGTTATGTAAAAAGTTTTCAAGTTGTAATTTTACGTTGTCAATTTTAAAATGTGTTACTACCTTACCAGGTAGTGCTTTAGCGTGTAGTTCCACATCTACTGCTGTTGATGTTGAGGGTCGGTGAAGAGTAGACATAGCAGCTGTTGATGTTGAAGGATGGTGAAGTGTAGACATAGCAGGCGTTGAAGTCGATGTTGATGTTGAAGGACGGTGAAGTGTAGACATAGCAGGCGTTGAAGTCGATGTTGATGGTGTTGATGATGAAGGATGGTGAAGTGTATACATAGCAGGCGTAGAAGTCGATGTTGATGACGTTGATTGTGCATAATGAATGACACTCGGTCTTAAAACTTCATTTTGTTCTTTTTGATTTAGGTTTGCAAATTGATGTTGTGCTAATTGATGATCGATTGAATCTAATTCTTGTTCATTTTGTTCTTCTTTTGTATTTGTGTTGGGATTATGTTTTAGTTCTTTATGAATGGCTAAAAGCCAATCATCTCTAAATGAGGCTTTACAAATATCGCACCGATACATATTATAACTGTATCTTCCTCAAAGGCTAACCAGCTACTAATAACACTCCAAAATTCACCTCTATTTATACCCGAAAAAGAACAGTGGTGGGGGGTATACATGCCGGAGTATATGTGTTAGTGAAGAAATACCAAATTTTACGCAGGCAGTACATTTTGCATCAAACCAAGATGTTTTCAAGTCCCCAAAGTGGGTCAAGGTCGTTTGAACATGTTGCCAAAACGGGGAATAGAGCAGTAAGTGATTCTCACTTGGACCACAAACTGATCTATTCCCCGCTTTGTATTATTTAACAGATCTTTAAGTTTTCTTTTAATTATCCTGATCTTCAAAAAGTTGTTTGTATGAGGGTTCTTCAGCAAAGAAATGTTGAACCGCCAAGTCATCTTCAGTCAGAGGACATGATTCCAACAGTTTTTGATCGATTGAGGGAGCTGACAGCGGTTCTTGGAGTTTTTCATCTTCAGTCAGAGGACATGATTCCAACAGTTTTTGGTCGATTGAGGGAGCTGACAGCGGTTCTTGGAGTTTTAACTGTAAACTTTTGATATATTCCATGGCCTTATACAAAACGGTTATTTTTGCATCTCGAGGATTGGCGAATGGGATTACACTTTGTAATCTTTCATATCCAGTGTTAATATTCACTCTCCATTTCTTTGAGTGTTCAGCGTTTCTCTGATTGTAGCCAGATCTGGAGTTGGATGTGCTTGCTTGCGAATCCATAGCTGACTAATACGTGTATTCCAAAGTGCATGGTTAAATACCTGCTTACCCCCACCATTAGAGTACCCCCCTCTTGGAGCATATGTTTGATTTAGTAATAATTATTGTATCAAAAGAAGTTGTTTCCAAGTCCAGATATAGGTCAAGGTCATCTGAAGATATTTCCAGAACGGGGAATAGAGCAGTAAGTAGTTCTCACTTTGACTACAAACTGATCTATTCCCCGCTCTGTATTTGTAGTTGGAAGGTTAACGAAGAAAACTAATCAGACTCATCTGACACATCCGACTCATCAAACGGAAATAAGCGACGGGGGAGAAAGCTAGTGACGTAGGTACCCTCAAAAAGGGTCCTACTACCACTCGGAGTTGCCTCCATGTGTTCCAAACAGAGTGACTGTTGGTAACACTCCGCATCGTCCGAATTCAAGTTTTCCTCCACGTCATCCGCTACACTAGAGATATCCTCATCACTCTCCAATTGTTCCATCCAACTCACGGCTTCCATCTCTACGGAATCAACTTCTTCATCTTCCAACACCGCATCTTCATTTTCATCTTCATCTTCTAACATAATGTTTTTTAACATTAGAATTACCTCTCGTGGATGAGGAAAGATGATGTCTCTTGGTGCCATGACTAGACTGATTCAACCATTAATACAAACTCGCCTTTTATACCACAATATTTAGAGGGGGGGGGGTGTTGGGGAGGGGATATTGTTGTTAAATATATATTTATTACTAAACAAAGTTGTTTCCAAGTCCTGAAGTGGGTCAAGGTCGTTTGAACATGTTACCAAAACGGGGAATAGAGCAGTAAGTGATTCTCACTTGGACCACAAACTGATCTATTCCCCGCTTTGTATTCCAGACGTCTTTAATTTTGTTAACCCAGTTATTCATCCTGGTCTTCATCCATGAGGAAGATTTGTTTGTAGGCTGACGGTTCTTCCTCAAGAAAATGATGTTTCGCCAACCTATCTTCCACCAGGAACACGCATTCTATCGGTTCAAGAGAGACCGGTTCTGCAGAAGGAACTTCTGCAACTATTTCCTGCAGATGTTTTATGTATTCTATTGCCCGATATATCATGTCCTTTGTTTTAGTAGTAGATTTAACGCCCGGGACTTTACTTGATAATCTCCGGTAGGCTTTTTGCATTGTCAGCTTATATGTTTTTGTTCTTAATGCGTTTTCGGCTCTTCGGTTCCGCAAGCAATTGTTGAACTTCAAAAACTCTGATAGTTCATCTTTATACTCTTTGGATGTGCTTGCTTGGGAATCCATAGCTAACTACTGGGGATATTCCGATGCGGTCGCTTAAATACCAAGTTTACGTGGTGGGGGTAAATGACAAGGATATTATTGTAGGAAGTACATTTTATATCAAACATCGATGTCGCAGAATGACAAGTCTTGTAAGTGGGTCAAGGTCGTCTGAACATACCACCAGAACGGGGAATAGAGCAGTAAGTGGTTCTCACTTAGACCTCAAACTGATCTATTCCCCGCTCTGTTTTTAATCTCTCTCCTCCAAATCACAACCAACCTCCCAATCGAGAAACTTGTGCAGTAATCTTCTTAAGACAATTAACTGATCGTGATTTTCAACCTTTCTGCTTACTACTAGTGTTGCTGCAGCGATAGGGAGAGCGGGTGTACTCATTTTCAGCAGAATGATTTTACCAGTGATAGGGAACCCTTTTATACTACGTTTAAATGGTGGGGGTTAGTGGTGGGAGTACAAGGGTTAGGGAAGGGGTATATCGTGTTAAGAAATAAATATATCTTCCATTATTTTACCACACGGAGTGTAAGTCACTACTATACACGAATATTCTAAGTCTTTTTATTGGGTCAAGGTCGTCTGAACATATTGCCAAAACGGGGAATAGAGCAGTAAGTGATTCTCACTTTGACCACAAACTGATCTATTCCCCGCTTTGCTTTTTTTTTTTTTTTTTTTTTTTAACCCCTCTCATTGTTTAGTCATCTTCTTTTTTAAGGGTCGGAGGTTCGACAAAAACGTTCCCTAATTCTTTTTGTAAGATTGAGGGGGGCAGCGGTTCCTCAGGCAGTTCAGCTTTTATACAAGGTTCTTGAAGCTGTGTTTGAAGGAACTTAATATATTGTACTGCCTGTCGAATTTTTGAAACCCTAGAATCACTAGGATTAGCAAATGGTACAGCGACTTGTAATCTTTTGAATCCTTCTCTTACTTTATTTTCGTTTCTTCGCGAACGTGCACTATTTTGTTTCGCTCTACGTTTCCAGATTACTTCCATATCAGTAGCTGATGAGTTGGATGAACCTGCTGGAGTCTCCATAGCTGACTAATGAATATGTTCTACGACGCCACGCTTATATACCCGCTTACCCCCACCTAAAAGGTTGGTGAACAGATCAATTTTTTGGTTTGAAAAGGAATTCAAACAGAGCGAAATGTTTCTAAGTCCGTTATCTAGGTCAAGGTCGTTGTAACATTGTAAAAAAAGTGTGGACAACCTATTTACACTCTGCAGCAGATGCTACAAAGTGTAAATAGGTTGTCCACACTTTTTTTTTAATTTGGAAGACAATTTTATTTAATTTGGAATAAACTTTTTGGTCTTTTTGTTTTTATTTATTTTTTATTTTAATGATTTCCACACAGTGTTACCTGAATCATTTCGAATTAAATAGTCTTTCTGGGAAGGCTTTTTGACGTGGAGGTCCATGCCTCTAGGTAACTCTACATAGTACAGTTTGCCTTCACATTGAACCAACACCTTTGCAAAGTCCTTTATTTTAACAAAGAAGTAGCGTTTGTTTTTACAAAGCCTATTAATTCGAATTTTGGTTGGCACTACTGTTGGACGTGGTGAAGAAGGAGATGCGCTATGGTTTAATTTTAAATGAAGACTGCACGCTCCTTCATTTAAAATACAACGTTTATGACAGCGATCACCTTTATTAGCACCTTTTAGCGAATTTCCCCTATAAGGAAGAAGCTATTACCGTAGTCGGCATGGTAAGACCTAGGCCCGGGACCATGATAACTTTTCGTTTTGAGGTCCCCAGACCCCAAAAATACCATTCGTTCGAAACTGTATATATATATATATATATATCCATATATATATATATATATATATATATATATATATATATATATATATATGTGTGTCCGTGAGCACGATAACTCTCGTAAAAATTATCCAATTTTGATGAAATTTGGTATAAACGTGTAAAGCAACATTTATGACTTTAAGTTCGAAAACCAGCCAGATCGCTCTATCCGAAGGGGTATTTTGGGGGGGTTTTGTACCCCAAAAATGGGTTTTTTGAATTTTTTACATATAATTTTGGAAATAGTCAGATTTTATTTTTCCCCATTGGATTCAGCTTAAAAAAACACACAATTTGGTATTTTGATCATTTCTCTACGTCAATTGGTTACCGAGATATTGAAAGTGCTAAACACAGTACGTTGTCTAATGTTATTCTTATGGAGGAAAATAAAAATTTTATATCTCGCTTATTTATGAACATATACTGACGAAACTTGGTATACGGCTTTATCTGGTTGTGGACCATTGATATTTCCTCAAAAAAACAATTTTTTGACAAAGGCTCCCATAGCAGCAAACCTGCGTACTCAGCCCTATGTTATCCTTATGGAGAATAAGTAATGTGTTATCTCCCTTAATTATGAAAATAAATTAATGAAATGTGGTAAGTGACTTCACCTAGTTGAGTTATATTGATATAAGCATAAAACCCCATTTTTTTGTGTTCCTTGCTTCAGCAAACCTGCATACTCAGCCGACATGTTATTCTTATGGAGAATAATTAAAATGTCATAAATTGTTTATTTATGAATGTATATTGATGAAACTTGGTATGTAGCTTTATGTGGCATTAAGATAAATATATATGCATTGGAAATTCGCTAAGTATGCAGGTTTGCTGCTACGGGGGTATATTTTAGCGAATTTCCCCTATAGGGAAGAAGCTATTACCGTAGTCGGCATGGTAAGACCTAGGCCCGGGACCATGATAACTTTTCGTTTTGAGGTCCCCAGACCCCAAAAACACCATTCGTTCGATACTGTATATATATATATATATATATTTGTGTCCGTGAGCACGATAACTCTCGTAAAAATTATCCGATTTTGACGAAATTTGGTATAAACATGTAAAGCAGCATTTATGACTTTAAGTTCGAAAACCAGACAGATCGACCTATCCGAAGGGGTATTTTGGGGGGGTTTTGTACCCCAAAAATGGGTTTTTTGAATTTGTTACACATAATTTTTGAAAAAGTCAAATTTTAGTTTTGACCATTCGATTCAGCTTAAAAAAACACACAATTTGGTATTTCGATCATTCCTCTACGTCAATTGGTTACCGAGATATTGAAAGTGCTAAACACAGTACGTTGTCTAATGTTATTCTTATGGAGTAAAAGAAAAATTTTGTATCTCGCTTATTTATGAACGTATACTGACGAAACTTGGTATACAGCTTCATCCCGTTGAGGTCTATTGATATTTGCTCCAAAAAATTGTTTTTGCATAATCATCCCGTAGCAGCAAACCTGCGTACTCAGGCCCCATGTTATTCTTATGGATAATAATTAAATGCTCTGTCCCCCTTAATTATGACCACAAATTAATAAAAACTGGTATACGACCTCTCCTAGTTGAGTTATATTGATATTAGCATAAAAACCAATTTTGTGTGTTCCTTGTTGCAGCAAACCTGCGTACTCACCCCCAATGTTATTCTTATGGAGAATAATTAAAATTGCATATATCACTTATTTGTGAATATATTTTTATGAAACTTGGTAAGTGGCTTTATGTAGTATTAAGACATTTATATCTCCATTGGAAATTCGCTGAGTATGCAGGTTTGCTGCGACGGGGGTATTTAGTTTTTAGCGAATTTCCCCTATAGGGAAGAAGCTATTACCGTAGTCGGCATGGTAAGACCTAGGCCCGGGACCATGATAACTTTTCGTTTTGAGGTCCCCAGACCCCAAAAACACCATTCGTTCGAAACTGTATATATATATATATATATGTGTCCGTGAGCACGATAACTCTCGTAAAAATTATTCGATTTTGATTAAATTTTGTATAAACGTGTAAAGTAACATTTATGACTTTAAGTTCGAAAACCAGCCAGATCGCTTTATCCAAAGGGGTATTTTGGGGGGGTTTTGTACCCAAAAAGTGGGTTTTTTGAATTTTTTACATATAATTTTGGAAATAGTCAAATTTTAGTTTTTACCATTGGATTCAGATTAAAAAAACACACAATTTGGTATTTTGATCATTTCTCTACGTCAATTGGTTACCGAGATATTGAAAGTGCTAAACACAGTACGTTGTCTAATGTTATTCTTATGGAGGAAAAGAAAAATTTTATATCTCGCTTATTTATGAACGTATACTGACAAAACTTGGTATACGGCTTCATCTGGTTGTGGACCATTGATATTTGCTCAAAAAAAAATTTTTGCCAAAGGCTCCCGTAGCAGCAAACCTGCGTACTCAGCCCCATGTTATTCTTATGGAGAATAAGTAACGTGTTATCTCCCTTAATTATGAAAATAAATTAATGAAATTTGGTACGTGGCTTTACCTAAATGAGTTATATTGATATCTGTATAAAACCCCATTTTTTGTTTTCCTTCCTTCAGCAAACCTGCATACTCAGCCGCCATGTTATTCTTATGGAGAATAATTAAAATGTCATAAATCGTTTATTTATGAATGTATATTGATGAAACTTGGTATGTGCCTTTATGTGGTATTAAGATACATATATATGCATTGGAAATTCGCTGAGTACGCAGGTTTGCTGCTACGGGGGTATTTTGAATATATAACTGCATTGTTGTGCAGGAAGTATGCACATCCTTTGTACAGATTTCAGTTGTTTGAATTTCTCTGAAGGAGATGAAGTGTATGTGCAGATTACTGAAGGTCTGGTTGGAGAAGATGATTGTGTGGCTGGTTGGCTTGGCCTCGACCTTGATGATGAGGATGAAGAAGCAGAAGATGTGGAAGACTTTGATGAAGATGTAGAAGACCTTGAAGATGTAGAACAACTTGAAGATGTAGAAGGACTTGGAGAAACAGCACGAGAAGTTGACGGAAGAGGTGAAGGACTTGTGGAAGACGTTGACACAGCAGGTGGTGGTGAACAGTTCTCCGGGACGATGTTAGCTAACATCAGAGCTGTCCGAAGGATGGATGGAACCGCAGAAGACGAAGTGGTAGAGGCGGCTGAAGACGAAGCAGAAGGTTTCAATTTGAGAGGTCGTGTCTGCTTCCTAATGTGTGCCATGGTGTGAGGTATAACAGCACAGGTAGAAGAGTGATTTTACTAGGGCTGGGGGACCCTCTTTTATACACAATGTTAGTGGTGGGGAGTGAAAGTGCTATAGGGTGGGGGTGTTAATGTTGTAACGAATAAATATATATATATATGTATATTTTACAATACGAGAACTTTCTAAGTCCCAAAGTGGGTCAAGGTCGTTTGATCATGTTGTCGAAACGGGGAATAGAGCAGTAAGTGGTTTTCACTTGGACCACAAACCAATCTATTCCCCGCTCTGTACGAGAATTTTCTAAGTCCCAAGGTCATCCGAACCAGTTGCCAAAACGGGGAATAGACCGGTAAGTGATTCTCACTTGGACCACAAACCGATCTATTCCCCGCTCTGTATTGGGGAAGGGGACAAAAGACAACAAACAAGAGACTGCTTTTAAACAAGAGACTGATTTTAAACAAGAGGCTGATTTTATATTTCACAAACGTTTCTCAGGCTAAGATGGGTAATGTCAACCGGTTTGCGCGCCGTAATGACATAAGGTCGGTTTGGGAGCCATACCTTTTTGTAAGGGGTTAGGAAAAGGATGAGAAACAAGTTACATTACTTTTAAAATAAAGACTTTGCCAACAACTATTTAAACAAAATTAATCAGTTAACGTTACTTTTACAAGAACAGCCGAGGTCGGTTTTGCAAAGGTCAACAGTATCACTGAAACCCGGTGGGACGTAGACCCAAACACCCGGCGTCAGGCTGCTGCGAACCCAAGTTTTGACCAAGGTTGTTGAGGGACCTGTAGGGCCGGGAGTACATATGTTATTAGTAAATAAAACACTTCAAACCGATACCACACACTAACTACATTACCTAGCAGCAAACTACAAGCGTTATCTAACATGCTTAACAAACTAACTAAACATGCAAGGGCGCGGATCTCTTAATTGCGCGTCGGGCCCAACGCACACTTAACAGACCTACGCTGCAGCAGAGTGCAACCCACTGGGACGTATATCCAAACAACGGGCGGCAAGCTACTGCGACGAGACTGCGGACTGCTCCCGCTTATAAAGGCAAAGTGACGTCACCGAAGCGGAAGGGGGAGGTCGAGGTTTTCACTTGGACCACAAACCAATCTATTCCCCGCTCTGTACGAGAATTTTCTAAGTCCCAAGGTCATCCGAACCAGTTGCCAAAACGGGGAATAGACCGGTAAGTGATTCTCACTTGGACCACAAACCGATCTATTCCCCGCTCTGTATTGGGGAAGGGGACAAAAGACAACAAACAAGAGACTGATTTTAAACAAGAGACTGATTTTAAACAAGAGGCTGATTTTATATTTCACAAACGTTTCTCAGGCTAAGATGGGTAATGTCAACCGGTTTGCGCGCCGTAATGACATAAGGTCGGTTTGGGAGCCATACCTTTTTGTAAGGGGTTAGGAAAAGGATGAGAAACAAGTTACATTACTTTTAAAATAAAGACTTTACCAACAACTATTTAAACAAAATTAATCAGTTAACGTTACTTTTACAAGAACAGCCGAGGTCGGTTTTGCAAAGGTCAACAGTATCACTGAAACCCGGTGGGACGTAGACCCAAACACCTGGCGTCAGGCTGCTGCGAACCCAAGTTTTGACCAAGGTTGTTGAGGGACCTGTAGGGCCGGGAGTACATATGTTATTAGTAAATAAAACACTTAAAACCAATACCAAACACTAACATATATATTAGACTAACTACATTACCTAGCAGCAAACTACAAGCGTTATCTAACATGCTTAAACAAACTAACTAAACATGCAAGGGCGCGGATCTCTTAATTGCGCGTCGGGCCCAACGCGCACTTAACAGACCTACGCTGCAGCAGAGTGCAACCCACTGGGACGTATATCCAAACAGCGGGCGGCAAGCTACTGCGACGAGACTGCGGACTGCTCCCGCTTATAAAGGCAAAGTGACGTCACCGAAGCGGAAGGGGGGAGGTCGAAGGGGGGGGGTGACCTTGAACATGACCCAAATCGGGGGGGGGTTATGTCAGGGGGGGGCTCCGCCCCGTGACGTAAGGGGGGGGCTCCGCCCCGTGACGTAAGGGGGGGGGGGGTTGTGTCGTCACGGTGGAAGGGGAACAGGATGTAGACCGGTCTTTAGCTTTCTACCCGTATATGGAAATGTCACGGTTACACTTGGCGACCCGCTTTGCTCCGTCTGGTACCTCATTCCAGCTTTGCCTTGCGAACTGTATACACCTCTGCGCTATGTCTTCTCCCATCACACCCGAGAAACTGCAACGTTTGAAGGAGACTTTGAAGAAGTCTTCGGAAAAAAGGAGCGGATTCAAAAGACCTAGTTCTTTTAGATCTTGCATACAAAAGAATTTTCGAAACCACCCACTTTACTTTGACCAACGGCCTTCGACGTCTACTGCATCTTCGCCATCGCTATCGCCTCGCCCTTCATCGCTTCGACCTTCATCGCCACCACCAACTGTTGAGGAGATAATGAAGAGGACGGCTACGGTGAAACTTACCGAGTTGGTAACGCCGCTGGAGTCTGTCACCGTGAAGTTTGCGCAGTTGAAATTAAACGTGGAGTATCTATTTGTGGGGAAGATCAGCGATGATGAGTACCTACTCCAACACCTCTTTGGCGGCCGTTACGTCAAGGTCCACCTTCCAAGGTCCACTCTGCCACCTCCTGAGACCAAGTGCGACTTGTTTTTAGTACGGCAGAAGGGACAAGTAAAGTGGGTTACGAAGAAAAAATAAACACTGTCCACCGCTCACCGCTCCTTATCCACCATCTCCTTCAAACACAAACGGTCCTTTTCAGGACCACCCTAAGCATTTCAAGTTAGGGACTTGGCCTGTACATAGGCAGGAGACTGTTAGTCTCATGTTTGTGTGCAGCCCACTTTGTGAAATTTTCTAAGTCCCAAGGTCCTTGACCTTGACTTGACCTTGAACATGACCCATTTTGGGGGGGGGTACAACATTTGTGCAAAGTATGTCATGTGGGTACTCAAATTACGCGGATTGATCAGACGAACAAGTTGGTGCAAACAGAATTCAAATCCGACCAAGGGTATAGCAGTAATAGCTAAAAACAACTATTTTGGAGGTTAAACCTAAATAACTTCTTTATTTACGGATTGAAGTATATCAAGTGGGTACTCAAATTACGCGGATTGATCAGACGAACAAGTTGGTGCAAACAGAATTCAGATCCGACCAAGGGTATAGCAGTAATAGCTAATGACAACTGTTTTGGAGGTCAAACCTAAATAACTTCTTTATTTACGGATTAAAATATATCAAGTGGGTATTCAAATTACGCGGATTGATCAGACAAACAAGGTGGTGCAAACAGAATTCAGATCCGACCAAGGGTATAGCAGTAATAGCTAGAAAACAGCTATTTTAGAGGTCAAACCTACATAACTTCTTTATTTACGGTTTAAAATATATCAAGTGGGTACTCAAACTACGCGGATTGATCAGACGAACAAGTTAGTGCAAACAGACTTCAGATCCGACCAAGGGTATAGCAACTGTAGTAAAAAACAACTGTTTGAAGGACAAGGGAACGTTGTGGTGGGGATAGGTGTCTATCCTACAAGCTAGCGCTACATCATTATACTTCCAGCTGTTGTCGGATGAACATCTACCTATATAGTTTGTGTTAACGTTTGAACATGTCACAGTTTTACAGGAATATGAGTAAGGTGTCCTTCAGTAGCCCGCTTGCCACCACCTTCTACTTCTCCGACGATGAAGATAGAATGTCTACGCTTTTAGCGGACAATGAGCGGTTCCATCGTAGAATAGCCAAGGTTGAAACACTCTTAGCCAGTTGTCTGCTGCACAAGAAGCAACACATGGAAACATGCACTAGTTTAGATCATAGTGACTGTAATATTTATACACATATAGTGTTGAGACAAATTAATTGAAGTTTTCAGTTAAGGAGCTACGGTCTTGACAGTGTAAGAGTCAGACCCTAACTAATGCGTGTACGCTAGTTAGTGCGCGATGTACAAACTTGGTGGGGGGAAGTGGTGTGGTGGGGGGAGTGATGTGGTGGGGGAAGGGACGAGTACCTAACCTACACTCAAACGCTGCATTACTATACAATCATTGGAACAGACAACACCATGAGCAGCGTCAACGACAATATTTGGGGAGATGCGGTTTGTGAGGAGGAGTTGATAGCAACTCTTGACGCTACCGAGGTTGAGCAAACTACATCTCAGCAGCCAACAAGCAACATCATAAGCCGTGGCAATGACATTATTTGGGGAGGTGTGATTAGTGAGAAGGAGTTGGTGGCAACTCTTGAGACTACCGAGGCTAATCAAGGAGCGGCGATGCAAACTATATCTCAGCACCCTAGGACATATGAACAAGTCCTGGAGGAATATAAGAACGCGTATGATTATGCTTGCAAGAGGTGGTGTGCGCAGCCGCAATGTCCAGAGCAGGAGGATGAAATGGAAGCGGATTTTCGGCTGGTTACTAAACTAGAGGAGGAACTTCAACGAGCAGACCAACTTTTGCGTGGTGCACATGGAACCACAAATATTTTGATGGGTAACTAATGGATATTTTGTTCAAAGTCTTCCTCCCCACGTCAGCTGCCATCTGCCGCGCACTTGTCACCTGCCACCTGCCGCCTGCCATCTGCCGCCTACCATCTGCCGTCCGCCATCTGCTCCGCCCCACCACACTTTATTCACAAGCTAGCATTGCAATCGTACCAAATGGTGGGGGTAAGTCAGTACACCTCCAGCTCTCGACTGGTGAACATCATCCTCTCTCCGCGCTCTTCACAAAATAACATTGTCATGTCACTCAAGATTCGATGTATTTATTATGACTCTATTTATCTATCAACTTCTACGGACCTGGAGGTTTTTAAAGAGGAGTTAGGACTTCTCCTAGCGAATGGCTACAGTTTATCTTTAGAACTGATCGCAACAAACAACATAAACTCTGCGCAGGGGTCAAAGTATCTACCGCCTTTCATCAGAAAACGAAGTGATGGCCGCGACTCCGGATCATCAACATCGATGACGACAAACAACGGGGAACTATTGTAAACATAACTTATTGTAAATAAAAATAAATGTAAATAATAAAGTAATACATGAAATAGTACTACCTCAAACTCGTATCATTCGATTGCTTCATTCGATTTTTTCATTCGATATTTTTATCGAATGAAAACTATCGAATCACAATCGGATTTTACGCGTGCGAGGTAGTACTTTTTTAAAATAACCTCCCGGTGACCTTGAACTTTAACCTTTCCCCCATTACGTCACAAAACCGCCTACGTCACTGGCTGAGGCTCAGATGACGTGTTTAATGACTCAGCGCATCCGGTCACGTGACCGGATGACGTCACTTCCGGTCTAGCAGCCTCAAATGCCCACTACTTAGTAGAGCTCTAAATATCTCCATAATACATTATTTTGAACTTCCAAACTAAGAAAATAAAAATTAAAATTAAATAATGTACATATTGAAGCTAATTACAAAGTACCAATACGTTTTAGCGAATTTCCCCTATAGGGAAGAAGCTATTACCGTAGGTCTCATAGTAAGACTTAAGCCCGAGACCATGATAATTTTTTGTTTTAAGGTCCCCAGATGACAAAAACACTATTCGTTCAAATTTATATTTTTATTTTTATTTTATTTTTTTTTTTTTTTATTTTTTATTTTTTTATATATTTTCGTTTTTTTTCTATTTTTAATATATATTGATTTCGATGAAATTTGGCTCAAATGTGTAAAATGACATTCATGACTTTAAGTTCGAAAACCAGAAAAATCGGACCATGGGAAGGGGGATTTATGGGGGTTTTAAATTTATCAAAAATCAGTTTTTGGCATTTTTCACCCTACAATTTTTGAACAACTTAATTTTGGTTTTGACCATGTTATAGAGCTTAAAAAAACAAATAATATAGTATTTTGAATTATTAACCTAGGTTAAGTGGTTGCGGAGAAAATCCAAAAAACCTACTCATAAAATCTCCCATGTTAATCTTATGGGAAAAAGGTTTTTGGCTTTTCCTCAGTTTATTTTAATGTAAACTTCACATTTGCTTTTACCAATCTGTTCAGTTCCACAAAACGATCATTTTGGTGTTTAAATTGTGATTCTACGCCCAACCGTTGCTGAGATATTCAAAGTGCTAAACACAGTACGTTGTCCAATGTTATCCTTATGGAGAATAAATAAAATTTGATAACTCGATTATGTATGAATGTATGTTGATAAAACTTGGTATGTGGTTTCACGTAGTACTGGTATATTGATATTTGCACAAAAAATTTATTTTTTTTGATTATTCCCGTAGCAGCAAACCTGCATACACAGCCCCCATGTTCTTCTTCTGGAGAATAAGTAAAATGTAATGACTCCCTTAATTATGAACATAAATTAATAAAACTTGGTATGGAGCTTCACTTGATTGAGTTATATTGATAATTGCATAAAAACCCATTTTTTTCTTCCTTGTTGCAGCAAACCTGCTTACTCAGCCCCCATGTTATTCTTATGGAGAATAACTAAAATGTTATATGGCGCTTATTTATGATTGAATATTGATGAAACTTGGTATGTGGCTTCGCCTAGTTAAATTATATTTATATTTGCATAAAAACCAATTGTTTATGTTCCTTGTTTCAGCAAACCTACGTACTCATTACTAATGTTATTCTTATGGATAATAATTAAAATCGCTTATATGTGAATATATTTTTATGAAACTTGGTATGCGGCTTTATGTGGTATTAAGACAAATATTATGCATTGGAAATTCGCTGAGTACGCAGGTTTGCTGCGACGGGGGTATATTTAATAAGATAACGTCGATGATAACGCGTTAGCATTGGTCCTAAATATGTATATTTTTTTGTGAGGTGGTAATTTTTTCAGGGCCAGGTGGGAATTTAGAAGATTTGGATTGGCAACTCTGCTGACAACTGTTGCCATTAGGCAGAGGCTACGTCCACGTCCGACGTGAGCCGCTACTGTTCACGTCCGTTCCAAATGATGCACCGTACGTTACTTTTCCTGCGATTTTAAAACAGATTGAGAGCCAGTGACACATAACAAAACGCAGTGGCTACATACACGTCCGACGTGAACCGCTACTGTTCACGTCCGTTCTAAATTATGCACCGTACCTTACTTTTCCTGTGATTTTAAAACAAATTGAGAGCCAGAAAACCTCCTAATCTAACCTAACATAACCTAACCTATCCTAACCTAACGTAACATAACGTAACGTAACCTAACCCAACCTAACCTAAGCGGTATCGAAGTGAATTTGCCCTTACATTGGACGTGTACGCAGTCACTTCGATAACGAAACCCTCCTAACCTAACCAAATCTAATCTAATCTAACCTAACCTAACATAAGCGATAGCGGCTTACATCGGACGTGTACGTAGTCACTTCGTTCATCGTTGCCATTAAACTGTTGTTGTTTTTTTGGCACATCCCTATCAGTGTTGCCAATCGGGTGGTAATTACCACATTAGGTGGTAACTTGAGGCTCTGGTGGTATTTTGAGTGGTAATGTCTACTAGGTGGTAATTTGGTGGTAATTTCGCGGCAATCTATTAAATTGATTAAATTTAAAAATTTGTGATTCTTGCATTAAAAAATCGTGACTTATTTCACAATCCGCAAATTTTCGTCACATAAATTAATTTAACTTCAGTTTGAGATGCTGTATTTCATACTCTAAGCTTTTAGTTCTTTGGGATTGAGTTATTGTTGGGACAATGTTCTCGATTTTAGTACGCTTTGTAGTGTCAGTGTCGCGGTGTGTCAACTCTGTCAATGGCGCGGCGTTAGTGTTTAAAAAAATATTCTGATGTTTTCGTCTTGATTACGATCTACGATGACGCTTGCTTGATTTTACTGTTTACTTTTACATGGATTCTATATTTTATTAACTTGATTAACTGTATGCCTTCTGGCTTCTACTGTAGTAGAGCTCTAAATATCTCCATAATACATAATTTTAAACTTCCAAACTAATAAAATAAAAATAAAATAATTAATGCACATATTGAAGCGAATTACAAAGTACCAACACGTTTTTAATACGATAACGTCGATGATAACGCGTTCGCATTGGTCCTAAATAGGTATAGGCTAGGCCATTTAGACTTATACTTGGGCAAAATTAATAACAAGGCAAAACCAACTAGAATGTGTTAGGCATGTATCCTTTAACATTTTGTGAAAATTCCCAACTTTTCCCACTTTAGCAAAATCCGCCATCTTGGAAAATGGCGGACAATCTATAAAACACTGCAAGGTTCCACTTAAAAACTTATTTGTTCCCAAACCATTCCACCTAGAAAAGTCCAATTAGTTTTAAATTCTTCGCCATAATGTTATCTACAAGGAAATACCATATTAAATTATGATAATATTATTTTAATAGTGAAAAAGTCAATTTTAATTTAAAATTTTGTTAAAAAATTATGACTTGAACCCACTTTTTCTGATTTTCTGCCATTATTATTGAGAAAATGAAGTTTTAACCTCTTACCAAACTTGTAGAACTTTAAATTTCGCTTCATTTCCATATATAATATAACATGTGTGAGCAATATTGACGTAAACGACGAGTGTCAAATTACACTCTCATGTAACGAACTTGTTGGAACCAAAATGTATAGCCAGTGACGTATTTTCTATTGTTGCTAAGCAACATCTTTAAATGATTTTACTTATAAGATTAGGTTTAATTTATGTCTCTTAAAATTTTCTGAGAATTATTAACGAAGTGACTGCATACACGCCCAATGTAAGGGCAAATTCACTTCCCTACCGCTTAGATTAGGTTGGGTTAGGTTACGTTACGTTATGTTAGGATAGGTTAGGTTAGGTTAGGAGGTTTTCTGGCTCTCAATTTGTTTTAAAAAACACAGGAAAAGTAACGTACGGTGCATAATTTGGAACGGACGTGAACAGTAGCGGCTCACGTCGGACGTGTACGTAGCCACTGCCAATTATTAACTTTTCCCACTTTAGCAAATCTGCCATCTTAGAAAATGGCCGACAAACTATAAAAGAGTGTAAGGTTCCACTTAAAAATTATTTTGTCCCGATCCATTCCATACCTGCTGTTAAAGTAGCAGAGGTTTAAGTGGTGACTATTGATGATAAGATATATAACGTATTTGAGCAAAAATGACGCAAACTATGATTATCAACTACACTTTTGTGTATATAGTATCACCGCAACTGTGGAACCAAAAGATGTTAATCCAATTTTATTAATACTTCGATTATGTGTTACAATCAGCAGTGTTAACTACAACAGTTGATTCGTCAATCATCTGTTTTATATTTTTGTTTGTTTACTTTCTTAAGTTTTGATCAACAGGTTATAAGTTTTATTAAGTGCACTGTGAGCAGAAAGTTATGTTCTAGAATTTATTTTTATTTTACGGAGTTAGATGTCTTGCAATTATGGATGTGTCTGTAATTTGTGGTGAAGGTGAGGGTGATTTAAAAAAAGTTTACAGAGGTGTTGATAAAATACGTAAGTACAGTGATATTTTAGAAGATGAAGTGAGTGTAAGAATTGCAAAGTGTAGTATTGTACAAGTCCATGAATCCTGCAGGAAACCTTACACACGACGCCCTCCAAAACCTAAACAGCAAAGGAAATCACCAGATACTTTTCCAACGCCTAAAAGGTCAGAAACATTCAATTTTAAACATAATTGTTTGTTTTGTGGGATCCTACTTTGGAACATACCAAAAATCCAAGATTAAATAATGTAACTGAAGTTCGTACGTTACGGGTAATTACCCAAATCAGGAAAAGTGCCAAACAGAGGTGTGATGAATGGGTGAGGTAGTAAGCCTAAGGTTGACAGGTGTCATTGAATTGGTTGCAGTTAAAGGACGTTACCAACGCAACACTGTTATCAGTACTTCTTGCGACCAAATTCAGTCGTGCCAGGTGAGAAACAACGTTCTTCTGACCGACCTGAGAGTGAAAAAATTAATCAGGCTTTTAAAAAGCTTTGTCATCACATAGAAGAAAATGATGAATGCCAATTTAGTATTCCATACCTAGTTAAGCTTATGAAAGAGTTCAACCCCTTTGCTGAGCCTATAAGTAAGAGACATTTAAAAGGAAAGTTGAAGGAATACTACAAGGACTCAATCGTAATAACTGAAAGAGCCGGACAGTACAGTTTAGTGTGTTTTTCGGGCTACAGAGATACTGTTTTGACAGATCAGTGATACAAAGAAAAGTTCAGCAGTGAATCTGAAGAAAGAAAAAGAATAGTTTCGATGGCTGCAAACATTATACGTGAAGATACTCGGTCTCGAGCTTACGATTGCCGGTTTAACTAACTGTTTATTTGATGCTCAGCATGGAAACACATCAGTAGTAGTTGGCGAAGACACTGACCTATTGGTACTCTTAATAGGCCTTTTGGACTACAATACCTACATGATGATACCTAATAAGGGCAACCGTCCTACAAAAGTGTTTTGTATCAGGCGGCTACAAGAAGCTATGGGAAATATGAAAGACTATTTACTTATGATTCATGCCCTTACAGGATGTGATACCACGTTGGCCATACATGGTAAAGGCAAAGTACAGGCTTTTAATAAAATTAAAAAGGACGTAAAGCTTCAAGAAGACATGTCTGCTTTTAAAAATGCCTCTGATACACCTCTAGACGTATCTAATGCTGGAGAATCATTTATGTGTGTATTGTATGGAGGCAAACGCACAGATTCATTTAGATAATCTCCGATACAGAATTTACTTGAGAAGTATTGCAACTCGTAGAGTAAATCAGCCTTTCAGGTTGGAGTCTCTTCCACCAACTTCAGAGGCAGCCAAGCAACACTCCTTCCGAGCGCATTTCCAAATTCAGGTATGGAAAAATGTAACGCTTGATCCGCTAAAATGGGGATGGAGAATTATCAACGGACAGCTCAAACCGTCACAACAGAAAAACCTCCTGCACGACAGAAACTTCTATGTTTGGTTTCATGTATATGTGACAAAGGTTGTGATAAAAGCAACTGCGAGTGTGTGAGAAATGGACTAAAATGCTCCACCATGTGTGGCCACTGCTCTGGCCACGGATGTTTAAACCGTTTTCTAGCAGAAAACAACGAATCTGATGGAGATGACGACCATGAATGCTGAGTGATAAACAGCCAGGCGTGATCATACAAATGTAAAATTCTATTGAATATTCTATTGTGTATTTGAACAATTATGACTAACATCAATTTATCATTATGGATAGTAACTGCGTAAAATGTACAATAAAGCAAATATTGGTAAAGTTTTTGGTTTTTTTAACTTTGTTATTTGTTATGACGATTAATAGATATAAAACTTATACCCATTTTTAATTTGTCAATGTTCAATGTACAGAGATCTATCTCTGTACGAGCTGTGGTTCTAACAAAAATAAATTTAAACTCAGAAATTCATAGATTTCCCCACGTTTGCTGATCTTGATTTCAAGGCCATAAGATGTGTCACCTATTCACATGAGTTTCAATAATTTAAAAACATTGCTAAGAACAACAGACAATAACCACTGGAATAACATATTTTGGTTCCACAGTTGCGGTGATACTATATACACAAAAGTGTACGTTGATAATCATAGTTTGCTTCATTATTGCTCAAATATGTTATATATCATATCATCTATAGTCACCACTTAAATCTCTGCTACTTTAACAACAGGTAAAAACTTCATTTTCTCAATATTAATGGCGCAAAATAAAAAAATGAGGTCATATTTTTAAGTTTTAATTTTAAATTGAATTTCGAACTAGGCCTACTAAAAAAAATATTATAATGAATTAATACGATATTTCCTTGTAGATAACTTTATAACGAAAAAGATAAAACTAATTGGACTTTTCCAGATGGAAAGGATCAGGAAAAAATAATTTTTAAGTGGAACCTTACACTATTTTATAGTTTGTCGGCCATTTTCCAAGATGGCAGACTTTGCTAAAGTGGGAAAAGTTAATAATTCTCAGAACATTTTAAGAGACCTAAATTAAGCCTAATCTTATAAGTAAAATCATTTAAAGATGTTGCTTAGCAACAATAGAAAATACGTCATTGGCTATACATTTTGGTTCTACAAGTTCGTTACATGAGAGTGTAATTTGACACTCGTCGTTTACGTCAATATTGCTTACACATGTTATATTATATATGGAAATGAAGCGAAATTTAAAGTTCTAAGAGGTTAAAACTTCATTTTCTCAATAATAATGGCAGAAAGTCAGAAAAAGTGGGAACATGTCATAATTTTTTAACAAAATTTTAAATTAAAATTGACTTTTTCACTATTAAAATAATATTGTCATAATTTAATATAGTATTTCCTTGTAGATAACATTATGGCGAAGAATTTAAAACTAATTGGACTTTTCTAGATGGAATGGTTTGGGAACAATAAGTTTTTAAGTGGAACCTTGCATTGTTTTATAGATTGTCCGACATTTTCCAAGATGGCGGATTTTGCTAAAGTGGGAAAAGTTGGGAATTTTCACAAAATGTTAAGGGATGCATGTCTAACGCATTCCAGTTGGTTTTGCTTTGTTATTAATTTTGCCCGAGTCAAGCCTGTTTTCATGCTACTGGTCTTAGACTAGTATACTTGTGTGAGGTGGTAATTTGAGGTAACAGGTGGTAATTATTTCAGGTCCAGGTAGCAATTTAGAATATTTTGATTGGCAACCCTGATCCCTACAGTACAGTCACAGTCTGTGGTACAGTACGGCAGTACGGCTCACATACTCGCAGTGGCTACGTACATGTCCGACGTGAGCCGCTACTGTTCACGTCCGTTCCCAATTATGCACCGTACGTTACTTTTCCTGTGTTTTTTAAAACAAATTGAGAGCCAGCAAACCTCCTAACGTAACCTAAACTAACGTAACATAACGTAACGTAACCTAATCCAACCTAACCTAAGCGGTAGCGAAGTGAATTTGCCCTTACATTGGACGTGTACGCAGTCACTTCGTACTCGGAACGTCGGAACAGCTAGAACAGGCTGCCTCGCCAGACTGTACTGCTGTTACTGTAGTGCACTAGTGCGTGTAGTACTAGTACTATAACGTGACTATAACTAATTATATAGTACTACTGTGCTGCTAGAACTGGCTAGAAGTCTTGAGATTACGTTAACAGCTACAGGTTAGGTTTGGAATTTTCGTTTATGATGTGTTAAGCTGGCGGAATTCCTCTTAATTATTGGCCCAACTAGTGAATTTTATGTTTTTTTCAGGTTCTCATCAGAAGATTGATTACACCCTTCAAAAACGATGAATAATGTACCGGTAATGGATATTGACGGTAGCGTTTTAGAAGGGGTAAGTTTTATGTTGATTTTGTGTTGATACTTTTGGTATTTTGTATAGATATTTAATAGGGAATGGTCCATACTCACACTATTTAAGGTCTTGTTACTATCTAAGTCTTGTTACCTCTATTTAACCCTAGCAGTGGCCACCCAAAAACTGTAGAATGGCCAACCAATTTTGGCGATTTTGCAGACCTTTTTTTAAAAATTCGTATAAATTTGAAATGAGAACGAAACATAGCCAACCACATATTTATTTTGTTCAGAAAGAACAGGGGCATCATGTAATAGTCAAATAAAAAAGATCTAAGAGATAAGGTATTCAGCGAAGTAAAAAAAAATAAAAAATAAATTGAAATTTATTTTTGAAATTTCAAAAGCAGCCTCGGTAAAACTTTTTCGTCCGATTTTTTATGGAAAATTCATTATATACATTTTGTAGACAATTCAATTCCCTACATAGAAATGTATAATATGTTGGGGAAAATATTTTATTTGTAGGTATTATGTAAGTATATACGGAAAACCGCAAAATGTGAAAATTGTACAGTGTTAGTTAGTACTGTAAAAAGGTAATGTAAATATGTATATGCTAATAATAATATGTATATTTTTGTAAAGCTAATAAAGTAGGGAATGTAAAAAAGTCATAAAGTTGATGGTAAAAAATGGTTATCACTTATGATTAGATGAATTTTGAAAATTTTAGGGTATTCGGAAAAAAAAAGATTCTACGATATTTAGTATATAACTTTTTTTAGAAATTTATTCCTCCAAATACTATATATACATTTAGTATATTATATCTATATATTATTCCTGCAGGTATTTAGAAACAATAAAATATATAAATATACATATACACAGGGTAGTGGCATATTATATAAGAGATAACGTGTGATTGTAGGTCCGGTCACCATATAGGAAAAATTACAAAATTGTTATTTTTTTTACTAGGCCTACTCAATAATGAAATACATCCTACCTTACAATTGTAAAAGTAATAAAAATAAATATAATTACTCACCCCCGTCCCATTATTATGTTATCCTGTTGGTTTATATCGCACTCGTATATTCGTGACATTGTACGAAAAACAATGTTTTTTTTCAAACAATATTTCACACACTTCAGTAATATTTATGCATAATAAAATTCATAAAGATTACTGTTATATACACACACACACTTCACTAACACTAACACTCCGAAATAATAACGGATTTAGCAATAATTCGCGGATACACGCGAGCGCAAACTCACTAAGGACGCCGACAATTTCGCGAAATGGCCGTCTTCTGCGCATCAGATGTCAGATGAGTGACGCATTTCCTTCGTCTGCGAGACAGCAGCCGGAAAAGGCGATGCGCAAGGCTGCCAATGTCAAAAGCTAAATTTCTTCCTCTTCAAAATGAAATATTATATGACTAGTATTTATAACTTGCACTGGATGTAATTCGCATTTTCCATACGGGCTCCTGGAGCCGGTTGGCCATTTGTTACGAATTCAGAAAACAGCTGTGTTCATAAAATCGTAACTGTTGTGCAATCAATATTTCGTTCTAAAAATCAATACCACAGTGAAACTAAACTCTTTGGCTATGCAGTGGTACCACCCGCAACATCCTAAGACAAAAATTACCCGAGCAGGGTAATTCCAAAGTAGTCGTGTTTTTACATTTTCCGAGCGTCGACTGCAGGAATGGCGTAGTGGCAAAATTTCATAGTAATATAATCGTCGTGACATTGTTATACAACTTGTAAACGGTTCATTTATGTAATAAAATGAAAGTTCAGAATGTGATCTTTCGAATGGTATAAATATTGTTCACTTCTGAGTTGACCTTTAATGATTTTTTTACCGTTACAAAAATTTCGACCCGTACCAGCTCCGTGGGCTGGTGGCCATTTCAGGCAACACGTGAAACTAGCTCCGGGAGCTGGTTGGCCACGGCTAGGGTTAAGGTTGATATTGAACTTCTCGGAGAAAGTGTGGTTAGGCAATAGTCCAATAACAAGCTGGAGATGGCCAAAGCTTCACAAAATTTGCATATCCTGCTTAGGATTGATCTGGTGAATTTTTAATTAACAAGGCTCTAACCACTGCACCACCCAACCAGTAAATGCTGGATCTTCCTTAACACGTTTGTTGCAACTGCCTCGAGGCAGGTCGTTTGCAAAATGCGGCCCGTCAAATCGCTGGTCGAATCACATTTCAAATCTTGGCTAACCAATGGCTGTAGTGCAATATAGCTGAACGTAGTTCTAAGAAGCGCCAACAGATAGCAGCACACGACAGGTCGATGTAGAGAGTCGTACTGCCATTTCAAGGGATTTTATTAGCAATAAAAGTAGTTTTTCCAGTCCCGTAGTTGCGGGAATTGAGAGAAATTTTAATGCCAACCTACACCACAAATGTCACATGGTTATATCTAAACTGCGAACAGCGTATAGTCTGTTCTCGTCAAGTGCTGAGCTCACACTGAAGCAATGTTTGGCAGGGGAGCACGCTACTAGTATTATAGTAGGCCGCTTGGCGGGCTAGTGGTGAGGTACTATATTTTTAATTTAAAACCAGGTTTACATACCTTTTCCGTCCAAACAGTTCAATAATTTTTCAATGTCCAAACGTTTGAACTGTTTGGACGGAAAAGGTATGTAAACCTGGTTTTAAATTCTAAACAACAGTTCAGGAGGCATTTTCAAAATGAATAACTATATTTTTAGTAGCCCGCAGCCAACGTGTTAATCGTATGTATTTGTTTATAACTTATACATCATCCTAAGACGCCCTTACACGCAAAGTTTGCCTGGGCAATAGACTTCTCATTCAACATTGTTTTAGCAAAAACAAATTCATAAATGGGGCAGACTTGCTTACCTAGATGTCAACCTGAAAAACATCTAACATTAAAATGAAATGAAATAACTCGTTAGTTATGGTTACAATACATTTTCAGAGTTCCAGCGAGGCTGGGAAAACAGTTAATATTGGCATCGTTCCAAATATTTTAATTAATTCACTTAATAAATTAAAGCAATTGGAGGGCTTTAAGCTGTGATTTGTCAATAAGCACCTTCTGAAAAAGAAGTCTACCTCTCACCACACATGATCCCAAGAGTGGCACCCCAGTAGGCCGGTCTTAGAGTGGGCGAGTGTGGCATCAGAAGTTTCAGGGCGAGGGGCGAGTGTGGCAACAGAAGTGTCAGGGTGAGATGCGAGTGTGGCAACAGAAGTGTCAGGGTGAGGGGCGAATGTGGTATCAGGGAAAAATATCTAGGCCTAATAAAATCTGTGATGTAAATTTATACTTTCAATAAAAATAAATTGATGGATCAGACTTTCCAAATTTATTATCATGAGATGGTGATATCACTAAGAACAGGCTGTAGGTAGTTGCTAAAAGATACAAAGTTACGCGCACCAGGTGTTCACGACTGACAATGTGTATTAAACTGTTTATGGTCAACCTTACATGGTTCATTCGTCATATGCAGCCATTGTTAACCAGTAATGTCTTCAATTATTGGTTTGGTTGTTGTTAAAGAACGACTTATGTTCTCTTTCATAATTTTCTGTTCATTTTAAGTGGTCCTGTCGTCCTTTACGGCCCGTACTATGCGATCTGCCAGGTCTCGCACCCTGTATGGCTTGCTACTTCATCCCAAGATTTGCTCAGGGTCCCTTGACTGCTAGGATCAGCTTAGCATTCCAGTAGGCTACAACAAAGGTACCAACGGAATGTTGATGGGGCAACGCATGTGTCTTGTGCTTTGCTGCATGCATCTAGCACAAGCACCTAATTTGTAATCTGATTCTATTGCGACAGTGTCAAAACAAAATCTTCAATATCCGGTTATGTCTCTTTACATATGGTAAAAAATTTAAAATTGTTAATTTTTCAGGGCGGCCAGGTGCTTAGGATGGCCATTGCCTTCAGTGTCCTTCAGAGAATTCCTGTGAGAATATTCAACATTCGTGCAGGAAGAAGCAAACCTGGTCTTAGTCCTCAGCATTTAAAAGGTAGGTACTAGCTTTGCTTGTTCACCTGATTGAATTGTTATTGTAAAATAATATTATAGAGCTGATCAAATTAAAATTTCGTTTAATGTGTTTTAACTCAAACTTTTATTTAAGGTCTTTTGAGAGGTTCTATAAGAAAACTAAGATATTTCCTTCAATTTCTATTCAGAGACCTTTCTTTTAATCAGGTAGGCCCTATTTGGTTCATGGGTGTCATACTTTAGGGTTTCTTAACACGTTCACTGCGTTACATGAAAACTACGTACTTTTTGTTTTATTTATTTACTCTTAACCCTAGCAGTGGCCTAATGTTGAAGTGGGAAATGGCCAAGCAGATTTAGTGGTTTTGCAGACCTTTTTTTGAAAATTCGTATAAATTCAACTGTAGAAGTAATCCTAGCCAACCTCATATTCATTTCGATCGGAAAGAACAGGTGAAATACTTAAATAAAATAGATGTAGGAAATTTGTTTTGGTAAAGTGAAAAAAAACAAAAAAAATTGATTTTTTTTAGAAATTTTAATAACAGCCTCGGTAAAATTTTGTCTACAGATTTTTTATGGAAAATCCATTATATACATTTTGTAAACAATCTAATTCCCTACATAGACATATATAACATGTTGTGGAAAGAAGTTTTTTTGTAAGTTTTAGGGGCGTAGTATAATAATAAACAGAAACCCGAAATATGTGTAAACTGTACAGTGTTAGTTTGTGTTGGAAATAAGTCATGTAACATATGTATATACTAATAATGATATGTACATTTTGTAAAGCTAATGAAGTAAGGAATCCAAAAAGTCATAAAGTTGATGGTAAAAAATTTGTATCACTTATAAATAAATGTAAATAAAAGAATTTGTTGCTATTTTTGCGTATTTGGAAAAAAAACTACAGTATTTAGTAGCCTATATAACTTTTTTACCAAATGTTTTACCCCCAAATAAATATAAACATGTTGTAGTACATTCAGTTCCCTACGTAGAAATATATAACATGGAATACATAGAAATATACATATAAATATAAATATAACTCACCACTAGGCCTACCAGATAAATAATCCAATTAGCCTCTGACACATCATCAGGAAAGTCGTTCACCTCAATATAACTGCCTATATCACCCTCTAAATCGTCATCAATGTTACTAATACTTTCTTCAAGAGCACCCCGAATGTCACTACAATCCATTTTTTCGTGAATTCGGTTAAATAAATAACTAAAACACTCTTCCAAAACTGACAACGGTCAAACAATAACATAGCGTGCCAATCTGGACTGGGACTAGACATTGCATATTTCAGATGTCATGTCATATTGTCAACAAAAGCACAACACATCGAGACAGATATCGAAAGAAAGCCTGAAATCTGCTGTTTACAGTGATACCAAATACAGTACAGTTTGGAGCGAGCCAAACAAACTGACTGAGATTTCGTAAACAGCTGCGCAGTTGCCGATTAGGTGACGTAATGAAACAATTCCTTGGTGAAAAAGCCAAGGACAAACAGTGCTGCCAACAGCAAAACTAAATTACTCTACATTTCTTCCTCTTCAAAATAACATATTATTTGACTAGTAACTATAAGGTAAACCTGCCAATTTCCGAACACCCACTAAATACCAAACGCGGTGTTTTCTAACTAAAATAATAAGCGTCTGCTTCAACTAATCGACGGTGATTATACGTCAACGTATTCTGTGGCCTTTGACCTACAAAAAGATGTACGGGTTTGTAGGTCGTTGAAAAAAAATCGTAATTTAGTTGGCATTGTTCGGTGGATTGTTGACAGTTTGTGCATCTGCTTCTACTACCTTGACTATTTTCGTTAGCAAACAGGTAAGCTATTTAAGCTATATTAATTGTATTTGTTCTTCAGTGGATGAGTAAAGATGTTACTACTAACATATTATATGTAGTTTTCATTTAACATGAAAATAGAAACTCTATTTGCGTTTTAAAGTTTATTTTCAAGCTATTCGGTATTAGGAAGCGAAATTGTACGTTTTGCCAAACTACGGAACGATCGTTCGGATTTGAGCGGGGGCTTCCTAACTACCGAACATTAAGTTTTTGATGTTTTGTAATGAATTTTGAAGTTTTATTTCATAAATTATGTAAATTATATATTTTTCATTTGAAATTACGTAAATCAACTATGTTAAAAAGTTAATTTCAGCAAGAAACTATTAATTTCAATTGGGTATCCATGATTTTATTGTGATTTCAACTCTCACACATCCAAAATTTAATTTATTAAAGCTTAAACTTAGTGTCAACATTATGTTTTTGATGTTTTATAATTAAATGCTTCAATTCTGCATTATAAAAAAATAATTTATTTCATAAATTATGAAAATGATATATTTTTTATTTGAAATTAAGTAAATCACTGATGGTATAAAGTTCACGTCAGCAAGAAATTTATATTCATTTCAATTGAGTATTCTTGATTTTATTGTGATTTCCCACTCTCGTAACAGACTATATTAAATGTATTAAAGCTTAAAATTAATGCCTTGTTTTTATTTTCAGCAGCATGCCAGCCCCTACGCGCCCGACAGCACGTCGGCGGTACTCCCAACTAGACTTGGAAAAGGCATTGGATGCCATAAAAAATGATGGGATTTCAATGGGAGAGGCAGCTACTACCTATGGCATCCCTAAGACGACGCTGCACGACAAGTTGCATGGGAAATATAAGGAGGCAGCAACTATTGAAAGGCCGTCTGTACTAACCGCTGCCGAGGAAGAATTAATCGTTCAGTGGGTGATTGATATCGGAAAGGCAGGATTTCCGGTCACGAAAGACCATCTGATTGATATTGTGTCCCGTCTGATAAAGGACTTAAATAAGGAAAACCCCTTCCACAATGGTATTCCAGGGGAAAAATGGTACTCGCATTTCCTCAAGAGGCATCCAACCATATCCGAACGAGTAACTCAGGACTTGACAACCGCAAGGGCAATTGTCACTGAGGAAAACCTTCGAAAATGGTTCGGTAACATCAAGACCTACATGGAAGACAAAGGTATAATGGATGTCTTCAAAGACCCACAACGCGTCGTCAACGTAGATGAAACCGCTTTTTTTCTCACCAAAAGGCAAGAAAGTCCTCGCTAAAAAAGGAATTAAGACGGTGTACAACGTTGCTGGAAACGACGAGAAGGAGTGTATAACCGTGTTGGTGAATGGAAACGCAGCTGGGCAATTGGCTCCTACGATGGTGCTGTACTTGTACGAGCGAATCCCAGCAGCAGTCGCCCAATCATTCCCTGATGACTGGGCGATTTCGAAAAGCGAATCTGGATGGATGACCACGGCTACGTTGTATGAGTACATAACAAACGTATTTTATCCGTGGCTCGTAAGGTCTGGGGTGCAGTTCCCTGTAGTCCTTTTCATCGATGGGCATACATCTCATCTAAGTTTGCATTTGTCGAACTTTTGCAGTGAGAAACAAATTGAAGTGGTGGCGCTATTTCCCAACGCCACACATCTTCTCCAGCCGATGGATGTGGCAGTATTTCGCCCTCTAAAATCCAGTTGGAGGAAAGGAGTGGAGAAAAGGAGACTTGAGCATAACGGCAGAAAGATGAGGAATGACGAATTTGCTCCTGTCCCGAAAAAAGTAATGAACGATTGCTTGAAACCTGAGACTATTGCTAGTGGGTTTAAGGCAACAGGCCTTATTGACCTGGACCCTGATAAAGTGCATTTGTCAATTCTAATTAAGTCAAATGCTGAAAATCAACAGAGTGTTCAGTTCCTTGAACAAAAGTGTAAGGACTTGAGGAACTGTTTGAACTACACTGAATCAAAAATTGGGCTCCAGAAAGTTCAAATGTTTTCACAAGGTGACATGATGTTAAGAGATGAGTCTCTCTACGATCTCTGGAGAGTCATCAAAGAAGACCTAGCTGCTGTCGAGACAGAAATAAGAAATCGACAAGAAGAATCAAGAAGACGACAAACGCTCCAAGAACACAAAAACAGCCAAACGGAGGAAGCAGACGATCAAGCGATAGCTGAAGAAGTTATCGAAGGCTGCGTCGTAGGAGAGGCTGGCGAATATGAAGATGCAATATCTATTGATTTGTCGATGTTCCCCGATCTTGCAGAGTTGAATGACGGGAAACTAGATGTAGTAGTTCATAACGCAAGCATGACCCATGAACTAAACTTACCGGTTCTTCCACCGATAACTTCAACCCCGTCAAAGACTCCTACCCAATCACCGCAGTACCCATCAACTTTGACTACCCATCAACCCATCAACCTCGACCCATCAACTTCGACCGCCACGACATTGAACCATATTACATCTTCTGTTCCCTCAACATCTTTCCTTCTAACTGTGCCTTCACCATCAACTTTTTCGCCAAATTCAATTTTCCCAGTTACACGTACATCAGATTCTTCTCTTACAACCAACCCAAACACAAAAACAGTCAAACTTACCCTCACCTTTTAAAATAAGCCTTCTGTACCCTGATCCTTCCACTGGGAAGAAAAAGAAAACTTCTGGTGAACGAATGCCATACACAATTACTGGGTCGGATTTCAAAGAATATATCAGGAAGAAAGAAGAACAGAAACTTCAAAAGGAGAAAGAAAAAAGAGCAGAAGAGAAAAGAAAGAGAAGAAAAGAAGAAGACGAAAGAAGATGCTGTTAACAGAAGAGTCACAATTAGATCGAGTGAGAGTGAGGATGAAATAGATAGTCCGGAGCCTATTCAAATAACATCAGAAGATCTAAAGTACCTACAAATAAATTCTTGGGTAGTTGTTCCCTACGTTGTTGATGGCAAAAAGACTAGTTTTCCCGGCCAAATCAAACGTATCAGTGGTGAAAGTGTCACTGTTAAGTTCCTCGCCCCAAAGCATGTGGCCAGAAGAGGACGATGCCGATGACTCTGTTCAACTGACGGAAACCACTCAAATATTGTCAAACCCGCATGTTGAAAGAAGAGGGTTTTTCTCTTTCAAAGACAAAATCATATCATAAATCAAATTAACTTAGAACAAAAAGTCTTTGACCATGCATTAACGTTTTTGCTTTAACTTTTTTAATATTTTAATGTATTTTTATGTTTTCATGTAGCCTAATGAATATAGTATGTGCATGTATATATTTAATTTTATATTGTATGTTGAAGAATTTGTATGTGCTGTTGCGTGTGTATGTTTGTATTATAATGTGTCAAATTATGTTTTATTTCAGTGTAGCATTTTAATTTCTTCTCTTACTGTCATATATATCTTATAACTTATGTTGTAACTTAATGCAAGTGTTACTACGTGTGCGTATGTATTTTAATGTGTCAAATTCTGTTTTATTTCTGTGTATTATTTTTATGTCTTCTCTTACTGTCACATATATATCTTATAACTTATGGTAACTTAATGCAAGTGTTACTACGTGTGTATATGTATTTTAATGTGTCAAATTATGTTTTATCTCAGTGTATTATTTTTATGTCTTCTCTTACTGTCATATATATCTTATAACTTATGGTGTAACTCAATGGAAGTATTAATACGTGTGTACATGTATTTTAATGTGTCAAATTATGTTTCATTTCAGTGTACTATTGTAATGTCTTCTATTACTGTCATATATATCTTATAACTGATGGTGTAACTTAATGCAAGTGTTACTACGTGTGTACATGCATTTTAATGTGTAAAATTCTGTTTTATTTCCATGTATAATTGTTATGTCTTCTCTTACTGTCCTATGTAACTAATTAACCTGTGTTATATTTTATTTTTTCTTATTTATCAAAACGTTTCTAAACTTATTAATGTTTTAACTTATGTCTTCACTTATCTTTATATGCATAAGATCTGTGCAAGTATTGTCCTATTTTAATGTTGTATTCAGTGTGATGTTTTAACGTTTTAAATGTTGTGCTGGAATAAAATTTCTTCTCAACTTAAAACTTTTTTCTCCTTACAATTAACATTTCTTGTTTCGACATTTTCAAAACAAAATAATTATACTTTGCATGTTTTCAAATATTACAATGTATTTTCCAAAGTTTCTAACTTCATGTTTCAAAACACTCACTTTTCAAACCATATTTCTGAAAGTATTTATTGTAGCTTATGGTGAGCTCTGCATGAAAATTAATCATTTGTATATATTTTGTAATGAAGTCCAAATTAGTTATTATAGGTAATAAATTTACCTATATAATTTATATTCCAAACCAACCATCAACAAACAAGACTGAGACTTTTGCATGTAACCTCTATGGCTAATATATTTCTATGGAATCTTGGGTAATCTATGATATGGTTACAGTTGCTTAATAACCTATATCGCAAAATGATTCATCAAATTGTGTGACAACAGTAACTTGCGTAAGTTTACTTACACATTGTAAATAATCTTTGTAAGTCATGATCGATCATTTTAATTCAAAATAAGTTAGGGTTTTTTATTCCAACACTCAATGATTTGTTTGAAGGTTATGCAAGAATAATATCCGTAAATAACCATTACTGCGAAATGATTTAGATGAAAAATAATAAGATAGATACAATAAAAAACCGAATAAAAGCTATAAAATTGTCGTTAGTTCACAACTGTTCGGTATTAGAAACTTGAAATTCGGTATTAGGCTGTTGCCGTTCGGTATTAGGATTTTTCTGCAGAACACAAAGGGTGATGGGAAATAGGGTAGAATAAATATTTCTTTAAGTTGCTGACCATATAAATATGTTTATTTAACAGAAAATCTATTAACAAATTTGATAAAGTAAATATAAAGTCTTAATTGACATATTTAACAGTACCATGAGCATTAATAATCCAACATAACCTTAACTGTTCGGAATTTGGGCGGTTTACCTTAAGGTGGTGCAATGAGCTCTGTAGTAAACTAATTCCGCGCAGGGCGCAGCACCGTCGCGCTAGGAGCGGTGCGGTGGACAGGGAAAGTGGAGGGGCGCGTTTGCCTGCTCACCCCTTCGCCGCTTCTTTCTTTGAGAGCTGCCTCCCCCCTTACCCCCAAACCCCCGACTGTCTTGCTCTGATCTGCTGCTGCTCGACTACCCGTCCGAGCCCATCGCCCGCTGTTGGAGCGCCGCAACCGCAGGTTCCCTATGCCAACATTGATGGAGCCTGGCCATGTCCACTTGCAGAAACATTTTTTTTTACTTGTACAGAGAAGTTGGCTTGTAGTTTTAAGAGAGGAAACTGGATGTTTCGTATATTAACAATTAATTATTTGTATTTATTAAAAATTTGTAAAATAATTATGTAAAAATATTGACTAACATATAATTTGTTGGTCTTGTAAAAACTTCAAATTATTGTAAGTCACATATTAAAAATTCTATTAATAATAATTGTTTTCATTTTTCATAGTGTTATCTTTATACCCATATCTATCTATATATAGGCTATCGTCTAAGTTACTGAAGTGAAACTTTTTTCTTCTGTGATTTTAAAACGCAAATAAATTTAAACAAATATCTGGATTCTAATTTATGTACAGACAAAATGCTGTTTCTGGTTTTTAGCCTACACGCCACCATTTTTAAAGTGCACACAAACTTTAGAAGTAAGCTAAATAGGATTCAGTAAACCAGTAAAGCATTTGAGAAAAATCACAATTTATTTACACGCAACATAAAGTTTTTCCGTTACAGAAAACCTTAGTAAAATCACTTCAGAATTCTTAAAAACATCCAGTTCAGTGTTGTATTATGGTTCATAACAACCAAAACATATTTTATGAGCCATTTTTCAGTTTACAAGGACAAATTCTTTAAATATCTCAACATAACAATTTTTATGATTATACATATTTTGATGATAAATTTTTAGTTTTCCTCCAATCTAAAAATTAGTGAACCGAGGCATTTCTCCCAACTTCATCAAAGATTCAATGTTGTTTTTCAAAAACCAAATAAAACAAAATATCAGTTGTAGGCCCTACATCTTAAAACTAAATAAAAAACACTATACCAGTACACCCTGAAGAAAAGTTCTAATTTACAGATTTACAGATCAATATTTAAATAAATGTTATTTCAATTTATTGATAATAATTATACGTACATCAGTGATTGGGAACTTCCCTGAATTTTCGGTGAATCTGTGATAAAGGAAAGTTCCTATACATCAGTTGAGTGTCATCAAAGATTCAATTTTGATTTTCAATAATAAAACAAAATATCAGTTGTACAACTTAAAACTAAATATTAAACAACATCAGTATACCCTGTGAAAAATACAAAATTACATATTTACAGACAATACAGTTACAACAATATACAAATAATTGTGATTTCAATTTGTTGTGTAAGTCAATAGTTGTTATTACACAAATTCAACTTTTACCAGGCCTACTTAAATTGATTATTATGTTACTACCGTCATTCTTATAATTTTGCATTTATAATTTCAATGCTGCGGAGCAGCAAGGGACACACACACACACACACACACACACACACATATATATATATATAGATATATATAGGGTGAGTCAGACCACCCGTCCAGCATGTATAACGAGAGAACGGTTTGGTCTAAAGTCGTCAAACAAAATTATTCCCCACTAAAACGCATAAGGGCTATCTATTAAAAATATTTTCATCAAAATCTATGTACAGGATGTTCCAAAACTGAAGGTCACGGGTTCGAATCTCAAAATTTTCTTATGTAAACATAGAGAATATTATGCATCATTTTAAATGTCTCGTTAAAATAAACATTTTGGTGAAAACAGAATTCACTTATCATTATTCGTTTCAAAATGGTGGCCATTTTTATGTAAAATATTGACATTTATGAAATACCCTGTATTTTCTAAACCATTAGGCATACCTTTTTTCCGACTTAAATTTCTTACTCGTGATAAACTCAGCTTTACTCTGGTATGCTACATGACAGGCTTTTTTGAGAAAATCTATATTTCAAAAAAATATTTATTTTGAAAATACCTAAATGCCCAAAATTCAAAAAAAGTCAAATGGTAGCGTATGTCAAAAAGCATACCATTGAAAAGGTCTTCTAAATCCTAGCAACTTTCTAATATACACCAACCTTGTATCTTTTCAGTTGTTCTGCAATCAACAAAAAACATTACTTTTCCATATGAAATGCATGTTAATTGTACATAACACATAAAACGAATGACGACAGAGAATACATGCAAGTGTTATGAAAATTAACATGCATTTCATATGGGAAAAAATGTTTTTTGCTGATTGCAGAAAAACGAAAAGAGATACAAGGTTGGTGTAAATTAGAAGGTTGCTAGGATTTACAAGACCTTTTCATTGGTATGCTTTTTGACATACTACCATTTGACTTTTTTAATTTTGGGTATATGGGTAGTTTCAAAATATTTTTTTTTTAAATATAGATTTTCTCAAAAAAGTCTGTCATTCAGCATACTAGAGTAAAGCTGATTTTATCACGAGTAAGAAATTTAAGTCGGAAATAGGTACGCGTAGTGGTTTAGAAAATACAGGGTATTCCGTAAATGTCAATATTTTACATAAAAATGGCCGCCATTTTGAAACGAATAAAGATAAGTGAATTCTGTTTTCGCCAAAATGTTTATTTTAACGAGACCTTGAAAATTATGCATAATATTCTCTATGTTTACATAAGAAAATTTTGAGATTCGAACCCGTGGCCTTCAGTTTTGGAACATTCTGTACATAGATTTTGATTTTTTTTAATAGATAGCCCATATGCGTTTTAGTGGGGGAGAATTTTGTTTGACGACTCTATTACAAACTGTTCTCTCATTATACATGCTGGACGGGTGGTCTGACTCACCCTGTATATACATATATATAAATTTGAACGAATAGTGTTTTAGTCATCTGGGGACCTCAAAAAAATTTGTCACGGTCTCGGGCTTAAGTCTTAACAAGAGACCTACGGTAATAGCTTCTTCCTTAAAGGGGAAATTCGCTAAAAACGTTCGATTTCAATTAAATTTGGCTCAAATATGTAAAATGACATTCATGACTTTACGTTCGAAAACCAGAAAAATCGGACTATGGAGAGGGGGGTTTATGGGGGTTTTAAATTTTCCAAAAATCAGTTTTTTTAATTTTTTACCCTACAATTTTTAAAAAACTTAATTTTAGTTTTGACCATGTTATAGAGCTTAAAAAACAAATAATATAGTATTTTGAATTATTAACCTAGGTTAAGTGGTTGCGGAGAAAATCCAAAAAAACCTACTCATAAAATCTCCCATGTTAATCTTATGGGAAAAAGGTTTTTTGCATTTCCTCAGTTTATTTTAATGTAAACTTCACATTTGTTTTTACAAATCTGTTCAGTTCCACGAAACAATCATTTTGGTGTTTAAATTGTGATTCTACGCCCAACCGTTGCTGAGATATTCAGAGTAATTAAAATCGCTTATATGTGAATATATTTTTATGAAACTTGGTATGCGGCTTTATGTAGGATTAAGACAAATATAATGCATTGGAAATTTGCTGAGTACGCAGGTTTGCTGCGACGGGGGTATTTAATATTATACTTTTACTTTAAGGTTTATGTAGCAGCTGTAAAGAGGAATCCTGCAAACAATTTCCTAGCTGTGCGGAAGGGGTGGACCAGAGCCTTAATTTATATTGGTTGTTTCTCGCGCGGATTTTATACAAAATTAATTGGTGCCGTAATTCAGTAAAAAAATCATCTTTTTTTTAATAAGGTATACTAAAAAAACTCTTATTAGTTTTGTATTACAACTATGTATTGGTGGACTTAATTTTGCATGGAAGATTAAAGAGATATAACTTATCTGAAGATATGATTAGGCCTACGTTCATAAATATCAGAGCTATGAGCTGAATCAGACTACTGAGCGGAATGTAGTCTATATGTACCGAGTAGTGTCATAGGCCTATTGCCGTTTGTATCGGGTATCGATAATTTATTGGTTTCGATATTGTATCGATACCAAATAAAGGTCCAAGCCAGTATCGCAACGTCCCTAGTTCGGTCACCGGTTGCTTTGAACGCTAGGGGCACTTCCTCGGTTTCTCCAGCTGCCATCCCTATCGGCGACGACCCGATTATCGCGCTGCCTTCCCGACTCTTTGTCTCTTGTCGCTGCCACGACTGTATTTTTATAATTTTAAATAATTATTCCATTACTAACAAAACTACACCACTATCTACACACAACTAAACACTACTACACTACTCACAATACTACACTATTCACAACTTGCTACAATATCGTGCCACTAATATCGGAATGAACAATCAACGTACCGCACACGACATGCTTTGTAGCACTTCAACACACCAACTAAATCAAAGATGGGGTGAAAAATTTAAACGTTAAAGTGGGGAGTGGGGAAAATTCTGTATGGCGGCAACCTTCTTGGCGGGAAATCTTTAGGGGAGTTGAGCGCGCCGAATCATGCTATTGCTAGAAACCCAGCTACAGTAGTATTTTTAGGACTTGTAGTATGCTTTGTTTTCATTGGAACACGTTAACATAACTGATTCATCAGTTTCAATTTATAATTGGTTTGCGGATAAACAAACAAGCATTTTATCAAATTGGCCTACATTCTTTATCAAAGTATGCTTTATAATTAAAGGTTAAAAAAATTAGTAATGACAAAATAAAAGAATCGTTGTGACGCCAGAATAAATAGTCGAGCATACACATACAAGTTCAGAATTTAAGGTGGCTCTAAAGGTCCGTGGCCACAGTGGAGTACAACGATCTGTGTCCCTCAAAGCTCCACGTAGTTTCAATTTTCACAAGTGGCCGCGCTAGGCGAGCCACCCTCTAAACCGGTTTTTCGCATTACTGCCAACCGAAAGGGAATCCATGGATTCGTGGGGAAGTTGAACGAACAACGGTAACTCCCGATGCCGCCAGTGGCAGGAGGCAGGCTGATGTTTTGGCTGTCACCTCACTGCTTCTATATTCTTTTAAAATTCTCTTTGATAATCTCACTTTGGATTTAGCCCCGAACTCAAAATGTTTGTCACGACCATTTTGCATGAATAACAAATGTATAAACATTAAAATGTATGAATGCATAGAAAATTCATGTAGTAATTACGTAGTTGTCAATAAAAATGTCCGTAGGATATAAAATGTACCCTCTATGATAAAACATGTGAGATTATTTAAAGATTAAGAATAGATCCAAGAACAAATAATAATTGTGAAATTCGATTATATAAATAATAGTTGTAAAAACTTAAGATATTATACAACTTAATTTTGGAATAGTACACAAAATTTAAACGTTGCAATTGTGTAATATTATGGAATCATTACTCAGATAAATAGTTATCAATCACGTTGTATAAGGGATGAAGAAAAACAAGTTGTAAAATAAAAACCCGACTGTATTGCACATATGTTTTGTATACAGTGTACTGTGCAATGTCACATAAACATGACTATACATTCATTTTCATTTAGTTTCATAACTTCTTAATAATCCTTCTATAATTTGTTCCTTAAATGTTAATTGTGTAAAATAGGCTATACCTGAATACTTACTTTTCCTCAAAGGACCATTTAATATAATAGGCCCATATCACCACCCCTCAGATCTGCCACTATCTCAAATAATACAATTTATCAATTTTAATCACCTACTCAAACATAATTTATTAGATATAGTCATTTAATCAAATACCTAGAAATAACACTAATGTAAAAGGTTGTCTCAGATAAATAATTTTATATATAATAATTTTCAAAATTGATCTCTATTAAAATTTTATTCCAAAAACCAAAGTGCAGTGTACAACAGTGAAACGCTTCAAGAAAATGTGGTCAGCATTGTTGAAGATCCATCACCAAGCCCAGAGACCTCTTCCTCCTTCTTCTGAATCCAACCATGGCAGTGAAAGCACCCCAGTAAGATCATTGCTCATTATTTTCTCCCCTTCCCAATAAAAATCAGTATATTAGGTACCAAAAACCTAATTTTTAGTAGGCCACTAGTGCTCAGTAGATTATCCATCCCTTTTTGCCACCTCAAGCTAAAATTTATTACTGAGTGAAGAACATAATAGTATCCAGTTGGTAAGAACTTTCCATAAACTTTCGGCCCTACAACTAAGAACTTCGAAGAAGAACTAAATTTATTGGACAATTTTTTTAAAAACAAATTCATCAAGATCAAATTTTAATATCATTATACAAATCAATTTCAATAGAAGCAAGCTATTTATCATAGTAAGTCAAGAGTAATTTCCAAAGAACAATTTCTGTGTCTGGCCTACATTACTAGACAATGAATCAAGTGGACTTTTTAACCTAAATTAACTTCATTCAGAGATCCATATTGGTAAAGTTTTATTCAGCACAAATCTTAAATAATTGGTATTCATTTTCATGTATTTTAATTTTATTAAATGTTCGATAATCTTTGAGCCAGTTCGATCAACCACCCCTGAGATTTAAGAGAAGCTCATAGCCGCCATTTTAATTGTATTCATTTTTTAACATTTTAAATTTCCCATCTGCATGTACTTACTTCATTGTTAGCCCCAAAACTCATATCATCTGTTTTTATGAAATTTTGAAATAAATATTGTTTGTGAGATAAACACCTTAACGTCTAATAATTAATTATTCTTTAATAATAGAAATAGAAAGGGTGTATTACAACTGTAATATGCTACAGAATTTCTGGGATTAGGTTAGACTGCAACATTTTAACTGTTAATAAAAAACATGAAAAGTAGCCCGATGTAACAATCACTAATAAACATTGAATTGGTTATAGTTTATGGTTTTAAAGATAAAAATTCACACTAAGATACAAAATACTTCGTTTGGAATTAAAGACATTTCAGTAATAAAAAGGAAAATTATATCAATTAAAATAAAATGGTAATAATCAGTACCGGCTTTAGGGCAGTGCGAGCCGTGCTCCAGCACGGCGCGGCACATTTTTTTTTGGGGGAGGGGGGAAACGCTAGGCGCTCATGACGGGTCGTGGGGTGCGGGTGGAGTGCGTAATCCGTAGTTGTAAAATAAATAAATTGTAAATATGTAATATTAACCCGGCTGATTTTGTTAATTTTTTGTATATTAGTATTATTAAGTTGTTGAAAGGCATTATTGGGAAGAAAGTTGTGTATTCACCATGTTGCACCTTCATTATATTTAAACATTAAATTTACATATCAGATAACAAATCCTCCGCTCCCCTCAATTCCAAATTGAGAAGTTGTTTTGACCTTTATCGATTTGTGACAACTTCAGGGTATTCTGATTGGTACCGTATTGAGAGGGTGCTGGATAAAACTTGCAATACTTTGAAAGAAAATTGCAATGTTAAAATATCAAGTTACATGATGCAACTAATTGTTTTAACCGGCTCTCTTCGATTATTTTAACGTACTTCCTAGATGAGGAAAAATATGGTTTGGGGATTGGAGAGTATTCAACTGGGGTTTCATCTTTAATTGAAGTTGTAATGATTCGAGTTTAATATTGCTATTATATGTAATAAGGGAGAAAAATATGATGCGCCCCCATCCGATTTTGGTACCCCTTTCGATCGTTACTTGTAAGGTCTACGGTTTTGCGAGAATGAAAAAACATTCTTTTGACCAGACAAAATTATTTAGTATTTTTGGTCCAGGGACTCTTTTTTCGTATTACACTATGTCTATACATGCGAGGGGAGAAAGTAAAACATAGATAATATGATAAAAGGGATAAAGTATGACAATATGATTCATATCATCGTCTGCAATCCGCTTCCGCATTATTATCACTAGTAAACAGAAATAAAACATCTTGAGTATGATAACAGACTATGGTTTATTATTATCATCTGTTATAATAATCATGATCCAAACGCTTCCATCCTCATTCCTTGAGGTTTCCACATGACGAAATGGCAATATTTCTGCCTTTTTACACACTGGGGGTATTTTCACTGTCACAAAGATCAACTGATGAACTGAAGGTTTGCGGACAAGGAAAATGCTGTAGGGGATGATCTTCCAGGAAGTGAGGTGATGCACTTCCACCCTTGGTCGAGGGGCGCCTCGTCACCTCTCGGCTCAGTGCTCTTGGAAATCGGCGCAGCCGCCGCGCCGCATTATACAAGTATTTTAAAACCACACACCTTGAAAATGACATGAAACAGATTGTGATGAAGTTGGCTAAAGCCACATTGTACCTACACCGAGTTACAGTTATGATTGTTAATGAGAACCTTCTTACTATACGGTTAACGAAAACCAATGTAACACGGATTGCACTTGGTAACGTTAAATATAATTGTTACTATTTGTATCAACTGTAAACATTAATAACTAGAACAATCTTAATTTTTGTAGAAAAAATATTGTTTAAGGAAGGATTAATTTTATTCAAATTTTTTGGTGTATTAAAGTATATTAGGTTTAATCATTTAATTATATTGAATGATATTGATCACATTCTTGAACGGTAAAAAGCCCAGATAATGGCATTTGAAATTTGATTTAGCTATAATCATCAAGAAGGACGGTATGGTACGACGGGCAAATATTGTGTCTTTAGAGTAGTTTGAAGCAAGGACACAGAGGACCTTTCTGGGGAATTACGTCGTCCGATGTCCCAATAGGTAGAGAAACAGAGGTTGGCGACACTGACGAATGTCTCATTGGCGGTGGTAGTTCCATCGTCGCTCGCCAGAGCGTCCTCTGTACGGGGGTGTTTTGCGAAGCGCTTTTCAGAAACAACCCTCACAAATTACTCGATTTATGAGATAAATATTGGTTTTTATGAAATCCTGCCTAGCGGGAAATGATCTTGAATAACTAATAAGGGTTTTAAAACAGAAAAACTTTCTAATTTGATCTTAACTGTTTGACATTTACGTAGTAGAAAATGGTCAATTTTCACTGAGTTTAACCCCGAATAAAATACGTATAACAATAACTTAAAACCTTAAAATAACTTTGTTAACCTAGTTAATTTCATGAGAAACATTTTATCGTTCACTGGAGGTCGCTAGGTGCTTTAATAACCTCAGAATTTGAGTAATACGGAGGTGTGTTTTTCAGCCGTTTGGCGAAGGTTTAGAGCCCTCTTAACTATGGCTTTTAAATCTGACATTAGTGCCGAGGAAGCAAAGATGCAGGTAGTGGACAGCGGCGGCGCGCGGCAAAGCGAAAGCAGCTGGCGGCCGTGGTAAGAGCGGGGGCGGGGCTGCATCATGAGCGGAGGGGAAATGTGAGGAGGAGAGGGGCGATGGAGCGCTGCGGGTAGCCGGCTGAGCTGTGTAGGCATTACAGCGGGAATATCTTTTGACTTTACAGCCTACAAATATTAATATTAAAAAATAAAATAAAACCCCTTTTATTCCTTAGACTTAACTACAGGGGCTAACACATTTGTATTTTCAATTAACTCATAATTTGTATTTTTTATTTTACAAATTACGCAGCACATAAAATTAATTTTTATTTTTTTTATATATAAAATGTGTTAGCCCCTGTAGCACATTTTCATTGATTAACACCCAAAATTTCATATTCTTAACTTAAACCGTGTTTGAGATAAAGTCAAAAGAGTAAGCGCTAAATCGCCTACTTTGGAGACCTACAAACACAAAATTAGCATTAAAAAAAATTTTAAAATATTTTTTCTTGTTAGGAAAAATCATCTCAACAAATTGCACCTTTAAAAAATTCGAAATTCCACCATGGCCAAAAATCATTGCACCACCTTAACATACACTGCATATAAACGCGATTTTCTGATCCGACCAATTTGGTCAGACGGCCACGGCTAGGGTTAATTTTTTTGTTTTCTTTCACTCTTTATCCTTTAAAAGTATTAACTGCTGACTTATCTTTAATACACTACATAAATCTAGCCCTGGGTTACTGTGACTTAAAATTATAAATAGCTGTTTTTCTTTGGATTAATTTCTTTCTGGTGAAATTACCTTAAGCTTATAATAATGGTTTCCTTTACCTTAGTCAAGAAATAAAAGGTTTATACAATTAACAAACTTGTGGTTTTATTATGAGGTACAATGTCATAGGTTTTAAATAAAAATAGGGGTACAGTGAATGTTTTACAATATCTGGGGGATTCTAACCTTTTCTCCTTGATATAACAAATAAGTTATTTGTCAAAATTAGGCTCTAAAGTAGGGGTATGCGAATAGTGATTTCTGGCTCAAGCCGAGCTTTTTTTCAAAGTTCTCGAGCTTCGAGCTTTCTCGAGCCGAGCTTTTTTTGATAGGAATTTTCTCTAGGAGTGTGCAATATACCGGTAGTGATTTTCTGAGCCACGCCGGGCAGAATTTTTTCAAAGTTCTCGAGCATTGATCATGTTTGATTAGGCCTATATGTATTCTTTATTTATATTATGTTTGAAAGAATAAACATTTTATCCATTATGGTAATGTAAAATAATTTATAACTTTAAATATTTGTCATCTTTCATTCACTTCTTCTAGATTCATTACTCCTAATGTTAAATAAATAAAGGCCTACAGTGGGAAAATAACAAAATAAGTACTTAGGCTTCTAAATAGGAAGATTTCACGAGACTACTTGTTGATGGTAACAAACAATTTGTCTTTCAAAATAAAGTAGGTAGCCTACATAGAGAACAAATAACATAAAGGAAGAGAACTAAAAATGTTTAACGACTGATGAGCCCACAGGTTAACTATTGCAGATATTACCGTATTTATTAATAGCCATAATAATAATAATCAGTAATCAGTAATCAGTAATCTTTATTTCTATTAGTCTGTTACAAAACAGAGATAGGACACGTCAGCAGTGGTCTTATAACTAATAAAATAAACAAAAGTTTTTAAAACTAAATTAAATAAGCTTCTTGCTAGACCTACATACCTTAAAAGGTCATGTACTGTTTACATTCCATAAATTCCTCAATTCCATAAAAAGGATTGGCGATGAGCCATTGATTTAAAATTAACTTAAACCTGTTTGTGGAAACATGTCGAGCTGAATGAGGCAACTTATTAAAAAATTTCACACAATTGAATTTGAAAGAGTTACCTGATTTGGCCAGCCTGTGTTGCGGAAGATCAATTTTGTTCCTGTTTCTGGTGTTGTGATGATGGATGGTGTGCCTATTGATGATATCTGTAATGTGTGATTTAGTGTAAGTTAGAATGTAAAAAATGTAGAGGTTAAAAACTGCCATAATATTCAAATCAATAAGAAGCGGTTTGCAATGTGCATCATGTTCTGCTCTACAAATAGTCCTAATCACCTTCTTTTGAATTAACAAAATTTCATGAACAGCACTAGAGTGTCCCCACAGGATGATACCATATAAGACATGAGACTGAAAAAATGCTAAATAAGCAGCCCTCAAATAAGCATCTCCTACGAAGTCCCTGAGCTTCCACATTAAAAAGGATACTCTTGAGATTCTATTACATACATTAATTATGTGTGATTTCCAGTTCAATTTGTTGTCAATGTGGAAACCGAGCAATTTGACGGACTGATGACCACTAAAATGTGATAGGCTGAGCAACAATTCTTGCGTTTTATCTTTGTTACAAAGCAATTTGTTGGAAGAGAACCAATTTTCAACAGAAATAAAGGCCTGTCTCACCCTTTCATTCGAGTCTTTCAAATTATTATTAGAAGAAAATAAAGTGGTATAATCTGCATAGACTACAACTTTTGAAGGAACATTGGAAGGCAAGTCGTTGACAAACACTATAAACAGGAAGGGACCAAGAACCGATCCTTGCGGAACGCCTGTGGTGACAGAGAGAGTTGATGAATCAAGACCAGAAATTGATACATATTGTTTGCGATTAGTAAGATAAGATTTAATTAAATGAAGTGAGTCATTAGCGAACCCATACAAACAGAGTTTTTCCAGGAGAATTTCATGTTCAACACAATCAAACGCTTTGCTTAAATCACAAAGCGTAAGGGTGACAGATTCTTTCTTCTCCAAAGCCAATAGAGCATCTTGAACCAGACTTGAAACAGCTGAAGTTGTGGAAAATTTTGATCTGAAGCCATGCTGACAGTTGCTAATGAGGTTATTAGACTCAAAATGATAAACTAATTGAGTATACATGATAGATTCAAAAACCTTGGAAAAAATAGGAACTATATACACCGGGCGATAATTTTGAGATGAATTTTTATCACCCTTTTTGAAAACAGGTGTGATCTTAGATATCTTGAAAAGATCCGAAAAATAACCATGAAGAATGCATTGATTGATAACAAAAGTGAAAGGTTCACAAAAGTATATAATTGTACTTTTAAGTAAATAATTTGAAATCCAATAAAAATCAGTACTCTTGGAATTGGAAAGTTTAGAAACTGTTTTGGTTACCTCATCAGATGTTATTGCCCTCAGATGTTATTACTATTACACACATGAAATCTGGTGTAGTGTGTTTTAGTCGTTGTGCAAGATTTAATGCTGGTGTGTTAGTGGACGGAATTTTCCCATGTAAATCTGAAACTGAATCAAGGAAATAATTATTAAGTTTATCAGGATTAAGTGTAACTTTCCTCGTACCTGTAGTGTTCTTTGTTTCAGCTGTGATCACCTCCCAAGCAGCCTTGCATTTATTGTTTGCTCTGTCAATGTACTGCTCAAAAGTCAGTCTCTTGGCATCCTTTATCTTAGTTTTGTATTGATTTTTGAAAAATAAATAAGTTTTGCGAGCTGCCTCAGTCAATTCAGACTTACTTCTTTCCATATTTTTGAAAACATCATAATAGCCTAACATAAGATCTTTACATTTTTTCAAGTCAGCATTAAACCAATTAAACTTTTTTTTTGGACCCGCACAACTACTTTTACATAACACTAAAGGAGATGACGAGTGCCAAATACTAACATATCTGTTGAAAAAACTATCACATAACATTTCTACATCAATAAAACCATTTAAATAGTGATCAACCATCTCCCACTTTTCAACCAACAATTTGCCAATAAAAAGAGCAACTTGACTTTCATTTTGCTTACGAACTAGTCTATTTTCAATCAAACTATTGTCTTAACTAAACAATTTTAACACTAAAAAGCAGGGGATCATGGTCCGAGATACAATCTTTTAAGAGTTTTATTTCATACCAATCCTCTGAAAAATTAACAAGAATGTTATCCAAACAAGATTTTTTCCTTGTTGGAAGGTGATTGGTAACTTTCAAATTTAGTGACCTCAAAATATTTAGAAAAGAGATGGTGATAGGATCACTCATTTTGAGAAATTAGATATTATAATCACCACACACAATTATATTTGATGACACCTTCATCACAGCCTTTACAACTTTTTCAAAATTTACAAAGACAATATTTATATCACCACTAGGTGGCCTATACAAAGAGATAATAGCTATGTCTTTTAATTTTATACCAGAAATTTCAATATTGTTTTCACAGTTATACTTATTGAGGTCAATTTCACTAAAATCAAGAGTGGGGTTTATAAAAATTCCCGCACCTCCATTCTTTTTAGTTTCACGACAGACAAAGCCAACTGCCTCAAATCCAGTTGGAGTGTACAGAGAAATTTGAGATTCCTTAAGCCAATGCTCACTAATACAAATAATGTCAATTTGTTCACTATGTGCTAAATATTCTAATTCTAATACTTTGTTACGAATACATTGGCTATTGATTTGTAAAATTTTGACAGTCTTGTCAACCTTGACACTACCACCAGCAGTACCACTAATGAATTTGAGATTTCTACTGCTTGGCCTAAAAAACATTCTTTAACAGGAATTGCTTGCTTTTTATCCTCATTTGACAATAATTTTGCTAACTCTAAGATTTTATCAACTACAATAGTCTTACCAAGTCTGTTAAGGTGAAGACCATGTGATGTATGAAACCTACGACCTATATTACCAATTCCCACATAAGTGACATTTGGAAAATGTTAACATGTCTTCTGAATTTCTTCGTTTGCCCGATCCACCTCAGAATTCACGCAGGACCAGGACTCCAAGTCGTGTCTGCGAGGTATTGAGAAAACTACTACGTTGGTCCCCCTCATGTCCTTTTTCTTAAAGCTAAACGAAGATGTTGTGTCTCATTTCTCGACACATCATTAGTCCCTGCGATTAAAACCACCATATCACCCAAACCCATACCAGACTTGTCACACACCGATTCAGCTGTGGCATGTTCAAAATTAGCGTTCGGTTTAATGACACTTGTCACCCGAAAGTTTGCTTTCCGAGACAACTCAGTGCCTACACTTCTGCCTTGACTGGATGAATTAGGCCTAGGCCCAGTTTGTACACCAGATATGTTAGTTACACCAGATATGTACTTACTCAACCTGAGATCACTAGATTCATAGTTCTTCTTTAACAATGCATTTTCACTCTTCAAAAAGTCTATATCTTCTTTGAGAACTCTGATTATTTCAGCTAATGAAGTACTTTCAACCTGATTGTCCAAATTAACACTGTACAAACTATCACTAGCATCAATGCACCTCGGGCAAACCCACTCATCATTTTCATCGGGTAGCTCATCTTCTTTGACATTTGCACATCGAAAGTGGATCCATCTATCACATCCATCACATAAAATTCCATTTTTAACAGTTCGACAGCATTTCCCACACTTTATATCAGTCACAATGCGGAGTTTAGTCATAAAAGGCCCGCTTCCATTCGACATTTTCAATAACTAACTATATGTCAATATGTACTCTCCATGTAACCAGACTTAGGCCCTAGCCTTGGGAATTGCCTAAACCCAGTAGCCTATCTCTCAATCAACTGTTTGTAAATAGTAAATTTTAGGTTATCTTTTTATAAATATAAGATAGTTAAACCAGTCTTTATATCTTAATGTACTCACAGGAATAAGTTAATAATCGTAGGCCTAGCTTATGTTCTATATAACCTATTACCTAATAGACTTAATATATTATATCTGCTTCTGAAACAGAAGGTTTCAGAATTAGAAGATGGAAGAGGATCGTCAATGCCTTCTTCTTCCATCACAACTTTAACAATTTGATAGCATACACTTACAAAATGATATGGTTTCTACTTCTACAGACGTTTATTCATAAATTCAAACAATCACGCGGGGTTAACAATATGATTTTAATCGCACAGCTGTAGCGTAGAGTAATAAAACACTGCGCCATTTTGATCGTGTCTTGCTCTTGGTTAGGGCCTTCGGCGTACATAGAATATAATCAACCTTTAAAACAATATGACCACCCGTATTATAAACATGCGTTACGTAACCATTCAGAATTTTTGTAAAATCCTTAGATTTTGTGAACCTCGCAGTTCGTCAGTTTTTTAACCCTCCAGTACACGCGCCGCGGACTCAGAGTCCGCACATTTGAAAAAGCGCGCCGAAATAAGTGAATCCGCGAGCGAATGACATGACGCGCCATCTACCTTCCCCCACTACCTTTCCAAGGACAATGGCGGTGTTTTGACCGTCTTAGCGTCAGTTGGCCCTGAGCTACAAGGGTGTAAAGTTAGGCGCGGACTCACACTCTGCAGGCGTTCTTTTTTGCCCTGCGAAGCGCGGAGTCTCACTCCGCAGGCATTCGTTCGTGTTCTGTGAAGAGCGGACTATTACTCCGCAGGCGTCACTTTACCAACACACATTGCTGACTACTTCATTATGTAAGTATTTTATTTTTATATATAAAACTGTAAATATTTTCAATATGAGTAAAAGTATTATAAATCCACTTTTTATCTCAAACAGATACATCTAAAACAAGTGAATTTGCACTTTTACAAAAATTCTTTATTTTTTTATTTGGCTAAACCTATACAAACCTTCTTGCTAAATACTATTATTGTTTTCTTTTTAGAGCCATGAAGAGATTCCGGAATGTTGAGGGGCAAGAAGCAGAACTTCATCGCATGGTGAACTTGGAGCTGGATGCTTCGGACGACAGCGACAGAGATGAAGTACACCATAGTGACCACAACACCAATACTGACCAGTCCGAAGGAGAAGATGTTGAAGAAGAGGATACACCTGTACCACCAGGTGTTAAACTTCCTCCTGATGTTGAGAGCTTACCAGAAAATGCCCATTATGTAAGTAATGATGAAGTTTTACAGCCACAGACTGGTTCAATTCAAAACCCAGTTATTGATTATTCAAACATTCACAAGTCCTCTGAAAACGTTACAGCGTTGGTAAATCATGAACCTCCACCTCCCCCTCAAGACGTACCTCCCATTAGGGAAAATCATGAACAGAGACCTCCACCTCCCCCTCATAACGTACCTCCCATTAGGGAAAATATTTACAATGCATGCAATACGAATGAGCTTTATGTTGCAAAAGATGGCACAAGGTGGTGAATTGTTCCAAACCCACGTGGGACTGCCAGGCGACGGACATGTGATCTACTTCGTGTACGAAATTCTGCATCTCAAGCTGATACACCATTGAAGGCGTTACAGCTTTTTTTTCCAGACACTTATTGGAAGAAATAGTTACATGTACCAATAAATATATTGAATCAATAAGAGGCTCGTTTGGACGGCCTAGAGATGCTGAGTTTACCAATCTTGTAGAGTTTAAGGCTTTTCTGGGTCTTCTTTTCATGGGAGGAGTTATGCGAGTATCACACACAAATATTGAAGATTTGTGGAGGAATGATGGGACTGGAATCGAGTATTTTCGACTCACTATGGGTATTAACAGATTCAGGTTCTTGCTGAAATGCATCAGATTTGACGATCTTGCAACTCGAAATGAGCGAAAGTTACAAGACAAAATAGCTGCCGTGAGAATGCTAATTGATCGGTTTAATGACAGCTGCAACCAGCACTACAGTCTATCAGCAAATGCCACTTTAGACGAAATGTTGGATGCTTTCAGAGGCAGGTGCTCATTCAGGCAGTATATTCCGAGCAAGCCGGCCAAATATGGCCTGAAAGTCTTTGCTCTTACCGATGCTGTATCTTACTACACCAACAATGTGGAGGTATACTGTGGATCACAACCTGAGGGACCTTACAAAGTTCCCAACGACTCACACAGTATTGTTTGCAGACTTGTTGAACCAATTGCAAACAGTGGAAGAAATGTAACCATGGATAATTGGTTTACATCAGTTCCTCTCGTACAAGATCTTCTACACAACTATCGCCTAACAGCTGTTGGCACTCTAAACAAGAAAAGAAAAGGAATCCCTCCCTTTATGAAAGTAGTAAAAGATCGTCCAGTAGGATCAAGTATCTTTGCATACAAGCAAAACCTGACCTTAGTTTCGTACAAACCTAAAGATAAAAAGGTTGTGCTACTGCTGTCCACACTGCACCCGGAAAATAATGAGGTAACAGAAGTAAGGGACAAATGCAAACCAGAAATCGTTGTCTACTACAACCAAACAAAGTCGGGTGTTGACAAGGTCGATGAAATGAAATGTGCTTACAATGTAGCTAGAATAACCCGAAGATGGACTTTGGTGCTTTTCTTTTCCTTCCTCAACATCACGGGCATCAACGCATATGTAATACACAAGGCCAACACCAACTCAACAGTAGAGAGAAGAGAAATCTTGATTTCTCTGGCAAAGCAACTTCTGATGGATTACTTGCGTTTGAGGGCTCAAAATGAGAACATTCCGGTCACAATCAAGTTAAGACTGAGGGAAATTGTCGGGTTGCCCATGAGAGTAGCTCCAGCACCTGCTCCAGGCAACGAAGAAGCACGAGGGCGATGTCACCTCTGTGACAGGAAAAAGAACAGGCCTACCCGATTTCAGTGCAGGGGATGTAGGTTCTTTGTGTGTCTTCAGCATGTGAATTCATATCTGTGTGCTACATGTGACCAAAAGGTCATGTTTCAAGAGGATGAAGAACAGGCCATCGATTGACTGATTGGTTTTCAACAGGACATTTTCAATTTGAAATATTTGTAATTATTTTGAAATTTATCTATATCTATTTACCTACATTTGGATTATTTGGAATTTTGATGCTATATGAACTTTATTAGGTAAATAAAAGAGTGTTTCCACACCATCTCTTTATATAAACTAAAAAAATTCTGTATACATTAACTTAACTTCTAACAAATTTATGTTCTTTTTTTTTTATAAAATTAGTATACATATAAAAAAAAGTTCAAATAAATGTCATTGTTTAGTACTTGGTGTTTTTTAAGTTAATACCAAACTGATTAATTGTAAGTTATTCACGAAGAAGTAAGATGCGGACTGTCAGTCCGCGCGCGTGTACTGGTGTTACTATTAGCCGCGCGTGTACTGGAGGGTTAACTGTCCAATTTTTGGAGAGTACTAATTCGTCTGCACATTATAACGTCGTCATGTTTATTAGGCGTTCATCACCCAACTCGTTCATCATGTACACCCTTATCCCTAGTTGTTGGTCACGTTAAATCATTATTACTTCATAATAACCATATTCACTCAACGTCTTAAGGCAGTTCGCAAAGTGGGTATGCCAACAGTGTTGCCAGACATAATTTCAAACTCCAGGGAATATAATTATTGTGTAATGCACGAAGTTGTAAGCTATATAAAAGACTGTACCGATGTAACAATTAGACAAAGTGTTTTAATGGATTTTAGTTTTTCCTGTGGTACTTTTTCTGGAGCAGTACGGTTGTTGTATTAATTATTATTAACCGTGAAATATTGCACAATTCAACTGGGCAACGGCAACACTGCACTACAAACTGAATAGTGTGATAGGCCCACTTGATGTGATTGAGCGTAGATAAGGAAGCTCCATTGCGTTGGTTGATCACTGATCAGGTCGGCAGTTTAAAATATTACAGTACTTTAATGTTTGGTTATTTTTTTTACGAAGGACCAAAAGCATTAGCACTGCAGAATTATATTTGTTATGGAATGGAGCTCTACAGACTTAATTTACGAGAATTCTAACATTGATTCTGGAAAGTTGTTTTTAAATTGACTTTTGTAGACGACTATTTTCACTGGTCGGCGTTTTAAATATTCGGCTCAAACTTCGAACCTTTTTGCAAATCTCGAGCCGAGCCGAATTCTGCAATATTCGGCTCGAAAAAGCTCGAAGTTCGAATACTCGCATACCCCTACTCAAAAGTTTTATACAATTAACAAACTTGTGGTTTTATTATGAGGTACAATGTCATAGGTTTTAAATAAAAATAGGGGTACAGTGAATGTTTTACAATATCTGGGGGATTCTAACCTTTTCTCCTTGATATAACAATTAAGTTATTTGTCAAAATTAGGCTCAAACTTTAATTGATAAATAAATGTGAGTGTCTCTTAAATCTTAGGTAGGGTAGTGTGCCATATCTGGGTATTTTTTCTAGTATATTATAATTGTTGAAATTGTAATACACTAAAGAATAATTATTAAACGTGAATAATTATTTGTTCTCTTTTTACTCCATATCTTTGTGGTCTGGGGTATTGGTGATGGTAATTTCCCTGATAGCTGTGATTTCGCTGGTGCAGTCGTGGCTCGTTTCTGTGGTTGTCTTGCCGATTATTGTTGACGAATGGTGGTTGGTATGCTCGATGATCTTGCCTTCCCCGTTGGTCATTTTGGTATCCCCTCCTATTGTTGTTTCAATTGGGCGAATTGTTACCATTTGACTGTTGGGAATTTACGGGTCTTGCTTGTCGTGAGCGTCTGTGAGAGTCCTTAATGTTCTCTCTCTGTAGCAGGGATTCAAAGTCTTGCAAGGTGTTAATATTTTGCACTCATCTAGTGTCCTGGATTAAATCGTCGAAATGCTCACACAAACATACAATAATCTCATCTTCTGTGAGGGGTGGTGTTAGGGATTGTAGTGTTAACACACGCTCTACAAAGTATTCAGCTCGGGACAGGTTTCCATTAGGGCGATATTTCTCTGTTTCAAGTTTCTGGCGTATTCCCCTCTGTACGTCCTTACTGAAATATTTATTCAGGAAAACAGTTTCAAAGTCGCTCCATATTTTTACGTCGTTTTTGATGAGATTAAACCACCTTGAAGCATGTTGTTCCAAACTTGACTCAATTAGTTCAGTTAGATGCTCATTTTCATTTGCTAGATTTTGATTGCGCGCCAAGCTTCGCTTGTAGTAGCGGTGTAATTTCTCGAGTAACTCTTTCGGGTTATGTGCGCAACTGTGGAATTTCGGTAGTGTCATCTCAAGTGTTGTATTTAAATTGCCGCTGCATGTAACATGTATTTGTTGTGGCAGATTATATGTGTTTGGCCTTGTGGAATTTTAAGATGTTCAATTTTTGAGTTCTGCTCGTTGATTGTATCTTTAATGTTAGAAATTGTTGTGCTTTGACTTTCTATTTGTTCTCGGTTTGTCTCTATCAAAGAGATTATTGTGTTTTCTAGGTACTCAGTGTTTTGTTTCGAGATTTCATTGATTTAAAATCTCTGTTCGAGTTTTAACTTTTGAATTTGAGTCCTCAGATTCACATTTTGGTGTCTTATTTGGCTATTGATAGTATTTAGCGTTTGGTTGTTTGTGCTGCTGATAATACTTTTTAGTCGAGCGGTTTGGTTTTCAAGGTCTTGTATTAAATTTTCTCGGATAACAGTCTCACGAGAATTCAGTTCGGATTCCAAGTCTGTGCGAATTTGGTTTATTTCGGTAGTGTGCCGCTGTTGCGTTTCCGTGATTTGGCCAATTTCGGTTCGGATATCATCTTGTGCATTTTTAGCGAATTTCCCCTATAGGGAATTAGCGAATTTCCCCTATAGGGAAGAAGCTATTACCGTAGTCGGCATGGTAAGACCTAGGCCCGGGACCATGATAACTTTTCGTTTTGAGGCCCCCAGACCCCAAAAACACCATTCGTTCGAAACTGTGTATATATATATATATATATATTAAATTAAATTCACATAGAAGGGCTACTATATGATAGATGAAAAATACTCATGTTACTTATTTTTCATCTATATATATATATATATATATGTGTCCGTGAGCACGATAACTCTCATAAAAATTATCCGATTTTGATGAAATTTGATATAAACGTGTAAAGCAACATTTATGACTTTAAGTTCGAAAACCAGCCAGATCGCTCTATCCGAAAGGGTATTTTGGGGGGGTTTTGTACCCCAAAAATGGGTTTTTTGAATTTTTTACATATAATTTTGGAAATAGTCAAATTTTCGTTTTTACCATTGGATTCAGCTTAAAAAAACACACAATTTGGTATTTTGATCATTTCTCTACATCAATTGGTTACCGAGATATTGAAAGTGCTAAACACAGTACGTTGTCTAATGTTATTCTTATGGAGGAAAATAAAAATTTTATATCTCGCTTATTTATGGACGTATACTGACGAAACTTGGTATACGGCTTCATCTGGTTGTGGACCATTGATATTTGCTCAAAAAAAAATTTTTTTTCCAAAGGCTTCCGTAGCAGCAAACCTGCGTACTCAGCCCCATGTTATTCTTATGGAGAATAAGTAACGTGTTATCTCCCTTAATTATGAAAATAAATTAATGAAATTTGGTATGTGGCTTTACCTAAATGAGTTATATTGATATTTGTATAAAACCCCATTTTTTGTATTCCTTCCTTCAGCAAACCTGCATACTCAGCCGCCATGTTATTCTTATGGAGAATAATTAAAATGTCATAAATCGTTTATTTATGAATGTATATTGATGAAACTTGGTATGTTGCTTTATATGGTATTAAGATAAATATATATGCATTGGAAATTCGCTGAGTACGCAGGTTTGCTGCTACGGGGGTATTTATTGATGTAATCTGACTTTCCAAATGGGATTGACAATTTTGAATTTCAGATTTCAATTTGTTATTCTGGGATTTAATCTCGAATCCTAAAATGTCGTTTTGGGACTCAATTTGATTTTTCAAAGCAAAATTTTGGGATTCTATTTCATTTTTTATCTTGATTTTTAAAGCAACGTTTTGTAGTTTAATCTCATTTACGGTGGCATTCGTATTTTGATTCGCAATCAACAGCTGGTTAAATACGTCGTTATGAGCTGAAAAAGGCATTGTATCGGATGTAGAAGGCGGTGAGCTGATTGGTTCTGGGGGAACAGCTGGTTCAACTGTTGTTAGGTTGGCATTCCTGAAAGTGTCGTTGGTTGCCATGACGACGGTGGCTAGTGATTGCGCAACAAGTGATGTGCATAGGTGAGGATCGTCTGCTTTGCGTGAGCTATTGGACTGGATGGACTCACCCAACGTCAACATGGCATCCGTGTCGACCGCGTCGTCTTGTTCTTTGTTTACAATGTCGCTTGTTTGTTCTCCGTCTGTTATGTCTGTGTCGTTTGGTGAAATTTCGGGTTCAGTGGTGTTTGTTACTGTCGGGGTGTGTTGAGTCGGTACTGTTGTAGTATTTGTTGGAACTGTGTCTTTGTCAAAGTCTGGATCATCAGAGTTATTTTCCCTTGCGTTCTGTGATTCGCGAACTTTAATGCTCGGCCGATGGTTAGAGCGTAAATTGTACTTATCACCCATGTTATTTGTTGTTTTGGTTGTGTATAGTGCTATTATGTGTGTGTTTAATAAATAAAGTATCTTTAATAAAGTAACAGGTTTGACTTATTTATAACTTGGGGTTATCTTAAAATACTTATAAGTACTTATAAATAGCCTAAGATTGTCTCATAATCTGTTCGATATCCTTTGATGCCACTACGTTGGGTCGCCAATTTGTAATACACCCTTTCTATTATTAAAGAATAATTATTAAACGTGAAGGTGTTTATCTCACAAACAATATTTATTTATAAGTTACATAAATACAGATGATACGAGTTTTGGGGCTAACAATGAATAGTACAGGCAGATGGGAAATTTAAAATGTTATAAATGAATACAATTAAAATGGCGGCTATGAACTTCTCTTAAATCTCAGGGGTGGTTGATCGAGCTGGCTCAAAGGTTATCAAACATTTGATAAAATTAAAATACATGAAAATGAATACCAATTATTTAAGATTTGTGCTGAATAAAGCTTTACCAATGTGGATCTCTGAATGAAGTTAATTTAGGTTAAAGTCAACTTGATTCTTGGTCTAGTAAACTAGGCCAGACACAAAAATTGTTCTTTGGAAATTTCTCTTGACTTACTATGATAAATAGCTTGCTTCTATTGAAATTGATTTGAATAATGATAATAAAGTTTGATCTTGATGAATTTGTTTTTAAACAAATTGTCCAATAATTTTAGTTCTTCTTTGAATTTCTTAGTTGTAAGGCCGAAAGTATATGGAATGTTCTTACCAACTGGATACTATTATATTCTTCACTCAGTAATAAAATTTAGCTTGAGGTGGCAAAAAGGGATGGATAATTTACTGAGCTCTAGTGGCCTACTAAAGATTAGGTTTTTAGTACCTAATATACTGATTTTTATTGGGAGGGGAAGAAAAATAATGAGCAATGCTCTTACTGGGGTGCTTTCACTGCCATGGTTGGATTCAGAAGAAGGAGGAAGAGGTCTCTGGGCTTGGTGATGGATCTTCAACAATGCCAATCACATGTTCTTGAAGTGTTTCACTGTTATGCACTGCACTGGTTTTGGAATAAAATTTTAATAGAGATCAATTTTGAAAATTATTATATATAAAATTATTTATCTGAGACAACCTTTTACATTAAGTATTATATCTAATTATTTGATTAAATAACTAAATCTAATAAACTAGGTTTGAGTAAGTGATTAAAATTGATAAATTGTATTATTTGAGATAGTGGCAGATCTGAGGGGTGATGAGTGGTGGTGATATAGACCTATTATATTAAATGATCCTTTGAGGACAAGTAAGTATTCAGGTATAGCCTATTTTAAATAATTAACATTTAAGGAACAAATTATAAAAGGATTATTAACAAATTATGAAACTAAAATGAATATGAATGTATAGTCATGTTTATGTGACATTGCAAAATGTTTTTCATTACCTATAAATACTTAGTAAATCAGAATTTGAATTTAACCCTAGCCGTGGCCATCCGACCAATTTGGTCGGATATGACTGAAAATTTTGTAACGTTAAAAAACAAATAATAATAACTCAAAAGTGATCAATATATATATCATTCGAAAGATCACATTCTGAACTTTCATTTTATTTCATAAATGAACCGTGTAGCAGCTGAATAACAATTTTACGACGATTAGAAATCTAATGAATTTTTGGCGCCACGCAATTGCTGCAGCCGATGCGCTGACAATGGCAAAACACGATATTTTTTAAATTACCCAGCTCGGGTAATTTTTCTCGCAGGAAGATGCGGTTAGTACCAATGCCCAGCTAAAGAATGGCGTTTTATGTTGGTATTGATTTTTAGAGTGAAATATTGATTGGACAGGTTATATGATTGTATGAAAACAGGTGTTTCTGTTTTTTTGTGGAATGGCCAATCCGACCAAATTGGTCGGATCAGAAAATCGCGTTTATATGGAGTTTATGTTATAGTTACTAGTCAAATAATATGATATTTTTAAAAGAAAGAAATGTAGAGTAATTTAGTTTTGCCTTTGGCAGCACTGTTTGCCCTTGGCTTCATCACCAAGGAAATATGCTTATTTGCTGATGATGCGAATGTTACAATTTCAGGCAAAACAGAGGAAGAAATTGAAATCTCTTCTTTTGTGAATCTTTCAGTCGCAAAAGATTTCTCGGATGAAAGGAATCTCTTTCTAAATACTAAAAAGTCTAATTTCATTTCATTTTCCACAAAACAAGCTAGGCCAAAAATGAGTCCTGATATACTGCTAGATAGTAATAGATTAGATCAAGTTGAAAAAAGTAAATTTCTTGGGCTCATAATTGATGATAATTTAAGTTGGGATGACCACATAGATTATATTAGTAAAAAAATGTCTTCTGGACTTTATGCTCTGCGTCAATTGGCTAAAATTTTCAACATTAATTCTTTGAAAACAGTTTATTTTGCATTAATTCACTCACATCTAGCTTATGGTATAAGCGTTTATGGTGCAACAACAAAAAGGAATTTAGACAGAATCTTGTTACTTCAAAAAAAGGCTTTGAGAATTATTTTTAAGCTTAAACGATTAGATTCAGCGAAACCGTATTTTTCAGTTCTTGAGATACTAACAGTTTATGGGTTATATATATTTGAAACCATAATGTGTGTTAAAATAAACGGTATCAGGAAACTGACACATACTTTCTCCCTTTTAGCCAAACTTTAATGACAAAAATATTTGTTATTTACTAAATATAGAATATGAAGTATAGATAAATGTACAGAAAATTGTCTAAAATAGTTGTTTTCAGAAATATCCACCCAAATCCCTTTTTGGGAGGCACTATAGAGTCCGTTGCTACACACAGTGGTTTTGAGAGGGGAAATGCCCCCTTGCCCCCCCATGGTTAAATAGCAACACATTTTGAACATCATCTGTTGGTCAATGCTAACTTGACCTGCATATCAAATTTTAATGAAATTGATCAGTAAATAAGAGAGAAATAGTTATTTTTGTATTCCCCATAAGAATAACATTGGACAACGTACTGTGTTTACCGCTAAATGAAAATTTCAATTTTCTCCGCAACTAGCAATCGTAGAATAGTAATTTAAAATACTAATTTATTTAGTTTTTTGAGCTCTTTTTAATGGTGAATAGTAATATTTTTTAACATTTATGATTTTTTATGAAAAATCCAAAAAACTAAATTTTTGATTTTTTAAGTCCTGTAATTTCTGAACCCGCATTTTTGCAGAAATGCGGGTAGTGTCATTTTGTTGGAAACCTAAAGTTCTACAAACCACGAAAGTTTAATCAAAATCGTTAGAGCCGTTTTTGAGAAATTTGGATTTTTCATGTTTTTTGGCGGTTTTTGGGGGATAATTACCCTTAAAAATCAAAAATTCAAAAAAATGAAAAAAACGCCTGGAGATATCGTGGATTAGTACATACATACCAAATTTCATAAAAATCGGCCCATAGGTTAGGGCTCTAGCTCTGTACACATCCACACAGACACACACACACACACACACACACACACACACACACACACGGACACACACACACACACACAGACAGACATCACGTAAAAACCACTTTTTTGGGTTCAGGGAGCACCAAAACGAATATTTCCACTAACAACTCAAATTCGAAAATTTTTACGAAAACAATACTTTCTCCATATACTATGTATAGGGGGAGAAAGTAAAAATGCAAACCCCATTTTAGACACTAAAAATCATCAATATAATACAAGATTGCACAGAGAGGTGGCGAACCACAATTTAAAATTTTGTGAAAAGAAAACTCAATTTATGGGCAGTAAATTTTTGTTTAATTTACCAAGAAAATTTGTACTTGAAAAAGATCTAATAAAATTTAGAAATCAGTTAAAAGAGTATATTTTGCAGGTTTCCTTATATTCTTTTGATGAATTTTGGGAAATTAGAGCGAGTACAAATTTATAGCGATTCTTTGATTATGGTATAGCAATTTATTGTTGGTTGGTAATTTAATGTTTGTATTGATGTGTATGTTTAACTGTAGAAAACACGGGGGATCTCTATTCTCTATTGTCTCTACCGTTTTTTATTATGTATATGGCTGACTCTATTCTATGTACCATGTGCATTTGTCGAATAAAGAAATATTGATTGATTGATGTTTTATTACGTCACATTTTTGCCTAATTGGCAACTGCCCAGCTGTTGACGAAGTCTCAATCAGTTTCATTGGCTCCGCTCCAAACTGGACTGTATTTGGTATCACTGTAAACAGCAGATTTCAGGCTTTCTTCCTATGTCTATGTAGATGTTTTGTCTTATTCTGTGGTGGTGTTATTGACATCTGTAATATGCAATGTCCAGTCCAAAATAGCACGCTATGTTTAAAAAAAGCCTTGAAAAATGGGAAACTATTTATCTGTGGCTCTTCAGTCTGTTAAAAGAATTGGTTTTTATGGCCTACTACTCTTTTATTAGGGATGTTATTTAATTTGAATTGAGATTTCTTTATTTCTTTATTGGTAAACATCTTAATTGCCATAATTAAATTATGATTAAGACTAAATTAAATTGACAGAGTATGTAATGCTAATAATAACTGATAAAATTTTGATTATTTAAATCCTTGAATCTTACAAAATAATCTTGATCCAATCTTGAAACCACAACATATTGATTTTAAATTTATATTATATTTTCATTGTTGTTTTCATTTTAAAAAATCTTCAATTTTGTATGGACATTTAACGATAAGGTATTGCTTTAATTTATTTTTGAATTGTCTTATGTTATTTAAAGATTTTATTTATGAAGGAATTTTATTGTAAATTTTGATTAATATGTAGTTTGGACATCTTTGTCGGAATGTTGAATTTGGATGTTGCAAGTCTATATGGTTGAGATTTCTCGTGTTATAATTATGAATTTGTCTTCTGAAGGAAAATTTATCAAGGTTCAAATGTACAAAACTTGCTGCTTGTAATATAAAAATTGACGATAATGTTAGAATATTTAATTGTTTGAATAGTTGTTTGCACGATGTTCTTCTTGAGACTTGACAAAGTGTTCTTAAAGCTTTTTTTGCATTCTAAATACAATTTTGGCATTTGGGCTTGAACCCATTATAATTAGTCCATATGATATTATGTGAATGGATATAAGCATATTATACCATTTTATTTATGTCTAAAGTGCAGCATTTAGAAAAACATTTTATCATAAAGATTCCTAAACTGATTTTTTTGAAAATTTTATCAAGGTGAGATAACCATGAAAGATTTGGTTGTAATGTTAAACCAATAAATTTATATTCAGTTGCCAGTGGTATTGTAGAGTTGGCAAGTTGAACAAGTTGAATTGTTTCATTATTAAGTTTTTTATTATATTGTAAAGCTGAGGATTTCAAATCATTTACTATCAAACTGTTATCTGTAAACCATTGTTCCATTTTATAAATTTGAACGAAAGAAGATATCTCTAGCTGTTTGTTTGAACTTTCGGTAATATTGAGAGTTGTATCATCTGCAAAAAGTATTACTTCTCCTTTATCTATGACGGGTGGTTGATCATTCATGTAGATAATGAAAAATAATGGCCCTAAAGTAGAACGTTATGGTACTCCATGAATCATATCAGATGATATTCTTGATTTTGTTGGATGTTTTTTTATTCTTTAGTTTTGTGAAATGCTTTCGTCCTGTTAGAAATGATTTTATCCATCCAAGCGCTGACCTGTTAAATCCCATCAATCAAAGTTTATCAAGGAGTGGATTATGATTAACACTATCAAAAGCAAGGGATAAATCAAGAAATATACTAAGAGATGGAAGACCTGCATCAATATTTGTCATCACATTTGTTACTAGTTTGTATATCGCATCAATTTTAGATTTGTTTCTTTGAAATCAAAATTGATTTGGGGTTATTATTGAGTTTTCTATAATATAGTTTGTCATTTGGTTGTGAACAATTTTTCCAAATATTTTAGAAAAAAATTTGGTCAAAGCAATTGGACGTGTACAACTAACACTTGGCCATCTTTAATTTTGCCTTGTCTATGAGTCCTATTCAAAATCCAGCTACACAACAAAGCTCACTACCATATGATTCTTCACAAAATCCTTCCACACGATGCTGTATTTTAAACACTGCATTATATAAAATGAAAATGGGGAAGTGAGATCAATTTTGAAAGTTAGTATCATTAATTAAATATTTGAACAGCTTTACAATATTATTCAATACCTATTATTTTAATTATATTACATATTAAATATGAGTAGAAATATACACATAGGTTTCTCATGGTGTTGAATGATGAAATATAACATAACAATTTATTTTATGAAGAGTTCAATTTGTGATACGATCTTTATGAAATGATATTATATTTATTATTAGCCTATATTTATAACAATTTTACCAGAATGACATATTAAATCTTATTTATAATGGCCTATATGAGCATTGTGATTAGTAATATTTAACAACAAATCCATGAAATGTTACATACAGCAAATTTGTATATGATTTGTATATGTATTTGTATATGGTGGTATGTTACGAGACCTATGGTTCTCATTTGGTGTGATTACGGCTGTCCGATACACCAAATCATTCTCATCTTGAGATCTCATTGCGCAGACGATCTTTTGTACATCATAACAGTGAAACGAATAGAAACAGAGCACTCTGTGGTGTATTTTGTGAACTAGCACACTGTTGCCAACCTACAGCCTGCTCAGGATTTAAATATGACACAATAGTATGAGGCACCGAGATCTCACACACATTTACGAGAAAAAACACCATAAATCTATTCAGGTTATTGCAATAACAACAAACAACTTTTGGCGCAATGTTGTGAAGGGAACGTACTAAAGAGCTTCAAGTGGCGCTCTGAGCAACTAAGCTTCGTTGCGAGGTCCGGGGGTCTCGTGTCGTATAAAAGTAATCATTAGTGAATTTCCTATAGAAAGTGAACTATTAGCATGACCCGCACGGTGAAACTTAAGCCCGGGACCACCATAGAAGTTCCTAACGTGACCCCCTGAACACGATTTGGGGGGTCGTTCAAAATTGTTTATATATATATATGTATATATATATAGACATATATATATATATATATATATATATAGACATATATATATATATATATATATATATATATATATATATATATAGACATTATATATATGTGTGTATGCACTCTAGCGGTCGCTTTTTTTGTCCGATTTACTTCAAATTTGGTAGGGACGTTCCTTTCTATAATCTGTTGGATAAGTTCGTTGGGCAAAACAATCGGAAAACTCTAAACCCCTTTTTTGGGGATTAATCTTTCAAATTTCGAGTTTTTGGACCCAAAAAAGGTCAGAAAAGCCCCGGATGTGAAATTAACTCATGTTAAAAGATGGGAATTTGTGTGACAAAACTTTTAAGCCCCCTCTCTTTATTCTAGCATAAATATTTACCGAGTTATTAAGGAAAATGTGTATCGACCAAACACAGTACGTTGTCTTATGGGGATTTTACATTAGAAAAGCCTATTATTCATTTGTTGGTGTACTTTTATCATCCCCAACGACCTCACGCCTACTTTAAAGCCTAACTGGACCTTCTCCTAGCATTATAATGTGCAAAATTGTATTCCCACCATTGCAGGTAAATAGAACCATGAGCATCAGAACAGCCAAAAAATCAATATTTTCAGATTTGAATAAAAATTGGAATAAATGTATGTTTTTAACTGATTTTGAGTTTTTATAGTTTTTTATGTGGAAATTCACTTCCCTCACGTCAGCGTGCTGCGTGCGAACTCGTTTATTACTTCAGTGTGTTATGAGATCTGTAGATCTCATTGTTGTCATGGTTTCCAAACGATCCAGCAATCAACAAGCTTTGTGGACATATCTTTATGGGTAGAAACACAACATCTGCTGTAGGGTAATTCCATGTCAGTTCAACCAGGCCATCTCACCCACCATCTCAGATTTTGATGAAACTTGGCTTGTTTATTCTATCCATGAAGATAAGTCACCATGCCAAATTTTAACACTCTACCTCTTACCGTTTCCTCTTTATAGCCTTTTAAAGTTTTGCATTCCCGCAAATTCTAACCTAAGGATGCAAAATGAAGGACGCTTACGTTTCGAAAATAATTTATAACTTTTTTATTTACCATTAAATCTCCCATGCAAATTTATAGGCTTATTCTTAAAACAATGAAGATTGTAGAAAAAAATACCTTAAACCTCTAAGTTAACCTACTAGGGCTGAAAAACATATTTTGTTTGCATCTTTGTATTTTTTTTAAACGAAGACATAGTTTAGCGTAAAATTAAATATCATCGAAAGGGTATGTGATAATCACAAAAACTTTTTCTAAATAATCCTTACTAAATGGGCTATCAAATGATGAAAAAATATTAATGGGGTTTTGACACCTTTGTTGTGTTTGTTAAATATAAGTTGTAACATTTAGGTTTTACCGATTTTACCATGTCCTAGAGGTAAATTTTATTTTTTACTAGAATTTGATAAATAGCCAGACATTCTATTAAACCAAGGTTTAACTTTAAAACAGTACAAGATTTGATAATAACAAATTTAATTGGGTTGTTTATTGTTTTTAATATTCCAAACTATCCATGGATATCTCAAATATTACAAATTAATTGTAGCCTAGTAACTTAATTTCTCATTCATAGCAACCTTAGAGCCTCCTGAGCAAGTAGCAACAGGCTTCCCAAGTCAGCTATCTTTGTAGCCTGAGCTTCCTGAGCATATGTAGCAACAGGCTTCCCAAGTCAGCTATCTTTGTAGCCTGAGCTTCCTGAGCATATGTAACAACAGGCTTCCCAAGTCAGCTATTTTTGTAGCCTGAGCTTCGTGAGCATGTAGCAACAGGCTTCCCAAGTCAGCTATTTTTGTAGCCTGAGCTTCCTGAGCATGTAGCAACATGCTTCCCAAGTCAGCTATCTTTGTAGCCTGAGCTTCCTGAGCATATGTAGCAACAGGCTTCCCAAGTCAGCTATCTTTGTAGCCTGAGCTTCCTGAGCATGTAGCAACAGGCTTCCCAAGTCAGCTATCTTTGTAGCCTGAGCTTCCTGAGCATATGTAGCAACAGGCTTCCCAAGTCAGCTATCCTTGTAGCCTGAGCTTCCTGAGCATATGTAGCAACAGGCTTCCCAAGTCAGCTATCTTTGTAGCCTGAGCTTCCTGAGCATGTAGCAACAGGCTTCCCAAGTCAGCTATTTTTGTAGCCTGAGCCTCCTGAGCATGTAGCAACATGCTTCCCAAGTCAGCTATCTTTGTAGCCTGAGCTTCCTGAGCATGTAGCAACATGCTTCCCAAGTCAGCTATCTTTGTAGCCTGAGCTTCCTGAGCATGTAGCAACAGGCTTCCCAAGTCAGCTATCTTTGTAGCCTGAGCTTCCTGAGCATATGTAGCAACAGGCTTCCCAAGTCAGCTATCTTTGTAGCCTGAGCTTCCTGAGCATATGTAGCAACAGGCTTCCCAAGTCAGCTATCTTTGTAGCCTGAGCTTCCTGAGCATGTAGCAACAGGCTTCCCAAGTCAGCTATTTTTGTAGCCTGAGCCTCCTGAGCATGTAGCAACATGCTTCCCAAGTCAGCTATCTTTGTAGCCTGAGCTTCCTGAGCATGTAGCAACATGCTTCCCAAGTCAGCTATCTTTGTAGCCTGAGCTTCCTGAGCACATAGCAACAGGCTTCCCAAGTCAGCTATTTTTGTAGCCTGAGCTTCCTGAGCACATGTAGCAACAGGCTTCCCAAGTCAGCTATCTTTGTAGCCTGAGCTTCCTGAGCATGTAGCAACAGGCTTCCCAAGTCAGCTATTTTTGTAGCCTGAGCTTCCTGAGCAAGTAACAACAGGCTTCCCAAGTCAGCTATCTTTGTAGCCTGAGCTTCCTGAGCATATGTAGCAACAGGCTTCCCAAGTCAGCTATTTTTGTAGCCTGAGCTTCCTGAGCATGTAGCAACAGGCTTCCCAAGTCAGCTATTTTTGTAGCCTGAGCCTCCTGAGCATGTAGCAACATGCTTCCCAAGTCAGCTATCTTTGTAGCCTGAGCTTTCTGAGCATGTAGCAACAGGCTTCCCAAGTCTTAACAGGCAACTCTACAGCAGCTTGTTATCTCAGCTCTTGGCTCAGTCTGTTTCTGGTGCTCCTTGATGAAACATGGTGTATGTGAATTTACAGTAGGATTACTTATTTTCTCCAAATAGAGTGGTTTATTAACAGTATTACTTTATATTGTGTGTGAAACAGTAGTGTATTTTGTTTACAGTTAACTTAGTCAAGTGTATGAGTGATGGCTTAACAGTTAATTATTATTATTATTATTATGTAATGGAAGTGACAAACAAGATTTGAACAGTTTACAGTTACTGTAAATATTTTATATAATTGTGCATAGAAACTTGTAGTTTGAGTTATTTACTAAGTTTATTGCACATTATTGATCTACTGATTTTTGCTAAGTTTTTTTACATATTTATTTATTTTTTAATTATTGTACTATCTTATTAAATGGAAGCTAAATGCAGCATAGGGGATTTAACATTAACTGACTGCCAAAAAACTTGTTTCATAAAAAATAAAGGTACCGAAAATGTAAGTAATTTATCCGAAGAAGAAATCAATCTAATTAAACTAAGGACTGGGAAAGAGGATGATGGGGGGACAATTTGTTTTCACCATAAATATTATTACTTGAATAAATATGAATTTTTACAAAAGAAATGCTGTGATCCATATAAGAAACATAAGAAACCAATAACAAAAACACTGAGAGTAGTCACTGTACAGCAAAGCAAAGTATCAATTTCAAAGGGGTTCAAAATAAAACCAGAAGAAAAACTTTGTGCCTCCTGTCGTAAAACCTTGTTTAAACCCAACTCACTGATGATGGTAATGATAGTGACAGTGAACATTGCGAAGAGAATGACAAACCTTATCTTGATTTGCAAAAAGGAGAGGTAATTTCTTCTTTAAATACATCATTAACAGAAGTAGGTTGCTCCCCCTTGAAATTTCATGCACTAAATGAGCACAGTAAACCAAATTACGCCAAAGCCAAACTTGAAAATTTGCAGAAAAATGTGAAAAAGAAAATTGAGTTAGTCCTTGATGTTGAAGTGCCTTTAGATAAAACAAATTTAGAAAAGACTGTATAAGAAAAGGCTGCAGACATGGACAAGCTAATTAATAACATAAAGGACAATCTACATTTAACAACAAAGAAAAAACCGATTCAGCTACTGACTATACCAGCATCACTAGACTGGTCTAGGCAAAAAATGAAAGACACTTTTCAGGTTTCAGATTATTCGGTACGGCAAGCACAGAAACTTTTTAAGGAAAAAGGCTTGTTAGCAGAACCAGACTCAAAAAGAGGGAAAAAACTTAAACCTGAAGTTGTTGAGTTGGTAAAACAATATTTTCAAAGTGATGAGCAGTCTAGAGTTTTGCCTGGGATGAAAGACGTTGTGAGCATAGGGAAAAAACAACATGAAAGAAAACGGTTTGTTTTAGGCAACCTACGTGAAATTTACTCAAATTTTAAAAAAGAGCATCCAGGAATTAAAGTTGGTTTTTCTAAGTTCTGCTCTCTCCGCCCGAAATGGTGTGTTTTAGCAGGTGCCAGTGGCACCCACTCAGTATGTGTCTGCACTATTCATCAGAACGTAATATTATTAATTCATGCAGCACACTTTGAAGAAAACTACAAAGACCTGACAAAAATGTTGGTATGTGAAAACCCAAGTCGAGAATGTATGTTAAGGCACTGTAGCCTATGCCCACCAAAGGAAAATCTAACAAGTTTTTTACTTAAAAAATTTGAAGATTATGACGAAGACGACACAATTGAATTTAATCAGTGGGTAAACAGAACTCAAATGATTACTTAAACAGCAAAAATTGAAGACTATATTGAAGACCTAACATCTAAATTGGAAAAAATTGTTCCCCACTCCTTCATTGCTAAGTCACAATCAAAGTTTTTCAAAACACTAAAGGAATCTTCCAATGGAAACATTGCTGTATTGTCATTGGACGAGTAATTTTCACTAAATTTAGTGAAAATTACTCGTTCACTATCCAGGATGAAGCCCAGGGATACCACTGGACATCTGACTCCTGCACTGTACATCCTATTATAGTTAACCTAAGCAGTGTTGAAAATGAAAGGTTAGTCTTGTCTTTTTGTATAATATCCGATGACATGAAACATGATGTTTCTATGGTCTACAAAATTCAAGATATTGTGACAGAGTTAAAGAAAATTATTCACATGTAACAGAGATTCACTACTTCAGTGATGGCTGTGCAGGCCAATATACAAATTAATTTAATATTATCAACCTCTGCTTGCATGAACAAGATTTTAAGATCAAGGCACAGTGGTAGTTTTTTGCAACTAGCCATGGGAAGACTGAATGCGATGGAATTGGAGGCACTGTGAAAAGGTTGGCAAGAAAGGAAAGTCTTCTTCAGAGACCTCTTGGAAATCAGATTCTGTCTCCATCACATTTGGATGAGTTTTGTAAATCAAACATTACAAAAGTTAATTTATTTTTATTTTTATTTATTTTTATGCTTAAGACACGTTCTGACTTAGAAAAACGCTTTGAGGACGTACAAACAGTCCCTGGAACCAGAAGCTTCCATAACTTTAAGCCGATAGACAGTTCAGGGAACTTGGAAGCAAGTTGGATCAGTTCCGATGAGAAACCTGCCCTCACGTTTAACTTGAGGAATAAATCAACATCATTCGTGACAGAAGAAAATTTGAATCCATCATGCTACGTGGCTTGTAAATATGATAATCTATGGTACTTTGGAATCATAACTGAAGTGAATAAAGAAGAAGGTGATGTGACTGTTCAGTTTATGCATCCTGCAGGGCCATCACCGTCATTTCATTGGCCAAAGCGAGAGGACATTTGCCCCGTGCCGATACCTCATGTACTTGCAATTGTTGATCCTCCTTACACTTCGACCAGAAGGACCTATAGGTTTCCAGAAAAATGTGTCAGCTCAATTAAAGAGAAATTTTCAAAACTCCATTAAATGTTTTCCTGTAAAATTTGGAATGTAATTAAGATGTTGGAAATATTAAATAGTTTATATAGGTAAGTTAACACCTATTGTTTATTTTTAATTTTTGAGTTTGTTTGAAATTAAGTTCTTTGAACAAGATGATTCAGGTTAAAATATGATCTTATGAATTGAATAATAAAATATACCTTCAGATATCCGTAATAATAGTGCAAGCCTAGAGATCATTATAATCCCTGGAAATCCTTATTGCTCAGTAAAATTGGACGGAAAAAATAAATTGGAAACCTAATATATAATGTAATAAAACACAACAAAGGTGTCAAAACCCCATGAATTTTTTTTAAGCATTTGATAGCCCATTTAGTAAGGATTATTTAGAAAAAAAGTTTTTATGATTATCACATACCCTTTCGATGATATTTAATTTTACGCTAAAGTATGTCTTTGTTTTAAAAAAATACAAAGATGCAAACAAAATATTTTTTTCAGCCCTAGTTGGTTAACTTAGAGGTTTAAGGTATTTTTTTCTACAATCTTCATTGTTTTAAGAATAAGCCTATAAATTTTCATGGAGATTTAATGGTAAATAAAAAAGTTACAAATTATTTTCGAAACGTAAGCGTCCTTCATTTTGCGATATCCATAGGTTAGAATTTGCGGAAATGCAAAACTTTAAAAGGCTATAAAAAGCAAACGGTAAGAGGTAGAGTGTTAAAATTTGGCATGGTAACTTATCTTCATGGGTAGAACAAACAAGCCAAGTTTCATCAAAATCTGAGATGGTGGGTGAGAAAGTGATTTTTCTTTGGTTGAATTGATCTGGAATGACCCTGTACTTCAAATTATAAATGAAACCTTAGATGCTTTTGAAGACAAAAACTCAGTTATGCTCTCATTGTGCGATTTAAGCAAGGCATTTGATTGCATCCCATTTGACATTTTATTGATGAAATTAGAATTTTATCGAATAAAAAATGATTGATTAAAAGTATTTTAATCCTTATATATTTTATCTTATTTGTCTATATCAATTTACATAGAGTTATCGACACCTTATCTGAGGGAAGAATATCATATTATGCAAACGCACCAAATATAGGTTACGGTACGAGACCTCGGGACCTCGTGACGCAGTGAACGTGTTACGGTTCCTGGTGCGGTTTGACTTTATACAGTAGAAACACTTAAACTTAACACAATATGGACTTAAAGGTTGTCGAGTTTTAGGCAACTTAGGGGCCATGCATAAATTATGTCACGCTATATTCAGCCCTTTTTGACCTTCCCTCTCTCCCCTTGTCACAGTCTGTCATGCTGCCCTGTCACGTCACACTAAATAGTTAAGTATTGGATTGTGTGTATGGTGTTTCATCAGTCTGAAACGGACGATTTCGCAGGTTTTAACTCCATTAATCGTGACGTCTCATGCAGCCCTAACCCCCCCTTCCCATTGTCACGGTGTGCCGCACCCCCTCCCCCCCAGGGAGACGTGACGTAATATATGCACGGCCCCTTAGGGAGTAATAAAAACAGGTATGACATTAAAACGCTTGTACTGTGCAAGTGTACCATTAATTTATCGATTTATTATATTATATTTTACATTTATGTAGTACCGGTAGGCTAAATGTATGAATGACTTACTTGGGAATCCCAGTCCAAAGCCTTGCGATCAGGAAAGAGGTGACACAAATTCCAGAAGCAACCATTAGGTGCGCAAACAATAGCACACCCCAGAGTAGCAAAACCAATGCGGTGAATCGGGGGTGCAGAATATGTCCGATCCGGCAAGCCAGGCATAGAGGAAATTTTAAGTGAAAAAATTTGTGTGTGGAATTTAACCTTAATAAATTAAAGCAAAAACATTTACTTGACTATTATTTATTTTCCCTATGAAAAACTAATAAATTTTTTCGTGAATTTTGGGGACATTTTTGGTTTGTAATAGTAAGATTGGGGGAAATTCAAGGGGTCTAAACATTTTCTGAACCCCTGCGGTGAATGACCTAGAAAAATCCAGTAATCCAGTCTGAAGTTTCAGGGTGCACTAGGGCGGTTCGGCACAGATGGACAGTATGTCACGGGTGGCATTTAAAAAAATATATATCAGGTCACTAGCCCTGTCGAGTTTTACAGGATGTCGAGTTTTTGAGTGTCTAGTTTGAGAGTTTCTACTGTTTATAGATAAGCAAAAATAAACTGGCATCAACCTTGGTTAGGTCAGTTATGCAAGATGCCTAATTTTGCACATAGACCTGCTCTTTAGTATATCCTCTGATTTTTAGATTGAAACAATTTTAAAATAACATAAAACATTATTTTCTTAACCATTTGAGTGTTAAACATGGGATGTATCAGCTTATTGTATTACTCCCCCAAAAACAGAGTTACATTGTGCATGTAATTCATACAGATAATTATACCGTTAAAAACCTGCATTAGTGGTGGATCTTGTGAGTCTGACTTGTGGTGGACCTTGTGGACAGAAGCAGAACGAACTCGTCCAGTACAAGTTCTCAAAAACCATCAGTTTGTGATTACTTTTGGTCGTAGTCTGAGTGGTCTGAGGAGCTGCCCTCCCTGCTTGGATCAAGAGTTTGAATCTTGCCTCATTCAGAGTTCACCTATTTTGTGGGTTTGATTCATGGACTTAAAATAATGATGGAAATAATACTGTTGACATTAGTAGATTCATTCTAAGTTACATAGCTGATCAAGTATTTAGCAGCTTTATTTTTAACCTATCCTAACACTGTATGTCTTTAGATTTTATAAGTGCCAATGTTCATAACATAAAAAAATCAACGAAATAACCAATTCAACTACTACCACATTTACAAGCCTAACACTCAAAAAGTTAAAGCGTTAATAAATTACTGAATCAGGTAGAGAAATTCTTGTATATTGTTCTTTCAATACATCATATTTTGAGCTGTTGCTTGGGGGATTTTAGAGGTTTTGTTTGTTGTACAGGTCTGGAGTTGGCGAGAGAAATGACAGACGGGCAGTTGATAGGAGCTCAGCAACGGTCCACGGAGGTGACGTTTAGACCAGGGAAGCTGAAACCTGGTGAATACTTGGCGGATACTGGCACTGCTGGGTAAATGTTCAAAAATATTCTATAAAATTGTGTATTTAAGGTGTCTCGTGAGATTTAAAGATGGTATCGTCTGCTTGTTTACAATGAGTTTGTAGGATTTATCTATTACTAATTTTGGCTCGTACGTTACATAACTGACTGGGTAGCTTATCGGTTAAGTTTAGAGTGATTGTTTCCTAATCTGACGTTTGTTAGATCAATACTGATCATGATTTGACCTTAGATGCAGCTGTTGTTTGTCATTTGGCTATGGCAAATAATTTATATTTTTTATTAATAATGCTTTTTACTTTCTCCCCCTATACAAAGTATATGGAGAAAGTATTGTTTTTGTCAACATTTTTGAATTTGAGTTGTTAGTAGAGATATTCGTTTTGGTGCTCCCTGAACCCAAAAAAGTTGTTTTTACATGGGTGTGTGTGTGTGTGTGTGTGTGTGTGTGTGTGTGTGTGTGTGTGTGTGTGTGTGTGTGTGTGTGTGAGTGTGAGTGTGAGTGTGAGTGGGCGTGGGCGTGGGCGTGCGCGTGCGCGCGCACGTATCGGGGTTCATTGGGGGGCATTGGTATGGATACACACCGACGTTCAGTGGACCCAAAATGTTCTGAGGACACACACCAGGTTTTGACTGCAAATCAGTATTATGCAAGCCACTACGAACCTGGAATACCACTTTCATGCATTGAAGAAAATGTCCTCAGATCGCATGGTTCGTCAGACACGTTGTTTCGCAGTGTGTCCACCACGTAGCGCTAGTACGTCGAGCGCTTTTCACACATACACACGCCACCTGCCCCAAGTAGCACAAGTGAGGACATATTTGAATTTTTCTATTCACGGTTATAAGTTGAAGACGCACTTAATGCGGACCCTATCGATCTTATTTTTAGATCAACTGAAAGGCGGGAAGGGCTTGGAGCATGTTATGTTTGGAGAAGACGACGACTCGGTGGCGTTCGATTGAAGCTGGCCCAGGATGCGCCATAGCGATTTTTCCACGAATTTGTCATTATTTATGTTGTAGCACATAACAAATTCAAATTCAAATTCAAAATTAACTTGTTTAACATTCAGTTAAAACAAGTTTAACATATCCTTATCAGATTAACTGACAGCTTCAACATTCTCGTAGTAACTGATTAAAGATATTGTTATAAAGAAGAAATACCGAACGGAGCGCCTCCAACCTCCTGAATTTTATGGAAGGTGACAATTATCTCATCCCAATAGTTTTGCCATGAAACAGAAGTTCTAAACCTTTTTTAAGATGTGAACCCCTTACCAATGCCTTTTTTATAAATTGTACCCCCAAACCAGACGATATCGGTTGGGAATAAAAATAATTTTAAAACCATATGAGTACTAAATTTCAACGAAAAAAGTAATGTAAGGTAGGCTATTTATTTATAATGTAAATTTAAAAGACTGTTAATTTGTTGCATAGTAAATAAATACTTTATATTACTTTCTATGTTTAAGATTTAAAGAGCTAATTTTAATTGCAGAATTCACTACTTATATGGTTTTAAAATTATTTTGATTGCTAACCTAATTATGTTTATTATATATATCAATAACCGTTGGTTTGAAAGTGTCAACAGTTTTGTCACTTCTTTTACTTTTAAATGTCCTTTCCTTACTTTTTCATATAGTACTTTGAAGTTAGGTTTAAAAGAAGCCAAACACTCTATTATGATTGGGGCATCATCCAACTTGTGTCTGTATTTATTTTTGGTGAATTCGTACGACTCTTTCTACTAGATCAGTGATGAGAAAGGCAACAAATCCAAAATCTTCTAGTCTGACAGATTGTAATATTTGCTAGTAAAAACCAACCAACAATTAATAAAAGACATTTTCTTGAAAGCTGTATTTCAATGAGTTGTATGATATTAGTAACTTTTACAATTTATCAACTATTTATTGCAAACATTTTAATCGAAAATGTTTTATTGCTTTTTTGTTAGTTACGAGTTATTTGTGAACAATATTCACATTCACATTATTTACTTTCTTTCCGTGAACCCCAGGTTGAGAACCACTGCTATAAAATATACTGTTGTGGCGTAAATAGGTGGTGGGGGGCATATATCATATCTGATGAGACGTTTATCTGAATGATTGACGTTTTAGTACTAGATTGTGTTTTTTTTCATCCAGTAAAGTTTTAAACAACTTACAAGGGGCTTTCATAATTTGGCTTAATATTGTATTGCAGAAACATGCAGCCGACAAATTTGAAATTGTGATGATTTATTGTAATCACAAACAATCAATAAAGACCCGTTTTACTAAACCATTCATAAATTTTCCACCGATGGAGTTTCCAGTCCAGCGAACAAATGCAGTTGGAAAAACTTTGTCCCCATGTCAAATTTTCGTGGTAATTTCTTTACCACTTTTGGTTTGGTGTTCTTTTTAATATTTTCCAAGACTTGTTTGGAGTTCTTTTATTCACTTCAATTAGTTTCATACGGATAGTTCTATGAAACTTATTGTTATAATCATGTATCAAGTCGGAAAGTATATCATACCACACGTGGGAACCTCTCTTTGGAAATGTTTTATACTTCGCTTCTTTTAAAGTTCTGTTAACTTTTCGATAATAGCTGCTTTCTTTTCGGATTTCGTAGAATAATGGTTCACATTGTATTTTTTAATTAGCTTTGAAAAATCTTTATTAACAAGTTGGCTGCGTGTCATCAACCGGTCTGTGGTCCAAGCAGTCGCCGGGCACTGACTACCGACCGAGCGGTAGTGCCTCCATGCCTCCATGCAAACTAAATTCAAGTCTAAATAACCAGCACTCGTCCTAGACAGGCTGCTTGTGACCCGCTTTACTCCGGCTGCCACCTCATTCCAGCTTTGGTCTGCAGCCAGTAAAAACACGCTCTCTACAACTCCAATCTATTGTACAACTTATCCTGGAGTAAACACGTGGAGAGCGTATTAAGTAAAATGTCATCGGGAATCTTTGCACTGTGGCAAATGTCACAAATAAGTGACATTGAGACTCTAAAAACAATATATCACTAATCCAATCATACGCTCACTACGGTATATGTATTTATGGAGCCACTTCAAAACATAATCTAGATAAAATCCTAATCAAACAAAAAAAGGCAATAAGAGTAATGGTTGGCCTAAAGAACACTGACACTGTCAAACACCTATTTATCTAATTCAAAATTCTCACTGTTTACAGCTTATACATTTTTGAATCAATAAAATATGTTAAAGAACATGATTATAATACTTTGTTTCAGACTAATCACACATACAATACAAGAAATAAAGTAATTTTAGAAAAACACAACTTGGAATTTTATACTAATAAAACTAACTATATGGCAACAAATTCTTTACACAATTACCAAATGAAATTAAAAGAGAACAAAATTACAATTATTTAAAAAATAAACTAAAACAGTATCTAATCAACAAAGCATTATACTCTTATTCAGAGTTTCCTTGAGGACTCCATACAAAATACAAAATATTTCTTTCTATTTATATAATTAGAATAAGGTACTCTTGAACAGTATGACTCTATTCTGTTCACTGTACACTGACTGTTTTGTGTATTGTACATTATAACAAATGAATAAAGAATATTTTGATTTGATTTGATTTGGTGGCGAAGAAGACTGTTGTAGAAATTATGAAGTAAATTAAGGTTATGAAAGACAGTGAATTGGTGACACTGCTCTATGTCGCCAAAACTGAGTCCCGGAATTTGAAATTTTAAATAGGTAGGAGACTTTGTTAGTCTCTGCTTTGTGTGCAACCCATTTTGTGCGGTCCACCGTAGGTCATCAATTCAAGGTCACTGTCAAGGGGGGGTATAAAGTTTGTCCAAAGAATGCCATGTGGGTACTCAAATAACGCGCCTTGGCTAGACGAACAAGAAGGTGCAATCGTAATTCAGATCCGACCAAGCGTATTGCAACAATAGCGAAAAAACAACTATTTTGAAGGATAAACGTAAATAACTTATTTATTTATGGTTTCAAGTATGCCGAGTGGGTACTTAAATTACGCGGCGTGGCAAGACGAACAAGAAAGAGCAATCAGAACTCATGTCCGACCAACGGTACAGCAACCGTCGCGAAAAAAAACTATTTGAAGGACAAGCCTGCTGCTGAACAAAGATGATTACAGTTTACAATATTTAAACTTACTATAACTAACACATATACCTTGGTTATTGTGCGATCTTAAGTTGGTTATTGTGCGATCATAAGTTGGTGGGGGGAACGTTGTGGTTTGGGCAGATACCTAACCTACACGCTTGCGCTACAACACTAAACCTCCAGCTCTTGACGAATGAACATCTACCTATAGAGTTTGTGTAAAGTCCGAACATGTCACAGTTTTACAGGAATATGAGGAAGGTGTCCTTCAGTAGTCCACTTGCCACCACCTTCTACTTCTCCGACTATGAAGACAGAATGTCTACGCTTTTAGTGGATTGTGAGCGGTTCCATCGTAGAATAATCAAGGCTGAAACACTCTTAACCAGTTGTCTGCTAGGCAAGGAGCATCACATAAATACATGCTCTAGTTTAAATCATAGTAACTGTAATAATTATACACACACAGTGTTGAGCAAAAATCATTGAAGTTTTCAGTTACGGAGCTACAATCTTGACAGTATAAGAGCCAAACCCTAACTAACACTTGTTCAGTGATTTTTGTGCGATGTAAAAACTTGGTGGAGAGAACGCTGTGGTGGGGGGACTGATGTGGGGGGGGCGGACTGGTGGGGGAAGGGTAGGTACCCGTCCTACACGCTTACCCCACATCACTGTACCTCCGACTCTTGCCTAGTACACATAGACTCTCAAATACAATCCAATATTGTTTCTTCCACATCTTATAATATTAAACAAGCTGACACTAATGAAAATACAACTGATCAAATACAAGTACATGAGGTTTCTACCACAACATCGTCTGATGCGGAAGCAATTATGTTATCCTTGATAGGTTTAGGCTAATGAATATTTTACTAAACAAACATGAAAGGACGCATTAAAGGTAAAGTGAACTACTGTTTCACAAACTTGGAAAATAAAACTGGAAACACCCGATCCAGGTATTGTGCACTATCGTTTAAGTTATACACTAGACATAGCAAACATCACGGACTCTGCGCATACATCATTGGGGAAAACTTCTAAAATTACACACACAAGTAAATAAAATAAAGAAAACATGAAAGTTAAAACCACTATCTTGCACAGGTTTAATTCGATAGTTTTCATTCAAATTGTAATATTGTATCACTACTATCAAATCAAACTTGCAAGATTTCTTTTTTAAAACATCCTCATTATGACCTTGAACTTGACCTACCTCACCGTGACGTCATCAGATACGTCATCAAATACGTCACCGTGAAGTCATCAGCTATGTCAACTGTGATGTCATCAGCTACATCACAAGCTGTCAAACACCGGAAGTAATTAATTTGGCCCAGAAGTCCCAAAACTACACTACTCGCGGCCATTCCGACTCATGAGAACACTAGGATGGAGTGGGATATATAAATTACCAATAGTGTATACCTACACGACTTGGACAATACTTTAGTTTCATTTTTCTAAGCGAATTTGCTCGTGCACATCACTGAAATGAAAGTGATATAAGTTGCAACAAATTCATTTGGTTCATTTGATTTATGTATCTATTCTTGCCATGTAATATAACTGTGTACCCTTTAAATCTTTTTACTAACATAATAATACTAATATAATATAATGTTAATATAATTTATACAACAACTAACCAACCTTGGTCCAATAGTAATATTAAAAGACTATTAAATAATAAAATAAAAGATTAAAATAATTAATAATATTAAAAGATTGCACCATCACAGACTATGACCGTTTTGAGGATATAATCCCGAGGTTAGGTAAATCCCGCCCGAAAAACAGAATTATATTTTCCCGAAAAAGTCTTGAAATTTCGGAACCCCACCATCCGTAATCATGAGCTAAGGAACAATTAAACTAACTTTCTGTCAAAATAAGGGCACGCGGAAATAAAATTCCCTCCAGCCAATTGATCACCGCACTTCTAAGATTATAAAAAAAAATCGAGTTCCTTGGTCGACATCTCCAGATCTGGCCAGAAAATATATTTTCACTCGGGTGTGTTACATTAAATAATACTCTATATAATAAAAACTATCATACCGTATAATACTGTAGGTTTAATGATATGTATTACGCTAAATAGCACCCTGTATAATTCAAACCATCATTTAGTATTATAGCTTCAATGATGCATATTACACTTAATAATACTCTTTATAATACTAACTGTCATATAATAATAGTACAATAACACGTATTTCACTCAATAATACTGTATACCTAATTTAGTTTACTGGTATTATAACAATTTCCTATAGTAACTTCAGTTTTATAATACCTTCAATGATACATATTTAATTTAATAATACTGTATAAAATACAGTTGACTGTTGTCATACAATTGTCAATAATACTAAATTTGTTATTATATCCAGTTGTACAGTACTATTACTTCTCACAGATATTATAGACCATATTATTGAATATGATAAAGAATCATTAATGTAATAGTAATACTCAATAATCATTTTTGCATAGGGGAAGGCCTAACATTTCAGGGTTTAACTTTTAGTGTTTTGTTTTGTGTCTCGCTACACCATTGCCATTTTATTCGCGTTTTGTTAAGGAACGGCTTGGCTTAAACCATGGCCTTGCTACTTGTTACTATGTTATTGGATTACTTTGAATGCAGGTATTAAACCACTTCTTGGTACTGTACTAGCTTTAAAATATGCTTGATTATGTTATTAGTGAATTTCCTTTGGAAAGTGAACTATTGGCATGACCCGCACGGTGAAACTTAAGCCCGGGACCACCATAGAAGTTCCTAACATGACCCCCTGAACACGTTTTGGGGGGTCGTTCAAAATTTTATATATATGTATATATATATACACACACATATATATATATATATATATACTTATATATATATGTGTTTGCACTCTAGCGGTCACATTTTTTGTCCAATTTACTTCAAATTTGGTAGGGACGTTCCTTTCTGTAATCAGTTGGACAAGTTTGTTGGGCAAAACAATCGGAAAACTCTAAACCCCTTTTTTTGGGGATTAATCTTTCAAATTTCGAGTTTTTGGGCCCAAAAAGGGTCATAAAAGCCCCAGATGTAAAATCAATGCATGTAAGAAGATGGGAATTAGTAAGGCAAAGGTTTTAAGCCTCTCTCGTCATTCTAGCATAAATATTTACCGAGTTATTAAAGAAAATGTGTATCGACTAAACACAGTACGTTGTCTTTATGGGGGTTTTACACTAGAAAAGCCTGTTATTCCTTTGTTAGAGTACTTTTATCATCCCCAGCAACCTCACGCCTACTTTCAAGCCTGTATGGACCTTCTCCTAACCTTATAATGCGCAAAATTGTATTCCCAGCTTTGCAAGTAAATGAAACCAGGAGTATCAGAACAGCCAAAAAGTCAATGTTTTCAGATTTCAATAAAAATTGGACAAATGTATGTTTTTACACTTATTTTGAGTTTTACAAGTTTTATGTGGAAATTCACTTCCCTCACGTCAGCGTGCTGCGTGCGAACTCGTTTATGATTATTATTATTTGTGATCTACATAAATATATTTAGGACTATGGTCAAATTTTATAACAGAAATATGACTTTTAAATGTTGTATCTTTTTTAGTTTACACTTTAAAAATCCTTTTTTTCAAAGAAAGTATTAATTGATTTTCTTTTCATGATACAGATTAACTTTTTTATTTAAATCTTTATATATAATTCTGAGAGCGAAATTTTTAAGTCTTAATTGTGGGAGTTTGGCAAATCGCAGGATGTTGGGGGTCGGCTCAAATTAAAGGTCTTGATCCTAGGGACTCCGGAAAAATAGCAGTATTTCTTAAAAGTTACTAGCAAACGAGAAATAACATAAAGCATCCCCCATAAGCAAAGCATGGGGATTTAAAAACGTCTGCATTTGTTTACATTAAAACATGTGATCCTGCTTATAATGTTCTATTTTCCTCAGCATTAAAATCAGATGTGGCAGAGTACTGAAGCAAGATTAGGGGCTTTGGCCCCTTCAAGCCACTAGTGTTCTTTATAACAATAAAATGTACTAGGCCTACACCAATATAACACAAGAAATAACCGGTATGTTTAGAGACACAGGTTAGCTTTGTTTTAAAAGTGCACCGAATATATGGGAAGGAAATATTTTTTCTGTTTGCCTGGTTATAGACCTCGTGCGGATCTTCGTGAAGCCTGAGTAGGGGATGCCAGCAGAATAGTGGGGGGGTATAAGCGAAGGAGGGGAAGTTCACGCTACCATACGTCATAATACTAGTCCAGCAAAAAACATTTGGCTACCCTGTTTATTAAATATATTTTAACGTGTGAATGTATTGAAATTACGTTTTTATGAAATTATTTATAAACATGAGGATGATATTAAAACTGTAATCAACAATATACTATTTATGAGTGTGAATATTTTATTTTAAATTATGTCTTAATAAATACTAAAAATGTTTACGTTTAGCTTCTTGAGTTTCTTTTCAAAATATAAGAATCAAATGGAGTCGTCAACACAAGCTGTTGAACTGTTTCAGTGATGGCAGCTGGCAGCACAAGTTGGAATATTTGTTCTTGTACGATCAGCTGTTTTCCAAGCCGGCTCCAGAGATGCGTCATTCGCCGAGCACCGAGCAGTGACTCGCCGAATCACGAGTAGTGTGGATGGGTATTCGCCTACTTGGCAAGCAGCTAGCATTATTGCTCGTCTTTTCCCGTACGGCGTCGGCCTTTTGCACACATTGAAGCACACGTAATTACTATTGTTTAATGAATGTATGAACGCTGGATTAAATACGCTACAGTAAAAATCCACCACCTAAAATGATAAAAGCGGCAAAAGGAAACAGCATTGTCTTCGTCATCCATGTTTCTGATTATTCGCTATTCCTGCAATGAACGGGATGCTTGGAAAAACACGCTTGTCTCTAGATGTCTGCTCGATAATTGGCGAATACCAACATAAGTACCTTGCCACTCGGCAAATAATTGGTGCTCGGCGAATAACGCATGTCTAGAGCTTAACACTTAACAAATTGTATTTGATATTGCTGATTGTGTATTTGTAATTTCAATACTGTATTATTTCCAATAAAACTAGTGTTTAAACAAATGGGCGCAGCGGATTCTACTTTCATGTTCAGAAATTTGATTTAATATTGAAATAGAATTGGTGGGATTTGAAGCAACAAATCCAGTTTTGGAGACCCTTATGGAGTGTACTCCTATTTAACATTATTTAAATGTAATAAAACTATTAAAAAGATAGCTCATGAAAAAGTTAAAAGTAAATAATTTATTATAATTAAAAATCACATAAACTACTAATTAGTATAACTAACTTAATATAAAGACGCTATGAAAATTCGACATCACTGATTGTGTCATCACTTTCGTTATTACTAAGGTCTGGATCATCGACATCGTCACTGAGATCACTGTCACTATCTCCTACATTGATCACAAATGATTCCGTTAGTTGATCAATTGCTGCCTCGTTTGTCATGTATTTGTCCTCGACGTTGCGGGCGTGTTCGCATCTCTTCTTCCATTCTTCCGGTGTTATCTGGGACATTTTGTCATTCACAAGTTGAATGCAGTCATTCAATTTAAAAGTTGCGTTTTTGGAGGCAACGTAGTTTTTTACAACTGACCAAATCATTTCTATGGGGTTCAGATCTGGATGGTACGGTGGGAGACGGAGAACAGAGTGATTGTGTTTTGCTAAAATGGCATCTATGGAGTACATTTTTTGGGTGCTCTTATGTAATTATATAATTTGGTAGAGTTCTGGTTTTAACATGTTATCATTAAAGGGAATGTTGTGTTCAATGAGCCAGTTGGTCATATCTCCTTTTCTTGAATTACTGTTTGGTGCTGGGTTTACTTGTTTACTGTGGTACGACGCATTATCTACTACCACTACACTTCTAGGGGGTAGGTTTGGGATCAGTTTTTCCTCGAGCCACTTTTTGTAGTTGTCGAAGTTCATTGCTTCATGGTAGTCACCAGATTTTTGGCCGGACTTATATATTAATAAAGCACCGTCCACGAAACCATTCTCACTGCCCCCATGCACTATTATAGCATATTGTCCCTTTGAAATTGGTGTTAATAAACCACGGTTGCTGTCGTCTGACCATGAATACGGCTTGGAGTGTGATGCATGTACGTAGGTTTCGTCCGTATATATGATAGGGCGTCCTTCTCTTCTGTAATGATGTATGTTTCTTATGAAACGAACCCTCTGATCACGAATTTCATGTTTTTCAACAAGGACTTTCCTGTTGTCTTGGGTTTTTCGCCATCTAAATTTTAAGTCTTTTAAAACTTGTGGAGGCACCAAATATTTCCTGTGAAGCCTATCTTTTCTCTTAGTACGGGAAGTAATGTTCTCAGAGTGGGTCGCTGTCCTTCGTTATTATGAAATTTGTAGATTGTTCTTCTTATAATAGCTTTGTCAAAGTCATCTATGGAAGTTTTCTTTTTGGTTTTGGTCCATTTCCTTTTTGGTGATGAGAAAGTAGGCTGTCCGGGCAGTTTAGGAGTTTTACCTTCTTTTAAAATTCTCTGAATGGTACTTCTTGAGACACCCGTTGCTTCCGAAACTCGATTTTGTACCTGTTTTAACAAAATCGGCCCTTCATCCGACTCTCTTTTCATGAAATTGTACAAATTAAAACTAATTTCTCTACTTCGGCTTTTTAAAATCTTTCCCCCGACTTCCCTTACACCTGCATTGCCGTCCATTATTTTGTGGATGATAACCCAATACAAATTTAAAATATAAAAAAAATATAAACAATATAAACATTTGACATAAATATCAATAATTTAGGCTAGACAAACTAAACAATCCCGATAAGGTACCAAATCATGTTCACTCTTATGGTTTTGTTCACAAGCAGACAGTTTCAGAATACACAACAAAATTAAATGGAAACTAGTCTTATTTAAACCAAACAATTCGATAAATATTAATTCACCAGCACATACAAATGAAAATATATTGTGTTAATCAATAACCTAAGTTTTTTTGCATAACAATCACTTCGCGGTTGCAATGTTTTTTGTTTGGCACGTAACAGATAATTCTCACAAGCGATTTATTGTCAACAAACATAGAGCAGCAGTCAATCGCTCACCCCCCACCCTAAAAAAACCGGTTTTAACCAGTTTCACTATCAACACCCAGGCTTCACGAAGATCCGCACGACCTCTATTAAATCGGAAATACCCCCTAGCAGCAAACCTGCGCACTCAGCGAATTTCCAATGCATATACAGTATATGTATCTTAATACCACATAAAGCCACATACCAAGTTTCATCAATATACATTCATAAATACACGATTTATGACATTTTAATTGTTCTTAAGAATAACATGGCGGCTGAGTATGCAGGTTTGCTGAAGCAAGTAACACAAAAAAGGAGGTTTTATACAAATATAACTCATAATCAACTCAAGTATAATCAATATAACTCAAGTAGGTCAAGCCACAAACCAAATTTCATTAATTTATGTTCATAATTAAGGGAGATAACACGTTGCTTATTCTCCATAAGAATAACATGGGGGCTGAGTACGCAGGTTTGCTGCTACGGGAACTATTGGCCAAAAAATGTTTTTAGTGCAAATATCAAAAGATCACAACGATATGAAGCAATATACCAAGTTTCATCAGGATAAGTTGATAAATAAGCGAGATATACAATTTTTATTATTCTCCATAAGAATAACATTGGACACCGTACCGTGTTTGGCACTTTCAATATCTCTGTAACCAATTAACAAAAATGAACAAAATGAGCAATGAGCAATGATCAAAACACCAAATTGTTTTTTTTTTAAGCTGCATTCAATGGTAAATGAAAAATTTAATATACTAAAATATTATATGTAAAAAACTCAAAAAAAAACATTTTTGGGGTTCAAAATCCTCCCAAAATACCCCTTTGGATGAAGCGATCTGGCTGGTTTTCGAACATAGTCATAAATGTTGCTTTACAGGTTTGTACCAAATTTCATCAAAATCGGACCATTTTTACAAGAGTTATCGTACCCGTGGACACACATATATACATATAGTTTTGAACGGATGGTGTTTTTGGCATCTGGGGACCTAAAAACGAAAAGTTATCATGGTCCCGGGCCAGGTCTTACCATGCCTACTACGGTAATAGCTTCTTACCTATAGGGGAAATTCGCTCAGGGGAAAATGACACTCAGCTGGTAATAATAAAATATTAAATGAAAGTTTATTTTAAAGCAGTAAGAAAAGAAAATTAATATATTTAAAATATAAGTTCAGTAAAAAACCAGAGTCCTCTGAACATTCCGGTCACCTTGAAGCAATGCAGCTTCAAACAATTTCATTTCAACAGCAGCGGGAAAACTTTCACTGCGGGTCTTTTGAAAATGCCATTGGATGTTCTTACTTTCACAACTCATACGATTCCACCATTTCAGGGTGAGTTTGATAACTCGGGCGAGTGGCCAATTGAGGAGGGAGCTGAAGCCACGGTGGGTCATTCCACCACAAAGGATGATTTATCAGTTGGGATACTAGTATTCCGCGTGACGCGCAATCAGCAGAGTTTTGAGATGAAGAAACATGTCTCCAAGATTCTGTTGGTACTAGTTCTTGAGTCTGCAACACTCGGTCGGTAACATATGTTTTAAGTTGATAAGGCAGAGTGCGTAGCCATGTTAATACTACAGCTAAGTCACACCAGAGGTATATACTATCAGGGGTAACTTTATTCTCAAATGTTGACTGGCAATGAGACACCAGTTGAGCTAATAGATGGGCGGCGCACAGTTCTAGACGAGGCAATGTCACTCGTTTGAGTGGTGCCACACTGCTTTTAGCCAGGACTGGAAGCACACTGGTTTCATGATTAGATGCTTCACAACGAAAATAAACTATGGCAGCGTTTCCGTTTTCGGAAGCATCACAAAATCCAAGAACTTCAATACTGCATGAATTGGAAAAAACATAATGAACGAGGTATGGAGATCTGTGTCAAGAGCTTGGTATCAGTAATGAGGAAATTCCACTTTTCAGAGTGTTCAAGAGGCAACGGTTCATCCCAACGTAATCCTTTTGTCCATAGAAGTTGCATGAAACATTTAGCTAACATAGTGAACGGCTTGAGGAAACCGCATGGATCATAAATTTTGGCAATTATACTAAGGACAGATCTTTTACTATGAACATGATTGTGCGGGACAGTAAAGTTTTAAGAAAACGTATCTTCCTCTGTGGACCAGTGAACACGTAAGACAGCAAAATGTGGTTGTTCAGATTCCTGAAGAAACACTGGGGATTCCAAATGGGAATCAGGCAAGGAATGGGGTAAACGTTGTGAATTAGATATCCATTTACGATGTTTGAATCCTCCACGTTATCAACTCCAAGAAGAACAGTGACACTTGAAGCGGAAGTTAAGATGAATCACGGGATGTCAAGGTAACTGATACTCTCTCGTTAGAAGTTGAATCGGCCTTACTAAATGTATTAGATTTGACCGGTACAGGTTCTTTGGTAAGCGGGACTTGACTTATATGGCAGTTTTCACCACTGAAATGCAAAAGTGTACGATGCCGCTTATGGCAAGTACGACACGTGGACTTCGATTGACATTGTTTTAGATCATGAGTCCCTAAGCATGAAATGCAGTGTCTTTTGGATTTCACGAGTTGATAACGCTCACGAGGAGTCTTCTCTTACTAAACACTGGGCATGAATATATTTTGTGCGAGGTTTGGTCACATGCAAAACACGGAAGAAGTGAACAAGATGATTGAATGAGTAATGACGAGGAGTCAGTGGCAATCATGGTTACGGTTTTACGAGGGGAATGAATCTCGTAATTAGTCCGTTACGATCACATATGGTGTTAGTCTCAGTGGCTTGGGATATGGAATGCAGTGTGGCGTCTTCAGTTTGATTGCACTCTGTAGTTATGAAATCGATGTTTTCATTTACCTCAGGCATTGTGTGCTTAGTTGAATGTACATTAGAGTGGAAGGTTTCAAGACGTTTACGCAATTCAATGTCCATCTTGCGTAATAATACAGTAGCAAGTAGCGGGTTGGACTCGTGAACAGAGCATTTGAGGGCAGATAGAGATTGGGAATTTTCAGTGAATGAATTGACTGTGAAACAGTCGTAAGGATTGAATATTTAAAGCAGTAATTGCCGGTAGATCCAAAAGTTGACTTAGGTGCAGGGATCGCAACCTCCGTATGTTATGGTAGCGGTCATGAAGAAGATTATAAGCGATCATGTAATTCTCTGGTGTTAAATTTAGACTTTTTATTAGATTGAAAGGTTCCCCGCGAAGAACAGTTAGAAGATACTGAAATTTCATGACATCGGGAATGGTGTCATTATTATGAATAGTTGTGTCGAATAAATTAATGAATGAGGTCCAAGATGTAAGTTCCCCGTGGAAGGTGGTAAGGTCAAGTTTAGGTAGACGCAATTGTGATGTTATGGTGGAAGTGCAACTGCCATTACTTTTTTCAGCAGGAGGTGGCACATTACGTGGGTTTAGAAGCGCTTCAGTAAGACTTGAAATATCAATGCAAATTTCGCAAATGTCATCTTGATCGCGCACTTCATTAGGCAAGTTTGGATCATCGTTCAGCATGGTGGCGCGCTGTAATAATTATTCAAATTCGGCTTTCTTATCCTGTTCTTCAATTAAATATTCGACGAGCTTCTTCTGTTCAATAACCGACAGAGATTCAGAATGCAACTTTAATGTATCAACCGCAGATTTGATACTCATTAGGTGAGTTTTTATGATTGGCATCATGCGTTTGTACATGTCAGCTTTAAACTCGGTAGTTCGAGGCGGTGTCATGTTTAAAAATACAAAAGATTATCAATCCTGAAAACTGATTGTTTTTTACTTTAGATTAATAAACACTAATTAACCTAGTAGTCTTGAGAATGAATAGTCTAAGTTAAACTCATTAACCCTTTCAGTGTCATGGACCGATATATCGTCTTTTGAATCTGTTATCAATAAACACTGTTACTGCTTTATAAGCGATTGTACCGTTAGGCGCTTAGTCTGCAGTCTGAGTCTGGCAAGTGGTGAAATCTGGTAGACACGAACTGAACTACCTCGTCCAGCGCCTACTCTCTGTAATACCAACTGATCCACTGCAGCTGCTAGTCTGATCAGTGGCTGTGCGGTCTAAGGCGTTACCTTCCCGGCCAAGGGTAACACTTGGATCGAGGGTTCGAATCCCGTCACAGTCGGTGGTTTTTATGTGCAACTCATGGAGAGTTCACCTGTCTGTGGCAGAGTTGAAGGGGAGGGCGGACCTTAAGCAAACGGTGGACAGCTCGGGTCCAAGCTGACGGGATGGGTGGATTCTTTGTGAGTTGCACATTTGATCAGGTGTTTTGCTACTTTTTACCTATCCTTTACTGTGTGTGTCCAGCGGAAGCACGTTTTTATTAATTTAAACTGTTTAGGCATTCAATATATTTAAAAAATCAACAAAACATCACGGATTCAACTACTCCCTAAAGAAGCTTAGCACTCAAAGGGTTAATGGGATCACAAAAGCCAAGTGTAATGAGATAGTAAACATATCTTATAGTTGAATGATGATAGAGTACACAAATATTCTAGTAGAGTAACGATTGAGTACCATACCTTCTAGTAGAGTGACGAGAGAGCAGGTAATAGTATGAATTGGATACAGTTGGATGAAGCGATAAAGTTGTTGATAGAAAGAGTAAAGGTTATTGAATTATTGATAAATTGATCATTAAACCCACAGTGATGATTCCTATTCGGTCCAGGATGACCAAAATTGTATATGGGTTATCATGGGGGATAATCGGAGGACCAGGAGATAAATAAATACCCCTGTCGCAGCAAACCTGTGTACTCAGTGAATTTCCAATGCATAATATATGTCTTAATACCATATAAAGCCGCAAACCAAGTTTCATAAAAATAAATTCATATATAAGCGATTTTAATTATTCTCCATAAGAATAACATTGGTAATGAGTACGTAGGTTTGCTGAAACAAGGAACAGAAACAATTGGTTTTTATACAAATATAAATAGAGTTTAACTAGGCGCAGCCACATACTAAGCTTCATCAATATTCAATCACAAATAAGCACTATATAACATTCTAGTTATTCTCCATAAGAATAACATGGGGGCTGAGAAAGCAGGTTTGCTGCAACAAGGAACAGAAAAATGGGTTTTTATATAATTATCAATATAACTCAACCAAGTGAAGCTACATACCAAGTTTTATTAATTTATGTTCATAATTAAGGGAGTCATTACATTTTACTTATTCTCCATAAGAATAACATGGGGCTGAGTATGCAGGTTTGCTGCTACGGGATTAATCAACAAAAAATCAATTTTTTGTGCAAATATCAATATATCAGTACTACGTGAAGCCACATACCAAGTTTCATCAACATACATTCATAAATAATCAAGATATCAAATTTTATTTATTCTCCATAAGGATGTGTAACATTGGACAACATACTGTGTTTAGCACCTTGAATATCTCTGCAACGATTGGGCGTAGAATTACAATTTAAACATCAAAATGATTGTTGTGTGGAAATGAACAGATTGGTAAAAGTAAATATGAAGTTTACATTAAAATAAACTGAGGAAAAGCGAAAAACCTTTTTCCCATAAGATTAACATGGGAGATTTTATGAGTAGGTTTTTTGGATTTTCTCCGCAACCACTTAACCTAGGTTAATAATTCAAGATACTAAATTATTTGTTTTTTTAAGCTCTATAACATGGTCAAAACCAAAATTAAGTTTTTTAAAAATTATACGGTGCAAAATGCAAAAAACTGATTTTTGGAAAATTTAAAACCCCCATAAACCCCCCTTCCCATGGTCCGATTTTTCTGGTTTTCGAACTTAAAGTCATGAATGTCATTTTACACATTTGAGCCAAATTTCATCAAAATCGGACGTTTTTTACTCAAGTTATCGTGTTAACGGACACACACATATATATATATATATATAAATTTGAACGAATAGTGTTTTTGGCATCTGGGGACCTCAAAACGAAAAGTTATCATGGTCTCGGGCTTAAGTCTTACCATGAGACCTACGGTAATAGCTTCTTCCCTATAGGAGAAATTCGCTAAAAATAAAACTTTCACCCTGAAATGTACAACAAACATCGTATATTTATTTTAGAACAATGAATGTAAACAAAATAAAATAAACATTAAAAATTACAATCAGCTGATAATAATAAAATATTAAATAAAAGTTCAGTAAAACACCAGAGTTCTCTGAACAACAGTGATCAAAATAACAATTAACAGATAATGTTTTTGTGAATAAAATAATTAGCAAATGTTTAAATTATGAGTCAAAATTTGCCAGGAGTTCTGACAATGTTCTCAAGTTTGATTTTTTTTCTCTGACAAGCACAGGAGTGTCAGTTTGATCGTCCAGTTGGTGTTGCCTTGTGCACTGTTCTCTTCGGGAACGACAACTCTCGATCTCAGAGGCGGCACCAACGCAGACATGGCCCCCCAGATTGACTACACTACTACTGTGAGTAAACGTTTTGCTGTTGTTTTTTTACGCTTTTGGAATTGTTATGTTTTGTTAGTGAATGGTTCAATCTTTGATGTTGTTACTATCTAAGGTCGACTTGTTCTTCGAAAGCATCATTAATTAGCAATCGGTGACTAGTGGCAGCTAAGTCCAGGTTTTTGGTCATTCACAAATTTGCATTATAGTTTGCTCAGGACTGACCTTGCGAACTCATAATCCCAGGATCATGAGACAAGCACTCTAACAATTACTATTCCTAAGCTAGAAATATTTTTACTATAAAGAGTGTTATAGCTTATCTAGTTTACAGTACACAGTAAACTCCAAGCTGCCCGAGCTATCTGAGCCACAGTATAATTGAAGGTGTTCAGTGGCGACACATATGTTTTTTAAACATAAGTGTAGTTGTGGTAAGCTTTTAAATTTTACTGTCAAATTAACCTGGGTGTAAAAATATTCATTTTATGCCTTAAAAAAACTGTACGCTATGAAGAACTTTATAATAGAATAAGAAAAAATGAGTAAGTCCTACGGCATGTGTTAGAGTCGTACATCAATCAGCTGAGCCTTGTCTTCAGTTACAACAGTGAGAAAGAAACATGCAGTGTGTTAAATTAGTTTACTTACATTATAGATACCACGGTAGAACTGCAAGTTGTGTACGTATTGTTTTGCGATACAACAATGTGATAAGTATTGGCACCAAATGCTGTACCACTGATGATGTATCTTATCGGGCCTGTGTACTGCGATATGTGTAGGCCTACCGCTTATGTTGTTTCATTTAAGACATCCGATTTTCCTCATTTAAAGGGCCATAAGAAGTTAGATCAAACCACTATTAGCCTTGATTCCAAATATCACATTACACTCTTTTTTTTATCAAAATATCCTGATACCGATATGATACTTGTCATATCACTATTAGAATGTTGAGGCCATATCACTATTAGAATGTCGAGGCCATATCACTATTAGAATGTATAGGCCTATTCGGTTATTTATACGGACAGGACAGAATATCACAGAGGCAAATTTTTTTGCATGTCCGCTTTGTGATAAGTCACAAGGTACAAACAAAAAGTCAGTTGATATTAGAGGCCAAAACCTCCTGCAGAATCAGATAATTTTCAACACGTGTTTTCATTTCCTTCTGCTATTTTTATTTTTTTTGTGGTTTTCAGTAACTTACTAAACTATTTAAAATCGTTCAAATAAACCAAAGTTTATTCGATATAGTATTAAAACACAATTTTTAAATGTTAATAAATGCCAGTAAGATTCAATTTATTGATTGTTGTGGTTTAACCGTGGTTTTGGGTTACCCGTGACCGTCAACTGGTCACTATTATGGGTAATCGGTAGTTGACTAGGTATATCATTACCTCAACTTTTACATAATTTTTAAATCAACAAATACAACTTTGTAATTATTAGAATTGTTTCAGGTGTTTCTTACTTTACTGAAAAGATTTGGGGCAACGTTCAAATACGATTTGATATTAAGGTAAGAACCATAATTGTTTCCTTTTAGAATGATGATTCATATTAATTGAGGTGCATTTGTTCATGTTTTATAATCAACTTTTATTTTTTGTTTTATTTGAACTTTACCTATCGCTTCTAGTGTTTAAAACTACTCTACGTTTCGGGAGGTAAGGAAACACCTCCCGTTTCGAAACTCCTCCTTACCTCCCGAAACGTAGTATAGTTTTAAACACTAGGTAAAGTCCAAATAAAACAAAAAATAAATTAAAATCCATCGCTATTATGAGTTTAAAAAATACATAAACTTTTGTTGTTATTTCACTAGCTTGAAAAACTGTTTGCCTTCTATTTGATCACTACCTTTCCTGACAATTCATCCTTTCAAAACAAATGTGGAAGTATTCCAACTCAGTTTTTTTAGTCACTAATATTTAGTAGAGATGTGCGAGTACAGGTTTTTTAAGTCGAGTCGAGTTCGAGTCGAGTAAATGGCAAAAGATTCGAATCTCGAGTTCGAGTCGAGTATACAAATAAAAAAACACATAGGTCGAGTTAAATTGGATCAAAACAGTGTATAGGGTTCCATTTATAAATGTTGTTATTAAAATATACTTTTCTAGTCACTATGCCCTGAAAATAACAATAGTAAGTCAAATAAATGGATTTCTGCTTCATTGGAAAAAGATAAGTACATTTATCTGAAAATAAATCATACCAAAGTTATTGCCTAACATTTTTCCATGAAGGTCAAATACTTTTAATATTTTGGTATTAAGGTTTTTATAACCTAAATGGTATTAATTAACAGTTTCATTAAAAAATTATTTAAGTTTTTTATTTTATTTCCTATTTTTTATTTATCCTACGTTTTATTGTATATTATGTTTAGGCCTAAGGTACATCTTTCTACGAATGGAGGAAATAAAATAACATTTAGGCCTAAAAGTTAAAATAAACTTTATGTTAATATTTAAAAGGCCTATTACATGGTAAAGCATTAACCTACTTACTTACCACTCAAAATATATTTACTAAAATATTTTAGCATTAATTTTAACACTAATAGTCCTAATAAGAACAATCAGTTAATAAAAACATGAAGATACTATGTTTGAAAGTGCCCGGCAAATCAATTGATAAAATTGAAGCCATGTCTTAAATAGAGTTTCAAAATATTAAGAATGATTTTAAAAAATCATTAATGAAACTTAAACAAAGCCTAAACAAATCACTTGTCTTTAAAATTAGCTCAACGCCAAAGGACAATAGTTGAGCCTAAAATTAATGGATGGAATTTTGTTGAGTCTCTTGACTCAATTTCAATTACTATGGAACAAATAACAAGCACAAACTTTTTATACTTACCTATTAGATTTCATTACAGATTTGTTTTTAATATTTTAATTTTTTTTACAAAGTTAGGTTAACCTAAAAGTGGACTATGACCATACAGGCAGTGTTCATACAACTCAATCTGAAGGTCCTGGTAAATCTTCCTTTTTGGTGTAAAGAGTAGGCTAACACAAATTTATAAGCCACAACTTACTTATTTATTAATAAAACACTAAAATTCACATCACAATTAACTCTTAAAACCTCAAATGCGTTGACACTCAATTTGAATTTACAGACGATGCGCGGCCGCGGACGACGCGCGGCCGCGGACGACGCACGGCCGCGGACGACGCACGGCCGCGGACGACCCGTGGTAGCGCGGGTAAACGGCGGGAGTAAACTCGCTCGAAATCTTCGAGTTTCAGTAAAACCTCGAGTTTCAGAGCCGAACTCGGCTCGAACTCGAAATTTCGAGTACTCGCACATCTCTACTATTTAGACTTTCCCCTGAATTCTTTTCTTAACGCTTACCGCTATAAGGTACATACACTAGCAGTTGTTTGAAAGTTCCATTACAAAATTATTTTGCAGTAAAACCACATTGAACTGAAATAAACGGGAGAACATTCTTGAATAAATGGTACTTTTGTATTATTCGATGGTTGATATTTAAAGGTTCTCTTGAGTTAAGAGTAGTTTTTTAGCTTATTTTCCCTCAAACTAAATGTAAGCGTAAATCCATACTGTCATCATTGTTTGTCAGACAAGTGATGATTCACACCCCCTCTGGTATATCCGGCATTTTCTCTGTCTGGCCCCATATGTATACCATATTATCCCAGATATTTGAGAGCCTGCTGTACAATTAAAAGAAAAACATGGTCACAGAAAAAGCTGTTGGTAAAACTCTTAAACATTCATAAACACGTAAAAGAGGCATTGTTAAATTGTTTGCCATTCTCATTGCAATCCCGTAACAAAAATAACAAGATAAAACGTTATTATTTACAATTAATTGTTCTCTTTGCAGGGGATTCTATCCGAAAGGTGGTGGGAAGCTGAAGGTTGAAATTCCGCCAGTGAAACATTTGACTCCAGTGGAGATGGTGGAACCGGGTTCCATAAAGAGGATTTGGGGCACAGCCTTCACTGCTGGCAACTGTCCACTCATTGTACGTCATAGTAGTTTGTATTCAGCACTAAATTTAGGTTTTCTACCTAGATTGTAGGTTGTTGTAAATATTTAATTATTGTGCATTGCACAGGGGTGCTTGGCAAAATCCCGATTGAAATCAGCATCATTGACTTAACATTTATTTTATGTTAATTTCTAGTCATGCCTGCCTGTTAGTCGGTCTTCCCTTTGAAAGAGTATAGATTCGATTTTGAAATTTACCACCAAATAACTTAGCAGCTATTTTCAACAATTAATCCAAGTCCACCAATGTTAACATGCTTGATTCAATAGACAATAGACAATAGACAAATCTTTATTGCACATTACGTTCATACATATTACAAGAGTAATACACAAACAGGTACAAAGTCAAATAATAGGCCTATTAAATCAAAAACTATGCCATGCAATAGTCTGGTGTTATATTAGTCAGTATCAAATACTTTTACCAACTATCATTGAAAAATTCATCCAAGGAATAATAGGATTTTTCTAGCAAACTGCTTTTCACTGATGATATAAATCTTAATGGTGGAAGTTTTTTAAAACTGTCAGGAATTTTATTAAATATTTTCAACCCCATATATAGTGGACTTTTTTGAAATTTAGACAAATTATGCAAAGGATACTGAAATGAGTTGCGGTTTCTTGTGTTATAATCATGTTTGAAATTATACTTTCCGAATTGATCGGGACTTTTAAGTATTGTTTTCAGAATTTCCAGTATAAAGATAGAAGGGACAGTCAGAATTTCCAATTGTCGAAAGAGTGGTTTGCATTTAGTTTTAGGAGAGCTTTGTGTCATAACTCTTATAATTGACTTTTGGCTTTTGAATACCCTGTGTACATCTGTGGCTGTACCCCAGAGTACAATTCCATAGCTTAATAATGAGTAAACATAAGCATAATAAACAGCCTTGCATACCTCAGCAGATGATATTTTAATAAGTACGCTCAGAGCATATCTTGTTGAATTAAGTTTCTTTGTTATATAATCAATATGTTCCATCCAATTTAGTTTGCTGTCCAAGTGAATACCTAGGAACTTGACTGTTTCTGCCAGATTAATTTCAGAATCAGGGGTAATATTTGTCAGTTTAAAATGTATTATTTTAGTTTCATCCTCATTTAATTTTAAACCATTACTAATAAACCAGTTGCTAATTTCTTCTATTGCAATTTGTATGACTTCCTCTAAATTATAAAATGTTTTGCCTTTTATTAGTGCTGTAGTATCAACTGCATATAATGTAAAATCACAAATGTGTTTGGGTATACTAAGGGGTAAATCATTGATATACACTAGAAAAAGGAGAGGTCCCAATATTGAGCCCTGTGGTACGCCTGATTTAATGGTTACCCAAGATGAATAATGTTTTCCTAACTTTGTTGAAATTACTGTTCTTTGCTTTCTATTAGATAAATAAGATTCAAGAAGCTTCAAAGCCACTCCACTGATTCCTATTTGCTCAAATTTAAAAAGTAATAATTTGTGATTAACACAATCAAAAGCATTTGATAATTCACAAAATACACCTGCAGTGAATTGTGAATCATCCAGAGATTGTAAGACTGAGTTTAAAAATGATTCAGAAACAGAAAATGGTATTAAAGCTGTTGGTACTTGGTATTAAAGGTACTTGGTTACCGAGTGAACGCTGGTGGTGTATCATTGTGACCAAGAGTCATCCTGGTCATAATGAATAATGATCTAAAAGTATTTATAATTATGGATAAATCCATGTGCTTTGTCCTCAAAGACGTTTATACATTTCTTATTTATTGATTAAAAGAATTGTATTCAGAGTTTTTTGGAGGCCGCTTAGATTTATGAGCTCTTGGTGATAGCCGATTGGCCAATCCGGCCCTTGGTAACAGTGTCTAAATGTAACCTAACCTATCCGCTGCAGTTCACGGTTTATCATTAAGACTCATAAACTACTCAATTTTCAAATTTTATAACATTTTCTGTTATGCTGAAACAACATTTTTAGTTTCTCAAAAGTTTTCATTGATTTAGGTGGGAAAACTAATGGCCCAGAATGCGGACAGGCTCCTCGGCAGAAACTGGGGCCACGTCCGCCCGTGCATCGAACAGGTTAAAGAGAGCCAGGACACTGCCGTCGGAACGGGCTCCGGGATCTAGTGAGTGATGCAAGGTTTGCTTATGAATGTTCCGTACAAAATTCATTATTTAAAGTTTTAGAATCATTATTTTTAGGCTATTTTGTATTTTTTAAGTCGATGTGTAAAGTACAGAACTGGAAGGACTTTTTGATGGGATATCATTGGATTTGTATAAAAGTCTTGGAATGTTGCATACTACACGACTTACAGGAACACTGAATGCAGAATGTATCAAAACTTGAATAGCTGTCTTTGTATTTAGATATATTATGTTTCGGAAAGGGTGCTCAGTTCAGATTTAGTTTCAAATATTATTTCATATTAGTCCTGTATTGTTTAGTAACATTTAATGTTAAAATGTGATGTAGTATTTCTGAATTGTAATCTTGAAAGTTTGTGAGCCCATCACTTGCCAACTTTGGACTAGTTGAGCTGAAATTTATTAGGGAGATTGCTAATATACTCAAGGTAGATATGGCCTATTCCAGTTTTTAAAACCCTTTAACACATTTGGTGCGGAGTACGTTAATTAACGTATTATAATTAACATTGAAACTTATGTGAATTTTCATGTTTTCAGCTTTGAACTTGTTAAGGCTGCCTGTCTGGCCCTCTATGTTTTGACCACAGAATGCCAGAAGCTCCGTAAGTGTGGACCGATCACCCTGCACAAACAGCTGATTTAACTATAACTAAAAGTAGGACTATAACTATAACAAAAAGATATAGAGATATTTTGAGATAAGATGTGCTTCTTGTTATTTTTAATGCCGATTTCCATAATTTTAATCAATTCTTTACGGTACAGGGCTTTCGGTAGTGATTACATAATAAGATAAAGTTTTACTGGGGATTTGTCTCCGTATTTTTATCATTATACTATCTGTTACTATGTGTATTTTTTTATTTTTAAAACCATTATAAATACGAGTGATTCACAAGTAACTAGTGAAAATCGTCTTGGCTATAATTTTCAAATGATATTTAAAGTTCTGTGCTCAGTGTTCAGTTGCAAATTTAAACGGAGAAGATCTATTATGGGAGTTATAGATACCAACATCTGTCTTTACAAATTGACAATTGAATGGTAAAAACTCATTACTTTCATTACCATTTAGAGATCCTGTTGAATGTGAATGGTGTTTGTAGCATCTTCGGAGAGACCACGACAGGTTGCATCTATGCGGGGACGGCCCTGGGTAAGCGAGACGTGAAGGCTGAGGTTGTCGGTGAAACTGCTGCCAAGGAGTTGAACAAGTCCATCTCATCAGAGGTTTGCGTAGACGACCACTCACAAGACCAGGTAGGCTGTACTGGAAAGCCAAACCGGACTAGTAAACTGTGATGACTGACACCCACGAACCATGTGCTTGAATGAAAGGTCTCCGTGAGGGAAATTGAGGTTTAATGTTAGTTGTTTGTTGATAAAACCCCTCCTCAGGCCATAGCTAAAGTCGGCGTCAATAGAACTGGCGGGTCAAGGACAACTATTGTAATAGACCAGCAGATATTTTTTACTATTATGTTATATGGAGAAGTGATCAGCTGGCCTAGTTAAAAATTTGTCCTTGACCCGCCAGTTCTATTGACACCGACTGTAAAAGCCTCAAGTAAAAACATGATTTTAAATGTTGGAATTTAATCAGTTCTGTGATTTTATTTAACAATATAAAATTGAAATCAGGTGAACAAGCGAAGCTGTTGCGGAGTCCCCACAGCTTTCTACAGTCTCTTCCTACTAAACTGAAACTAATTTTTCTAACTTGCCCTTGCTTTAGGTCTATGGAAACTAATGACCCAAAGTGGAGGTAATGTAAAAAGGGTTTCCTGCAGTGGGATTCCTTCGGCATGCCTCATTTAGTTAATCAATTCCAGTGGAATGTATTAATTGTGTACGCTACATGTTAAGCTCGATAACGACTTATACCAGTATCTTATAAGCCACCAAATAACTTTGCTATGTTTCAGTTGATCATCCTGATGACACTGGCCAAGGGGAAGTCCCGCGTCCTGTGTGGACCGATCACCCTGCACACCAAGACTGCCATATACGTTGCTGAACTCATGACCAAGGTTTGTGACATTTAATTTTGCCAGTGTTTCATGTTTTTAATTATATTATAAAATGTTCAAGGTAAAAGTTAAGGCTTTAAACACTTATCGATGTTTTTTTTTAGATTAGTACAACACAAACTCAGTAATGTTTGTATTGTGTGAGCACTTGTTGAAGGACAACAAAATTAAATGTATAACCTAGGTAGCTCTAAAACGATTTAAGTGACGGATTTGCATTGACAACAAATGTACAAACAAACACAAAATCTAGATATAGTTCTTGTTTCCGTGTTAGTTTAGTTTCTTTTAGTTAGGCTACTAAAAATATTTAAAGATTGATTATTTTTCTGATTTACTCAAAATCTTGAGTATTTCCCACTGATCTCCTAAGGATTGTCAAGATTGTAAACTGCCAAAACGTGTAGTCACGGCCTCAAAAGACCAATGCACCACATAAAATCAGCCAAAAAGGATGACAGGAAACTGAAATTGATCATAAACAACAACTGGGTCATAAATGTTTGTAAATGACCCTGGACAACGTAATTTCAGCGTAAATTATGATAAAAAATATCAGCCATAAATGGCGTCTGGACAATGTAATATTGGCCTTAAATGATACCGGAAAACAATACCAGCCTAAAATGTCGACTGGACCACGTAATATCAGCTGTAAATAATGGTTTAGTCAACATAATATTAATTATAAGCAGTGACTGGACCAAGTGATATAAGCCATCGACTGGACTGAGTTTTATAAATATTACAAATGTATTAGTTTTTTAAATTTAAAAACACTTTTTATAGTGAGAGGCTAAGATTTTTGAACTATTTGAAACAGCACAGGTAGAAATCATAATAATATTCCTGATTTAGGGATACAATAATTTTGTTTACTTATGAAAAACAAATAATTGTTGGGTTGATTCCTCAAGTTGGGAAGGAGGGATGGTTTTTGATTGCTGAGCCATCGAACTTTGTAATAAATTTTAATTTTGCAGGCGAAATTCACGATACATCCACAAGACAGGGACAGAAATATCATAGAGTGTGAAGGAATCGGGCTGGAAAATGAAGCTTTGTAATAATAATAATAATAAACTATTTATTGCCATTTTGTGTTTTCTTTCTTCCTTAGTGTTTTGATTGTAGAAGTGTGACATTGGCCGAAGTTAGTTGTATTTCATTGTTGTTTGTTTATTCAAATCATCTTTTCAGCCTAGCTTGAATTTTTATACCTAAGCTCCCAGTCCACTGTGCACACTCGTGTTGTTGACTAAAATGTGAAATTTAATTGAAATAATAACTTTAGCTGTAACTTAAGTCTCACATAAACTTGATACATACATTAATGTCCAAGGGAAAATATTGTAACAATTGGGTTGGTCACGAAAAATAAAATACATTTGAAAATAAATGTAGGTAGTTTATGTTCATCAATGCAATATACAATCATAAACATAAATAAACAAAGCTGTCATACAATAACTCCTTATACTAATGTGATCTATAATAAGTATTTAACAGTATAAACCAAGTATATGAAGAAACAAATACACAAAAATTACACCAAAAATACAACACATTGGCCTAAAAAATCAAAACTACAAATACAACATAAAATTAGGAAATGCAAATTATTAAATTGTAACTACTCTAAAACTTAGCTAATAACCAAATTCAGATCTTGAAACAGGCATTTTCCTTTAACACTTCCTTCATCTTCATATCAATAAGATCAATTGTCAGAGTTGTATACAAACTGTAACAACTAATATACTTCCCAGTGTTCCACAATATGTTTTCACAGTACAAAACAAGTATATAAAGAATTCAATACATTATTTTCAATTTAATTTAATGGTGAATTGTAACAACTAAGATGTGCAACTAATATGCAACAATTTCAGTATAAATTAGACACCTTAACAAAAAGATAGGTCTCTGTATGAAAGATTTTCACCATTACAGTTTTTGCCAAGCTTTTATACAAATTGACTCCAATTGTATTAAATTAACTATACAATTTATTAAATCAGTCATGGGTTATTGAAATCTATAGTTTATAAATCATGAGTGGCTGTTAATATTTGTATTCCTACATTTCTGGTACTAGAACAGGTAATATTAACAAAAAAAAAACTAAAAATTGTGTAACAATTTTGTTATAAGGCATATTCTTTTTGTTTTATGAAAATATCTTGGCTTGGTTTCTTATTAAAATTTTCATAACAAACAATTATTCACCTTATAAAAAAATAGTAATTGATTGTTATTCAACTTGTTATATTTTTAATTACTCTTACAGATGCTCTCTCGTTTAACAATCCCTGACAGTTTCTATAGCTTAAACAAATAATTAAGTCAAAACAGTCATTAAGGTGTTACATAACAACTCTATAAATCATAAAGATGACATCTTCAAAAACAAACAACACTAATTTTAAAGGGTTTTAACCCAGAATATAAATACATTTGCAGTCAGCATTCAAAATACAAACTATTAATTATTAGTTTCAACTGATAGCCGGAAATAACAAGGGAGACCACGATTGAACTCAAGGGAAACAGAGCAGAACTAGTTACCCACCTCAGATACAGAAGGGCTGGCAAATAAACTGTGCTTCTTCCAGCTACCACAACCTAAGCGAGTAAATACCGGTTTATTTTGGTCAAAACGTTATCAAAGCTGTTAAATATAACCCCTGACATAACCTAAGCGAAATACCAGTTTATCTTTGGTCAAAACGTTTTAAAAGCTGTCAGATTTAACCTCTGACATAACATTTAGCATGATTTTGCTTTTGCTCTCTCAGTAACCCAAATTAGATAACCTAGACTGACAGACCAAAAGAGAAGTTTATAGCATGTTTATCAGCTCCAGCTGTATCCGTTTCCGCTCTACCTCAATGTTGCTGACCTTGACCTCCACCCGGTCCCCGAGCTGAGGCGTGTGCGAGCGGAACTTGCTGTTATGGATCAACCCGTCCCTCCCCACCCCGATGTCGACAAACGCCCCGAAATGTGTCACGTTCTGGACACGGCCTGTAACAGATAACGAAATAGTTTAACTGAGCAGTCAATGGACAATCATCTTATAAAGTACAGAGTACAATCTGAACTGCGTATAAAATGGTACAACTATTCAATAATCTCGTCACAATCTTAATTCAATACAGTAGGAGCTAATCAAGGAATTACAGACCTGAAAATTTGCTACGCTTGACAATGTAAAAAGTCACCTTAGAGGAAGGTGGAAAAATTCCTCTATCAATTAAATGGCCGCGGTAATTAAATATTCTTTTGGCAGTTTTGTTGTTGTTATAATTTAATGGGATTTTTTACTTCTAATTTTTTCTGGGGTACATTTTAGAAATTCTTCCCTTGAGGGTATTTTCTCATAAAACTTTAATCTATGATGATCTGCATAACCACATTCTTTTTTTGTGTTATAATGGATGGATTGGTTCATTACAAACATCATTTGCGATTTAATTTGTTTACCAATAAATAGAATCAAAAATGTATTGCCCGTATACAGTAAGTATTTTTAATTGTTCTTTGTATTGTATTTGTTTGTATTGTAAAGTGTTCTTTGGCAGAATCATCATGGTTTAATTTAAGCATTATTCTTACTGCTCTCTTTTGCTCCTCAATGTTGAGGAGTAAACATCAATGAATCTTTGCAAGCCTTGAAATATTATGGTGTACGCAAGAAAAACTCGTTTAAAAATATTCTGAAATAAGCAAAACTTTGGTGCAGTAAACCTCATTTTGGCTAACCTCTCCTTTACCATCGCTAAGTTCCATTGCCTTTTCTTGGTTAAAAGTGCAGCCCATACAGTTGTTAAGTAGTGTTGACAACAGTTTAGTTTATCCGGTTTTTTAGGAATTCACTACTTGATTATAGAGGTGTGGTTAACTCAGCAAAAAAACGGAATACCAAGTCCTAGGACAGAGTCCCTGCTTCGGACAATACCTGTGAGTACAGTGCCGACAGTAAGGTCCTGCAGTGAGGTGACACCACGGCGAAACAGCGGTTTGCTCAGCTCCGAGCGAAAGTCATGGTCCAGAGGCTTCTGCAGTCCTTCCGCAATCAGCTGCAACACAACCTCACTGGTGCTCAGCTCTCGGCTCAAATTATCCACTCCTGTAAGAAAAAGAGATACAAAATGCTTAAAAATTTGCCTTCTACGTTTGTGTAAGCAATGCAGAAGGTGTTGCCAACCCGAAAAGTTAAATAAACAAGTTTGTTATCCTCAAAGAAGAATATATCATATGACAAATTTTAGTTCATACATAGCTTTGGTTTGATCACAGTGAAGGATTTGGAACAGCTTTGTCAAAATCCTTCGCTAGACAAAAAGGAATCGTACAAGTACTCTAATAGGTAAACTGATTACTTGATGCACACTTTTGTTGTACTGTGGTTAATTGTAAGCCAATTGACTGGAATGCATTTAATGCCATATTGTAAACTTTTATTAAGAAAGACCTCAACTGCCCGTCGCCTTAGGCCGAAGGCCTGTGCAGCAATCTAAAAGACAACAAGGTACTGTGAGGTAACAGAAATGGTCACATTGGTAGGTAGCCAGTAGTGACCACTGGCGAAAAAATATATTAGGTAAGCTGGGAACGAACTCATGATTGATAGTTGACTTGTCTGACCTACCGCTTCTGGTAAATAAAAATAGTTTGCGTGTAACTTTAATGAATGTTCAAATTGGTTTCTTAAAATCCTTTAAAGAATCTAGAGGGACAAACTTGAATTTGGCTAGTTTCTGTAGTAATCCTTATCAAAATGCCACCAAGCAATTTGTTGTCAAAATAACATTGTACACATATCCGTAAAACTACCACTAATTTCATATCCTGCGTTGGGAGAGAAATAATCAATACTGTCAAAACCTAATAAAAAGAAAATTCTCATGGTATAATGGTCTGTTGTCTTAATTACAATTTTTCAAAAACTTATTAATACTTGAAACCCTTTATTTTATTGAATTTGTCTAAAGATTTATGAATTAAGGTCTCTACAAGAGCCTACAAAGTCAGAAGTTTATATGATTGGCAATAAGACTATACTTAGATATAGAATGCATTGTTTAGTTTTGCTTGAAACTAAAAACATGTTTAAAAGTTATACTCACCATTTTCCCTCACGAACCTATCTACAGCAGAAATGAAACTTGGGTTTCCAAGCTCTCTCATATCCACTCCACATTTTCTCATGAATCTGAAAATCATTAAAACTTACAGAAGTCATTTGTCACTATTTTAGAAATACAATGCTATTTAACTTAGCGTTAAAATGTATCTTCAAATTTTTAAAAATAACATCTTAAGCAACTATGGTTATCTTGTCTAACTGTGTTATAGTGGAACCTCAATAACTTGAACCTCAGGGGGAACGGGAAACATTTGAGTTATCGAATATCGAGGTTCGACTTATCAAGGTGATTTTCCACAGACTTTGACTTATTTTGGGTAAAAGTAACACAATAGATGGATCATGGAAGCTTAGAATCCTTACATCACTGTATTTTTGAAACTCATAATAGCGATGGATTTGAATTTATTTTTTGATTTATTTGGACTTTACCTATCGCTTCTAGTGTTTAAAACTACACTACGTTTCGGGAGGTAAGGAAACTCCTCCCGTTATCAAGTGAACCCTACTTACATCTACATATCAAATTCTTACACCTAACTAACCTAAATTGTTTTGGATTTTTAAATATTTTTCTTTTACATTTTAATTTACACTAACACAAAGATAACAAATGTATATACAAAAAATCGAATACAATACACTAACACAACATTTATATATACACCTAACTAACCTACATTTTTTTGGATTTTTTTAAATATTTTCCTTTACATTTTAATTTACACTAACACAAAGATAACAAATATATATACAAAAAATCGAATACAATACACTAACACAACATTTATATATAAGAACAAATGGAAAACTGACAATACATTACCTGTTCTGCATCGTAGCCTCCAAGCTGACGGCAAACTTGAATCTCACATCCATCCACAACAGATTCAAGTTTGCCGTCAGCTTGGAGGCTACGATGCAGAACAGGTAATGTATTGTCAGTTTTCCATTTGTTCGTATATATAAATGTTGTGTTAGTGTATTGTATTTGATTTTTTGTATATATTTTATTTATTTTTTGTTATTGTTATCTTTGTGTTAGTGTAAATTAAAATGTAAAGGAGAATATTTAAAAAAATCCAAAAAAAATGTAGGTTAGTTAGGTGTATATATAAATGTTGTGTTAGTGTATTGTATTCGATTTTTTGTATATATATTTGTTATCTTTTTGTTAGTGTAAATTAAAATGTAAAAGAAAAATATTTAAAAATCCAAAAAAATTTAGGTTAGTTAGGTGTAAGAATTTGATATGTAGATGTAAGTAGGGTTCACTTGATAACGGGAGGAGTTTCCTTACCTCCCGAAACGTAGTGTAGTTTTAAAGACTAGAAGCGATAGGTAAAGGCCTTACATCATTTTGTGCTTTGTATCATAAATAATAATACTGTATAATTATTATCTACATATTAAAAAAATTCCTGCTTTTTGTTCACTCACTTCCTAAAGTTAATACATAACCGATTTTGATAATTATTTTTTATTCAAAAGATAATTTCAAGTTCTAAGTCACTGTTTAGCCAGAATTTTGATTTAGACCCCAGGGCTCTGCCCACGGAACTTCCAAGTTCCCATGTTATTTATATGGAGGAGAATTTTATTTGGTTTATGTCACATGTTTTGTCTTAATTCAATAAACAGCTGTTATAAGGATTATATCCGGAAATTTTTGCGGGGGAGCTGCTCGTTAACATTATAAAGGATTTGAATAATTTTAAATGTCTAAAATAAGCCCAGAAACATGTCTTAAACTTCTTTGGTTAACGTAGTAGAGAATGAAATACTTCCTTCAGTGAAAATGTTGTAGAGTAGGAAAGTATACAAAAAATAGATTGGTATTTTGGTGATGTTTTGCTTGTTCGACAACTTCTTTTCTATTTTCTAGACTTTTTTCTCACTTCTTATCAGCTGTTCCAAACAAATCCCTTCCCCTTACGGAAGTCAGTTCTGACCAACTACGCATCAATTCAATTTGGCTGAACATCAGTGTGTTGTAGGCTATTAAAATACTTTGCAAAACTAAAAGGGAACAAAGCATGATAATAATTAAAATTGCAGAGCATTGTTGGAATTAGGGTGAGCAGTACGACACTTATTTTTGTTGTAAACATGTCGACTGAGTGTTCACTGGTGTTTCAAACTGCTTCCCGATTTCACATTTTTTTATTTCCTGTGTCAACAGTCTCAAATAATCTTCAATTCCTCCTCATAGGGTGGAGTTTAGCCAACATGTTTTGCCAAACTGCAAACACTTAGTAAAAACACAACCTAAAAACTATATTTCACACACTACATCCAGAATCTCTAAACTCGCTCTAACTAATGACCAGACACAAATTCAATCAAATCAAAACCATTTTATTAAAGAAAACCAATTTACAGCAATAAGAGACTGTTCCTTATTTATGAAATGAAATCCTCACATAGGTGAAATTCATCCTTGAGGATGATTATGTTCAATAGAGTGCACATTATACACTTGTTGCTCATAAACATAAATTTGTTGGTTTTTTTACAGACACTAGGAGCACCCGGGAAAGAGTAAATGTAGTGGGGAGGGAGGGTTGGAATTTCCGGCTGCAAAGTCACTGGAGGTTTGGTGAATGAACAACTTAGACTTATAGAGGTACGGCAATTGTACACATTCGAGTTATAGAGGTTCTACAGCTAAAACTTTTGAGTTACAGAGGTGCGGTGACAGGCTAAGAATACTGCAAAGATTCGAGTTATCGAGGTGTTTTCTGCTAACCCTTCGACTTATAGAGGTAAAATAACATTAGGTATAGGAGTAGCATTAGGTAGGGAAGTTCAAGGAGAATGAAAACAATTTGAGTTACCAAGGAATTCGAGTTATTGAGGTTCGAGTTATCGAGGTTCCACTGTATAAAAATGAGATTGTGTTTGTCATTTTGTTTCTTTAGTACGTTTTTCAATCTCAACAAAACTACTGGATGAATTGTGGTGAATTTTTCATGGAAATTTAGCAGTGGCAGTTGACACATGACATGATGAAGTTCATGAATATTGCCCGAAAGAGAAGATTAGGGAACATTTGTTAGTTGACCATAACCACCACACAGAAACAATGCAAATATGTAATTTTGTAGTTATTTATTTTATTTTTAAAAGCCTGTAAACCAGGACCAGAGCAAAATAGTTAAACAGTGTAGAGAACATCAGTTAGTCTTAATTATATTAAAAAACAAATAACAGTTAAACAAATCTTAGTACACTTTATCAGGATGTGAATTACAACTGTGTTTTACAATACTCGTATTGATCATTAGATATCCTACAAAGTATAGCCAAGTACCTTACTTGGAATATTTGGTACATACAAGTTGAAATCTATATTTACATTATTAAGGTGTAGTTTTATAATGGGATTGAGGAAGCTTATTAGTGAATTTCCTTTGGAAAGTGAACCATTAGCATGACCCGCACAGTGAAAATTAAGCCCGGGACCACCATAGAAGTTCCTAACGTGACCCCCTAAACACGTTTTGGGGGGTCGTTCAAAATTGTATTTATATAACAGGGAGAAGTTTCAAATCCAGATTCAATGAGCACATACAGGCCATACAATCTGACAACATGACATCACAAAAATCATCATTTGCAGAAAACATTTTGAAAACAGATCATAACTATAAAAATATTAATGAAAACCTGCAAATTTTGGAATACGAAAAGAAAGGACAAAAAATGAATACCAAAGAAGAACTCCACATTTATACAAATTTCCAAAATGACAAAGTAAATTTACTCAACACAGTACAAACAAATACGCGAAACCCACTATTTGACAAAATTAATGAAATTAGACGATCAAAGAAACAACTTCACCAACGATTATAAACTAAGAAAAGATAGCATATGATAGTTACACTATTTTAATTACATCTGACTGTCTTTGTTTATTTATATATTAGGTTAATGTACTTACACTGTGAAGATGAAAGTCGAAACACGTGTCGTGTAAAATAAAAATGAAAAAAGGGTATTCAAGGTTTATTCCTTTATTTCTTATTAATATTATATTAGTAGCCCTAATTTGTGAATCAAACATATGTGTAGACATATATATATATACAGGGTCTCCGAAAAAGAATGACGGGATTTTGAACGGCCGTTGCTTGGGGACTATTCAAGATAACTAAAAGATTTAAACGTCAAATAGAAGAGAAAGGAACTAAGTTTTTTTTCATACCTTAATATGTTTCGATGTGAGCTCCATTTGTTGCTCTGCATATATCTAAGCGATATTCGATTTCTCGTCAAGTGTTGTGAAGCATCTCTGGTGTCACAGTTGCGATCGCTTCCGAAATTCGCCCACACAGATGTGGCAAATCACGAATTTTCTCAGCATAAACAATGTTCTTTACGTAACCCCACAAAAAAAGTCCAAAGGGGTCAAATCAGGACTCCTGGGAGGCCAGGGAATAGGCGCACCCCTGCCTATCCAACCATTTGGAAACTTGTTAAGTGTGTCGCGCACGTAGGGTGATAGGTACTTTCTTTTTCGCCGAAAAAAACAATAAATGGCATAATTTATTTAGATATGCTAGAACAATTTTTGTTTTCCCAAATTGAAGAAATTGAAGAACAAGCCGGTGAACGAGTCATTTTGATGCAGGACGGCACCCCCCCCCCCGTCATTACCTTTGGGAAGTGCGCGACAACAACACTTAACAACAAATTTCCAAATGGTTGGATAGGCAGGGGTGCGCCAATTCCCTGGCCTCCCAGGAGTCCTGATTTGACCCCTTTGGACTTTTTTGTGGGGTTACGTAAAGAAAATTGTTTATGCTGAGAAAATTCGTGATTTGCCACATCTGCGTGGGCGAATTTCGGAAGCGATCGCAACTGTGACACCAGAGATGCTTCACAACACTTGACGAGAAATCGAATATCGCTTAGATATATGCAGAGCAACAAATGGAGCTCACATCGAAACATATTAAGGTATGAAAAAAAACTTAGTTCTTTTCTCTTCTATTTGACGTTTAAATCGTTTAGTTATCTTGAATAGTCCCCAAGCAACGGCCGTTCGAAATCCCGTCATTCTTTTTCGGAAACCCTGTATTTGAGTTTGCATTCTAGCGGTCACAATTTTTGTCCGATTTACTTAAAATTTGGTAGGGACGTTCCTTTCTGTAACCAGTTAGACAATTTCGTTGGGCAAAATAATCGGAAAACTCTAAACCCTTTTTTTGGGGATTGATCTTTCAAATTTTGAGTTTTTGGGTCCAAAAAGGGTCAGAAAAGCCCCGGATGTAAAATTAATGCATGTAAAAAGATGAGAATTAGCGAGGCGAAAGTTTTAAGCCCTATCTCATCATTCTAGCATAAATATTTACCGAGTTGTTAAAGAAAATGTGTTTTGACTAAACACAGTATGTTGTCTTATGGGGGTTTTACACTAGAAAAGCCTGTTATTCCGTTGTTAGATTACTTTTATCATTCCCAGTAACTCACACCTACTTTCAAACCTGTTTGGACCATCTCCTAACATTATAATGCGCAAAATTGTATTCCCAGCTTTGCAGGTAAATGAAACCAGGACCATCAGAACAGCCAAAAAATCAATGTTTTCAGATTTCAATCAGAATTGGAATAATTCTATGTTTTTACACTGATTTTGAGGTTTAAAAGTTTGTATGTGGAAATTCACCTCCCTCACGTCAGCGTGCTGTGTGCGAACTTGTTTTTTTATTCAAGCTCAAATCATGGTTATAATTGGATATCTACTTTTAATTTGTTATTATCACTGCCAAATATTACTGCTGTCTCTTATGTCTCTTATTCATACTTAAGCCACTCATCATGGACGACACTCATCAGCCTTACATTTGGACGACACTATACGTCAATCCAAGAGAGGCAACAGGTGCAAAAAGCTCATATAACCCCATTTAACAATAAAGTGAAAGCGAATCCTGAACAAGCCTTGTATGAATTATAAGTTTAATTTTTTTAACAGATAAAAAATACAATTGTATCAAACAAACAAATTAGTTTGGAATTGATTCTAATGGGTTGGTTTGCAGTGAATAAAAAAAAATAATGTAATTCATGTCTTTGAACATATTTGAAATTATTAACATTGTTTTTAAGAACTACCCTTACCAAACTAATAACTAGAAACAACATTCATGAACTGATCCTGAAGCTAACAAACTAATAACCAGAAACAACATTCATGAACTGATCCTGAAGCTAACTACAGGAACTTAACAGATCCTGGGTAGCAAATAGCTAAAAGCTACAAAGCAATAAAACATAAAATTAGTTTGATTTGACTAAAAAATAAGTGATTTCACTGCTCATTAACAATTTGTTAAGTGCTATATCATCTTGAGGCAGTAGATATAATACCCCCATCACAGCAAATCTGCATACTCAGGGAATTTCCAATGGAGATATAAATGTATTAATACCACATAAAGCCACTTACCAAGTTTCATAAAAATATATTCACAAGTAAAAAGTAAGCGATATATACAATTTTAATTTCTCTCCATAAGAAAAACGAATGGTGTTTTTGGGGTCTGGGGACCTCAAAACGAAAAGTTATCATGGTCCCGGGCCTAGGTCTTACAATGCCGACTACGGTAATAGCTTCTTCCCTATAGGGGAAATTCGCTAATAAAACATGTGTATCTTTAAACTGACATATAAATAGGATTTGTATTTATTATTTTAACAAGACTAGCCCTACAATATTTTTTCATCTCTATTTTGGTTATGCTCATTAAATGAATAACTTTATTGCAAACAAATATTCCACTAAATCCAGTACTATTGAACAAATGTTGATGTACGACACACACCTGTAAGCTATGTTGTAAGACTCTGGATGTATCCACGTCTGATCCAAGGGGTTGAAGGCAGTTTCCACGCTTGTGCTTTGTTTCGAGGTCTGAAGCAGTCTTTTGTTTTTCTCATCTTGGCTAAAAAATATGATACAAGGCTTGTGATTAATGAAGTTAATATCATTCTCCCATGCAATGCAATAGTATAGACAAGTATAGAGAACAAACTTTGCCTAACATACTCTATATAAATTTGCAGGAATTGGGAAATAGCCCTATCCAAACTCTATAAATTTGTTATTTTTCACACAGAATTAAAAATTAAAAACTATTTTCTACATGATTAATTATGGTTGCAATACAAATTTGTTTCCCTCCATTTCTCAGACCACGGCTTACTTGATGTTTACCTCAGATGCTCCATTTCTGGTTACAAAGTGTCCCGTTTTGGCCGTTTTCTTGGGAAAAAATAACAAACAGGCAAAATCTAAAACGATTTGAAAGACGTTTGCACCTGCCACCTGGGACCACAGGAGCCCATGGACAGTGTTTGCTGAGCAAGCCTACAGGTCGTGTGATCTTCCCGTTTTCAATCATTACATGTATGGCCACCCTAATAATGGAAGGTATGCCTAGTGGGTCCAATGTGTTTTCTAATCCATATCTAACAACAGTCCCCCTTAATTCCTTGTAATTTATAATTATTTACGAACATAAACTCGTTAATGACAAATATTGTACACACAAATCAAATCCATGTAAAACATGAGACAATCTAATTTATATGAAATTTAAAATTCTTTATTCTTTATTGTTCATTTTACAACTCACCAACAATGCAGTAAATTCTAAGTGATGGGTATAATATACTATGAGTATAATAATAGTATAAAAATAGTAAAACTGTACAGTAAAACTACTTCCCAAACTTAACATTAGAGCAATAAAGCCCTACCTAATGTTATGAAACCTGTGCGGGAATCCTAAATTCTAACTAAACAAAGACTTGTAGTGAGAATGTCTGGCCAGTCACAAGTAGCAATATTATAGCGGACAAATAAATTGACAGTTGGGCTGTAGCCAATAGCATGCTTGTACGCTGTCACTGTTGCCATTTTGCCTTAGTAAAATATAACACAAATGTTATTCCGATCAGCTGGATTGGAGTTTTGGCAATGCGTCTACTATTGGCTGATCTCCGTTGTTAGTCCGGTAAACCACGCCCTCAACTGGCAATATATCTGGCCGCTATTATATATACTTTTATATAGTACAGTACAAAAAAAATCGTAAATAGCTTCTTGATTCATAACAGGCTTGGAAAAAATACACTTATTTTGTCTATAATGGAAAACACATTCTACCCTGCGAAAAACTATAAATTTTTACCATCTTAAGTTAATTATATTTTAACATTGTTAATACAGTTTATAAACTAAAATTTAACGGAAAATATCCACACAATACTGACTTATTAATCTAAAGGTACCCTAGTGAAAAATATTTATGTCATTTTGCTAAGTAAAATAGTCACGTGTAATCTTGCTAAATTTGTTAATATGTGAAATTGTTTTATATGATCCAGAAGCTGTTTGTAAAAGGTTGGTGCTCAGTACAATTTTTTTTATATTGTTTGTTTGGGTTTAGGAACACAAACATTACTCTTACTTCTCAATGTAATATATTTTTGATTCTCTCTATTAAAATAAAAATAAGTAATAAATAATAAATATTAAACCTTAAAAAATATAAATTTCCCATAGGTAAAATGTAAAATGTTTAAAACCTTGAAGAAAGGGACAAAGTTCATATTGACAAAGTTAAACCCAATATCTTTATGATACATATCTATGAAGACAACAGTTATACCTGGTTGGAGGCTGGATGCGCACGAACCCGGCGCACTGCTCGAATGTCTTCTCTCCGATGCCTTTCACCAATCGTAGCTGCTGCCGGTTGGTGAAGGGTCCGTGAGCCTCCCGCCACTCCAGTATCTTGGTGGCCCGCGCCTGGTTCAAGCCAGCGATTCGTCTACCGAGGAGAATAATAATGCTTATTGTCATTAACCCTTTCAGTGCGATGGACCGATATATCGGCTTTTGAATCTGTTATCAATAAACACTGTTACGTTTTCATAAGCGATTGTACTGTTAGGCGCTCAGTCTGCAGTCTGAGTCTGACATGTAGTGAAATCTGGTATACACAAACTGAACTACCTCGTCCAGTGCCTAGGCTCTAATACCGCCTGGTCCACTACAGCTGCTAGTCTGATCAGTGGCTGTGCGGTCTAAGGCGTTACCTTCCCGGCCGGGGGTAACACTTGGATAGAGGGTTCGAATCCCGTCACAGTCGGTGGTTTTTATATGCATCTCATGGAGAGTTCACCTGTCTGTGGCAGAGTTGAAGGGGAGGGCGGACCTTAAGCAACGGTGGACGACTCGGGTCCAAGCTGACGGGATGGGTGGATTATTTGTAAGTTGCACATCTGATCAGGTGTTTTGATAAATTTTACCTATCCTTTACTGTGTGTGTGTCCAGCGGAAGCACGTTTTTATTAATTTTGACAGTTCAGGCGTTTAAGAAATTAAAAAAATTAACAAAACATCACAGATTCAACTAGTCCTTTCAGAAGCTTAGCACTAAAAGGGTTAATCACAATGAAATAGACAACGTCACATGCATATGCGAAGACATGAAATACAGCAAACGTCCTTGAATCATGAAATAAAAATATAGTAGTATAGAGTACCTTGGAGAATTTAAACTGTTGTTTGACAAGCGAATTCGTCCCTGCCCCCACCCTGCTGCCTATAGTGTGCGGTCTCTCCCTCTCACGGGAGTTACACTGTCGGATTACCCAATGTGTCAGTTTATCTAATGTCGAACTATCAAGATTATCCTGGAGGGATTACTGAGAGTAGCATTACTAGTTTACCAAATTAGTGCTAAATAGCTTATTATTTGGTGAGGGTAAACTCATCCAAACACAGGTGAAATGGTCCTAGGATAACCTTAAAACTGGTCTATACCAGTTTCGAGGCTGACATTGGGAACAGCAAATGAAGTTGTCATATTAATATGAAAGTTTGTTGTCTGTCCAGTATGACAAAAGCTACCAGTCAGGGGGGCAGGGCAGTATGTAAGGGGGTGGGTGAGCTTCCCTTTCATCTTTGGTCCCTCCATTTGTAGCAGCTGGGAATGGAACGTCCGGGTTTGTTCGCCAACCCGAGAATGTAGACCCTGGCTTTTGTATATGGATACCCTGTCAGTTGAGTTGGCCAGTTGAAGAGTAGAGCGGGTCCGCCTGTTTGAGCTTAAACATAGCTGTCACAGGAGTATGGGAGTTGGCCCTCTGAAAGGTAAATTTGGCTGCCTGTCCCATCCCACCCTTTCCTTTCCTTTTATATGCCATCTTTCCGGTAACCTGCACAAAATTCCTGCTTGTGGAAGAATTGACTAGCAGCTTAGCTGGGTTTCCTAATCCTGCAATAACAAAAACAACAACTCAGGTTGTTTTCTCAATAGGTAAACAATAGATTCAAACACACACGTTTAATAATCTGCTTGAAACAATTAATTCAATGAAAAACAACATAAAATAAAGTAATAAGAATAAAAATATAGTTGGATACTGTATCTTGGTGAATTTAAACCGTTGTTTGACATACCAATTTGTCTCTGCCCCCACCCTGCTAAGCACATAGAGTGCGCTCTTTCGCACTCACAGGAGTTACACCGTCGGATAACCAATCGTATCGATTTATCAAACGTCAAACTATCAAGATTATACTGTAGGGATTACTGTGGCACCATTAAATCAGTGCTAAATAACCTATACTTAGTAAGGGTAAACTCATCTAAATAGGGTAAAGTGTTTTCTCAATAGGTTAAGTAAACCAGTAGATTCTAAGACACACGTTTAATAATCTGCTTGACAAAAGAAATACAACAATTTGAAAACTCTTAATTTGTAACCGACACTCTCTTCTTAAGTTAAAAAAGGCTATACAGCTAGCCGAAAAGTTACTGATTTATGTGCTTTTAGTGAATGACAATTAGTGTAATTGAAGTGTTTGTCAGTTAGGATTATAATAAATTTCAACACATGATTCTTTTACAAAATAAAGGAATATAAATACAAATATAGTAGTATACTATACCTTAGAAAATTTAAACCGTTGTTTAACATGAACATTTTTCCCTACCCCCACCCTGTTGAGCCCATAGAGTGCGCTCTCTTGCACTCACGGTAGTTACATCGTCAGTTAACCAAACGTGTTGGTTTATCAACTGTCGGACTACGAGACTACACTGTAGGGTCCAAGGTTCAGACACCGACCTGAGCACAGACAGTGACGCGGTGTTGATGTGAACGCCCACGAAGCTGACACACTCGGACACCACCTCGTCCAACGTGCTGTTGAGCTGCTTCTCGGACACGTCGTGTTGGTACATCCCCACCCCGAGGTGTTTCGGCTCCACCTTCACCATCTCCGACAATGGGTCTTGTACTCTGCGCGCCAGTGACACTAGAGGAACAGTCGATATTAACACCTAGGTTAATCATGTTTAATCATGATAATTGCATTTGTTTCCTTACCAAGCAACCGCCAGAAATCCCATGCGCCGCACTAAACGCGTAAATAGGGTTTTCAATGGTACACTGGATCATCGAACAATCAGTTGAAACTGGTTATCTGATGGATCGTCTTAATGAATCCTATTGAGGAGTTTGTTTTAGCACGTCTATAACAATATACACAAATAGTATAATAAGTAACATAGCTTGTTATGATATGTCGTGAGTAATAGGTAAGAGGTTTCCCACCTCTCAATTTTACCAAGCATCTGACCTATTTAGATTCTATCTTTCCAAAATACAGTAGAGTCCCACAATCTTGACACAATTTGGACTTGGACACTGTCAAGTTTGCTGAATGTCAAGTTTCCCAGAATTACACTGGGGAGAAAAACACGCATGCTTATTTTAAATTGTATATAAGATCATATTAAAACACATTACTGTACTGTATATGTGAAACATAGAAAAACCATAAACCTTACATTGATGTAATTAAAACCACAAGAAAGTTTTTGGAATTGCAAATTTTCCAAGAACGACCAAAATAATGGAAGCGTGTCAAGTATGGTTGAGAATCGGAGGCTAGTGAGGTTTGGTTGAGTATAGGAGGTGTGTGAGGTACGGTTGAAAATCGGAGGCTAGTGAGGTTTGGTCGAGTACAGGAGGCGCGAAAGGTACGGTTGAGAATCGGAGGCTAGTGAGGTTTGGTCGAGTACAGGAGGCACGTGAGGTACGGTTGAGAAACGGAGGATAGTGAGGTTTGGTCGAGTATAGGAGGCGCGTGAGGTACGGTTGAGAATCGGAGGCTAGTGAGGTTTGGTCGAGTATACGAGGCGCGTGAGGTACGGTTGAGAAACGGAGGATGGTGAGGTTTGGTCGAGTATAGGAGGCGCGTGAGGTACGGTTGAGAATCGGAGGCTAGTGAGGTTTGGTCGAGTATAGGAGGCGCGTGAGGTACGGTTGAGAATCGGAGGCTAGTGAGGTTTGGTCGAGTATAGGAGGCGTGTGAGGTACGGTTGAGAATCAGAGGCTAGTGAGGTTTGGTCGAGTATAGGAGGCGCGTGAGGTACGGTTGAGAATCGGAGGCTAGTGAGGTTTGGAGGAGAATAGGAGGCGCGTGAGGTACGGTTGAGAATCGGAGGCTAGTGAGGTTTGGCCTAGTATAGGAGGCGCGTGAGGTACGGTTGAGAATCGGTGTCGCATAACGTACTATCGAGAACTGGAAACAATAAACTTATCCATTACCTATACTGTATCTGTCAAACGACAGTCAATTTATTCTTATTGAGCATGATAAAATATAATGAGTTCTTAAGAAATTATTGTGGACATATTCGTTTACCATAACTGATTAGGGAAAAAAATCTAATCAGTGGTAGTAAATGTACACAATAATGACTTAAATAACAAAAATTCACCGTCACCAACAACAAACTTTAAACAAAGAAATGTTATGTGATCATAAAACGGTAATTATAGAATTATAATGAATCGCAATGTTAATGGGTCACGAGGAAGTTTTTTTTCTAAACTCAGAATTTTAACATGGTTGTATTTTATTTATACAGCCGTTGAGGTTGTTGATAAAATGGATTATTGATAAAAATACTGAAAAGAAGCTGGTTAGTAAAGTACCTTCGGAAGTAAAGTAAATAAATAAATAATGCCTATATTTACAAGTGTTCTTCAGTTCAAACTGTTTTTCAAGACATCTCAAGTCAACATAACATAAGAGAAAAATAAAACAGACATTACAGCAAAATAAAATAAACGGTATCAGGAAACTGAAACATACTTTCTCCCTTTTAGCCCAACTTTAACGAATAAATTACTTTTTATTTACTAAATACAGAATACAAAGCACGGTCGAATGTACAGAAAATCTTGTAAATAAGTTGTTTTAAAAACATCCACCCAAATCCCTAATTTGGAGGCACTACAGAATCCATTGCTACACTCGTGGTTTTAAGAGGGGAAATGCCCCCTATTCCCCCCCAGGGTTAATAAGGGGCAACATATTTCAAATTTCCTCTGTTGGTCAATGCTAAATTGACAAGCATATCAAGTTTGAATGAAATTTATCAGTAAATAAGAGAGAAATAGTAATTTTTGTATTCCCCATAAGAATAACATTGGAAAACGTACTGCGTTTACCGCAAAATGAACATTTCAATTTTCTCCGAAACCAGCAATCGTAGAATAGTAATTCAAAATACTAAATTATTTAGTTTATTGAGCTCTTTTTAATGGTGAATAGTAATATTTTTTTTATATTTATGTCTTTATGAAAAATCCAAAAAACCGAATTTTTGATGTTTTAAGTCCTGTAATTTCTGAACCCGAATTTTTACAGGAATGCGGGTAGTGTAATTTTGTTGGAAAACTAAAGTTCTACAAATGACTAAAGTTTAATCAAAATCGTTAGAGCTGTTTTTGAGAAATTTTGATTTTTCATGTTTTTTGGCGGTTTTTGGGGGATAATTACCCTTAAAATTCAAACAAATTAAAAAAACGCCTGGAGATATCGTGGATTAGTACCTACATACCAAATTTCATAAAAATCGCCCCATTGGTTAGGGCTCTAGCTCTGTACACATCCACACAGACACACGCACGCACACACGCACGCACACACACACACACACGCACGCGCGCGCACACACACACACACACACACACACACACACACACAGACATCACGTAAAAACCACTTTTTTCGGTTCAGGGAGCACCAAAACAAATATTTCCACTAACAACTCAAATTCGAAAATTTTGACGAAAACAATACTTTCTCCATATACTATGTATAGAGGGAGAAAGTAAAAGTACAGGTCAAATTATAAAAATAAACAAAATGCTAATAACCTATGACTTCAACCTGGCCTTGAACGAGTTATAATTCAACGATTTCGTGCTTGGAGGAAGGGTATTGTATGCTTGGGGTCCAAAGTACGAGAACCCTTTCTTCCCTAACTCAAGCCGCACTCTTGGCATTACAAGCAAAGCTTCCTGCCTGGTACAGCGTTTCCTAACCAATGCACGAGGCACAAGCTTCCTCTTCAGATAAGGAGGTACATTTGAAGACAGTACCTTATGTACAACTGATACAGTCTGAAAGACTGCTTCCCCAAGGTGAGAACCTTAGCCTGTTCACAATATGCAGATATATGATCAAACTTCCTAAGATTATAAACAAACCTTAGGGCTCTATTCTGCAACCTCATCAGAAGCACTCTACCATCTAGGGTCAGACATTCGCCAAAGGATGGAAGGGCATAATGAATTATTGGGAAGACCATAGATCTTATCAACTCCAGCTTAGCAGCTTCAGTCAGCACAAACTTCAGTCGATAGAACATTCTTAACCTATTTAAAACTTTCTGACAAATATAACTAACATGGGAGCGAAAATTCAACTGAGAATCAATGTTGACGTCCAGAACTTTGACAGAGTCAGAAACAGAGAGAGCCCAGCTCCACCTTCCCAAGAAGACTATTCACAGGTTTCAAGTAAGAGGAACCAAAATTAAGCACGACACACTTTTCAGGATTAAGAACCAGACCATGACCATCAGACCACTGCTTCAACCTGAACAAATCAGAGTTCATGAGCTTAACTGCTTCATGAAATCCAGAAGGATCATTGAAGTACTTCAAAAAATCTTTGAACCTGCAAGGGAGGATGGAATGTGGAGGAGAAAATATAGCAAAGAAGTAAGGGATCTTTTCAAAGCATGAAGGTGCAGAAGCATGAAGCAGAGAGATAAAGTAATAATGGGCATAAATAAGTTGAGGTTCAACGAGGATGTCAGAGAAGATCGGAAGAAGTGGAGGCAGATCGTTGGAAACGCCAAATAGCACCTTGGGTATAAATGGCCATGGGAGTAATTAAGTTGAGCTTGTTAAGAATAATGTCAATACTGTAAATCATTCAAACAATGCTAAGCTTATGATTGAGCTGTCGATTGATGGGTTTTGAGTTACTTTTCTTTTAACTGTTGCGTACACTGCTGATTTTGACAATATGCATTTTTTTTCTACAAATCTGATTAAATTTTCATTGATTGATGATACTATTCTACTCAATTTAGAGTCAACAGTTACCTGCGCTGATGAGATTGCGGTCCATCGTGGGGAACTCCTTGACTGCCTCACTGCTGCAGCTGTAGATGCTCGCCCCCTGCTCACTGACGATGGTGTACTGGACATCCAGGGGCGAGAACCACCCCTTCTGTATCAGGTGACTCAGGTACTCCTCAGTCTCCCTACAACCCTTACCGTTGCCCAGCCCGATCATCTCACACCTGTTAACAAACGATGATATAGACTCCTTTTCTTTTTTGTTGTACTCAACGCCAATGGCATTTTTGTTATGAGATCACACTCTTGTTAACAAATGAAGATATAGCTTAAGTGTACATTAAGATACACACGTTAAACATATAAGAACTACGTGAATTCAACTGGGAACAAATTGTGATTGTTCATCATAGTTTATTACTTGTAGGAGTTTACTAATCAAAAGTAATATTATGGGATTGGTCAAGAAAGAGACTTAGAAAGACATACCAGGAAGGGGTCTTGGTTTTGTCTTTATACATGCAATGTACTAAATGTTCGTCACAAAAAATCCACATAACTACCATCCAAACGAACGCAGGGCTCTTTGAAGTGGGAGGTTCTTGGTCAATGTGTTCAAGGAGTTATTTTTTGAAAAATTCCAAATCAGTCATGAGCAAATAAGGTGGTTACCTGTTCTTCACAAGAAGTTCCTTCAGTCTTTCTGCTGTAGGGTCTTGGTAGGGTGGTTTGAAGGAAGATGGACCAGAGTGGTTTATATTGAGGACTTCCGTCTCTAACACAGCTCCGGATGAAGAAATAACCGCAACCTTACAGCCTTTGATGAAACCTATCAACAATCATTTTTATTTCACTGACAATTACTGCAGAGTGAATGTTTATCCTTTTTATTTCCTAATGTAAAATACCCCCGTAGCAGCAAACCTGCGTACTCAGCGAATTTCCAATGCATATATATATGTATATTAATACCACATAAAGCCACATACCAAGTTTCATCAGTATACATTCATAAATAAACGATTTATGATATATTAATTATTCTCCATAAGAATAACATGGCAGCTGAGTATGCAGGTTTGCTGAAGCAAGGAACACAAAAAATGGGGTTTTATACAAATATCAATATAACTCATGTAGGTAAAGCCACATACCAAATTTCATTAATTTATATTCATAATGAAGGCAGATAACACGTTACTTATTCTCCATAAGAATAACATGGGGCTGAGTACGCAGGTTTGCTGCTACAGGAGCCTTGGGTAAAAAATTGTCTTTTTGAGCAAATATCAATGGTCCACAACCAGATGAAGCCGTATACCAAGTTTCGTCAGTATACGTTCATAAATAAGCGAGATATAAAATTTTTATTTTTCTCCATAAGAATAACATTGGACAACGTACTGTGTTTAGCACTTTCAATATCTCGGTAACCAATTGACGTAGAGAAATGATCAAAATACCAAATTGTGTATTTTTTTAAGCTGAATCCAATGGGAAAAAATAAAATTTGACCTTTTCCAAAATTATATGTAAAAAATTCGAAAAACCCATTTTTGGGGTACAAAACCCCCCCAAAATACCTCTTCGGGTAGAGCGATCTGGCTGGTTTTCGAACTTAAAGTCATAAATGTTGCTTTACACGTTTATACCAAATTTCATCAAAATCGGATAATTTTTACGAGAGTTATCGTGCTCACGGACACATATATATATATATATATAGATATATATATATATATATATATATATATATATATATATATATACAGTTTCGAACGAATGGTGTTTTTGGGGTCTGGGGACCTCAAAACGAAAAGTTATCATGGTCCCGGGCCTAGGTCTTACCATGCCGACTACGGTAATAGCTTCTTCCCTATAGGGGAAATTCGCTAAAAATATAAAATGCCTGGAGATACCATGGATACCATAGTCTCTAGGTCTGTACACATCCATTCAGACAGACAGGCAGATATCACCTCTAAAATCTATTTTAGGTTCAGTGAATGCCAAAGTTAATTTCTTCACCAATACCTCAAATTAAAAAAATGTTACAAAAACAAATATAATCTCCATATTATACTATGTATATGGGGAGAAAGTAAAAATTGATATAACAAATATTATTTCTCAACAAACTTTATCACTCAGTATTGCTTTTGTTTGATGTATTGAATTTTACTAATTAAGTCTTACAATCAAAAGCAAATAATGGAATACAAAATAAATAGCAAATAACTAGTGGCTTCAAGAGGCTTTTGTCAAATAAACATAAAACACACAAACTACGAAAACAAAAATTTTAGGATTGCTTTTGGGGTGAATATGTTATAATTCCTGATTCACTAAGCTGATTCAGTAGAGTTCTTAATCTGAATAATAGTTTTTAATGTTACAACAGTATATTATTGATATTACCTGGATCAATTCCCATAATGGCAGCCCCCCGCAACGGAGGGGTTAGGAGAAGCTTTTTCAAATTCAACGCAAAAACTTCAATAGCAGCTCGCTCTGCCTCCTGGTTCAAGGACGAACGAATCTGTCTTGCAAGCAAAGGGTGAACTGAAATCGAAGAATCGTTCATTTAATTGTTTTATCAACTTACATTCATATATACAAGCGTCACTAAGCATAACTTAACAACTAGGCTTATTTATAGCACCCAAGGTCTTACTTACAGCGTGCAAAAAAATCTTGTTAATCTAGTTTATGCAAATGGATATAAATAAATTTGTATACATTTTTAAATAAATTACCTATTTCTACCAAAGAGGCCTCACTTAATAAAGTCAGTCCTAAAAAATGGCTTGTCTCAAAGTATCCTATGACTTGATGAATTCTTAGAACTTGAATCCTTTGATTTGCGGTTTTAGTGCAAATGTTTGTCAATACGGACTGTAAATTATCTAATACAAAATTGTATACCACACTGTTACAATTAAGTTAATTTTATGTTTGATGATGCCTCTTGTAATAAAGAATTACTCGAAGACCAATACTGATAAAATGCTTGTATCTTTAAAGTGAAAGCAAAACAATTATAGGTTAAACACAAGTGGCGTTTAATTTATCAGGAAAGCTAAAGGCTGTAGGAAAAAATAATCGCTGCTGACACATTAATAATTTAATAATCATATATTTTCAAACCATTTTATATAAAAATTTTAATACAATACAAACTTTATTTATTTCAATGAGTTTTCAGGTTAAAAATGCTCTCTGATCCAGCCTTTTACTTGATGTTAGGATAATACAGGATTTATTTACGATTACAAGTAAATTTTGCTGAGAAAACCACTGACAAGTAGTAATCAAGATAAATCCAGCCAATACAGGTGGTTAAATTTAATAATAGGAAAACTTATTTTAAAAAAACAATAAAGGCCAATTGGGGGAGGTTTTTTCAGGTTTCTTTTCTTTTATGCTATCATATAAAATCTCACTGATTTGTGAAATACAAATGTTAATTTTGTGCCATGTAATTTTATAGATTTAAAGAGTTATACATTTCAAAAAAATATAAGATATAACACCTACTCAGTCTGGTGAATGCGTCTTTGAAGCTTTTCTCAAACAAATGATGCCTCTGAGGGTATTCGTATCCGGTCTTCAGCCATCTGTCTCGGCAAAAGTGGCGCATTTTGTTTGTGAACCAATCAGGAACCGCAACTTTAACTGAAAGAATCTTCTGGTTCTCTCCACGGTTCAGAGCTAGGACCTGTCAAAAATAAGTAACTTTAAAAACTGCAGAAGAGAAGTAATACTGTAAACTGCTTAGATATATGTAGCTTTGGGTAAAAACTTTGATGAAATTATAAAGGAAGGGTTTAAACATATAAATACAATCATTTAGGAACTACATCTCTTGGGCAAATACAAAAACAAATAATAGAATATTATTAACACTTTCGCTGCTGCAAACACGTTTAAAACAAACACGTTTGCATAAGTTTCTATGTTGAGAAAAAACCCCGATCGTGGTCCGCAGCAGCCAACGTGTTAAGTGACATTAAGTACAATGTAAATTAGATTAAATTACATAGTACCATTGATTACACAAAGTCATAATATTGTGGACTTCACACTCAATAATACATTATTTATTAACCCATTGGTGTAGACATACGAGCTGGTCTCATTCCCTACTTGTAATTTTTTAAACCTATGAATTGGAATAGAAAATTTGTGTTTTTAAATGGATTAATGGTTTTCATTCAGTTTAAAGAGTCACATTGGCACACACAGTAGATTTAAGTTGAGTAAAAAGTAGCAAAATCAGTGTTGACCATGTGCAACTTACAAAGAATTAACCAATCCCGCCAACTTCCAAGCAATCCTGTCACTGTTTATTTTACTTGGGCCCTCCCACACTGATCGGTCAACTCAATGAGAGTTACACGACTGGTCAGTTTTGGTCGTGGGCGGGAATCGAACCTACGAACTTCGTAAGAACAACTGGCCAAAGTGTTTCCATGATTTAGCCCTCACAACTACCACGATCAGTGGCCTAGCGGCATTAGATAGGTTTATAGTCAGTCCGCACCCCTAGCGGAGAGAACCTTAGTTGCCCGCAGTCATTATTTACAGATTTGAGATTTTGCTACTATAGAGTGCAGCACTAATCGGATCCCGTTGTAGGCTGCAGCGAATAGAATAAAATTACTACCTTAATGGGTTGATAAAGAAGTTTTAAATTATTGAATTGTTTCAAAAGTTTAGGCCTCCACATACCTAATATTAAATTATCGTACCTGGGTAAATACTTAACGCATCCAATTGTTATCTGCAATGCTTTCAATACATTTTTTGTGAATGCAGTTAATGATTTAACCATCCCAAAAATCACCACAGAGCATTCAACAATCTGTAATTTATCTAATGGATATTCAGATGACTTATTTCAATTTTTAACTGTAACTGAAAAATATGTTGAAAAAATAGTACCAATTATCTTTTGACAATAAATATTCAACAGGATATGATGAAATTCCTATTTCAGTAATAAAAACCACATTGCCTTTCATATGTATTCTGCTAACTCTTATGATCAACCATTTACTAATCTCAGGCATATTTCCAGAACAACTTAAAGTAGGGTCGTTCCGTTTTTAAAAAGGGGGATCCAGAAGATGTAAGATGTTACAGGCCCATATCGTTACTTCTAGTATTTTAAAAAATGTTTGAAAAACATGTTTTTAATCAATTTTTATACTATTTGGAAACAAACAAGTTACTAGGCAGACAACAATGCGGTTTTAGGTCTAACAAGTCTACTACAACTGCTTGTATTGAATTTATTGAGTCATTCATTGACTCTATTGACAAGGGTGTAAAGGTTATTGGTATTATCTTAGATTTGTCAAGATCCTTCGAAAGTGTAAGGCATACTAAATTGGTGGAAGTGCTTTACACTCTTGGAGTTAGGAACACAGAATTGGCCCGGTTTAAATCGTATCTTTCGGAAAGAAAACAATTTGTAGAAGTAAATCATTAGATATATCATTAAAAAATTACTTATAAAGAAACATATACCTCCCACTATTTAACAGTAAAGTATGGAGTCCCCGAGGGATCAATTCTAGGCCCATTTGCTTTTTCTTTGCTACCTGAAGGGTGTACATGGTATAGTATGGGGCAGAACCAATAAAGTGTGTCTTTACGCAGATGATACAAATAAATATGGTTGTCACTGCCGATACCGAAGAAAACATTGAAATCTCATCTCACATTGGCTTATCGTTAATAAAAGATTTCTTAAATAGTAAAAATCTTATTTTAAACTCAAATAAATCAAATTTTGTATCTTTTTCAACAAAACAAGCTAGAACTAGACTGAGTCCAACAATATTTGTTGAAGATGAAATACTGGACCAAGTAGAGGAAACCAAATTTCTGGCTCTGGTCGTAGATAAAAACTTATCATGGGACGAACATGTCAATCTTGTAATCCGCAAGACATCAAGTAGACTTTATGCTTTAAGGAGGATGGCATGTTCACGTAACATCGAAACATTAAAAGCTGCCTTAAACTTTGCCTTAATCTGTTCACATATTGTCTATATGGTGTTTGCATCTATGGATCAACAAAAAATTAATATGGGCAAAATATTACTCCAATAAAAGAGGGCTTTAAGAATAATGTTGAATCTGAAACAAACTGTATCTGTATTAGTCAGAACATTCTTACATGATTAAAAGTAACTCTAGTAAAGTAACTAGTAATCACTAATCCAACAAATACCATGGATTTTGCTTTGGGAATTTTGTTGGTCTCTTACAAATTAAATTGTTTCCCAAGTATTTTTCCCCAATTAACTAAGTTATTTTAAAATACGGTCTGGGTGAACTCCACCTCCCCCCCTCAAGCTGCTTACATTTATTTACAAGAGAATCAAGATGTACATGCTAGTAGTACAGTCACGCCGAAGCGCCTTGCCAAAAGTTTGGCGAGGAGAATAGAAGCATGAGACCGACCGAGATCGCACTGCAAGCTAACCAAGTACACTCTCACTTTGTTAATTTGATGAAGACTGCTCTCGGCTCTCAGGCAACCTCGGGTCCTTTGATCGTGCTAAAAACCGACTCCATACACAGCACAGGCGAGGGCGAGGCCGAGGTGGGGCGAGACAGCAGCTCGAGACAAGCCGAGCACACCAAGTACACTCTCCCACTTGCATCCTCTCGTCTTGCTTAAGTGAGAGTGTTCTGCTAGCATTAATCTCATTAATAAAAAAAATAATTATGAAAGGAAAGGGATTCCAGAGAACTTAATAAAAACTTTAATAAGATTCCAGGAGCAAAATAGATAAGTCACTGGCAGAACGTCCACAAATGTAGAGATAAACTTGATAATTTTCAAGAAAACTTGTTCCTTTCTCAATCAGTTGAGAAAGTGTTCTCTTTAGCCAGTGATTTATCTTTTCTGATGATGTACGCTTCTTCTCAATGGGTAAGTTCTCTCAAATCCCCTTCCTTTTATAGTTTTTTTTTTCTGTATCATGGCCTACAGCCACCCTAGCTTAAAACCATACTCATTAATAAATTATTGTTTTATTATGTCACACTAAATCAGGGGAGGATACAGACTATCATTTTAGGGGGAGGGGGGTCATGAGTGAAAACAATATCTAAATTGTCACGGCGAAAAAAGGTTAAAATACGTGAAGGTCTGAGGTTTTTTTGGGGGGGGTTCATGACCCCCATGACCTCCCCCCTGTATCCGCTCCTGCAATAAATAAATGTACCTTCTGGTTGTTTTATAACACTATCTTGCCTCTTTGAATAAGATTCAAACCAATGGAATATATGGTGAGAGCAAAATACCTGATGTGGTTTAATATGCCTGACAGGAATGGAAAAGTTGTAGTAAAGTTCATATTTTCCCTCTTCTATGCCTTTATTTTGAAAAGCAGGTTTTCCTTCCTTTTTCCCTCTGCCACCTCCTTTCGCACCACTTTTTGCGGTCCTAGATAATGAGCTTTCAATTCTTATTGTGGTTGTTGAATTTTTCAACCTAGGGAAAAACAAAGACGAATGCTAGTTATTTATGTTCTAAACATAATACTACAGATCGATCTGTTTTTAATATGGGAAGATATATAGTCAAAGACAGAGCAAAGAGAACATTTTAAACTTGATATTGAAACTTTATTTTACAACATTTTTGTATACAGAAATTATAATAATTTAGTTTTTAATTGTGATAAGCATAACTATAATACAAAATCCTTTCGTAGTATTAAGACAACTTTTAAAAACTTGTAGTAGGAGTGACTTTTTATAAGTTAGTTTTATAAGTTACTCTTTTTATTAGGTCCGTGGACGTAATCCAATGTAAAACGGTATAAGGCTGCAATAACTTGTTATTGATACAAAATGTATTCTGTTCTGAAAAACCATATTTTAAGTGGTTGGGCAAATATAAAATTAAATAAAGAGGAACATTGAACTTTCAACGTTTAATTGAATTTTAGACGTGCAGTACTTTATAGCATCTTAGGATCTTATGTGAAAGAGAACAGATGGTACTGACATACAAGTAACTACATTACTGAGAAATACTTGGATAGCATGAGAATAAAGTCCACGCTCTCAACCAGGAGGAGTTTTGTGCTCAAGATAAATAAGACTGATATGCTATACTTAATGGCTGAAGATACTTCTGATTATAAATCCGATTAAAATGTCTTAGTTATTTTAGTGATATGTAGCCAATTAACAACTCAGATATAAATGCTGTCTTAATGTCAGATGTATTTTTATAGAACCTGTTTTTTATTTTTTTATTAGTGAATTTCCTTTGGAAAGTGAACTATTAGCATGACCCGGACGGTGAAACTTAAGCCCGGGACCACCATAGAACTTCCTAACGTGACCCCCTGAACACGTTTTGGGGGGTCGTCCAAAATTTTATATATATATATATATATATATATATATATATATATATATATATATATGTATATATAAAATAAACAAACAGTAAATAAACTTGAGTACCCTGGTAAAATCATTTTAATTACACTTACACGTGTTTCAGCTCTTAGGCCATGCTCACAGTGTTAGTTATAATACCTAACCTTATTTTAAAACTAATCCTTATCAACAAGAATAAAGATTTTCACATGTGACTATAAATCATATGATGAATTTTTTTTATCAGTGCAGGTTGTTAGGAGCACTTCTAATGTGTATTATTTGGTCAAAAATTGGGTTTTTTGTCTGGACTTGCATCGAGTTTAAAATGTTATTTTTGTCAATTTGATAATTTATATATATATAAAACTCTTCTTTGATATCCATTTTGTACCCTTTATTTTGGATGTCAAGAACTTTCATATTTTCCTCAATATTTTTGTAATTATGATCAGTTGTTAGTATATGGTCAGCAAATGCAGACTTTTGACTTGTCCTATTGTTTGATTTTATGGCCTGGATATGCTCATTGTATCTTTTCTTAAAGTTTCTGCCTGTCTGACCTATGTAATATTTATTGCAGTCGCTGCAGTTGATTCTATAAACTCCTGAACTTTCATAAATATTGGATGTTTCTTTCTTATCACTGGAAAACTTGTTTATGAGTTGAAATGAGTTATTCCTTGTTCTGTGGCTTATTTTATAATTTGATTTCTCAAACGTCTTTCTGATGGCTTTATTAAGTGTTGTGTTATAAGGAACACACATATACTCACTTTTTGGTTCTAAAATATTTTCTTTTTCAGCTTTTTCTTTGCTTGATCTTATCATTTTGTCAATCAATTTTGTGTCATAACCATTTGCGGTGGCAATGGACTTTATAGTTCTTACTTCTTTATTGCAGTTTTCTTCATTCATCGGTATTTTTAATAATCTGTTGATTAATAAATGGAAGGATGCCATTTTTTGTTGCCACGGGTGATTTGAGTTAGCTGGTATTATAAGCATTGTTTGAGATGGTTTTCTAAATATGTCAAATTCATGCTTTCTGTTCTCTTCCGTTGTTGTAACATCAAGAAATTTTATTGATGTGTTATGTGTTCATAATCTTTGTTGCTTCTAAATGTTGCATATATAAATTTGCTAGAAGGCTTGATAGTGGCGAACCCATGGCTAATCCTTCTTTTTGTTTAAAAAACTTTGAGTTATATTTAAAGTAGTTTTGACTTACTGTTTCCTTTGTGAGCAACATAAGATCTTTAATCTCAGTTTTTGATAGGTTTTGGTTTTCTTTTAAGTAATTTTGCAGAATGTCAAGAGTTTCATTCACTGGTATATTCGAATACATATTGGAAACATCGAATGAGACAAAAACTGTTTTTTCTTCTATAGCAGTATTCTTGATCTTATCTATAAGTTCGGAGGTGTTGGTGAGACTAAAATCTTCTGTTACATGTATATGTTTTTTTATCTTATCATTTCAAAATTTTGCTAATTTATAGCAAGGGGTGTTGCGATAGTTTACTACTGGTCGTATTGGTATATTATTTTTGTGAGTTTTTGGTAAACCTCTTAGCTCTGGAGCTAATGGTTTGATAACTTTCAATTTATGTTTTTCATTATTTGGGATCAATTTGCTTTTTGAAATGATGCTGTTAGTTTTCTTGCTAAATTCTTGTGTAGGGTCATTGATTAGTTCTTGAAATGAGTCATTATTTAGAAAGTCTTTAACCTTTTCGTTGTAGCTATATTTTTTCATCATCACAGTTGTATTGCTCTTGTCAGCTTTGGCTATCATTGTGTTGTTTTCTTTTAGCTTAGTTGCTATATCTTTAATTATCTTAATATCATTTTTAGCTTTATTTAGTTTATTCTTTTGTTTAATCTGGATACCAGTCTTCCAGTCTTGTCTAATTTGTGTATAAAATTAAATCTTATGGGATCTTGATCATCCTTATTTTTACTACGTATAGCTGCTTCAAAATCAAATAGTTGGTCTTCTAAAACCTTTGGTTGGTAGTCTAAGTTTATATTGTATTTAATGGACTTACTTAACATTGTAGTTTCTTCATTAGTAAACTCAATCTCTGTTAAGATAGCTACAACGAAAAGGTTAAAGACTTTCTAAATAATGACTCATTTCAAGAACTAATCAATGACCCTACACAAGAATTTAGCAAGAAAACTAACAGCATCATTTCAAAAAGCAAATTGATCCCAAATAATGAAAAACATAAATTGAAAGTTATCAAACCATTAGCTCCAGAGCTAAGAGGTTTACCAAAAACTCACAAAAATAATATACCAATACGACCAGTAGAAAACCAGCGCAACGCCCCTTGCTATAAATTAGCAAAATTTCTAAATGATAAGATAAAAAAACATATACATGTAACAGAAGATTTTAGTCTCACCAACACCTCCGAACTTATAGATAAGATCAAGAATACTGCTATAGAAGAAAAAACAGTTTTTGTCTCATTCGATGTTTCCAATATGTATTCGAATATACCAGTGAATGAAACTCTTGACATTCTGCAAAATTACTTAAAAGAAAACCAAAACCTATCAAAAACTGAGATTAAAGATCTTATGTTGCTCACAAAGGAAACAGTAAGTCAAAACTACTTTAAATATAACTCAAAGTTTTTTAAACAAAAAGAAGGATTAGCCATGGGTTCGCCACTATCAAGCCTTCTAGCAAATTTATATATGCAACATTTAGAAGCAACAAAGATTATGAACATTTCGAACCCTCAAAGCAAAAACATTGTATATTGGTACAGGTATGGCAATGACATTCTTTGTTTATACAAAAATGACCGAAACTCACCAGACAAACTTTTGGAATATTTAAATTCTATATCAAAATCAATCAAATTCAATATGGAAACCAATAACACATCAATAAACTTTCTTGATGTTACAATAACGGAAGAGAACGGAAAGCATGAATTTGACATATTTAGAAAACCATCTCAAACAATGGAAACCAATCCATCTATCTAATTCCATCATATTTAAATTCTATATCAAAATCAATCAAATTCACTATGGAGACCAATAACACATCAATAAACTTTCTTGATGTTACAATAACGAAAGAGAACGGAAAGCATGAATTTGACATATTTAGAAAACCATCTCAAACAATGCTTGTAATACCAGCTAACTCAAATCACCCGTGGCAACAAAAAATGGCATACTTCCATTCATTAATCAACAGATTATTAAAAATTCCGATGAATGAAGAAAACTACAATAAAGAAGTAAGAACTATAAAGTCCATTGCCACCGCAAATGGTTATGACACAAAATTGATTGACAAAATGATAAGATCAAGCAGAGAAGAAGCTGAAAAAGAAAATATTTTAGAACCAAAAAGTGAGTATATGTGTGTTCCTTATAGTACAACACTTAATAAAGCCATCAGAAAGACGTTTGAGAAATCAAATTATAAAATAAGCTTCAGAACAAGGAATAACTCATTTCAACTCATAAACAAGTTTTCCAGTGATAAGAAAGAAACATTCAATATTTATGAAAGTTCAGGAGTTTATAGAATCAACTGCAGCGACTGCAATAAATATTACATAGGTCAGACAGGCAGAAACTTTAAGAAAATATAAAATGAGCATATCCAGGCCATAAAATCAAACAATAGGACAAGTCAAAAGTCTGCATTTGCTGACCATATACTAACAACTGATCATAATTACAAAAATATTGAGGAAAATATGACAGTTCTTGACATCCAAAATAAAGGGTACAAAATGGATATCAAAGAAGAGTTTTATATACATCAAAATTATCAAATTGACAAAAATAACATTTTAAACTCGATGCAAGTCCAGACAAAAAACCCAATTTTTGACAAAATAATACACATTAGAAGTCCTCCTAACAACCTGCACTGATACAAAATTCATCATATGATTTACAGTCACATGTGAAAATCTTTATTCTTGTTAATAAGGATTAGTTTTAAAATAAGGTTAGGTATTATTACACTGTGAGCATGGCCTAAGAGCTGAAACACGTGTAAGTGTAATTAAAATGATTTTACCACGGTACTCAAGTTTATTTACTTTTTGTTTATTATATTTATCAGTAGCCCTAATCTTTGAATTTATTCTTTTAATATAAATATATGTGTGTGTTTGCACTCTAGCGGTCACATTTTTTGTCCGATTAACTTCAAATTTGGTAGGGATGTTCCTTTCTGTAATCAATTGGACAAGTTTGTTGGGCAAAACAATCGAAAAACTCCAAACCCCTTTTTTGAGGAGTAATCTTTAAAATTTCGAGTTTTTGGGCCCAAAAAGGGTCAGAAAAGCCCTGGATGTAAAATTAATGCATGTAAAAAGATGGGAATTAGTGGCGAAAGTTTTAAGCCCTCTCTCGTCATTCTAGCATAAATGACAGAGGTATTAAAGAAAATGTGTTTCGAATAAACACAGTACAGTAGAACTCCAATTATCCGAATTAATTGGGGATCGGGCCGATTCGGATATGCAGAAATTCGGATAGTCAGGTATACCTCGGGAATTAAGCAAAAAACATCACCATACATAAAAAATCAGAATTTTATCGACAAAGTTATTATAAATTATAAATGTAATGAACAGAAAGTGAGCGAACTGTATCAAGAATATACATCATAAAAATTAAATTACAGGAGTTAAATTGAATACAGTTTATACAGCTGCTCTTTTCAATACATACTGTACGTATTTCACTGTTCAATGTTGGTTATTTCACTTGAACATGTCGAGCAAAGTGAGTTTATCACTTAGCGAAAGGACAACAAGTTTACGTTTCGTACTCATTTCGAACGTTAATCTCGGTGAAAGAACAGTAGCGACTGATGATGAGCAGTGCTGGAAGGGGGTATGACTCATTGTTCCCCGCGAAAATATCGCAATTATTTTCTTGATTTTTATGTTTCTATTATTTCACTCGAAATCGATTCGGATGATTGGATATTCGGATAATTGGGGTTCGGATAATTGGATTTCTACTGTACGTTGTCTTATGGGGGTTTTACATTAGAAAAGCCGGTTATTCTTTTGTTAGAGTACTTTTATCATCCCCAGCAACCTCAAGCCTACTTTCAAGCCTGACTAGACCTTCTCCTAACATTATAATGCGAAAAATTGTATTCCCAGCTTTGCAGGTAAATGAAACCAGGAGCATCAGAACAGCCAAAAAATCAATGATTTCACATTTCAATAAAAATTAGAATACTCGTGCGAACTCGTTTTATTATTGCCTTGGGTGACAAATATTAGAATTGAGGTACTAAATGATGACATTTTGCTGAAGTCAGTAGATTATAATACTTAAACGAGTTTGCATGCAGCACGCTGACGTGAGGGAGGTGAATTTCCACATAAAAAACTTTTAAAACTCGAAACCAGTGTATAAACATACATTAATTCAAATTTTATTGAAATATGAAAACATTGATTTTTGGCTGTTCTGATGCTCCTGGTTTCATTTACCTGCATTGCTAGGAATACAATTTTATGCATTATAAGGTTAGGAAAAGGTCCAGTCAGGCGCGAGGTTGCTGGGGATGATACAAATACACCAACAAATGAATAACATGCTTTTCTAATGTAAAACCCCATAACACAACGTACTATGTTTAGCCGATATACATTTTCTTTAATAATTCGGTAAATATTTATGCTAGAATGACGAGAGAAGGCTAAAACTTTCGCTTCACTAACTCCCATCTTAATACATGTATTAATTTTACGTCTGGGGCTTTTCTGACCCTTTTTGGGCCCAAAAACTCGAAATTTTAAAGAATAATCCTAAAAAGGGGTTTAGAGTTTTCCGATTGTTTCGCCCCATGAACTTGTCCAACTGATTATAGAAAAGAACGTCCCTACAAAATCTGAAGTAAATCGGACAAAAATTCGACTGCTAGAGTGCATACACATATATTATATATATACATATAATTTTGAACGACCTCCCAAAACGTGCTTAGGGGGTCATGTTAGGAACTTCTATGGTAATCCCAGGCTTAAGTTTCACCGTGCGGGTCATGCTAATAGTTGACTTTCCATAGGAAATTCACTAATAATTTTTCAATAGTTATTTTAAATTGTTAAAAATAGACTCCAAAAAACACGTCAGTTTCCAACTGGTCAAATACTCCGGCTATAACTTCTTCACACAACGGAAAAATGTACCCATTTCTTTCCCACATAACACGTAATTTAAGAAGTTATTGTGGACATTTGTTCGTCACTGAATGAGAAAAACAAGTTTAGAGTGAAACTTGTTTTTCTCACTCACTGATGGCAAGTGTCTGCAATGACTTCTAAAGTAACAAAAACTCACCACCACCAACAATTAATTTTGCAGCCCGCACCGATGGAAGGAATCATCTCCGAAACGGCTGTAGTGCAAGACTACAACTGACTGTGTTTGACGGTAAGCACAGTGTTACTGGTGTTTTTCACCAGTGAAAAATCTGTCATAAGACTAATTTTTTGTTTAAAATTCATTGTTGGTGATGGCGAGTTTATGTTGTTGAAGAGATTATTGCAGACATTTTCCATCACTGATAAGTAAAAACAAGGTTCACGACGTTTCGGGATCTGAAATCTGACCCCGTCTTCAGGTGAGAAAAATACCTAGAACATAACAAAATTACACAAAATATTAAAGGCACAATCCAGACAATGCTGCAAAAAAACACATAAAGCTAAAACAGAGAACTATAAAAGCAGTCAAATAAAGCAAATGGAAAAATGAACCAAACACAAAAGCCAGGCACATAACAGAACACAAGGTGCAGTATGGGATTGCATGGCGCGACTACTTGAGCGAGACCATGGGCGCCGACTCCATGGGGCCTAAGGGGCTCGAGCCCCCCCAATGTTGTGGGTAAGAGGGCTCAGCCCCCCAATGTTCAGGAAGGCGGGCTCAGCCCCCTTCCCAAAAATGTACCATTCAAACCATAAACAAACTATTAAAAACTGTACAAAAATTCTCGTATCTATATTTTTTTGTAATACTTGATGATTTTTAAAAATTAAATAGTATATTTCTTTACAAGGGGCTAAAGTGACGCTTTTCGTACGAGGTCAAGGTTTACGACCGAGCCTCCAGGCAAGGTCGTAACTTGAGCGAGTAACGAAAGGCCACTTTAGACCCGTGTTATGAACTATATTTTTCGTCATACTGCATAAAATATTGAGCTAACTACTTTAAAAAACAAAGATTTTACAGACGAAAGAGTTGTTTTCATTTTCAGCTATTTAAAAACAATCAGGTGATTCTCTGTCAATTGTGTTGATGTTATGTCAGCTGATCATAACGATTGATATATCAAACGCTGTGTACTATCGATTGCAACAATGAATGTTATAATCAACTGTTTCGAATCACGAATCAGACTTACCGCTAACATAGTTATCGACTTACCATTGACATGCACGTATTTGCAACTGTTCTAAATTGTAATAACGAACAGCTGATAATCTCGACATCAGCTGACTCTATTTCTTCCTAGGGAGTAAAAAACTCTTTTTCTCCCTAGGGAGAAAAATAACTACTTCAGCCCCGCAAAGCATGCAATAAAAACAGCTGTTTTTGTAGCAGTATGACGAAAAATTATTTATTCACTTGAACGAATGAATAAAGCCTTTGTAATGTAATAAAGTTTTGTTGTGGAAACAAACGTCAAGCAACTTTGGGGGAGTCAGGGAATTTTCAGTTTGCGCGTAAACGCACCATCACTGGCAACACTGGTAGCTAGAACCGGATTACGTGGTTCACCCCTGGCGGCACTGAGTGGGGGAGGGGCGCGCATGTCAGGTTGACAGGTGATTTACAGTTACGAATACTCAACGCTCAACGTGGATTACTCAGTTCGTCACCGTATTTCTGTAGCTTGACTTTCACTGTGACTGTGCCTGATATACTGTGAGTGATGTTGTGTATGATATTATGTGTGGTTAACGAAATGGACAGATTTTCTGTAAAAAAACCACGTTTGGAAGATGTACCTAGAGCTCCGTCGCCTAAACCCGGCACTTCATATGATTGCCAAGGTAACGTACCGGTACCTAGAGCTATAAATCAAGCTAGTCAGGCAAGTCAGGTACCTACTAAAAGTAACAGGAAGTTTCAAAAATCATGGGAGTCCAGTTTTACCTGAATTGAATATAATGCTACAGTTGAAAGGGTTTATTGTAAAACCTGCAAAGAGGCCGAGGCTAAATCGTTATTAAGTTTCAGCATGACGAAAGAAGATGTTTTTACTTCAGTTGGCTTTTTCAACTGGAAAAAGACGCTAGAAAAGTTTCGATCTCACGAACATTCAAATGCACATAAAGGAAGGGTTATGTAAACTGGCTTCCGTATCAGCTGAATCAGTGGCCTCAAAACTAAATGACCAAATCAAATCCGAAATGGTAAGAGCCCAGACTTGCCTGATGGCTATCTTTACCTCTTTGAGGTTCTTGTGCCGCCAAGGTTTGGCAATAAGAGGGCACGATGAAATAAATTCTAACTTTCGTCAGTTACTAGAGCTGAGAAAACATGACCTTCCTGATTTGAGCGTGTGGAAGGGTCGTACAGAATACAAATTCTTTTCACATGATATTCTGAATGAAATAATAAATTTGTTGAGTGATAGTGTTTTGAGAAAGGTCGTGCAGGAGATTAAAAAAAGTGAATATTATTCTATTATGATCGACGAAACATGTGACATTTCAGTTCATGAACAAGTAACGTTTTGCATTAGGACCGTACATGAAAATTTTGACATGTCTGAAGATTTTATTGGACTTGATGAAACAAAAAATACCGAAGCAAACACTTTATTTCACATTGTGAGAGACATTCTGTTAAGGTTAGATTTATCATTAGAAAATCTTCGAGGTCAGTGCTATGATGGTGCATCCCAAATATCTGGAAAATTCAATGGACTGCAAAAACTCATCAAAGATTTGCAGCCGAGAGCTTCGTTTGTCCACTGCACAGCTCACTCAATCAACTTGGCAATAGAAGACAGTTTACACCTTTTGCTGGCAATGAGATAATCTCTCCAAAGACTTGATCAACACAGTTAGAGAGTCGCCGAAACGGCTGAACCTTTTTCAAAAGGTCCAATTTCAAAGTCTACAACTGGCCTTCGTCCACTGTGCCCAACAAGATGGACTATGAGGGCATCTAGTATCAAACAAATCATAAGTAATTATGATTTACTTGTTGAGTTTTTTGAGTTTTTTGTACTACGACGTCATGGCTCCTGTAGAAGGACATCAACACGAAGATCCAGTGTCCTCACATAGGTGCCACTGAAGTTGAAATTAATCTGGAAAATCTGGCAACCATACTTGACAAGTCTCGTTTAGAATTTGATAAATTCTGGGCAAAAACGTTGCAAAGGAAACCTTCTGTGGTTGATGAGCCTACATTGCCTCGTAAAAAGCGTGTACCAAAGAAACTAGATCACCAAGAGCAAGTGAACAGCACGCTTTTCTCACCTCTAAAGACTACTTTTTACAGGTATACAATGAAACTGTAGACGTTGTTAACAACTGCGTAAAAGAAAGATACCATAACACTGGATTACAGCAGCTATTATTAGTTGAAAAGGAATTTGTTTCAGCGGTAAGAGACAATAACTCAAAACTGGAGAAGACAAAAGCATTTTTTAAAGATGACGTGGACACTGAGTGACTTGCTTTACATTTATCTATGCTCGGGGACATAGCCACTCAAAAACAAGTGGCAGTTACATCCTTATACGAAATGAGTAAATGTTTAAAATCAGACAGTAGTGTGCATAGTTTACCAATAACTGAAGCTACCAAATGTATAAAACTACTTCGCACTGTTCCCGTATCTACTTCTACAGCGGAGAGATCTTTTAGTGCGCTTCGTCGTCTCAAGAGCTACCTCAGGACGACGATGACTCAGAGGCGTCTAAATAATATTGCAGTTCTCAACGCACATCAAGAAATACTAGACGACCTTGACCTGAGACCGCTGGTCAATGATTTTGTGAAACGAAATGCAGTACGTCGCTCAATGTTTGCTCTGTACTGATTCTGAATTCATTGTTTTTTGAAAATTCATTGAACTATTGTAAATACATTTAAAAAAATTTTTTTAAATCTTGACTTGTTAAGCTCAATCTCTTAACCAAGAATATTAGGCCCAATAAGATATGCTTGGTAAACGCTTTAATAAATTGGCACCTTGGCAGCAAAAAACATTCTTTCAGTTGTCTGCACCTGCGGCTTCTCGAAGTGACCTCAATCTATCAGTATTTTGAGGTTAAAATTAGTGTTTAGGTTTTGTTTAAATGAATTTCAACCACGATGTGTTTTATTCAGTAAGTGTCGATGCACAATGAACCGTAATGTCATTAGTGAGTAGCTTTAATCTAACTTGTAAATAAATCTTAAGAAGTTTAGCAATACAAAACGTAAACTGTTGATTATTGTTAAAAGGACAATCCAGGTAGAATGTTCAACCTTGACTCCTACCCCCTCCCATCAATCACTTTTAGGCCCCCCCAATAATTTTTAAAAGTCGGCGCCCATGAGCGAGACTGACCTGCACCGACTGACTGACTGACTGACTCGCGCCGTGCAGTCCTGTACCGCACTGTGTGTTCTGTTTTCTGCCTGGCTTTTGTGTTTGGTTTGATTTTTCTATTCGCTTCATTTTGACTGCTTTTATAGTTTTCGGTTTTAGCTTTTTGTGTTTTTTCCAGCATTGTCTGGATTGTGCCTTTAATACTTGTGTCATTTTATTATGTTCTAGCTCACCTGAAAACGGGGTCAGATTACAGATCCCGAAACGTTGTTAAACTTGATTTTTACTAATCAGTGATGGAAAATGTCTGCAATAATCTCTTAACAAGATACAACTAATGATAATTTCTACACTGGGCTTATGGACTTCTCACTCGTGCAACACACTAACACAGCCACACACTCACATAGTCCTCAGGTGGTCCAAGACGTCCTTGTCTTTGCTGATCACGTCCGCGATGATATACGACACGTTGTTCTCCACCTCCCACATTGTGTCGCGGCCCGGAACGTCCGCTCGGATGAGAGGTTCCAGCGCCACAAAGTCCGAGCCCTCCAGCAGTGTCATGGCCGCCGGCTCCAGACCCAGCTGCCGAGCCACGTCAGCCTTCGTCTTCTTGCCTCCAGTCTTGTACGGAGCGTACTGTCAGATGGAACAAATACAATTCATTGTTGAAGCCCATGAAGTGTGCATATTCGACTAAAATAGCCAGATACCTTGTAATCATCCGTTTAAATTGTAGTGAAACAAACCACTACATGTTTTAGTCGTGAAAACGGAATTATCAAGTGGATGAGAGGAAGATCATGGAATAAGAATTAGGAAAAATGAATGGAGTGTCCCTTAAAACCTCTACATAAAATTGCCTGATAATTATTGTTGATTTTAGTAAAAGCCCAGCTATTATTTTGCTATACTCGTAACTTTTAAGCTAAAAGAAGAACGATTTTATATAAATTTCTTAAGTTACCTACAAAGAATTTTACATCAGGCTGGTTTATTAAGCTTACAAATGAATAACCACCCTAGGGTTTTGTCAAGGATGGGGGTTTACTTTAGGGTTTAGTGTATTGTCTAGGGTTTTGTTGGCTTTAAGGGCTCTTTATTGTTTTTTTTATTAAATTAAGATTACCGCTACGATCAAAATATTTTACCCCTTTAATTGCCAAAGTGTGAGGATCTGGGTGTTTTTAGAACATGCAAGAACTGTCCTCATCGAGGTAGCCAAAAAACTATAAAACATGCATTAAGTGCCAGTGTCCAGTTATTCAGATTATGCCATGTTTGAGCCAATAATTACAGAACATAGGTGTGAATTAGATTATTAAAACTGCATTTGGTAATGGGTAACAGTGAATGAAAGTTCCATTTATATCAACAAATTACACAGTTTATTAATTAATTCGGCTCAGCAATATACATCCTCATCATAATCAAAATAATGTCATCTCAGATCTATAACTCCTTATACCGGTACCACCTTATATTACAATTTAATTCCTCAAAGATTTATATAAGGAAAGGTCTTACTTGTTCCAAATAGGGTACCGTGAACTAGGCAACGCTGTTGGAAGTCAAGGAAAACCCGTATTTTCACGAGTATTGCCAATGCGGTACCAGTTCAGTACTAAATTCGTTATAAAACCAAACATTTGACATCGCCACTGGCAGGTGTGCCAACTAAACAAAATGATTCTTTTTGCTACTCTACTAACCCTTATATTTATACCATAACATATATTTATTTTTGCTTAACATCCTAATTTTCCGGTACAAGATGTGTAGGAACACTTCATTATAGTAGTCATTAAGAACTGAATGGATTCTTGGATATTTGTAAACCATATAGAAACAATACATAAAACATAGAGAGATTCAATGTATTTATCATCAATTAGGGGAGAGGGGGGTAGTATGGGGCCACTGCCTGTTTCTCGTATCTGCTGACAGGTAACAGCACAGTTCTGTGTTAAGCACGAGGTATTAGCATCAATTAGGGGAGAGGGGGGTAGTATGGGGCCACTGCCTGTTTCTCATATCTGCTGACAGGTAGCAGCACAGTTCTGTGTTAAGCACGAGGTATTAGCATCAATTAGGGGAGAGGGGGGTAGTATGGGGCCACTGCCTGTTTCTCATATCTGCTGACAGGTAGCAGCACAGTTCTGTGTTAAGCACGAGGTATTATCATCAATTAGGGGAGAGGGGGGTAGTATGGGGCCACTGCCTGTTTCTCATATCTGCTGACAGGTAGCAGCACAGTTCTGTGTTAAGCACGAGGTATTAGCATCAATTAGGGGAGAGGGGGGTAGTATGGGGCCACTGCCTGTTTCTCATATCTGCTGACAGGTAGCAGCACAGTTCTGTGTTAAGCACGAGGTATTAGCATCAATTAGGGGAGAGGGGGGTAGTATGGGGCCACTGCCTGTTTCTCATATCTGCTGACAGGTAGCAGCACAGTTCTGTGTTAAGCACGAGGTATTATCATCAATTAGGGGAGAGGGGGGTAGTATGGGGCCACTGCCTGTTTCTCATATCTGCTGACAGGTAGCAGCACAGTTCTGTGTTAAGCACGAGGTATTAGCATCAATTAGGGGAGAGGGGGGTAGTATGGGACCACTGCCTGTTTCTCGTATCTGCTGACAGGTAGCAGCACAGTTCTGTGTTAAGCACGAGGTATTAGCATCAATTAGGGGAGAGGGGGGTAGTATGGGGCCACTGCCTGTTTCTCATATCTGCTGACAGGTAGCAGCACAGTTCTGTGTTAAGCACGAGGTATTAGCATCAATTAGGGGAGAGGGGGGTAGTATGGGGCCACTGCCTGTTTCTCGTATCTGCTGACAGGTAGCAGCACAGTTCTGTGTTAAGCACGAGGTATTAGCATCAATTAGGGGAGAGGGGGGTAGTATGGGACCACTGCCTGTTTCTCGTATCTGCTGACAGGTAGCAGCACAGTTCTGTGTTAAGCACGAGGTATTAGCATCAATTAGGGCAGAGGGGGGTAGTACGGGGCCACTGCCTGTTTCTCGTATCTGCTGACAGGTAGCAGCACAGTTCTGTGTTAAGCACGAGGTATTAGCATCAATTAGGGGAGAGGGGGGTAGTATGGGGCCACTGCCTGTTTCTCATATCTGCTGACAGGTAGCAGCACAGTTCTGTGTTAAGCACGAGGTATTAGCATCAATTAGGGGAGAGGGGGGTAGTATGGGGCCACTGCCTGTTTCTCATATCTGCTGACAGGTAGCAGCACAGTTCTGTGTTAAGCACGAGGTATTAGCATCAATTAGGGGAGAGGGGGGTAGTATGGGGCCACTGCCTGTTTCTCATATCTGCTGACAGGTAGCAGCACAGTTCTGTGTTAAGCACGAGGTATTAGCATCAATTAGGGGAGAGGGGGGTAGTATGGGGCCACTGCCTGTTTCTCGTATCTGCTGACAGGTAGCAGCACAGTTCTGTGTTAAGCACGAGGTATTAGCATCAATTAGGGGAGAGGGGGGTAGTATGGGGCCACTGCCTGTTTCTCGTATCTGCTGACAGGTAGCAGCACAGTTCTGTGTTAAGCACGAGGTATTAGCATCAATTAGGGGAGAGGGGGGTAGTATGGGGCCACTGCCTGTTTCTCATATCTGCTGACAGGTAGCAGCACAGTTCTGTGTTAAGCACGAGGTATTAGCATCATCCCGCCATATGCAGAAAGTTGGTTGACTTCATGGCATCGTGTCGCCTTCTAGTTAGTTATGTTTAGTTTTGAACCTGGAGATCGGTGCTTCGAGTAACTTTGAAAAACTTCCTGTGTTGTCACAGATAAAGATAAAACTGTGAAACTAGAGTTATTATTTAGCTCTCTTTATTCTTATACAAACCTGAAAGTTTTGTTTAGTTTCCATTAACCCGGCTTAGTTGCTGCCATGTTTTTCTTTTCAATGTCGGTCGGGTAGTATGGGCCATGCCAAAACCGGGTAGTATGGGCCATTTGCGTGATTTTTTTTGGTATATATTTTAAACACCACCAGTCAAAAATCACACTTCAGCAATTTTGAAGGCAAACTCAAATCAGGATATTAAAATTATTTTTCAACATGCTATAGCAGAGCTTCAAAATTGGTTTTCAGAAAATGGTTTGTTGCTTAACAATTCCAAAACGCAAATTGTTAAATTTCAAACTGCTCAAAGCAAAGAAACCTTTGAACAAAATATTTATTTTCTAGGCAACTCTTTCTCAGTAAATAACTCAGTTAACTTTTTAGGAGTGGAGGTTGATTATCAATTAAACTGAAAGGCCAATATTAGTAAATTAATTAAAAAACTAAATTCAATCTGTTTTCAAATGATTATTTTATGAGAAGTTGTTGAGACTCAAACAAAGCTGATGTTGTATTATGAGCTTTTCTTTCCAATCATAAGTTACGGGATTGAATTCTGGGGAATCTCAAGTCACTCAAAATTAGTTTTTAAAATGTAAAAAAATACATCAGAATCATTCTCATCAAAAAGGAAAACTTGTAAACCTTTTTAAAGAATTCAGCATTATGACAGTACCCTCATTATATATTTAAAGGTGTCTAATTTTTGTTAAAAATAATCTGGAGAACTTAAAAGAAACACAACATGAACATAATTATAATACTAGATTTTGCAATGATTTCCAGTACCCAAAACACCGTTTGAAACTATTTCAAAAAACTCCTCAGTACTTGGGGAGGAAGTTGTTTAACAAATTACCAGGCAACTTAAAGAGTATAGTAAATAAAAATAGATTTATATCTGAATTTAAAAAATTGCTTCTAAAAAAATATACTACTCAGTGGATGAATTTTTGGAGGGGTGAATGAATTTTATTTACTAGAGTTCATTATAATTATTTGGAAAATGTTGTAATAATTTACTTATTGTTAGATCAGTTTAGTATTATAGAAATTTGACAATGTTATATGTTCTGTGCTGACCTTGCTTGTAAAAGAATGTAACTTATAACAATAAAGATATTCTTATTCAACAAAAATTCACCTGGGACTATGTAAATCAGAAAACTTGATTTTGCAAGTGTTTTAAATGAGTTTTCTCCTTTGCCCTCATGAAGAAAAAGGAGGTTGACAAGTTGAAAGACAAAGGCTGAAATGAGTGAAATTTTTAACTGCAACACCTATTAAAAACATGCTGATTGCTAATAAAAATTAAGAAAAGAACAAATAAGCTTCAGAACAAGTTAGGGGACAAGTAAAGTTTGTGAAAACCCAAGACAAGTTGAAACAAACTAAAAGGAAGAATAAAACAGGAACTAAACCAAAACCTTATACAAAAGTAAACAAAGTTATTGATTACGATAATGCTACACCTGATACATCCAAAGATATAGATTGTGTTGTTAGTGGCGAAAGGCGAAAGTTGTGAAGAAAACTGGACCTAGTGTAAGGCTTGTGAAGGCTAGGCACACAAAGCGGGTATTGACATTATTTTACTACTGTTACTATTGTAAACTGAACAGTTAGTACAAGGATCTAGATTTAAGAAAGTTTATATCTGATATCGTATTTTTCTTGTGATTCAAATATATGTTTTTTATCACAACCAACATTGTTTTCTGATTATTTCCTATGTTTTTTTTGGTGTGGCCCATACTACCCGACGAATATATATTTCTCAGAAATTTCACAAAGAATTGGAGTTGCCATAAGTAATTTCTTAAATTTAGGATAAATGTTTAAATTCGGTACACGTAATGAATAGTGGCTAAATAAATGGGATTACAGTAGAACTCCAATTATCCTAATTAATTGGGGATAGGGCCAATTCGGATATGCAGAAATTCGGATAATCAGGTATACCTCGAGAATTAAGCAAAAAACATCACCATACATAAAAAATCAGAATTCTATCGACAAAGTTATTATAAATGTAGTGAACAGAAAGTGAGCGAACTGTATCAAGAATATACGTCATAAAAATTAAATTACAGGAGTTAAATTGAATGCAGTATATACAGTTGCTCTTTTCAATACATACTGTACGTATTTCACTGTTCAATGTTGGTTATTTCACTTGAACATCTCGAGCAAAGTGAGTTAATCACTTAGCGAAAGGACAACACGTTTACGTTTTGTACTCATTTCGAACGATAATCTCGGTGAAAGAACAGTAGCGACTGATGATAAGCAGGCGGGTAGGGGGTATGACTCATTGTTCCCCGCGAAAATATCGTCCGGAAGGTAACAGCGCAGGCTTTTATTTTAGCGCTCACGGCGCATTATCGCTACACGCGCTCCCGCTGTTATTTTCTTGATTTTTATATTTCTATTATTTCACTCAAAATCGATTCGGATAATTGGATATTCGGATAATTGGGGTTCGGATAATTGGATTTCTACTGTACATGGTTTTAGCAGAATTTTACAAAAAATATAGGTTTTATATACATAATTCCTTAAGGGTACCCGAATCCTTGCAACATGTAGAAGAAAGTTGTTAAACATTACAAACTTTCCAAATTAAGACGTACGAGAGAGAACAAAGTGAATCGCTTCATCGAAAGGCAGGACCAGTAATAAAAGTTACTTTAGGCCCATTCCACTATTGATATTTATATATCAGAAAATGGTTGTTATGTTATTTTTAACTGTGAAATTGCCAAAAATGGTCTGGCTTTTTTAAGACATAATTCAGAGAAATTACCTAGTACTTTTGGGTAGGAAATTTATTCAGTGCCTGACATTAAAAGGGCTAACCCACAATCCTTACTAATATATAAAAATGGGATGGTGTGTGTCTGTCTGTCTGCTGTCTGCTTTTTGTTCCTCAATCACTCAAAACTTCTGAACCGATTGGCGTGAAAATTTACACGAATTTCCCTTATATACCAAATAAACACATAGGCCTATTTTCGTTTTGAAAATCCTATAGGGCTTTGCCCCACGGGAGTTCAAAGTTCCCATGTGTTCCTGATGGACATTCATTTTTGTTTGAGCTGATGAAAATATAAACAGCTGATCTTGATTTGTAGTAGTTCCACAGGCTAACCACGGAATGCAGCACACATAACTGTTGTATTCCCGGGTAAAACCGGGTACAATAGCAGCTATTATCTGTTAAAATAATCAGCATTTTGGAATTTCTTTTCAATTCGCCCTGTACTTTTAACTTTATATACATTTTTCCTGACATTTCCAGGTATATTAAAATCCCGTACTATTTCAGGTTTTCCATGATTTCCAGCTTTGGGAATGGAGAATGGACTCGTTAAAAATAAGACTCACAGCCTAGTCACACTGATAAGTGGTCTAAAGATCAGATTATCTTTATGTCAGGACTGAGTGTCAAGTTATTTTTCAGATATGAAAATATCAGAAATGACATATCAAACATGAAAAACCCATTTTTTTAAATATATGAAACCACATTCAAGACAAAAGCTTCATTTAACCTACAGCCCTATTGCAGTGTGAAGTCACACAGTTGTTTAATACTAGAGTTGTAGTAAGTTTTTTCAGCTACTTTATCCCACTGAAATTTTATAATCCAATTACTTTCCTCACCTTAATAAGTTCACTGTTACTGGCAGGCAAAACATTGGAGCTCAATTATAGAATATTACAAAGTTTTAGGTACAATTTTAAAATCATGATTTTAGTGAGTGTTTTATAAATAAGAGAAAAACTGAAAAAAGGACTCACCAAATGTTCAAGTTCAACAATGCTCCTTGCCCCTACTACACAGCGCTCCAAGTGGGGTGTAAGTTTACCAGACTTGTTGATGGCTTTCAGGATGGATGCTGCTTTCATCTGTATTGACCTGGCAGAATAAATACAAAATTACATAAACCATTTTCACCATTTTTTAAACTATTGAAAGGAACTAATTTGAAAAAAATACTTTTATATATTTAAAAAATTACAGAATTAAGTTCTATTAATTAAATACATCCTAGAGGCGATAGAATTGGTCAACCTCTGTCATGAGTCTCAAACAGTGAGAACTGTATAATTTTTCAAAAACTAATAACGGCTCGGTGTGCATAGAGAAGAAGCCAACGTTAGGTCCCACCTGTAAGGCATGTGAAGCCAACGTTAGGTCCCACCTGTAAGGCATGTGAAGCCAACGTTAGGTCCCACCTGTAAGGCATGTGAAGCCAACGTTAGGTCCCACCTGTAAGGCATGTGAAGCCAACGTTAGGTCCCACCTGTAAGGCATGTGAAGCCAACGTTAGGTCCCGCCTGTAAGGCATGTGAAGCCAACATTAGGTCCCGCCTGTAAGGCATGTGAAGCCAACGTTAGGTCCCGCCTGTAAGGCATGTGAAGCCAACGTTAGGTCCCACCTGTAAGGCATGTGAAGCCAACGTTAGGTCCCACCTGTAAGGCATGTGAAGCCACCCAAACAAGTGTTTTTGGAATGGTGCCAAAATTGAACAAAACTAAGCACTTTGAGACAAGATTGGAGTAGGGATTCCAAAATTAATGTAAATCAAGAAGCTATTAGCAATTCATTCACTGCATTTTTGAAACTCATAATAGCGATGGATTGGAAATTATTATGGATTTATTTGGACTTTACCTATTGCTTCTAGTGTTTAAAAACTACACTATGTTTCAGGAGGTCCTCCCATTATCAAGTGAACCCTCCTTACATCTACATATCAAATTCTTTCACCTAACTACCCTACTTTTTCCTTTTTTCTCTTTTACATTTTACTTACACAAAAAATTAACAAATAAAGATACAAAAAACAAATACAATACACTAACACAACATGTATATACACGAACAAATGGAAAACTGTCAGTACATTACGTGTTCTGCATCCTCCAAGCTGCCCGTAAAATAGAAAAACTACAATCTCAAGTTCTCACACTACCGCATCCCGTACTTGACTAGTGGCTAGCGGTAGTGGAGGGGGAAAAAATGTAGGTTAGTTAGGTGTAATAATTTGATATTTAGATGTAGGTAGACTTTAGGTATATTAAGTATCTATACTTTTAGTATATATACTTAAAGTATATATTAATGTATATATATATATATATATATATATATATATACTTTAGGTATACTGTAGGTATATTAAGATGTAGGTACACTTGATAACAGGAGGAGTTTCCTCACCTCCCAAAACGTAGTGTAGTTTTAAAACACTAGAAGCCCAAATAAATCAATAGTAAAAAATCAATTAAGAAGGGCAAATGCAGCCTTTAAAGAAAGATTTGATGACTCCAAACATCTTTTGATGTGACTGAACATTGTCAGCTTATAATTATGTACTACAGGGGGTTTAACAATCAGTGATTTAAAAAGTTATAATAACCAAATTTATTCCAATTTACTATTGTATTTTAGCATAATTGCTTTAAGAGAAAAAAATAGAAAATACAAACTGTAATAAATATGACACAATTAGTTTAGCTCCTGCAGTTTTTAAGATACACTGTATCAAACACTATAGTAGGGACAAAATCAATCAAAGCTTCAAGGTCAAGCTTTATTTGTGTCATATATTGAAATAATCATATGGTACTGAGGATTATTAACCTGATTATTGTTTACATTTTATGTTTTGTTGATGGTGTGTTTTTTAATTACTTCTTATTGACACATTTGTTTATTGTTTTATTAATTTGTTGAACATATTTTTTGTTTCATTGATGTGGTTTTGTTTTTCAGGACATGATGCATGGAAAATACATTCAAAAGCAATCGAAAAACATAATTTTCAAAATAATAGACGAACAATGCAGACAGCAGAATAAATCGTATGTTTAAATACCCCCGTTGCATCAAATCTGCATACTCAGCGAATTCCAAATGGTACTTCACTAAGTCATGAAGCCACTTACCAACTTTAATCAAAGCATATTAATAAATAAGCGAGATATGACATTAGATTTATTTCCCATAAGAAAAACATTAGGACTGAGTAGGCAGGTTTGCTGAATCAAGGACCACAAATCTGGTTTTGATGCAAATACCAATGGATCACCTCCAGATGAAACAACATACCAAGTTTTATCAATTTATGTTCATAAACATGCAAGATATCACATGTTTATTATTCTCCATAAGAATAACATTATAGCTGCTGAGTACACAGGTTTGCTGCCATGGGGGACCACAAAAAATGAGTTTTGTATGCAAATAGCATTAAAACCCAACCATATAAAGCCACATGCTGTACCAAGTTTCATTAATATATGTTCATTAATAAGCGAGATATACAATTTTACTTATTATCCATAAGATTAACTTTGGACAACGTGCTGTGTTTAGCACTCTCAATATCTCGGTAACCAATTGACGTACAGCGATGATCAAAATACCAAATTGTTTTGCATAGAAACTGCAATATAGAGTTCAGCATTTTGCGCTCTTTATTACTGTCACCCGTTTTATAATCACATGTGAGGTTATGTTGCGTTTTTGTGTTGTGTGTTATTGTGTTACGACAGTCAATAAACTTTGTGTTTGCCTATATATTCTGTTTTAAAGTCTTTCCAGGCAATTTGTAGCATCAGTATTGCAGGCACTAGTGTCCTGATCTATATTTTTGTGAAGTTATAGTAACTTCAGATTATCCATATTTTTGGCTATCCGGATCAATATTCCGCCACATTAGTCCGGATAATCCAAGGTTTACGGTACTGTAATATCTTTGTTGCCATAAGTGTGTAATAATTACATTGCATGACAAAAGTTAACAAATATTTTATGAAGATATAAAATATGCAAGTACAAGTCAGAAGTAAGTTCAATACCAGTGGATTGCGGGCAAAGTTGGGAAAATAGGATTTTTAATTTTGATAAATTTCAACTAAGCAAACACATTATCCAATGCCATTGACTGAAAACCGCCAATAAATTTCAATCTCTTTTTTAATTTACTTATTATTTCTAACAAATCTTGATAATAGCTTGAGGCAGTATTGCTCAATCAAGACTAGGTAAAATATGTTACCATCTACCTAGAAGAGGAGGAAGAAAGATAACTACATAGATTAAAAAAAACTAACTTTATAAATCCAATGATTCTTTTACTTTCTCCCTCTATACATAGTATATGGAGAAAGTATTGTTTTCGTCAAAATTTTTGAATTTGAGTTGTTAGTGGAAATATTCGTTTTGGTGCTCCCTGAACCCAAAAAAGTGGTTTTTACGTGATGTCTGTCTGTCTGTGTGTGTGTGTGTGTGTGTGTGTGTGTGTGTGTGTCTCTGTGGATGTGTACAGAGCTAGAGCCCTAACTAATGGGCCGATTTTGATGAAATTTGGTATGTAGGTACTAATCCACGATATCTCCAAGCGTTTTTTCTATTTTTTTGAATTATTGATTTTTAAGGGTAATTATCCCCCAAAAAACATGAAAAATCAAAATTTCTCAAAAACGGCTCTAACGATTTTGATTCAACTTTAGTCGTTTGTAGAACTTTAGTTTTACAACAAAATGACACCACCCGCATTCCTGTAAAAATTCGGGTTCAGAAATTACAGGACTTAAAACATCCAAAATTCAGTTTTTTGGATTTTTCATAAAAAGACATAAATATAAAAAATATTACTATTCACCATTAAAAATAGCTCAAAAAACTACATAATTTAGTATTTTGAATTACTATTCTACGATTACTGGTTTCGGAGAAAATTGAAATTTTCATTTAGCGGTAAACGCAGTACGTTGTCCAATGTTATTCTTATGGGGAATACAAAAATTACTATTTCTCTCTTATTTACTGATCAATTTCATTTAAACTTGATATGCTTGTCAATTTAGCATTGAGCAACAGAGTTAATTCGAAATATGTTGCCCCTTAATAACCCTGGGGGGGGGGAATAGGGGGCATTTCCCCTCTTAAAACCACGAGTGTAGCAATGGATTCTCTAGTGCCTCCAAAGCAGGGATTTGGGTGGATGTTTTTTAAAACAACTTCTTGTGTACAGGATTTTCTGTACATTCGACCGTACTTTGTATTCTATATTTAGTAAATAAAAAGTAATTTATTCATTAAAGTTGGGCTAAAAGGGAGAAAGTATGTGTCAGTTTCCTGATACCGTTTATTATACATTTAACACCTAAATGAATTCAGGCACAAAAGTATTATAGAAAGGTGAAGCGAATTATCTTTATTTTTGAGTGACAGAAGAAAAAGAGAAACGCATAAATAAGGTGTTCTATAGTTGAAAAATATTGGATAAACATCAACCTAAAACCTAACGATTATGTTCGTGATTACAATATTTTAATATTTCGTTCTAACTTCTCATCATACATTTTACCATTATTTCATGTGAAAAATTCCCCTAAAAGTTAAGAGACTCGTTGCCTACCAATCTACCATCCTGTATTTTGTTTAACTGTGGCATTTCAATCTTTCGCAGATGTTTGTAATTACCATTGCTCTCCCAAAGTATTCAACATCTGCACTGTATATTACATAATAAATTTTGTTTGTGAACATTAAACATCTGGCCGACAATGAATCTTTACTCAACAGTAACTAAAACAGCTGAGATATAGAGTAAATTTGTACCTATAGAAATTAAACTTAGAAATCGGCTCAACTGTGAGGATTTATAAATGTATTAAATATTAATATTTACTATGCAATATTACAAATTGGCTCCACGTGAGGCATTATTATAAAAATAAAAATATGATTATTTAATCATTAGTAAGTTATATAAAATAGTAAAAATAGTTTCTGACCTAATGGCTTGATTTCACAGAAATGGAATAAATCTTGCCATAATCAAATCAAATAAACAAACTATATCAACATTTGCATCTGGCACATTACAGTAGACGCTCTTTTATCCGGCATGTTCGGGACCACGCCCATGCCGGTAAATCGATTTTTCCGGATAATAGAACTTATTAGTTATTAATGGGAATACTGTAATCTGAGAGTCTCGCTACAGTAATGAGCGGTGGTTGCGTGCATTGGTTGACCTTGGCACTGCTCCGGAACACCTGCATTTGTGGACGGATAGACAGACAGACAGACAGACGGGCGGACAGACCGCCGGGCGGAAGTTGGCGTCTAAAAATAGGTTGAATACAGTAGTGTACTGAGCAAAGGTTACGAACATCACTGAACGTTACTGCTTGAGACGTAAACAAACAACAGGTGACTAAGAAAAAGGCAGGAACAGTCCAGCGCAGTCGCAGTACGAAACGGAAACGACCGAAAATACCTGGAAAAACCCGGGTCGCCTGGTGCCGGTTAATAGAATGTGCCGGTTCATAGAATGCCGGATAAAAGAGCGTCTACTGTAATGTAAAGTTGAAAGGGGGGGCTCTAGTTACAAAAAAATTTGCATTTCTACCTGTGTCTCCCATAAGACCGATGTTAATTTTCAAATTCCTTTTCTCCTCAACGGGTTATCTGAAATTGTTGATTTATGGCTCATTTTAAAGAGCAAAAAAATACCTGCTATTTCAGTGAGCAGAATACCGATGTCACAAATAGTTAATCCGTAAAAAAATTCGCAGATATTGAATATTTTGGAATTTAATTGAAGGATTATTATTTGTGATGTCAAAATTCTGCTCACTGAAATCGCTAGGTAATTTGTTGCTCTAAAAAAGGAGCCATGTCAACGAATTTGGATAACAGGTTGAGGAGGTACGGACTTTGAAAGTTAACATCCGTCTTAGGGGAGAAGCAGGTAGAGCCAGTGACCGCAGCCCCCCTCTCAAAAATCCTACTTAGGCCTAGTTACTTAGTTGTGCATTAGAAACACTTGTATCTTGTGAATCCACAAAAATAGTATATTTCACTACTAGTCACGAAAGTGACCTGTTACGGGCAAGATAGCAATTAATGCGCGAAGCGAAGCCGAGCGTGGAAAATACTATTGAGCCCCGAAATAAGACTTTTGTGGCGAGTAGTGAACGATACTTTTCATCACGATGCAAATAAACACATTAAACTTAAACAAAAATGATCTGATATTTCATAGTGTAGTAGTTTTGTATAAGTAAACACCAACACGGTTTTACAATTCATTTTAGTGTTAAAGTCAGCTGTTTGAACACAGAATCGTCAAAAATAACGAAATCACAGTGGTGCTCCTGTTGAATAAAACGGGAACTTCATTTGTTTAGGACAGGAAAAGTTTTGCTTGGGACAGGAAAAGTAATGTTTAGGACAGGCAAAGTCAGCTGGTCATTTTTTTGTTTTGTTGCAAGGAAATCGATAATTTTCATAAACCTCAGCTGTATGGTTATGGGCTATTTTCGAATACAGAGTGATGAAAATGTAAAAAGTTACAGAACTATCAGATGTGGAACTCACAGAAAGTTCACTTTTTTGTTCTTTGAACCTGTTAACTTTGACCCGCACAGTGCACTTAAAAATTTTATTTTTGTTTACCTTTTCCTCTAACTCAAGTAAAAACCAGTGTAATCTCTAGGAATATCTATGAGCTGAAAAACATCTAGCTTAGATGGAATTCAATCCTGTCATATGGACACTTTAGCCTGGCTAGGAGGAGCATGGAAATTTTAATCATTCAGAATATCAGACCAGTTGAAGGATACATCTAAGGCAAAATAGAGGATAGTTATTTTCATTACCCCTTATACACTGCCAGTAGCAAAACTGTTGGCAATAATACTTCAAAGTATATGTTCTGAGGTTCTGTATTGGCAAATGTACGCTTATGTTAGAGCTCAAAGGGCTTATAATTTATACAAAAGTGCGTTTAGCCTTTAAAACATCAAATCAATGATTGTTTGGAAAAAAATAACTCTCCACAAGGAGAATATTCTTAACAAAGTAATTTAAGATGTTAGCAAACACAAAGATAATTTTATGTTTCCACTTATAAGTATACAATGAAGTGATAAAGTTAACACCAAGTAATGATCACCATGAACATAAATGTGATAGTTAAAAATTGTTTTCATTAAAAATAACTCTTACTTGATGGTTTCAAAAGCTTCCTTGGCTTTTCGCAGGTCTTCAGGACTCATGTCTCCGGTGAGCTCGCGTCGGTATCTGGCAATGAAAGGGATCGTGTTCTCGTTCTCAAAAAGCTTTACGATGTTTTCTGCGATTTGTCGATCTACTTGTATCATTTCTGAAAGCAGCTCGCTTTGTTGCCATGCTGGTTTTGGAACCTACAAATTATAACCTAAGATGAAAAGTGATCTCAGTTGTCAAGCAGGATGAAATAAAAAAACATGACCTTATTGAGTGTCTAATGATTAAAAAGTTACAACTATGTTCTTATAACTTGTTAACAATTTTCTTTCATACGATTAGCCCACATTACACAAATGACATGTAGTTTTCGTCAGGCGCTCTCTGTGTTTCAGTAAAATTGATGTCGTTTATGGTTTATGAAGTAGTGGAGGGACAGGAGAGTCTCAGTTCACTGCGCCTGCTTTGATAGTGCAGACGTCACTTTGCCTCGTTTGTGTCTCGAATGACTCATGCCCACCTCCAGCAAATCCAGACCAGCCGTCCGTCCACCACATTAGTCCGCATTTATAAGAGTCTACTGTATATATTATCATATAAGATTGGCATTCTCCAGTAATATTTACATTTAGAACACAAATGGCACGATTCAGGGATGTCTTTTGGCCACTGACGGAAAAATGTAGAGGGAAAGATACCCCCAAAATAGTCCGTACTTACTCTGACATTGGACCAATTGTTGGTTTTGTTCTGCTTTTTATTTCAAGATTTTACCACAGCTGATCATTATATGACATTAATTAGTGCAATTAATTAATAGCTTCTTGGTTGGCTGTTTAATTAACAGTGGTTCCCTGCACCTTCTTGTGTCCTGCCCCATCAAGTCATCACCTTATAGAAAAAACTTACATTTTTCTTCTGTCTAGGAAAGAAAATCATTAAATCAAACAATTTACTCACACAAAGAAATTACATAAAGTGCTTACAGCAGTAACTGGTGTCTTGTCATTAGAAATTACAACAAAATGTAATTCAAATATATTTTAGGTCAAAGATGCAATGTGTAAATATTAAATAACTTACATGGTATTTTTACATTCTAAGGGTACGTGCACACCGGAGCCGGGATTGGACCCGGGTTGGTACCTGGGATAGTAGCTTTGATCCTGGATCTGACCCTAGATCTATGCCGGTATACAAGCAGGGATAGCAGCCGATATACTCACCTGTTATAATTTTAGTCAGCTGTTTGGAAATATTTGTTTAAAATCAAATACAAATAAGTAAACTCATTGGTTTTAAATCATGTTTTGAACTATCCACATATTTAAAAAAATTCCTGCTTTTTGTTCACCCACTTCGTGAAGTTAATACTTAACCGATTTTTATTTTTTTAAATTTAAAATATAATTTCACATTTTAAGTTATTGTCGAGCCATAATTTCAATTTAGTTCCCATGTTATTCATATGGAGGAGAGTTTTATTTGGTTTATGACATGTTTTTCTTGATTCAATAAATAGCTATTACAAGGATCATATCAGCAAAATATTGCGGGAAGCAGCTCGTTTTGCATTAATTGTAAACGTTGTTAAATGTATTGTAATCTTTCTATTTAGTAATTTGTTCTTTAATAAATAAAAAAGAATCGAATCTTGTAATGAAGACGAGCTAATTTCAATATAAAGATTTTAACAACTGATAACAATTATTTTTTGATCAACATGAAAAGTAAGTGTGGCGGCGAAACTACGTACCGTACTTTTTATGCAAATTAGGTTCTGGAAAGTAAACACCTGTTGTAGATCACTGAATTTATTGTCAATTGGCAAATCAAAAGGTGAAACAATATCTAAAACTGGACGTACATAAATGAACCGAATCTTAATGAAATAAATCTAGTCTGAAAATGAATCTAATCGTGAGCCTCCGAGATGTCACAAGGTTGTAGTTAGACGGACGACTGAAGGGTTGAGGGCGAGGGCCTAAACAATAACCCCCTCCAACACCCCCGCAATCGGCGTCAACAGTAAGTTATGATTTCTGGTAAGATATGTTGGGCGGTTTTTACCTAGTTTATCCTTGGTTTATGAGTAGGCTACTCACCATAAAATAAATTTATAACATAATAATGAGATTATGTAAAATGTATTCGCCTGATAAAGGCCTAAAAACCTATACGCAGTTTTCACATAGAAAAATATGTTTAACTCCAAAGAAAATATGTTAAAAATATGTTTAAATATGTCACGTTTAAAACGGTAACTTAAGTTGTAACCTTCAAATAGGCATTTATTTAAGAAATAAAGTAAAATAACAACAAATATTTACAGCTATACGATTAATAACATTTATATTATTTCCACATAAACTTTACTTCCGTCGCAAGTAAATCACCAATTTACATAAAACATTAAATTATAATTACAAAACGTATACATAAGCTATGCTCTATTCAAGTTGTTGTACTATTCTCGATCAAAGTACAATAATCAGTTAAAACTCTGTCTTTACAACATTCCATTAATGTAGGCTGTAAGTGTGATTGCAAATCCATTATTCAGTAAATACTTCAATGTAAATAGAAAAGAGTATTTAAGTCTACATGGTTCTAAACACATGATTCGATTTTTGTTTAATCAGATGATAAATGACCATAGCAACCTTGTTTGTTTACATCCAGAAACAATCCTGGATCTGATCCTAGATCTGAACCTTGCTCACTGCTTCTATCCCGGCTACCATCCTAGTTCCGAGCTTCTGATTGGCTGAAATAAACCGTCTTGAATGCCTTGATGCGAGTATGCTTGTATCCCGGCTCCGGTGTACACTTACCCTAAGGGTTGTGTCAGTTAAAAATTCAATATTTTCTTTATATTAAAGTAGAACATATGATCAACTAAAAAACGACTTTATGTGGCTGTATTGCTTAATTTTATAAGCCTGCCAAAAAAAACACGCAATATAATACAGGAATTTCATTTGTACTCAACCATGGAACATGAAACAAAACGTGTAATAAATTTAGGTATTCAGATAGAGAGACTTGCAATTCAAACATCTGTTTAAAAGCCTTGACTAGTCTTAGAATTCATTTTCATTCCGAAACGAGAATACAAAAGTATATGTACTTAAACATAAACATTTGGGGTTTGTAATCTACTATATAACAAAAAATTGAATTACGTTAAGCACCATGATATAAGTTAAGCAATAAAACACTTGTTTTCTACCAGTCTGTGGCGCAGATTAAACACCTAATGAGTTACGTAAAACTGCATTTAATTACTTACTGGATTACACTCTGGTAATGAAACCACGTTTAACATGATTGAGACATGTAGCCCTAAACAACAACAATTCCAAAATATTTCATCCCCCACTTTCTAAAGCTTTGAAATAAGGGGAATTTAATAAAAATATATGTAATCGACACTCTGTGTCAGCCACTTAAATAAATTCAATCAGACCTTCCTAGAACTTCATTTAAGCAAGATTAGAAGAGAGCCTTTTTCCGTTTTACTTCCCAAACTAAATCTTTCACTAGCATCAGTAATCGCCCCTCTTTTGTTTATGCTCAAAATCTTTGGAATCTCAGGAAATGATTTGTGCTACTAATATTGGTATAACTGGCGTTTGGACAACTCAAGACTTCCACATGGAACTTACCATCTGTCCTCGGAGTCTTATTATTTACGAGTATATGCTGAAGCACAGCTAAAACATAAATTGCTGACATTAATCTGTTCAAAACAGACAACCAATTTAAACGTTTTCTATAAAAATTCCTTTCCCACACCAGTCCTAGATCTGATTTTAAACATGTAGGGAAAGTACATGAACCAATCGACCTTTTTTAGTATGTAAATTTAGGGCCAAGAAGTTACTTAATATCACTTATTATTACTTTTACATTCAAATACTATGTTAATATCATACTTTTTCAAGCACTCAGTTTAACAGAATAATTTAGTTTTGTATATAAATTGTATTTTCACATAAAACTACATAAATAAATAAAATCAGTTTTTAACTTGAAATTTTAATTTAAAGTTAATTATGTAGTTATTTTTGCTATCCCTAAAACAGTCTTTATATCACCTAAAATAATGACACTATAGAAAACAACATACAAGCATACATTGGCAATATTCATCAGTTGAGAGGCAGTAAGTAATTTATATTCAATTTCTTCGTATTTGTCTTTAGAACAACAGACTCTTTCAGTAACTTAGAAAATAACTCTACTGTCCTTTCACGTGTTTAGAAGGCAACAGCTACTATAGAATTGAACCAGCCAGATGAACTGTGTGTTGAACAGGGCTGTCTGGTCCCAAGTAAAATCTGCTAGTATATCGTAAGTATATTCTGCTGATCCCAAGTATACTACTGAGGAGCACTGGGATCAGAGTGGCTTAGCAACGATGTTGATATTCGGCTTGACATTATGAGAATGCAGGGAACATAGAATATAGCTGGATTGATGAAGTGATGAGCTTTTTAAGTGTTTCAGTTGATGTTTTTCTGTAATTTACAGCCAGCTGGTGCGTAAAACACCTGAATGACGTTGAGAGCTGATTAGACTGCACTCAAGGTAACAAAGGTAACGGGAGACAGGGACTTAACCTTGTCCCAGGGCTAAGCAGATTGCAGAAACTAGGCTGCTGGAAACTTCTTCTAAAACGGTTTATGTATTGTGCATCATGCAAGTTCTATTTTTTGAGGGTATTGACCAAACCTTTTGGAAACGCACTTTTACTTCATCTAAAATTAGTCCATTCTTAGTAAAATTTTTGGAACATTTTAACCTTCTTTCAGGTGATTACATAATGTCTGAATTAAGTTACATCTCAATATCTCAGTAAGTCGCCGAAGCAACTAGAGCGTATTTTAAGGCGAATATGAACGAATGATGAATGTAGAATAGGTGAGGTGCCTTTTGAAGCCTTGCTACTGACTAAGACTGGCTGATTTAATAGCCATAATTTAATAGACCAATGATAAATGGCAGCTGGATCCACTTTCGAACCTTCACAAAATGTTCCCATGTCGATGGCTTTATAGTTAATCTTAATTAAGACACTATAAAAAAATGGCTATGCTGCATCAAAGGGAGAGCTTAGTTTCACAATTCCAAATCGCCTGATTAACCCAGCATATTTCTTCCACTTGTCTGTAGAGGGTCACACAGATTGGGATCGGTGATAATCTCAGCTCCGCAGTAGACTGCACCCGTTGGGCAGTTTCTTTTTTGTCTGACTGCTGTTGTTGCCTCTCGGAACTATCTTCAAGCTGTTTGATTCTGTATTTTCAATAATATTTCAAAAACACTTTGTTTCCTATTTTGTAATGTGTGTTGTGGCAAAAGAAAACCAATTATGGCAAATTACGTCCCACTAATTCCAACTTAGGGTTTTTACGGATTCAAATATATCAAAATTGTAATTTCTGCAACAATGTAAAAATCACAAAAACAACATTTCTGCATAAGAAATTGAAAGACGGGTCAGGTAGCTGAATAAGTTAGTAACTAAGAAAATAATCCATGTCACATTGGTGACGATTATTCCTCATGTTCTTTTTCTGGCATTCTTTTGAATATTTTCAGACACCAAGCAATTCGTTGACTTAAAATGTTGGGCTTGAAGATTAATATGCTGGAGAGTTTACCCTTTTACTGGCAAAAGAAATATTTTTCTTGGAAGTTTCCTTTTCACTCATAAAAATTTGGTAGCTTATTGAAAAGGCCAATTAATAATACAACTACAGATGGAAAAACAAAGTCACTTAGTTTATAAGACGGTCCTGCTGGAAAACCAAACAGCAACTCACAAATGTATAGTGCAATAATTTCCACACTACTTTTTTCAAGAACTTCTTTAAGAATTCAGAATAAACAACTATGTTGTAGCATAAACATAAAAACATGGACATTTTTTTCTCAGAATTATTCACAACTACTTTTTTAGTTTGCTCATGTTTAACTCTCTGTAATGAAGCACAAAGTATGGCTTACAAGAATATAAAAATACATTTTTTGTCATACTTCTTCATACAGCTGTTTCCAATAAAGCATTGAGATGTAAAGTTGTTCTTTTTATTCCTTGGATAAAAAGTATTGTTTTGATGATCTTTTTACACCCTAGGACAAAAAACGTCATTTGATGGCACTTTTTGCCTGAAGTCATCAGCTGTTAAATATGAATTGAACGAATTATTTGATTTGTAAACAATGAAAACTTGTGTAACAGCTGTGTTTTAAGAGTATCAAACTAAGATGAAAGTTAAGATACTTATTAGGATGAAAGCAAACTCTTAATGGTAAAAAAGTAAACAAAATTAAGTTTTTGTGAAATTGTTATCTTAATTATGTTTGCAGTATGAAAAAATATAGCTTAAAAAAAATAAGGTTACATAACTTGTCGTTTCCAATCCACTAGTTTATAAGATTACGGGTTTTGGGACTAGTTGTCCCATTATCACATCTTGATGTATCACAGAAGAAAATACTGTCATCATCTTGAGTTTAAAACATTTCAAACTAGTAATCTTATAAACTAGTGGATTGATGACAACAAGGTATGTAACCTTATTTTTTAAGTCATACAATCAATGAAGGAGGCAAATAGCATGAATAAAAAAAATATAGTTCATAACTAGGACCAAAAGTGGTTTTTCGATCCACGCTCATTTTCCATCCTCAACCGCTAGACTAGAGCTCGTTTGAAAAGCTACACTTTTGGTCCAAGTGATAGAATATATCCAGCAATGCAGGGAATTCCTTAATTTTACTTGTATTTTGCTTATTTTGAACAACTTTTTTATTTTGAAGACATAAAATGGAGTACTATAAAGGCAAGATATAATTGTAGAAAGCAATTTTAGAACTGTATTGGTTCTAGATACTCAACCAAACATATAAAATATGTTAAAGAATGAGCAAAACCAGGATTTAATCATCTTTAAGCTTACTCGCAAAATGTACTAAATGGTTTCAATTATCCTTCTCACCCAGCTACCTTTCAACCGGTCACTGTCAGCCGGATATCACATTGCTCCTAACCCCAATTTAATACATTTCTTATTAAATTTAAATCAACAAAGAAAGGTCCTAAAATTGTACTGCCAAAATTGTCTTACTGTCTTAATTGTCTTACTGTATTTAAATAGACATTTTTTATTTACAAAATTACTAATTTTAAGTTTAATGCTTTTTCTTCATATTATAATTCCTTCAATGACTTATTCTTTAAACAAGCACATTCAATTTGGAATACATTTGAATAATAATCCATGTAAATGCATTGAAAATTTTACAAGACTTATTAGAAGGATTTGATACTAAATTCAATATAAAATAGAACCCTTGCGGATTCTCAGAAATGTTACATTAAATTAAACAATTTTTCTATAGGGTATTATTTTTTAATTATTTTTGCAACAGATTAAAAAGCACAATTATGAAACCAGTGAAAGGAGTATTAATAGGATTCCCAAAAATATTGTTAAGTGACCAAGATTTGTTTGAAGACATGAAAATCACAAACTGTAATATTATGAACTACGAGAATGTGTCCAGAAAAATTAAGGAAAATAACAACAAACCTTTGTGGTGTACAATGTTTTAATAAATCTTCTTCTTTTATAAAATTTTCAAGCACAAGCATCTATTGACATTTCACTAACTAATTACACCTACTTACCAATTAAACTAGTGGAAGCGGTTCAAACAAAATAAAACTTAAACTCGACATTATGTAAAAATAGTATATTATCTTTTGAGAGAACTAACTTTTCTCCTAGATGTTTTAACATCAACATTATGCACTGGAATCAAATTTCATTCTACCATTTGTTTTTGTTTTAAAAAGGGTTACAAATATTTTAAGGCTTATACACTGAGAGTATTGTTTAAAGGAAAATTGTAAGCTAAATTAGAGTGTACTGAATTTAAATGTTACACATATAAAATATATACATATTTGTACTACAGTAAACAGAAATATAAGAAGCTGAAAAGTCATCACAATTCAGTTATTCCCATCAGTTGGTATGGTCAGTTTAGTAGTCTATTCAAATTTAAATTGCTCAAATAATAACCTAGTTATTCGACATGCAACTTAACTGCAGGAAAACTAAACAAACAACACTCTTTTGCTACACTGATATATAAAATATATAAATCAACAAGTAACATTAACAGTCTATAAATAAAATTAAAAAAAAAAACTTTGTACAATTGACACAAATAAAAATGACATCCTGCGATACAAGAATAATATTTCAATAAAAACTCTGAAAATAAATATTCTTCCTTCAACTTCAGGTAAAAAGAGTGATTGATAAATGTTTTGGATATTTTTTTTTGTTTATAACATTTTCTTAAATCATCAAACTATACATCCAATAAGTAATTTTTGTGATGTTCAATATCAATTCAACTTGCCTGAAATGAAAATTTTAATTACAGTTAAAAGTTAAGAGATAAGAAACTCCAAAATCATACTTTTGTAAGGCGAATCCCGCTGCATAATGTATAATGTTTGACACATAAAACCTTTAAACGCCATGTATCTAAAAATATGTGTAGTAAACAACTTAAATATTGTGTAACTTTAAACTATATAAGTTTTCCAAGTTTAAAGTGGCAGTGATTTAGTTTAGGGTACAGTATGCAGAATAGGCATAGCCCACTACAAATAAAACATTTTACCGTACATAAGTGAAACCTTTTTGGCAAGAGATTAAAAAACTGAGTACCCATATAATTTTTGAACCACAACACAGCTCTATTTTATAAATGTTAAAGTAGTACTTTAACACGCTCACTGCGGCTGGCCTCAGATGATGCCAGTGTCAGACAATGGCGCACGTGTGAGTAGTGAGTATAAATTTAAGCCACTACACCACTGTTGTCTGAATGCCTTAGTCAGCTCCTAGCAGTTGAGCTCAAATGTTCTCGTTGTGCACACAATATGGAGGAAAATTTTTAATTTGATTTCGCGATGTTAGTTTTTAGATAGCAACTTTTTTATTGAAAAAAGTATCTAATAATTGTTGCGTAGTAGTGTTCTTAAAGTCAGTATATGGCAGCTCTGTGACTGGGGGAAGAGAGAGGTTATGCCGGTGTGTACTGTGGCTAATGTTGTTGTGCTTTTCTGTGGTGCAGTTGGTACAAAATTTCTTACAATTTCCCGGCCGTAGCGGGTCTTCCCCCAGCAGTCCCAACTCAGTCCCTCAAAATGGCTCAATATTACTCAAAACTAGTTATCTACTACTAGGCCTATCTGGATTGTGCTGTTGCACAGTACAGCAAGGATAATTTAAAATGTGGCCATGCCCATCGAATCAGTTCCCAGATGGGGGAACACTGGCCCTCACAGTACCGTAGTGAACGTGTTAATTTTTAAAATTCTTAATTTTGGATTCACATTTGAATCTAAACCCTTAGATCTAAAAGTAGGTAAGTTTGTTATACAAGGCCTAACATATACTTCTATAAATTACTTTGAACCTAAATTTTGCGGGGAACATAACTAATTACTTCCACACAAAAACTGTTTCAGCTGCCATAGATCAAAACACTACTTAGAATGACTGGCTGAGAGTTGCTCACAGATAAATAATATTTTTTCACTTTTGATTCCATTTTCGGGAAGGAGAGAGGACCGACAGTGGTTAAATAAGGTCATGACACAGACTGGTAGCTGAATAGACAAATTTATAATTTTAATTATTCAATATATGGACTTCCGATATCTAATCATTTTACTGGTAACTCTTTTTTAATGAAATGTCAAAATTCCTCATTTAAAAGTTTGTTTCTGAGGAATACTGTCCAAATTTGTCAGCAACGTCAAGGACCACAAATGACAGTGTCAACAAATATCACACCTAATTAGACTAAATAGTAGCCTATTCATTTAAAATGCATACCTAAATTATGTCACATTTTCATTTACATTTAACACATTAGAAACCATACTTGGACAAATTCAAGACCTTTTAATGAGTTGTGACTAAAATGTAAAACGACATAAAAAAGCATTGCATTGCTCTCAACCTAGGTAAAATCAATTTCTCTTGGCGGAACAATTATCTTAAGTCAATACTTCTCAGAAATTGAGATGACAATCATATTTTCCTCTGCTAGTAAAAATCATAGAGCAACTATATCTAAAGTAGGTGTTCTTAGAATCATATCATCCGCACGCACAGTATTTAATACCTTTCAGAGGCCTAACATTTCTAAAAAATAAGTGGCGATCTTTAGGATGGGATTAATTATTTTGGTATTTACGAGCACATTCAGCTGACTAATTGTAAACAGTTTTTGTCTCAAAAGGTTTTGGGTTAAAACATTTATGGCTGGTAAATTTGTCCCCTTTCCAACAATTGTCATATTATAGAAATAGTGTAATATTAGAGATCAAAGAAAAGTAAGATGTGTTTAATAATGGCAGTGACATTCCAGTATCAATTCTAAAGGTTATTTATTTGCTGTTAAACTACAGTGGAACAAAAAGTAGGCTATCTTTAATTAATTTGAGATTATACCAAACAATGGGTGTTAAAATATCGTTTACTGAACACAAACTGTAAATTAGCTCAGAAAACAAGACACTTTGATGGGAAGATGAAAAACTGCATTCCATTGCATCCCTTGTAAAAAGTAAATGAATCCGAGTAGGACATTTTTGATATTTCTAATTTGTTTTCTGCTACAAGTGGTGATGGGGACTCGTATGGATGGAATGTGGATAGCTCAAATTCAACTGTAGCAGTACTTAGATAAATTTTCACAGATTGAAGTCACCTATATAAGTATTATTGTACTTTCGTGGGCAGTAATAATACTTAAATACTAAACACCTTTTAGCCACACATTACAGATTATTAGCAAACCACATAAAAACTATTGAGTTATCAAAATTATCTTATTTTATAATTCAGCTTCTTTTAGACCTACCAATTTTTTTACTAAATAATAACATTTATAATAATGAGTAATATTAATTTGACATTTGCAAACACCATAAACACACATTTACATTCTTTCACCACTTTTATTACCACGATATTAATAATAATTTTGTCAAGCCAAATTTGTTTTACCAGGACTAAGTAAAATGAGTACATAAAGATTAACAATAATTAAACACTAATGAGCTATTTTTTCATTGAAGTTTAACTTTGTGCTTCATTACAGGTAGTAGATATGATTATGTAAAATAAAAATAAAATATTAACTAAAGCAACACATCTTTAAACAATTAACTAAGTAATACTATTCTTTCAACTAGATTTTTAGCTACTCTGTAAAAAAAATTGGTTATCTGAGTACATACTTCAAGACTGCATAAATTAGATTTGAATTTCATAATGAAGCATACTATTTTTAACTGTGACCAAATCATTTACATAAGTGTGGTTTTATAAGTTGTTATGATTCTATATACGATTTTGTACCAAACACGAAATATTTCATTACAGCAATTCACTGTAGATTCTACTTCCATAGCTAACAAAAAGAATCAGCAAAGAACCGAGTAGTATATTTGTTAAACAATATATTTACTCGGCCACAGATAGCCTACAAATAAGAAAGAAGAGATAACAGAGAATGATAATGTGAGTTATTACCTAACAAATATAATTATTTGTAACTACTTAAATACGTATTTAAATCCTGAGTTGTGAGGAATATTTCAATTAGGAATACTGTTTCTAAACAATGTTAATTTTACGATTTCTTACAAAACTAAGTTATTTCCTAATCTTTTCAAATTTGTACAGTCACGAATAGAATAACTGACCTGAGGACAATTGTGTCAACAGTTCAATTAAAGAATGACTAACATTACTAGGAAATAATGTTTATAGGTAATCTGTTCCAGGATATTTAATTACGATGAACTTACACTGTACTCGACTGATGCAGGGTTGCTTTCTTCTGCCGTGTCGTTCTCTCCGTCTGCCTCCCCATCAACTTCTTCTTCAGTCTCCTTTTCTGTGGGTTCCGGATCGTTCGACGGCTCATCTGAAGCATCGTTTGAATTTTCCTCTTTAACTTCTTCTTTAGCTTTCTTCCCTCTTGCCTTTCTTGGTTTCTTCTCCCCCTTTTCCTTCTTAGGCTTAGGTTCTCTCTTAGCCTTAGTTTTTGGTTCTTTCGGCTTTCTCTGTTTTTTGGGTGACTTTTCTGTTTTCACTTTCTTTTTAGGAGAAGCAGCCTTCCCTTTTTTTGGGTCCCAGTCATCCTCACTCTCCGAATCCTTTTTCCGCTTCTTTGTATAGTAACCAAAACCGTCTAAAGAATCTTCACTGTCAGAAAACATCACAGGAACTGAAAAAAGACGAATTTATGATAAGTATTAAATTCAAATTGTAAAAAATACTAAGACTACAGTAGAAATCCAATTATCCGAACCCCAATTATCCGAATATCCAATTATCCGAATCGATTTTGAGTGAAATAATAGAAATATAAAAATCAAGAAAATAACAGTGGGAGCGCGTGTAGCGATAATGCGCCGTGAGCGCTAAAATAAAAGCCCGCGCTGTTACCTTCCGGACGATATTTTCGCAGGGAACAATGAGTCATACCCCCTTCCCGCCCTGCTCATCATCAGTCGCTACTGTTCTTTCACCGAGATTATCGTTCGAAATGAGTACAAAACGTAAACGTGTTGTCCTTTCGCTAAGTGATAAACTCACTTTGCTCGAGATGTTCAAGTGAAATAACCAACATTGAACAGTGAAATACGTACAGTATGTATTGAAAAGAGCAACTTCAATACTGTATTCAATTTAACTCCTGTAATTTAATTTTTATGATGTATATTCTTGATACAGTTCACTCACTTTCTGTTCACTACATTTATAATAACTTTGTCGATAAAATTCTGATTTTTTATGTATGGTGATGTTTTTTGCTTAATTCCCGAGGTATACCTGATTATCCGAATTTCTGCATATGCGAATTGGCCCGATCCCCAATTAATTCGGATAATTGGAGTTCTACTGTATTGATATATATTTGTATTTTTGTAGGACAATGTAAAATTGTTGATCAATAAAATAATACTTCTTAAAATAATATTACATTACAGTTTTAAAATTTTGTTCTTTGCAGTTTCCGAGCAGCTTTCGAAATCATAATTTGATACAAGGGGAGCAGGAGATTTAATATTGTTGAAATATGATCCCTATAAACCCAAAGGGATGTATCAGAATGTACTACACTTCTAAATTTTCCTTTTTAATTTACATTGGAGAGAGATAAGTTTGTTGTTATGTAACTTAATACCTTATGGACAAATTAATTACACAAGAATAATTTTATATTAGTTTAAATTTAACCTTATAAAACTGATGCTACCGATAGTTTGCATGGAAACTCAGAACTTACAAAGGTATTCTATCCTAAATGAAATTCTTTGGTATTTATTGATCAAAATTCAGTTCAGTTCTGGATGCCGTCGAGTGCGGACGTTTGCTCTTTGACTTCCGCTATCTACTAACTGCCTGCCGTGCCTCCCCGTTTGTTATGACGTGTATTATTTTAAACATTTTCTGTGCGTTAGTTAGAGTGTTATATTTTCTGTTTTTAATATAACTTGTTTATAACTTTTAAAATGTCAACATATGGCAAGTGTGCATCTGCGATAGCTGATAAAAAGGAAGCTCTCACATGTGCTAAATGCAGGAAAGTGTTTCACCCGATGTGTTCACGTGTCAAATCTGTTGAAAACTTAAAACTCCTCACTAACCAACAGAAATTGTTGTGGTAGTGTGACATGTGTGAAGTGAAACAACAATCGTTTCATCGAAGTAATCTGGATTATGAAACGCTAATTATATCAATTCGTAACCTGAAGAGTAACCTCAGCGGTCAGATTGGACAAGCCAACGTGAACATCGAAGGTGTGAAAGGTCAGTTACAAGGCGTTAACGACACAATTTCATCAATGCAAACCACACTAAACACTTTAGTCACCGAGAACAACGCTAGAAAATCTGATATTAACAATGTAGTGCAAGAAAGCAGGTCTTGAAGCAGGAAGTAAGTTAAATTAAATCCCAATTGCGTAATCTTTAACACAGTATTCAAGAAGAGACAATATTGAAATTGTGGGAATTCCTTACAAAAATGAGGAAAATGTTAACTCGATTATTTTTAAAATTGCTACACTTATTCAGATTAAGTATAATTCGTGTGACGTGTCAATTGCGCACAGACTGCCCATGTCGACCGATCACCCCAACCCCGCTATTATCGTGAAATTTATCTCAAGAGAGTGCAAGACAGTGTGGATGAATGCGGCCTTCTTACACCGGCAGAGGATGACTGGAGCGGCGCTCAATGACTCGTGGCCATCCTACAGCTTCTACATCTACGACCACCTATAACAAGGCCATCCTCGGCAAGGCATGAAGAGCGGTTCGAGAAAAGAAGTTGGTCTCCGTCTGGTCCCGTGACTGCAAGGTGTTCACGAGGAAGAAGTCCGACCCGGGATGCCGACCTACTCTACTCAAAACAGTGGACGATCTGGACCAACTCCTCTAATAAGTGAGATTTGATTAACTATTTCTTAATTAAAATCGAACCTGGCAAGCAATTAAACTTTTTTATTCACTTTGTTTTGTTATAAATTGGGGTCCTTTGTGATTTATGTTAAATTTTTGCTAAATTTAATATTCAAAATAAGGCAAATTAGTAGGCTATATTTTAATAGTATGAATTTTAGTTTTATTTTCGGCTTTCCGGAAAGATAATGTAGCAAACGTTTCAGCGTGTTTTAGATATGAAATCCGGGGGTGCAGAATATGTCCGAACCGGCGAGCCAAACTCAGAGGAAATTTTAGCTGTGGGGGGAAATTTTGGGCCAACAAACAAAATATGATGCCCAAAGTCACAAATTAATTTCCCAGAAAATACTATATTTTTAGCAGACTTTCTGATTCAGTGTCTTATTTTTATTCATAATTGTGTGATAAGTCTGACTACAATGAATAATGAATATTTTATTGTCATCAACACAATACATGTTACAAACAAGGTCAAGTTATACAATTCTTCTAAAAATAATCAAATTACAATATCTCTACTATTTAGCTCTAAAAATTCATCAGCAGAATAAAATGGGGTTGAAAGTAGTCATTCAAATAGTCTTTTCTTAAATGAATTAAATGGAATATCAGGAGCAGATTGTGGTAATTTGTTGCACAGTTTAATTCCTATAATGACATGGCTAGACTGAGTTTTGGACATTCTTCGATAAGGTACATAAATTTTTGACTGATTTCGTGTGGAGTAGGATCTTGAATTAAAACTACTCAGATTTTTAAAGATATATAAAATTAAATCAAAAATGTATAAGTTGTAGACAGTCAGAATCTTCAGATCTTTAAAGAGAGGTTTGCAGTGAGCTTTCCATGATGAGTTTGAGAGTATTCTAACATCTTTTTTCTGAATCAAAAGGCTATTGTGCATTTTAGATGAATTTCCATAAAAAATAAGTCCGTATCTGATATTCCTCCATTCCTCAAGAAGTTAGGCCTATATTAAAATAAACATGCAATTCAACTTAGATTTAGTTTAATTATTTTATTTTATTAGTAATTTTATTTTATCAGTAGCTTTATTTTATTACAATGTTTGAGGTAATTTGATAAGTTACAAAATGTTTTTGTGGAATTTAACCTTAATAAGTTAAAGTAAAAACATTTAATTCAACTTAAATTTGATATTGTTTATTTTTTGTAAGTTTATTTTATTATTAACATAATTTGATCACAATGTTAAGAGGGTTAGTTTATAAGTGACAAAATGTTGTTGTGGAATTTAACCTCAATAAATTAAATTAAAATCATTTAGGCTACTTATTATTATTGATTTGCTTTATGAAAAGTTGGTTGATTTTAATGTAAAGATATATGTTGCAAATTTTAGGGGAAATTTTTGGTTCGTAATAGTAGGATTGGAGGAAATTTCAGAGGTCTAAACATTTTCTGCAGCCCTAATGAAATCAACATGTTATTAATTAAAATTTAAATTTTTAAAGCTTTAGCTGGTTAATCATAACAAATAAATGTGTGTCTTGTTTCCTCAATAATAAAACAAATTTTTTGTTTGTTTCTTCCGTGTATTAAAATAAAAAGGTTTTCATAGGATTAGTTATGGCTCGGTTTATAAAGAAAAAAAGAAAGACACTAAAATGCCCATTATGCATGCCGAGTTTATTTATTTGTCTTAATATGCATTCATAAAATACGTCTATAACGTTATATTGTCGTTGCGTGGCTGTAAAGTCCTATTATAAATTCCTATTATAAATTATATGGCATGCTTTTTGTTAAGCTTCATTTATAATTGAAATATGAATCAGCATTTAAATTTAAATCTTTGATACACTTTTTTCTTATTATTAATATTCTTTTTTTGTTTTGTAAAAACAAGTGTACCGTAGTTTGTTTTTCAATGGCAGACTTATTTTTGTTGTTGATATAATACATGTATACAGAGTAAATTACAGAAAAATTGTCCGCTGAACCGTTTTAGCGAATTTCCCCTATAGGGAAGAAGCTATTACCGTAGTCGACATGGTAAGACCTAGGCCCGGGACCATGATCAATTTTCGTTTTGAGGTCCCCAGACCCCAAAAACACCATTCGTTCGAAACTGTGTATATATATGTGTGTGTGTGTGTGTGTGTGTGTGTGTGTGTGTGTGTGTGTTTGTGTGTGTGTGTGTGTGTGTGTGTGTGTGTGTGTGTGTGTGTGTGTGTGTGCGCGTGAGCCGTGAGCACGATAACTCTCGTAAAAATGATCCGATTTTGATGAAATTTGGTATAAACGTGTATAGCAACATTTATGACTTTCAGTTCAAAAACCAGCCAGATCGCTCTGTCCGAAAGGGTATTTTGGGGGGGTTTTGTACCCCAAAAATGGGTTTTTTTGAATTTGTTTACATTGAATTTTTGAAATAGTCAAATATTAGTTTTTACCATTCCATTCAGCTTTAAAAAAAACACACAATTTGGTATTTTGATCATTCCTCTACGTCAATTGGTTACTGAGATATTCAAAGTGCTAAACACAGTACGTTGTTTAATGTTATTCTTATGGGGGAAAAGACAAATTTTATATCTCACTTATTTATGAACGTATACTGACGAAACTTGGTATACGGCTTCATCTGGTTGTGGTCTATTGATATTTGCTCAAAGAAACAATTTTTTGCCAAAGGATCCCGTAGCAACAAACCTGTGTACTCACCCCCGTGTTATTCTTATGGAGAATAATTAAATGCTATGACTCTCTTAATTATGAACATAAATGAATAAAAACTGTATACGACTTCACCTAGTTAAGTTCTATTGAAATTAGCGTAAAAACCCATTTATTGTGTTCCGTTTTTGAAGCAAACCTGCGTACTCAGCCCCAATGTTATTCTTATGGAGAATAATTAAAATTGCATATATCGCTTATTTGTGAATATATTTTTATGAAACTTGGTAAGTGGCTTTATGTAGTATTAACCCTTTGAGTGCCAGAGTTTTTCGGTCGTCATATCCCTAGAGTGCCAGAGTTTTTAACACAGTATATCCAAAAATTGCCAGGCACAAAATCAACATTTTGCAAGGGTTTGCAAAAAATTAATAACTTTTTTATTTGGTAAGATATTATTATGAAACTTTTTTTGTTTTGTAAGTTTAAAGTTTAGCTATAATATTATGCACATATATAATATTTAAAAAATAAAAATTAAAAAATTTGAATACATATATGTATGTGGGAAATTTCTTTTAATCTTTTTTATTTGTTTCAGGTAAATAAGCATTGTTCAAATATAAGATTTTCACCAAATAACTAATAGATTTATAGAGGACATGTTTCCCAAAATATTTCCTGAAAGTTTCATCAAATTTGGGCTTTAGGCGGACAAGTTATTTCCATAAATGTAAAAAAATATAAAAACGGCAAATTAGTACACAAGACAGTAGCCTAACTTTATTCAAGGGTTTAAGTTTTATTACAATTTTATTTCATAAAGCAGACTAACTAGGCCTCGTATATTTATGGAGTATATGTTTACCTGAACATATCCTGGAAATGTCCTGGAAGAAATAATAAAAAGTAATGACGTAAGAAAAATTTTCTATAACAACGATTCACAAAATCAACATTTTGCAAGGGTTTTGTACATAAAATCAATAACTTTTTTATTTGGTAAGATATTATTATGAAACTTTTTTTGTTTTGTAAGTTTAAAGCTTAGCTATAATATTATGAACATATATAATATCTAAAAATTAAAAAATTTTGATAGGTACATATTATACATGCGGGAAATTTTTTATATATTTTTTCAGATAAATAAACATTGTTCAAATATAAGATTTTCACCAAATAACTACTAGATTTATAGAGCTAGAAAATATCCTGGAAATGTCCTGAAAGAAATAATAAAAAGTAATGACGTAAGAAAAATTGTCCATAACAACGATATATTGTTGTAATGTGTTTTTCGGTAAGACCACCGACGACGATATATCGTTGTGAAGTATTTTTCGGATGTTCCGTGCACAACGATATATCGTTGCGTGGCACTCAAAGGGTTAAGACATTATATATCCATTGGAAATTCGCTGAGTATACAGGTTTGCTGCGACGGGGGTATTTAGTCATTAATATGTAGATTACTATCTGAACATTTTCTTAGTTTGAAAGTATATATATATATATATATATATATATATATATATATTTAACATAAAGGGTTCTGATTTTATTTTTTATTAGCGAATTTCCCCTATAGGGAAGAAGCTATTACCGTAGTCGGCGTGGTAAGACCTAGGCCTGGGACCACGATAACTTTTAGTTTTGAGGTCCCCAGATGCCAAAACCACCATTCATTCAAAACTGTATATATATGTGTGCCGTGAGCACGATAACCCTGTAAAAATAATCCGATTTTGACGAAATTTGGTATAAACGTGTAAAGCAGCATTTATGACTTTAGGGGGGGTTTTGTACCCCAAAAATGGGTTTTTTGAGTTTTTTACAAATAATTTTGGAAAAAGTCAAATTTTAGTTTTTTCCATTTGAATCAGCTTAAAAAGATGCACAATTTGGTTTTGGTTTTTGTGGATGCACAAATTGTTACAGAGATATTGAAAGTGCTAAACACAGTACGTTGTCCAATGTTATTCTTATGGAGAATAAGAAAAATTGTATATTTCGCTTATTTAGCAACTTCTCCTGATGAAACTTGGTATATTGCTTCATATCATTGTGGTCTATTGATATTTGCACTAAAAAACATTTTTTGGCCGATAGTTCCCGTAGCGGCAAACCTGCGTACTCATCTCCCATGTTATTCTTATGGAGAATAAGTTAACGTGTTATCTCCCTTAATTATGAACATAAATTAATAAAATTTAGTATGTGGCTTTAACTACTTGAGTTATATTGTATAAAACCCCATTTTTTGTGTTCCTTTCTTCAGCAAACCTGCGTACTCAGCTGCCATGTTATTCTTATGGAGAATAATTAAAATGTCATAAATCGTTTATTTATCAAACTTGGTATGTGGCTTTATGTGGTATTAAGTTACATACATATATTATATGTATTGGAAATTCGCAGAGTATGCAGGTTTGCTGCTACGGGGGTATTCTTATTATAACGCTGTAAATAGTCATTTACATATAACTTTTTGATTTAATTAATTTATAAATTTATTATTAGTAATATTAGCACAGGATAATTTGAATTCTATCATTTCGTGCATTACATAACTCAGGAATTAAATAAGTAGGGGAGGCCATGCATGGTAGGGACAGCGACATGATTCACTTTGATAAGGAACCAGACCTTGATCAGTATAACATACAATCTAAGAGTTACGAAAACCATATACAATTTCATAACTATTTTAGCTCGTGTGCAAATAAATATTTTTCTATTTCGTCTTTAAATCTTAGTAGTTATTTCAAAAATATAGATACAGCATTTATTTTATTGCAAAGTTTAAGTATTCAATTTGACTGCATTTCATTCACTGAGGCATGGACTGACGACGAAAAAACATTGATTAATCTAGATAGGCACAATGTATTTACTACAAACAACAATTGGAACAGGAACGAAGGCTTCATTGTATACTTAAAGACTGAACTAAGTGGAACAATGCAACAGATAACACTGGGCGAAGCGACTGGACTTCAACTGGACTTTACCTTAGACTAAAGACACTACAGTATACTGACTATTAACCGCAGCCCATCTATGTTAATTTGTTTAGACGCCCTAGAAACCTACTATTCAAATTTAAAAAATAATAAGTCAAATACATATGGATTCTTAGGAGACACTAATATTGATATTCTGCCGGATGCTAAAGAATCACATTATAAAGACAAATATTTGAATATTTTATATTCAGCGGGCTTTATTGAATTAATTTATTTACCAACAACAGAAAAAGATTATTCTCAATTTTGCATCAACCACATTTTTTTTAAACACTTTGACTTTAATAGGATTGCATCATATGTTCTTAAAACTGATGTAACGGACCAGTTGAAAATTGAACTCGGCAACTGCAGTTAACTTTGACACGGGAAATACGTACTTAGACTCGGGTATTCTGAGTGGCTTGATGGCGGCCGGCCCAGTCGTGGGATCATGTACTAGCCCAACAAAGATGTTAACGAGTGCTGAGACGCATTTTTAAGCACAGTTCCTGGTCTTAAAACTAAATCTATGCGCCTAAAAAATTCATCCCTCGATTTAAAAAATTAAAACCCTGGATTAAAATGGAATTAATAATATGCTATTAGACAACGTGATAAAATTACTAGACTTGTTAAAAGCGATCTTTTGAAGAACAATTGAAAACACAGTTCCAAAACTTTAGGAATAACTTGACCAACAAAATTAAGAACACTAAGAACAATTACTATCGAGACAAAATTACAATGTCTGCAAATAACCCTAGATTGTTCTGGTAAAATATAAATTAATTTAATGGAGGGCTAAGGGCAGCTTCATATCTCCATATTTCACATTTCTTGCAAGCGTCTAATGCCGGTAATGGGTGCGTTAGGGCGGTGGCCAATTCGTTTAATTTTTTTTCTCAAGTGTTGGTAGTAAGTTAGCGAGCGAGTTACCGCCGCTCGTCGGCCCGTCGCTGGTCAACGATGTGTTATACAGAGTAGAGCATAAACTACGGCTGGAGCCCGTATCTGACAACCAGGTGATGGAGTGTGTGTTGGGTATGCGTGGTCGATCCGCTCCTGGGTTTGACGAGTTTCCAGTAAAAATACTTAATGATCATCTGCAAGAAATTATAGCACCTTTAAAACATCTTGTAAATTAGAGCATCACCACAAGGCGTATTTCCAAATAAGTTAAAAGTCGCCAAAGTATAAATCCTATTTATAAATCTGGACCAAAAACCGATACAAATAATTTTAGACCAATCTCTTTATTAAGCATTTTATCTACAGTCTTAGAGAAATGTGTACAAATTCAATCACAAAGTTATTTAAATCAGCATGATATTTTATCAGATTATCAGTTTGGCTTCAGAAAAGGTAAAAATACTACTGACGCTCCTTTTCAAATTAATAAGTTTTTAATCAATTCAGTTAATAGCAACAAAAAAGTATTAATCACGTTCATTGATCTCGTAAAAGTGTTTAACTCAATCGATAGAGAAGTTTTATTTACAAGATTAGAACATTTAGGGGTTAGAGGCATAGTTTGAAATGGTTTTGAAGTTATTTGAGTGGCAGGACTCAAGTTGTCAGTATAAATAATTAAATTAGTGACGAAACAAGCGTAAATCATGGGATTATACAAGGAAGTACTATGGGGCCTCTTTTATTTCTTGTATATATAAATAATATTGATAAACTTAATATTAATGGTAACATATTTCTGTTTGGAGATGATACTGCGGTAATCTTTAGAGGGCGTAGCTGGGATGATGTTTTTAATACTGCCTCAACGGAATTACATATTTAAAAAAACTGGTTTTCAGATAATATTTTAACAATGAATGTAAGTAAAACTAAGTGTATGCCAGTTGCGCTGCGCCCTATAAGTGAGGCTGGTCCTGCATTCGTGTGGCGACCCAGCCAGTAACAACTGTAACTGTTATTGAAAGGGTCAATCACTACAAATATCTGGGTGTTGTTATTGATTTAAAATTGAGATGGGAAAATCATATAAGTCTATTAGTAACGAAACTTAGAAAAATTATTTATATTTTCTATAAGCTAGGCCAAATTTTAATTCACAGAGAAGTTAAGTAATTTATTATGCTTACTTTCAATCTTATTTACAATACGGGCTGATTGCATGGGGAGGAACTTTTTCAACCTTAATTGAACCACCATTTGTAATTCAAAAATCTATCATTACAGCAGCGCTTAAAAAACTTAAATGCTATCCCACCGAGTTGTTGTTTAAAGAATCCGGGTTACTTTCAATAAGGCGATTGTATGTTAGGGATTTATTTGCTTATACATATAGGCACATAGACCCCATAGCTGCTCCAGTAACGCATAACTATTGAACCTGAAATGCTGTGGGTGTAGGCCTGCAGGTTCCTAGGGTGGTTAAATCTATGAATTTAACAAATTCATACTACATTGATAACTTCTTGCTACGGAAGATTCCACCAGAGATACGGGACCTGCAGGTCTCGCCCAGTGTTTATAAGAGGGTCATCGCAGCCTGGTTGGTGGAGATTGGCCCAGATAATACTGAGTCGCTTATCAGCCCAGAATACGTTGTGTAGCAGCCTTCCAAAACTTTGACTTACCTGACCTTACTAATTACGCTCTACCTTAACTTTACTTTACTTGTCTTGACTCACTGAACTCTATAAACCAGCTTTCCCATACTGTTATTGTTGTTGTTATTTTTGAGCTTATGAAAACTCAGTCAAATTTCTAAATACCAAAATCTAATGTAATTTTATTTATTTAATTTTATTTTTACTTTCATTTTTCATTGTAATTATAAATAAAAATTCAACAATTTGTTATCTAAATTGTCACAATCTATGGTCAGAAATACAGTCATTGTATATGGTTTTCCTCTAAATTTCCAACAAATTTATTTCCAAAACTTGTTTCCATTGTAACTATTGTTTTTTCATATAGGTAGTCTTTTTATGAATGTTATAAAGAGAGATCAGTTTCCAGTCGCAGCCAGATCAGAACTCGTCACATGCACAGCTCCTTGTGACCCATGTGGGACTTTTTTTATATATTTTTATATTGTATTGCTGAATTTAATTTAAATAATAAAGAATTAATTGATTGAAAACAAATTTAAAATGGAATACTAACTAATGTTCAACATGTAGTAGCAAAAGCTCCAAATGAAAAACTAATTTATTTTGCTTCACACAATCTTATTTATCTTGTACAGGATTAGTGTCTGTGGGGAAACAAAAACAATTTAGATAGAATACTATTATTAGAAAAACAAGCAATCAGAATCATGTTAAAGCTTAGGTGAAGTGAATCTGTAAAGCACAATTTTTCTAAACTCAATATTTTAACAGTCTATGGAGTCTCGAACATTATACTAAAACCAACCTTTATTAAAAAAGTAAATACTGTTTATAAAGATCTATTATTTGTTTACCTCAAGAGATAACAAAAATAATGTAGACTAATAATAACATCTTGTATAATTGGCAGTTTATCCTTTTGACTATTTGCATACAAATACTTCTTGTTCAAATACAATGATGAATAAAGGAGATTTTTTATTTAACAACAAGGTTGCTTTCCTCACTGAAAAATAATGTATTGGCTGTGGCAAACCGATATCTGGGTCTCTAAACATTACCTCATGATTTTTTTGTTTGGCGATTTTTTCAAGAATCAGATATATGCTGATAAGGTCAACAACATGGAAGAAATTAAAAGAAGGATAAGGAAAGTATTTCTAAAATTTGAAGTTCCTGTATTAGCTTGTGAATAATTAAAATTATACTTATCGTTCAAGCGTGAATAGTAGCATAACTAGTCTAAAACAAATTAACAGGTTTATTTTGATCGTTTCTCCTGTAATAAATAGAGCAGTATGTCACTAATAATCATCGTTTATCTGTAGAAACTGGTAAACATCCTAGATTCTCCGTGAATGCTGATTTTGTTGTTTGTGTTTTTATTTACAGAACACCTTTTTCCTCTGGACTGGTTAGTCACAGAATTACTTTAATGGAAATGGACAATGTGGGATTTATTGATTCCTTGAGCTGTTTTCCCATGGCCCACTCTGCACTCCTTAAAGCCTTCGAAGTATATTTTTGTGAGAGTTTAACGTCGATCCTTTCCTCAAGGCCGTAACGACAGCAAGTGCCTGTAACCTGGCCTTCCGCCGCAACTTTTTAAAACCAAACACAATCGGCCTCATCCCAAACAACGGTTACAGACTTGTAGACAATCGGTCAGCCGTTGCCATACAGTAGCTAGGCTGGAAAGAGGAGGAATGCGGAGTGAGGATCAAGCATGCTGGCCGGGGCAAAGAAATCAAAATTAACAGTATGAAAGTAAGTAGATGGATTTGATGGTGAGCGAATCTACGAATTTCACGAGTGTTATTGGCACGGGTGTCCTAAGTTTAATATAAAAAAAATGGTTTTCTTTGACTCTTATTCATCAGTGTTTACTGTCCATAAGTGGCTCAAACTTTAATACTGTTTTACGACCTTTAAAGAATATACATAAGTTTCCATAAGTTAAAAATGTTACACATGACTTAACCCTCGAATGACACATCGGGTATATACTAACCCACTTCAGTTTTCTTCAATCTCCTTTTTTATGCGCAAACAAGGGAATTTGGACTTTGAGTAAATTATTCCAGCAACCTTGACTAAACGCCGAACAAACGTTTCTTAGCATTGATTGATGGTTGATATGGGGTACAATCAGGGCTATATTTCTAAGTATGCTGAGTAGGCTACAGTCTGTAGCAGCAAATTTCAAGAGGCAGCAAATTCTGAGAGCATTAGGGACACCATTTTATAAAATATTAAGTGTTTTACTACTTGTCATGGAAATAAGAGTAAAGAAATAGGAATAATATATTGAATAACACAACAATAACGTTACTCAGTTATTATTTGCAAAATATTACTAATAAAATAAATAAATCTATCTAGTTACTTTCACAAATTCGTCTTGTCACCATGCGTTTTGACCTAGATAACTCATAGCTCGGGTATAAATCATACGATGTGTTGGATATATATGAAAAATAAATTGACTATTAGATATTATAATAACTGAAAGAAGTATCCAGTTGCTAAAGGAGCATCTCGCTACTTACTACTGGGAATTGTACCTGAGTAATAGTTTTAGTGCAATCCAAAATTTTGAAATATTTTTTGAAATTTTGATTGATAATATAAATAATCGTCTTCAACTGAAAACTATAAAACAAATTAAGCCTAAACAAACAAAATTGGAAAAACACCAGTGGTATACAAGTGAACTCGCCTCGATGAAGAATAACTTGTTATTCTTAAACAGCATAATAAAAAATAGTATTAATCCTAGTGATGGCCTAGTCAGCCGAATGAAAAACCTAAAATACCAATAGCCTATAGAACGGCACTCAAGCAGGCAAAACTGGTATGGAATGTTTCAATATATAGACAATAGTAACAACACGTGTAAACCTGCTTGGAATTTAATTTTTTTTTAAACACTACCTCTTCTACCCCTAATTCCAACTGTAATATATCGCCAAATGACTTTAATAATTTGTTTATCAATTCGGTTGACGATATTCAGAATAAACTCATAAAGCCCCCCACCATCAAAACCGAAATTCGATTAAGTAGAAAACATATAAATACAACTGGTTTCAATTGGAATATTATTACCCCTTAGGACATCTTAAAGGGAGTAAAAAAAACTTAACAAATCTAACAGTAAAGATATTTATAACTTGTCTAATAGTGCACTAAAAAGATAATTAAAACAATTGTTTTCCCTTTAGCTTCTGTATAAATTTCTTGTAGAAGGTGTTTTCCTTAAACAGCTTAAAATATCTTGAATTTGCCAAATAATATAAAAAGGGACCTATAAATACTCCTCAAAGCTACCGCCCCATCTTGATTCTACCAATAATATCAAAACTAGTTGAAATAATTGTCTATGACCAACTCGGTCTTTATTTTAAAATAAACAACTACCTTAATATAACCCAATTTGGCTTTAGAAGAGGAATATCCACCATAGGCACAATGGATAAGTTAGTGCAGAAAGCTCTTCAAGCTTTTGAGAACAAGGCCTATGCTCAGGCCACTCCCTGTGACCTGAGCAAGGCCTTTGATTGTGTCAATCATGAATACATTTTAAATAAGCTAAAATTGTACGGCATAAACAATTCTCCACTAACATTTTTTTAATCGTACCTTCAAAACAGAAAACAAAAAGTATTAATAGATAATATTTGGTATTAAGAATTAAAAGTCAACTTTGGTGTCACACAAGGATCTCCCAGATTCCCTAAGAGCCAAAACAATTTTGTACGCTGATGATACAACCCTGGTAAACTCTTCTCCTGACATCAATGACTTAGAAAATCCAACACAAAGTGCACTCCAGTGAGCAACTGTATGGTTTAATGCTAACGGATTTCTTCAACCAAGACAAAACCCAAACAAATATATTTTCTTTTAAAAAACAATCCGCAAGTTCCTGATCACCCTGGCTATCTGGATGCTGTAGAGTTTCTAGGAGCCCTTTCTGATGGCCATTTGTCCTGGAGCCAACATATTGATTTATTTAATGCTAGACTTAATAAAGTAATTTATCGTTTAAGGCGACTTACTAATAACATCCCTGAATCTTACAATAGAACAGCATACTTTGCTTATTTCCAATCGATAATCCGATCTGGGATCATACTATGGGAAAACTGTAGCAGGAGATAAAATAAGTCTTAATCCTACAAAAACAAGCGTTAAGGGTAATAACAAGATCAGAAAAATTTGAGCATTGTCAACCTTTATTTATTAAAATGGAGATTCAACTGTCATTAATCTGCTTATATTTGACCTCACGACATATGCAATAAAAATAAAAATAACTAAAAATACCTGTGATAACCACAACTACAATTCAAAGACAAAATATAATGTGTCAATAAATTTTTTAAGACTTAGCAAAAGTTGAAATACTCACACCATACTATCTTTAAAGATCTATAATAAACTAAAGAGACTCATTGATAAGTATCCACTTACACAATTCAAAAATAAGTTTTTTAACTGGCTACTAGCACTTCCCTTCTACATACTTGATGATTTTTTGCTGTTAGTTCTATAGAATTCTAAATTAGGCCTATTTTTAATATTCTAAATGACTCTTTATGTTCAAAATAGTATTAACTTATTCATAATTATAATTGATTTTATTTTTGAAACTCATAATAGCGATGGATTTGAATTTATTTGACTTGATTGAGAGTGAAGTTTCCCGTTTTTGCCGTCAGCTTGGAGGCAACGATAAAGAACAGGTAATGTATTGTCAGTTTTCCATTTGTTCGGGTATATAAATACTGTGTTAGTGTATTGTATTTGATTTTTTGTATATGTATTTGTTATTTTTGTGTTTGTGTAAATTAAAATGTAAAAAAAGATTAAGAAAAAGCAAAAAAATGTAGGTTAGTTAGGTGTAAGAACTTGATATTTAGATGTAAGCAGGGTTCACTTGATAACGGGAGGAGTTTCCTTACCTCCCGAAACGGTGTAGTTTTAAACACTAGAAGCGATAGGTAAATAAAAAATAAATAAAAAAATAAATATAATTGATTTATTCAATTTTCTCAACACCATTTATATATAAATAACATTTCTGTTCTGACTTTTTTTTACTAACCTACTTACTTGTATAAGTTACTCTGTACTGTACCACTCAATTTGTAAAACTGATGATAAATATGTATTTGCTTACTTGGCTGTAAAATGACTTTGTCGATAATCTATATATGATTTCTATGGCAAATAAAGACATTTATTATTATATATAGCCTACAGAAAAGGAACGATGTACCAATGTTGATGCCAATTTCGATAGCAGTCTGTCTAAGTTTTTTATATGTATGTAAAATTTTGTTTACTTCTTTTGCCGCCTCTACACTCAGGTCGAGTCTAGGCAAGCAGAGGCAAACGTATGCATGGGTAGTTCCCTGCCGCTCATGTTACTCTATCTAATTAGAGCTTATTTACATTGTAAAATTACCTGCCGAGTTGCTAAATATGAATTATTAACCCTAGGACTGTCCTTGCCTGACTAATGCTAAATTGATCGGTACCCTAGCAATTTTTACCATTTTGCAGAGGGTCTTAACAATTTGCAGTGCCTAAACTACTTTTGATAACCTAGTCATATGTATACTCGTTTTGTTCATAAAAAGAACATTTTGAATAAAATAACATAAAAAAATTTGTTAAAATAATTTGAATTTTGATATCCAAAAATGTTTCAATGAAATTCCTAAGCCAAATACTTTTCTTTGTAAACCAAATATGGTAGCTTACTGTAGGTCAAAAAACCTTCCTCCAAAGATAATCATGACAGTTAAGAAATGTTATCACCTAATGAAGAACAGATAGTAAGTAAAGAATTAAAATTGATAAGGCCTAACTCAATATCTATAAATAATACAATAATTTAAACCTACTAGTTTAATAATCAAGGAACTTAATTCTTTTTAGGATACACAGGTACATTGAGAATCAGTAAACTAGTTTTAAATTTAAACTATCACTTACTGTCAGGTTTTGCTCTCAATCGATTAGATTTATCATTGTTTGAAGTTTGCTTCTCTGTTTTCACATCATTAGTTGCTGGTAATGAAGTTGAATCAGTAGAATCGTGATTGTCTTCGTCTGTTGCTGGGTCCATTTTCCAACTAGTTTCAACTTATAACAGCTAATCTTCTAAGCAGCCTATAACAAAAAAAGTTCATCATAATAAATAATAAACGGTATCAGGAAGCTGACACATACTTTCTCCTTTTTAGACCAACTTTAACGAATAAATTACTTTTTATTTACTAAATTCAGAATACAAAGCACGGTCGAATATACAGAAAATCTTGTAAACAAGTTATTTTAAAAAACATCCACCCAAATTCCTGCTTTTCGAGGCACTACAGAATCCATTGCTACACTCGTGGTTTTAAGAGGGGAATTGCCCCCTATTCCCCCCCAGGGTTATTAAGGGGCAACATATTTCGAATTTTGGTCAATGCTAAATTGACAAGCATATCAAGTTTGAATTAAATTTATCAGTAAATAAGAGAGAAATAGTAATTTTTGTATTCCCCAAGAGAATAACATTGGACAACGTACTGCGTACTTATACAGCAAAATGAAAATTTCAATTTTCTCCGAAACCAGCAATCGTAGAATAGTAATTCAAAATACTAAATTATTTAGTTTTTTGAGCTCTTTTTAATGGTGAATAGTAATATTTTTTTATAAGTTACTTATGTCTTTTCATGAAAAATCAAAAAACTGAATTTGTGATGTTTTAAGTCCTGTAAGTTAATTTCTGAACTAGAATTTTTACAGGAATGCGGGTGGTGTCATTTTGTTGGAAAACTAAAGTTCTACAAATGACTAAAGTTTAATCAAAATCGTTAGAGCCGTTTTTGATAAATTTTGATTTTTCATATTTTTTGGCACACACACACACACACACACACACACACACGGACACACACACACACACACACACACACACACACACACACACACACACACACACACACACACACACGGACACACACACATACACACACATACACACACACACACACATCACGTAAAAACCACTTTTTTTGGGTTCAGGGAGCATCAAAACGAATATTTCCACTAACAACTCAAATTCGAAAATGTTGACGAAAACAATACTTTCTCCATATATCCTATGCATAGAGGGAGAAAGTACAAATTATTTTGGGATGGCATGCAATCCTAAAACTCAGCATGTCGGTATGTTTAAGTCAAACTTTAATATATTATCAATCAGCAAACTAACCTACCCATTGCACCACTAACTTATTTGACTTGTGAATTGTCAAGGTTTGATTACTAGCCTAAATGATAAAATGAACAGCTTAAAACAGTATGCAATATGGCGGAAATGAAAACATTACTCGGTAAAAGAGGTAGGGCCCAAGTAAAAGAATATAGTCATAAATATTCTTTAGTTCAGTTATTATTCAAGGACTAACAAGTTCGTAGAAAAATGTAATTGTAATGGGTACCTAGGTCCCAGGTCTACCTTAAAACTGGTCTATACCAATTTTGAGGCTGACATTGGGTACAGCAATTGAAGTTGTCATTACATATGGTAAGTCTTTTGGCTGTTCATTATGACAAACTTCCCTTTCACCTTTGGTCCCTCCATTTGCAGTGGCTAGGGACAGAATCTCCGGGTTTGGTCCCCAACCTGCCAACCTGAGAATGGATGGTCCCTGGCTGGTGTACATGGATACCCCTATCAGTAGAGTTGACCAGTTGGAGGGCAGAATGCGGGTCCCCTGTTTGACAGCCTCATCCCAGCTGTCACAGGGGCACGGGAGTTGGCCCTCTGAAGGGTCTATTTGGCTGCCGTCCAATCCCACCCTTTCCTTTCCTGCTATATCCTATCTTTCCGGTAACCTGCGCAATATTCCCGCTTGTGGAAGATGTGCCTAGCAGCTATGCTGGGGTTTCCTAATCCGCAACAATGATGATGATGATGATGATGATGGGTACCTAGGTATATAAACTTTTTGGGAGTTAGGCCTAATAATACAACACAAACATAATGATTCTAGTCCTAAATATAGTAACTTGTGTTTAAGCACAGCTCATACTTTAACAATTGTTCTTAATATAGATACCATATATATCGATTTTTTTCAATCGCCAATAGTTATATTTTATATAGCCTATCGATAATTTGAATAAATTTGTTCAATCAAATTAAAGTGTGACATAAAATAAACTGCAGCCAGTGACAGTTTTTTCATGAATTTGGGAAATTTACTCTAAATTCTCCTCAACTTCCCTCTTCTGAACCTAACCTCCTATTATTCAATTTGAAATGTGCTGATCAAAAGTCTAAAGTAAAGCATCCAATTCTAAGAGGAATGGACTGACAAAGAGTAGGTTCTTAACAGAATGTAGCTAAGGCCTGGGCCTAAAGCCCTTGAGCAAGTGGCAATCCACACTCTGAATTTAATCCTTTTACCACACCACCATGCCATCAGATCTCATCCCAAAGAAATTAGTGCCAGTCAATTTGGTTCTAGGGTATATAGGCCTACTAGCTTAAGCCTAAGTTAGAGCCTTCAAAAGCTTAGCCTAGAGACATAAGATACACAGACTGCCTTTTTAAAAGTTATTATTTCGTTTCAGTGTACGGTATTAATACAAAGAGGGGCACTTTATTTGTTTTTATATTGGTACTTATATGTTACAACTGATTGCAACAGATAAAATATTAACATAGCCAAAGCTTTAAACCAAATTAGCCTCTTATTACTTTGCTTGTCAATAGGCAGCAATCACTAAATATTTATTACATAAACTACTGCTGAGCTAGGCTATTACATTTTAACTGTAAATTGAAAATTACAATTTGATTAATCTTAACCCTAGGACTGCCTTCCGCCTTTTTTTAGGCGACATCGTGTGTGCGCCAGATGGACAACAGCCTGAAACAGGCTAACTGGGTCAGTTTTTTTTTTTTAAATACTCATAACGCGGTGAAATTGATGGAGAAACGTAATAATATTGATACTATTTTAAAGAGGAGATTCTAAACTTTAATTTCCATACATAATCGAACCTCGTAGCAGTAACTTAATAGATCAATACAATTGCTATTATAATTTGAACGAATTTAGCGCGCGAAACATTTTCGACTCGGGAGCTGCAAAATCTCAAAAAACCCGCGTTTTTCAAAAAAATCTTAACTTAGTGTCTGTATTTTGACCCAAACAGAAAGAAGTTGGCACCATTGGAAACAGCATTAGTTGTTTTTTTTCTTTTCGTAAAGAGAAATTTGGCATACGACTTCAGAAAGTCTGAGAAATAATTTTTGAAATCAGCTGTTATGTCAGCTGTTCATTTGCCCCATTCGCCTGAAATAAGGCGAATTATAAATCAGTAATACCTAAATATATTGATACCGTAATTGATTTAGCGTGTCGTAAATCATATACCTCTTTGAAGCCAAGAAAAAGTTCTTCCTCTTTGTAGCAGTGCCTTGCTGTATGGAGCGTCAGGTGACTCGTGTAAATAATATCAAATCAGTGATTCTTTCTGCTAGCCAAGCCAAAGTCAACGTGTGATTTTTTTAGTGCAAGTAGGTCCATAACTCTGTGGCATGTTATTGTTTTAGTGATAAACAAATGTACTGTCGTGAAGTGTGTGAGTTAGTAGTAATAACTTATTTATCCATATTACTATGGGTAAATATTATTATTTGTGTTCATCCATTATTGAACATGTGAGTATTTTCCAGGTTAGGCCTACAATAAATTTGGAAATTTTCACTTTTTTTACTTTATCTAAAATTCTACCCAATCGCGTTTGATTTATTTTATTCCATTACAATTCTCTGTTCTCTTGTGAACAAAAAGAGTATACATATGATAGGGTTATCTTTTATTGTGTGTAGTAACCTCTGCAGATTTTGCTCAAATACAGCTAGGCCTATGCTACAAATTTAGATTTAAAAAATCACTATGGGCTTATTGAACCTTTTTTTGTTCATATTTATCTGTACATATACATATATATTCTTGTTCAGAAGTGTATTTACTTTAAACATAAGTACCACTTATTATATTATAATAAAGTACAGAAATTAGATCTAGCTTCGAATAACTAATTTTGGCTTTCGGCTAAACTCAAATTTTGTTTTTCAACACATATATGCCTAAAGTCATAAAAACAGTTAACTTAGCCTATTATTTTGTACAAAAGTGCACTATTTCCAATAGGCCTAACTGTATTGTTACCTATAGTAATATAACAGTTTTAGTATATTACTCCTATACTTTTTATTATTCAAATGTACAGTGTAAGTTTGTCGATTTTCCCCGGTTTCCGAATTTTTTCCCATAATTTGGATAGCAAAATGTTTTCAAATAAATCAAACCCATTTCCACGTAGGGAAATAAATTGCCTACTTTTTGTATATCTTGGTCTGTCAAAAAATTAACTAAGTATAAAAATGCTAGGACTCTACTTTTGAAAATTATTTCAAAAATTGTTACAAAATTTTGGTTTTCCACATTTTGCAAAAAACTACCAATAGGGATCCATTTTATTTTATTTAATTCAAAATCTCCTTCCTTTTATGAACAAAACGAGTTTACATATGACTAGGTTATCAACAGTAGTTTAGGCACTGTGAATTGTTAAAAAAAACTGTGCAAAATGGCCAAAATTGCCAGGGCACCGAGCAATTTAGCATAAATCAGCTCAGGGCAGTCCTAGGGTTAAAGACTTATTGCAGCAAAGGAAAGTAAGCTTCAAGTTATGGACAGCCTAGCTTCTTTCTCAACATTCTCAAGATGCTGTGGCCTGAATGTAAGCCTACCTATGTATGAACCTAACTTTTCTCAATATTAATATAGGATCAAACTAGTCATATTTCACATACTACTGGCTAAAGAACAAAAACTTACCTTCTTTAAGACCTAATCAAACTAGCCCTAGCATGTTAGTAGATGCCTTGATTTACTATTATTTTAGCCTTTTGCCTCTAAATAAAACTGGAATTAAAACAAATACAAAATATACGTTATTATAAATTTGAGTACAGTTTAAATTTTAAATTAATTCTAAGTCTTGTAAAGGGATTGAAGTGAGAAATGAGAACCAAACATAGCAAACCTACGTCTTGCGTAGTAATGGAGTCCCGCCAATACCGCTTAACCTCCATTACGCTTCGGACTCCGTGAAGTCTACAATAGTATTGCTATCGCTAAACTCTATTTCCAAGAGGGTTTAATCAAACTTCTAACACTTAAAATAAATAAACATTATTATCAATCTTACCTCCGGGCGGGATATTGAAACTACAGAGGGAAAGAATAGAGAAACAGAGAAACGAAAAGCTTGTTGCCAAGCCGAAATGCAGTAGCAGCAGACAGAATCAGTGATGTAGGTACATTAGGATTGACCGAGACGTCAAAGTCAATATTTTGATTACATTCAAATATTTGCTTTTATATTTAAGAACTGATTATAAAACAAATTTATATTAAATTTTTAGCAAACTATATTAATTATAATTTTAATTAAGTCGATAATCAGTACTTACTTTCAAAAGTTTTATGAAAAACAAGCAATAACAACAAAAATACTGAAAGTCAACAAAAACAAAGTTTTAAACTATAATAACAGGTTAGGCAACAGTAATAAAATTATTTTACCCTGGATAGGTAATTATTATTGTGATAATTTATAATACAATTATACCATATAACTATGTTTTATTTTATATAATTGTTGTCATGTCCAGTTTCACATGACTATAGCACTAGGTTTCGGGATTCTGGAACATCGACTCAATACAACCAAACCCTCTTTGAGAAAAAAAAAAAAAAAAAAAAAAACAGTTACCAGTGCTCCGAATTTGTCCAGCACTTGCCTTCTGATATCAAAGAAATAACCAATTTTCCTCTATTTAAGACAATTTTGAAAATGTATTTGGTTCAAAAGTGTTTCTACAACTTGGAGGAGTTTTTAGCGAATTTCCCCTATAGGGAAGAAGCTATTACCGCAGGTGGCATGGTAAGACTTAGGCCCAAGACCATGATAACTTTTTGTTTTGAGGTCCCCAGATGCCAAAAACACCATTCGTTCAAATTTATATATATGTATATATATATATATGTGTGTGTGTGTGTGTGTGTGTGTCCGTTACCGTGATAACTTTTGAAAGAAACGCCCGATTTTGATGAAATTTGGCCCAAATGTGTAGAGTAACATTTATGACTTTAAGTTCGAAAACCAGATTGATCGGACTATGGGAAGGGGGTTTTATGGGCGTTTTAAATTTTTCAAAAATCAGTTTTTTGAATTTTTCCCCCTAGAATTTTAAAAACACTCAATTTTAGTTTTAGCCATTTTATAGAGCTTAAAAAACAAATAATTTTGTATTCTGAATCATTAGCCTAGGTTAAGTGGTTGAGGAGAAAATCCAAAAAACGTGTTCATAAAATCTCCCATGTTAATCTTATGGGAAAATGGTTTTTAACTTTTCCTCAATTAATTTTACTGTAAACTTCATATTTACTTTTACCAATCAGTTTAGCTCTACAAAACAATCATTTTGGTGTTTAAATTGTGATTCTACGTCCAACCGTTGCCGAGTAATTCAAAGCGCTAAACACAGTACGTTGTCCAATGTTATCCTTATGGAGAATATTTAAAATTTTATATCTCGATTATTTATGAACATATATTGATGAAACTTGGTATGTGGCTTCACTTAGTACTGGTATATTGGTATTTGCACAAAAATTTGATTTTATGTTGATTATCCTCTTAGCAGCAAACCTGCATCCTCATCCCTAATTAATGTTGTTCTTATGGAGAGTACGTAACGCTTTATATATCTCTCTTAATTATGAACATAGATCATTAAAACTTGGTATGTATAGCTTCACCTGGTTGAGTTATATTGATAATTGCAAAAAAAAACATATTTTCATCTTCCTTGTTGCAGCAAACCTGCGTTCTCAGCCCTAATGTTATTCTTATAGCGAATAAATAAAATGCTATGTATCACTTAGTTATTTATGTATTTTTATGAAACTTGGTATAAGTGACTTTATGTGATAGTAAGAAATATATTCATGCATAGGAAATTCGCTGAGTACGCAGGTTTGCTTCGACGGGGGTATTTTATTGATTAGCATCTGTTTTCTTGGTTTTCTGGGAGGGTTTCTACCTGGTCTTTCTAAGTCTTTCAATTGCTTTTTTTGCCCTTGCCAAATCATAAAAAATAAATAAATAAACCCTCATACCCTAAGGGTACGTGTATACCGGAGCCGGGGTACAAGCATCCTCGCATTAAGGCATACAGACGGTTTATTTCAGCCAATCAGAAGCTCGGAACAAGGATGGTAGCTGGGATCGAATCATTGAGCAAGGGTCAGTTCTAGGATCAGATCCAGGATTGTTTCTTGATGTAAACAAAGGAGATTGCTACGGTCATTTGTCATCTGATGAAACAAAAATCGAATCATGTGTTAAGAAACAAAAATACTTAAATACTATTTTCAATTTACATTGAAGTATTTACAGAATAATGGATTTAAAACATACCTTCAGAGCCTACATTAATTACATGTTTTAAAAACATATAGTTTTGCCTGAATATTGTACTTTGTTCGAGAATATTACTACAACTTAGATAGAGCCTGGTTGGTGTAGGTATATGTGTTGTAATTCTAATTTAATGTTTTATGTAAATTGGAGAATGACTTGCGACGGAAGTAAAGTTTATGTGGAAATTATATAACTAACTGTTAATAATCGTATGGCTGTAAATGTTTGTTGCTATTTTACTTATTTCTTAAATTAATGCTTATTTGAAGGTTATAATCTAAGTTACCGTTAAAACGTGATATTCTTTTTGGAGTTAAACATATTTTTCTATGTGAAAACTGCGTGTAGGTTATTAGGCCTTTATCACGCCAATACATTTTATATATTATCATTATTATGACATTCATTTATTTTATGGTGAAATGAGTAGCCTACCAAGGATAAACTGTAGGTAAAAACCGTCCAACGTATCTTATCAGAAACCATAACTTACAGTTGACGCCGATTGCGGGGGTGTTGGAGGGGGTTTTTGTTTAGGGCCTTGCCCTCAACCCTTCAGTCGTTCGTCAAACTACAACCTAGTGACAACTCGGAGGCTCACGATTAGATTGATTTTATAATATTACATGTCATCCATTCATTATTTAGTGATAATTTTCCCATTATGTGTTATTTTATATTTAAGTTTCCCTATCAATGTGTTAATTAATTTCCCATAAATATGTTATTGTATTAATTGCCCTATGTCCATGCCCAATAATAATCATCCTTATCACCACTCCTCAGAAAATCATTCCCCTCTATGTATTTAATGTTTATTTATTTGTGCAACTGTAAAATAATATGTATTTCATTAGTTAATCACCAATAATTATTCACAGCCTATCACCATCTAACAGCCTACTCACTTAATTTAATATGTTTGCCAATAATAATATTTTAGATATAATTTATGTGAGAGGATTACAATAGAATTAAAATTTAATATAATATATTTTTCAAAAATAGTCCTTAAGGAATCTAAATTACAGTGACCAGTGTTAACATATGTGTGTACCATGTGCTTTCAACAATGAACCATGCTTCCAGACCTCATCTCTGCTAGATCTTCCTTCTTGTTCCAGATGCCATAGTGTTAAGACCTAAAATTTTGTGCAGGACATTGTTCCTATTTAAATTCACCCAGTATGGCCTAAGTTTTGAATTGCTTAGTGCTCATTTATTAGGGACTCATTGCTCAGTATAATACCATTTTAAATTCACTCCCTTTTCTTTGTTTCATCCCTAAAATTGGTATTGAGCGAAGAACTTTGTAAGCTGATTGGTAAACCACTTCCATTGTGTATTCTATTAGGGACTTAAAAAAATACAGACATTTAATAGACCAAGTCTAATGTTCTGAGATTTCAAATTAACATCAAGAGTATATTTCAGTATTGAACTACCTTTTCTAAATTTAATTTGAGTATTTTAATCATCAGTAAATTCAGTGAAAACCATTGGAGAACACCAAAATTAAAAAATGGTGCAATGTTGTTGCATTGGATTTTGGACAACACCAAAATTTATCATTGTTGCAATTTGCAAACAACATAAGCCTAATTGGACTAAATATTCTTTCACACATAAATTCAACGTTATTCAAGTCAGCACGATACTTCCCCCCTGAGAAAAAGAGCCCTCATTTATAAAAGAAACCCATTTAATAGACATATGAACATTTTAGTCTTAAGCCTACATGTATTATTGCCATCCATCTTATAGCCTAGACCACTCACTGTAACTTTCCCCTGAATTGTAGATTATTTGTAAATCCCCTTTGATTGATAACTTTTAAAACACAATTGTTGTTATTAGATAAATAAATATTATATTGTTCCTCTGTACTTTGTATTTCATTTAAATAGTTAAAAGACATTTTAGAAAATTGTACACCTACCTTCTGTTGATATCCAGATTAATTACAAAACACATTCTACTCACTACAATAAACCAAAGAAGACCATAGGTAGAAATATATTTATTGATAAGTCAAGTAAGAGTATTTGTGAGCTATATTTAAATAGCCTAGTAAATTTTGTAGGTAGTAACACTCATTATTGTGAAGACAAGTTAGGCTCAGCACATGGTAGCCATTGCCCACAGATCAGATAGCGTCACTTTTATATCCACATTGCCTGATCACATCCGAACAAATACGGAATTGAGATTTAATAAATTAGAATCATAGATAAGAAAAGAATACAGAGAGAGATTCAAGGCCGTAGCCAATGGGGGGGTCAGGGGGTCAAAACCCCCCCCAAAATTTTGAGATAAATAATAAAAAAACAGACCAACAAAAAATGTGAAGAATTTTATCATAACAAATTGTTTGAAAATTTAATGATGATAAGGAATAAACTTAAAAACAAAGGAAATACAAATTTACTTATTTGTTTAGTTAATTTTGTTCGTTCAAGTCATAACGAAAGTCGTAGCGGTCGTAGTTAGTCAGCTGTGCGGACGCCACGTCGTCGTAGGGATCGCGGGGGAGTGTGAACGAATGAGCGGGAATTTGACATAACCTGTCAGTTCACTCATCAGGACGTATTCGGCTGATCGTGTGTGCACTGTGCAGTTTACAGTTTTTCATAGTGACAGTTAGTCTTCCTAAAGCTTTGTGTCGTCTGTTTAATTGACTTATACGACGATATAAATGCTCAGTATATAAGGTAAGTAAAACCAAACAAAACAGTGAAAATCAACCGATCCCGAAAAGTATTTTAGGATCGCAGTAGCCATTCCTCTTCTTGATGACTTTGTTTGCCAGCTAGATTCAAGATTTCTGGAATACAAAGACGTATTTGCAGGTCTTAATTCTTTGTTGCCATCTGTCTGTTGTACGATCCAGTCTTTAGACCTTGACAGTTTCAAGATTTACCAAAATAAATTTGACTTGGAGTTGGAAATGTTACCAGCTGAATTCGATTTATGGAAAATCTACTGGGGGAAGAAAAAGGAAATTGACCGGCCTACGTGTGCCATTCATTGAAAGCTTAGGAGAATGCAACAAAGATTTATACCCCAATATATTTATTATGCTTAATATTTTCTCCACACTTCTAGTGACCACCTGCACTCCCGAACGTAGCTTTTCGACCCTCAGAAGGCTGAAAACTTATTTAAGAAACTCTTGTGGTCAAAGTGGCTTAGCACTGATGTCCGTTCACAGGGAGAGAGAAATTCCGACGGAAGATGTAATTAATAGTTTTTCCAAAAAAAGAACCGGAGGCTTAACTTTGTTTTGTAAATGAAGTATCTTTCTTACAAGAACGTGTTTAGTTTATCTGTAATCATTAAAACTTGATTTTTCAATTTCCATATACCTTAGTTTTTTCTTGTACCAACCACTTTCTATCATTATAGACTGAGGGCTGAGTGAAAATATGCCGACAACGAAACTCTGGTATTTATTGTGTTGAAAAATATCCGTTTTATGTTGTTATATCTTGTTAGTAGTGACATTGAAGGACGTTCAAAAGTATGTTTTTTAAGTTGGCAAGCTTGAAATAAAAAGAAGAAAGAAGAATTTAGTTGATACGATTACTGCTGTGTTTTCTGGGTTATTTAATAATAATAATAATAATATATAATATATAAGTACTATTTAAATATTTAAAACTTCAAAAATCTTACTTTAATATTAGATTATATTAAGAATTGCGTTAAAATGAAAGTTTGGAAGTTACTTCCTGTAACCACGGAGCCCAAACCCCCCCCAAAAAATTTTCCTGGCTACGGCTTTGGAGAGATTAATAAGAATTTTCAGACTAGATTAATTTAAAACCTATGAGTTTACTTATTTTGTATTTGATTTAAAACAAATACTAGTAGCCTGTCGCGGCTTCGCTCGCGATCACAATGTAATATTATACTGACAATCCCGTGTAAATATTGTGTTACCGTTCCAAAGCCAACATGACCTGCTGATTAACTGTGTTTACTCTATCCAGCTGATTGCTTAAAACTTATTTCCCAATGTTAAGCTTATGGGAAAAAACTCAACTTTAAGGGGCCCCAGGGCCTCGACTCACAAATTATTTCTCTTTTAAAAAAGGTTTCCTGCACAACTAAACGTTAGGCTCTTTCTAATGACACCAAAAAAATGAAAATCGGTTCAGTAGTTTAGGAGGAGTGATTGTCACAAAAAACCTGCTCGCCTATTAAATAAGTATAGATTCCAAACAGCTGACTAAAATTATAACAGGCGAGTAAATCGGCTGCCATCCCCGCTTGTATACCGGCATAGATCTAGGATCAGATCTATGGTCAGATCCAGGATCAAAGCTACATCCCGGGTACCAACCCGGGTCCAATCCCGGCTATGGTGTACAGGTACCCTAATAATTGCTATTTCATGGCAAGAGTAATAGATTCATAACTCTAATTAACAAAATTGCTTTGTTATTTCAAATTTTATTACAGTGATTTGCACGAGTAAAAATTCACTTCGAAGAATAAAACGAAAGTATTATCCAATCTTAGAAGAATAAAACAATGTATACTGTCCAAGTCTAATAGGTGTAGACTATTGGTAATTTTGATTTCTCAGTCCATCCTTCTATTCGTGAGTCAGAATAGTCGTGGGGGTTAAGGTGAGTGCACAATAACCCATGCAAAGGTCGAAGGTTCAAGACTTGACCGTGACACAATACTCTTGCAACTAAAATCCTTTTTAAACATTTCTATTATTGGTTTACCAAGCAATTCAATTCGTGAAATCATACTTTTAAAAATTAAAATAAGCATATATAAACTGTTTACATACTTCGTTGGGTATAGATTGGCATTGGGTTGGCAAATACAGCGTTGGCCCAACGGTAGGGGAGCCCAACGGTGAGCCAACAGAAATTTGTTTCCATTGGCCAATGAACTGTGCCAACCATTTCCCAACATTGGCCCAACGATTTGTGCCACTATAGGAGAAGAGAACCATTTTTGAACTGTGACCGGTCCTGTATGCTGCATGCTGCATATCAAGCAGTCCCTCAGGACTACGTGGGATATGTATGTATGTATGTATGTATACGTTTGCCTATACTTTTTAAATAACAAATTAATGTTATTGTTAAAATAGATTTTATAAAAAACTATAGATTTTATAAAATCTATAGGACGACAGGACAGTCGTACGTTGTCCTGTCCTAATGTCATTAAATTTGGTTTATGTCAAATACTCGTATGTTTAGATATAATTCTTGTTAACAGCAGCTGTTTGGTGTAATAACTGAACTTTGATCAAATCAATGGGGACTTTAAAGGCCAGTGGGACAAAGCCCTTAAGTCGGGGACTACAAATGTTCTTTAATAAAAACATTCTTCAACGACTGGACTAAAATTCGTTCAGAAATTACCAGTTAGAATAAAATTAGACAATAAATTATCAGAATTTAAGAGTGAATTAACATTATGTTTGTTAAAAGTCTTTATATAGTTTTGAGTGACATTTTTCCTTTAGGCGAGGTAACAATATCCAGGTCCTACTTGTGGGCAACACTCACCTTGTTATTCTGCACGTGCTGAGGCTGATTAAGTAAAATTTTAGTTGAATTAAACTTCGTCAAACGTTTTTCCCGAAACAAACACACACATTCATACACGGATAAATACACAAGGGAGAACAAAAGAGACTGAGTTTGTGTATTTATCCGTGTATGTGTGTGTTTTAGGGAAAATAAACGTTTGACGAAGTTAAAATTGGACTTAATCAGCCTCAGCACGTGCAGAATAACAAGGTGAGTGTTGCCCAAAAGTAGGACCTGGATAAAGTCTTTATATAGTTTAGAAGAACTATATGAATTTTGCAAGCGACCCTGAAATCATAAAATTCCATCCTATTAAATTTGAATTCAAAGAAAATTATAACGTGATCTAACTATACAAACTTACCTTAAGTACGCAGGTTTACTGCGACGGGGAGTATAGATTTATATTCAATGGTAACACTGGTGTCCTGGGCATTGACCTTGATTTCTTAATTTCTTCTCCTTGTCGTTGTTGGCCTTGACCTTGCTTGCTGGGGGCTTGGCTTGGCGTTCCGTTCCGTTGGCACTGTTGACGTGTTGACTGTTGGTTGTTGTTGGTTGGTTGGCGTTGGCCTGGCAGCGCTTGGCGACGGCGTTAGTTTAGTTGTTCTTCAAATTGTTTGATGGAATGTGTTATGGAATAGTGCTTAAATGTTTTTATAATTCATAATTATAGCATCAGAACATTATTATAGGTAAATATGCTGTATAAGTGAGAATATGTGATGTATAATATAGGCCCTAGATGAAAAATTGTTGTAACCTATGTGTGCAAGTGACATAACCTGGTATTGGTTTAAGACATTCGCTGTTGATCGCGGGTCATTGTACTAAGCCTGTAAGGTTAACACATTCCGTGCGGTTTAAATGTTGTAAGGTTGACCCAGGGGCGGCACTACCATATAGGCGATCTAGGCGACCGCTTAGGGCGCCAGGCGCCTAGGCAATGGCACGTGTAAAATTGGAACAAAATATTTTCCATGAAAGCAAAATACTAACTTTACTATCACAAACTTATTTTGGTTTTTAATAGACCCAAAGTTGTAATATTTCCAGGAAGTTTGACCTTTGTAGTTGGTCGTGACTATTTTTTGTAACAGTCAAACTAGGAAAAACCTAACCTCTAGCGGCAAATAATCTTTAATAGGAGTGTAGGGCGCAGGTTGCTTGAAGTGACTAACTTAGACACCGTTCGAATGAAACATATCTTGGGAAAGGAGGAGGGAGTTTTGGAGTTCATATTGTGCTTTTTAGGGCTATACAGAAGGGCTTGCTCACGGAGCCGCTCGCAGTGGCCCCTGCCGAGACACCATCACATCGCTGTGATGTCTCGTGGTTACGGTACATCCACTGCGCCGCCAAGGCCCAGTTCAAAAAAGTGTCACGTTGCAAATAATTCCTATAAAGCTGAATTTTCTGCAGGTGGTAGAACATATTCAGACAAGTATTTTCACAGTCCCCTAGTTTCCTTCTTCTGTTTTCCCTCCTTAAAGTCAGAAAATACAAGCTTTTACTTAATTGTTTACTAACTCTGTCACTATTCACCATTGGTAAGGAATTGAAGTTGGTAGTTTTGGGAAGACTTTCATAAGCGGAACGATTTAAAAAACGAAATGAAATTGTTCGATACGGTAACACGATTAGGGCCTATTTAGGTTATTCGGTTATTTAGATTCGTTTATATTATGTTTCAGTTTTAGGTATCTTAAAATTTGTCCACATAACAAATGTTAATTCCACTATTACTTAAACAAGTATTGCCAGGAAGAACATTATCATGTCATATCATTGTCATGTTTGTTTATTTCATTTTAATTTTCAGTTTAATTGAAAACAAACCAAACATGATGTAATAACTAAGATACAAACGATATAAATGTTGCTATCAATAACAATATCAAACTAATCAATATACGTAACCAAACAATTTCATTCGGTTCTTTATATCGTTTCGCTTATGAAAGTACCCGTAGTTTTTGCATTAGGCCCCTACTTATTTTTATTCTCTATAACAATTATCGAGTGAACGTTAGTGATAAACTCACTAGGCTACATTTTTACAATTTTAGGACGATTAACAAACTTTCACATATATTCATGGGGGTGTTTGATCTTTTGTGCTATATCTTATTTAAATGTCAAAATAACCTGTAGATCGCGCAAATTGGCTCTAAAATACGCCCTTTTATTGCATGTATGTAATGATCCCTAGGCTATTCAAGTTTGAGCTATTCTAAAACACTTCAAAAAACTTTCAGAAATAATGCAAAGCCATTCAGAGTCTATCTATATTATTAATACGCTACTTGCAAACTTAGTAAACAATAATGCTTTTTTTGTTTTAATTTATCCCCACATATTATACACTAAACGTGCGTCTAAGTTAGGTGTGCAGATGTGCAAACTGACTTTAGATTTTCTATATGGCCTCAGGGCTCTGCCCCACGGGACTTCCACGCCCCCATGCTATTCATATGGAAGAGAGTTTTATTTGGTTGTTGTCACATGTGTTTGATCTCAATTCAATTAAATTAAATAAACAGACTGTCATTGTTTTGTTTAAGTTACTATTTAACTTTTAGCAAATTTTCCCTATAGGGAAAAAGCTATTACCGTAGTCGGGCACAGACCTAGGCCCGGGACCATGATAACTTTTTGTTTTGAGGTCCCCAGACCCCAAAAATACCATTTGTTCGAAACTGTATATATATATATATATATATAAACTAGGCTTATCGCCGTTGGGGGCTTCGCCCTCAAACCCCCTTTTGAGGTTCGCTTTGCTCACTTGCATTCCTCAGTCAATTCAAGTTTAAATCAAACTCAACTATTGTAGTTCATTAACCAAAGAAAAACTACACAAAAATTACCTTTGGTGAGCACATTAAGCCCGAGACCATGATAACTTTTTATTCTGAGGTCCCCAGATGCCAACAATAATATTCGTTCAAATTTATATATATCTATATATATATATATGTGTGTGTCCGTTACCGCGATAACTTTTGAAAGAAGCGCCCGATTTTTATGAAATTTGGCACAAATGTGGAGAGTAACATTTATGACTTTAAGTTCGAAAACCAGATCGATCGGTTTATGGGAAGGGGGTTTTATGAGGGTTTAAAATTTTACAAAAATCAGTTTTTTGAACTTTTTACCCTAAAATTTTAAAAACACTAGATTTTGGTTATAACCATTTTGTAGAGCTTAAAGAAACAAACAATTTAGTATTTTGAATCATTAAGCTAGGTTTAGTGGTTGTGGAGAAAAGTAAAAAAATATGTCCATAAAATTTCAAATGTTAATCTTATGGGAATACGGTTTTTAGATTTTCCTCAGATAATTTCACTAAAAACTCCACATTTCTTTCTACCAATCAGTTTAGCTCTACAAAACAATCATTTTGGCGTTTTAATTGTTGTTTTACGTCCAACTGTTGCAGAGATATTCAAACTGCTAAACACAGTATGTTGTCCAATGTTATCCTTATGGAGAATAAATAGAATGTTATATTTTGATTATTTATGTATGTATATTGATGAAACTTGGTATATGGTTTCAACTAGTTGTGGTATATTGATAATAGCACAAAAAAAGTTTTCTGTTGATTTTTCCTGATGGTAGCCAGCATACCTGCATACTCGCCCCCCATGTTATTCATATGGAGTAAAGTTTGATATCTCCCTTAGTTATGAACCTAAATTAATAAAACTTGGTATGTAGCTTCACCTGGTTGAGTTATATTGATAATTGCAAAAAAAACATTTCTTATCTTGCTTTTTGCAGCACACCTGCGTACTCATTTCAAATGTTATTCTTATGGAGAATAAATAAAATGCTATATATCACTTATTAATGAATGTATTTTTTGTGAAACTTGGTAAGTGGCTCTAGGTAGTAGTGATGCCCATATATTTGCATTGGAAATTCGCTGAGTACGCAGGTTTGCTGTGACGGGGGTATTTTAATATTATTTGATTTTTACTGGGGGTGAGACCTGTCTAGAACATATTTTTATACCAGAATTTAGTTATTTCCAAAATTTGAAGGAAATTGGAGCCGTTTTCAAGATAATTGTGCAACCAACCAACCAATCAAGCAAACATTGCTCATATAACAGTATAGTACCTGGGGGGGGGGGGGAGGCCAGTCAGTTTGTTTAGATGACTTGTAGTGATATTTCACCACTTCCCCCTACTGATAATCTGATTTCCATAACTCATTTGCCTCTTTTCTACATTTTTAAGGTCCCTCCAGTTGTTATTTATAGCTCAGTGTCCCTTTGATTTATTTTACTACTCTATATATGTAATCTTAACTCAAATCTTTTAATCTCTGCTCTCAGGAAACCACATGTTAATAATCATAAACAACATGAGTATTACTTTGACAGTTCCCTGGTTGATTATGAACAGCTGTTACAGTTCTTTTGTTTTGATTTGAAACTCCATAAGCCCAATGTTAATTTTTTTAACTTTTCATTTTAATTTTTTTACATTATTTGATTTTTCCTAGGGATGAGGCCTGTCTAGAACTTATTTTTATCCCAGAAATTAGTTATTTTGAACATTTGAAGGAAATCGTTGGAGCCGTTTTTGAGATCCGTGTCGCAAGCAAGCAAGCACGCAAGCAAGCAAGCAAGCAAGCAAGCAAGCAAGCAAACCTTACTCATATTAGAGTATAGGATAGGATAGGATATAGCTATACAGGGTGTCTTACGTAAAGTGTCTGTAGACGAACCAATTGATCTAGAAGGATGAAATAAAGTTATTTCCCACTAAGTTGACCCCAGGGAATAATATAAAAGTATTTTCAGTTTTTTACAAACACAGGGTGTTCCAAAAACGGAGGGTCACTAGTTCAAATCTCGGAATTTTCAAATACAAACATATGTCATGTTATACGGTATATCATTTTAAAGCTCTACACTCAACTAACATTTTGGCAAAAACAGAACTCATTAACCTTAATCCTCCGTCTGGCAGTCAAAATTTGTTGCAGTGTTTTCTGTAGTGGCAGGACCATTTTGGCGATTTTGCATGCTATTTTTAAAATATTTGTTTTAACTCCAATTTTGCAGGAAACATATCAATGTGCATTTGTGTTCTGTTCACAAAAGACAGGAGAATTTAAAAATGGTAAATTTATTTTTATAAATCTCGAAAGTAAAACCTTACTGTAACCAAGCCAAATTTTTTAGGTAAAAATGATAAATGTACCAAATTTTTCTTTTCGAATTCCGTACATATAAGTTAACTAGGCCTATATGTATGTCATAGAAAAACAAATTTATATATGAATTACATTCAACAATTTGGGAAAATTGCAAAACGGCTATGTGTACGTAGTACCCAGTTTTGTATGCCAAAAGAAAACCTCAAACAATATATAAATATAATAAAACCCTATTTTATTTGAAGGTTATAAAGTTAATAAGACAATAATAAAAGATTGAATGGTCTAAAAGTTGTTTTTGAATACATTACTATAGGCTAATATGAAATTGCAAAATTTTATCTTTTGAAAACAACATTTTTGTTACTCAAAGTGAGATAATATTTGTATAACACCTAATGCTTTCAAATGAGCTATGTAATATGATTCAGTAGTTATTTCCCTACAAGAAAATATAGGCCTATAATAGTTATGAATAAATACCCCCGTAGCATCAAACCAATGCAAATTTCCAATGCATATATATGTATCTTAATACCACATAAAGCCACATACCAAGTTTCATCAATATACAAACATAAATAAATGATTTATGACATTTTAATTATTCTCCATGAGAATAACATGGCGGCTGAGTATGCAGGTTTGCTGAAACAGCGAAAAATGGGTTTTCATACAAATATGAATATAACCCAACTAGGTGAAGCCACATAGCAAGTTTTAGCGAATTTCCCCTATAGGGAAGAAGCTATTACTGTAGGTCTCATGGTAAGACTTAAGCCCGAGACCATGATAACTTTTCGTTTTGAGGTCCCTAGATGCCAAAAACACCATTCGTTCAAATTGTCATATATATATATATATATAAATATATATATATATATATATATATATATATATATATATATATATATATATATATATATGTGTGTGTGTGTGTGTGTGTGTGTATAAATATATATATATGTGTGTCCGTAAGCACGATAACTCTCATAAAAAACGTCCGATCTTAATGAAATTTGGTACAAATATGTAAAGTACCATTGATTTCAACAAGTTCGAAAACAAGACAACCATCCTAACCATCCTAAGGGGGGTTTTTGGAGGGTTTTGTACCCCAAAAATGTTTTTTTTGGGGTTTTCACAGGTAATTGTTTTTTAAATCAAACTTTAATTTATACCATTGAATCCAGCTTAAAAAAACAAACAAATTGGTATTTTGATCATTGCTCTATGTCAATTGGTTACTGAGATATTGAAGGTGCTAAACACAGTACGTTGTCCAATGTTATTCTTATGTAGAAAAAGAATACCCCCGTAGCAGCAAACCTGCATACTCAGCGAATTTCCAATGCTTATTAATTTATCTTAATACCACATAAAGCCACATACCAAGTTTCATCAATATACATTCATAAATAAACGATTTATGACATTTTAATTATTCTCCATAAGAATAACATGGCGGCTGAGTATGCAGGTTTGCTGAAATAAGGAACACTAAAAATGGGCTTTTATACAAATATCAATATAACTCACCTAGATAAAGCCACATACCAAGTTCTATTAATTTATGTTCATAATTAAAGGAGATAACACGTTAATTATTCTCCATAAGAATAACATGGGACTGAGTATGCAGGTTTGCTGCTATGGGAACTAACGGCCAAAAAATGGGTTTTGTGCAAATATCAATAGACCACAATGAAATGAAGCAATATACCAAGTTTCGTCAGGATAAGTTGTTAAATAAGCGAGATATACAATTTTTCTTATCCTCCATAAGAATAACATTGGACAACGTACTGTGTTTAGCACTTTCACTATCTCAGTAACCAATTGACATAGAGCAATGATTAAAACATCAAATTGTGCGTATTTTTAAGCTGATTCGAATGGGAACAAATAAAATTTGACTTTTTCAAAAATTGTATGTAAAAAACTCAAAAAACCCATTTTTGGGGTACAAAACCCCCCCCAAAATACCCCTTCGGATAGCTCGATCCGTCTGGTTTTCGAACTTATAGTCATAAATGCTGCTTTACACGTTTGTACCAAATTTCATCAAAATCGGACCTTTTTTACGAGAGTTATCGCACCCACGGACACATATATATATATATATATATATATATATAGATATATATATAGATATATATATATATAGATATATATACAGTTTCGAACGAATGGTATTTTTGGGGTCTGGGGACCTCAAAACGAAAAGTTATCATGGTCCCGGGCCTAGGTCTTACCATGCCGACTACGGTAATAGCTTCTTCCCTATAGGGGAAATTCGCTAAAAATGTTATATCTTGGTTATTTATGAACATAAACTGACGAAACTTGGTATATCGCTTCATCTAGTTGTGGTTTGTTGTTGTTTGTACAAAATCAATTTTTCGCCTATGGTCCCCGTAGCAGCAAACCTACGTACTCGGTCCCCATGTTATTCTTATGGAGAGTAATAAAAATGTTATATATCGCTTATTTATGAATGTATATGGATGAAACTTGGTATGTGACTTCACTTAGATAAGTTCTATTGATATATGCATGAAAACCCATTATTTGGTGTTCCTTGTTGTAACAAACCTGTGTACTCATCCCTAATGTTATTCTTATGGAGAATAATGAATATAAGAGGCTTAATGTGTTATTAAGACTTTTATAATCATTGGAAATTCTCTGAGTATGCAGGTTTTCTGCGACGGGGGGGGGGGGGGGGGGGTATTATTGATTTATGTTCATAATTAAGGGAGACATAATATTTTACTTTTTCTCCATAACAATAATGTGGGGGCTGAGTACGCAGGTTTGCTGCTACGGGAACCATCGGTAAAATTTTTTTGTGCTAATGACAATAGACCACAACCAGATGAAGCCATATACTAAGTTTGGTCGGTATACGTTCATAAATAAGCGAGATATCAAATTAGGCTTATTCTTTTTCTCCATAAGAATAACATTGGACAACGTACTGTGTTTAGCACTTTTAATATCTCCGTAACCAATTGACATAGAGCAATGAGCAAAACACCAAATTGTGTGTTTTTTAAGCTGAATCCAATGGTGAAAACTAAAATTTGTCTTTTTCTAAGATCATGTGTTAAAAATAAAAAAATAAAACATTTGTGGGGTACAAAATACCCCTTCGGAAAGATCTATGTCTGGTTTTCGAACTTAAAGTCATAAATGTTGCTTTACAAGTGTGTACCAAATTTCATCAAAATCGGACAATTTTTACGAGAGTTATCGTGCTCACGGACACATATATATCTACAGTTTTGAACGAATGGTGTTTTTTGGGTCTGGGGACCTCAAAACAAAAAGTTATCATGGTCCCGGGCCTAGGTCTTACCATGCCGACTACGGTAATAGCTTCTTCCCTATAGGAGAAATTTGCTTAAAGGTTACTAAAATTGTTACCGCGTTTTTGAGATGAGTTGTATTTGTGAGGCAGCAGTTAAGGGCCCTACACACTATACATTCTCCGGTTCGGCCGCCGGACGCATTGCTAGGCTGGACCGGAAAACGTACAGTTTGGAGGCACTAATTTCTGGCCGGACAAGCGGTCGGATAAGTATGAACTTGCAATCAGTTTTCAGCCAGTTTTTGACTAAATCGTATAGTGTGGAGGCAACGTACGATCGCTCGTCCGGCCTTGGGATTTTCTTGTGTTTCATCTCTCCCACACAGGATACTCTTAATAACTTTTTCCCTTTTCTTCAATACTTTTCCATGCACGTAAACATCAATGTTTGTGATGTTGCATTTGTTACGATTTTCACTATTTGACACTGTGGACATTTTTAGATGACCGAAAAATAGTTCCACTACTTGATTTATGATTTTTTTTATGATTAACAAAACTTAGTTTTGATTACATGAATAAAAATATAGTTTGTTTGTAAAGTGATACATAACAATTACCATTAGCCCTACATACTCACAATGTAAAAATTTAAGAGGGGTAAGTTACAGTAAAACTTTAAGAATTAATTTTTTTTTGGCCTAGTAATAGATCCTTCATTCTTTGTGCTTAGTATTTAATAAATTACACTCTTTAAAACTGCAATAAGTTTTATTATTTTAGTTTTCCTTAATTCTAATTACTTTAAAAGTAAACTTTAAAGTGAGCTATTTAAAAAAATATTTCATCATTTTGCATGCGGTAACAATTTTAAAACAGTTGTGAGTAGTGTCAGTAAAGTTTTTGAACTGTGTTTTGAGGGTGAATCAGCATTAGGATAGTGATAAATTATAAATCGGGGGCTAATGATAAGATCCTTTTAATAACTTAAAGGTACAAGCATAAACGCTATAGCAGCCATTTCACTCCGAACGGAATCAGAATCCAATCCAAATACCTTTTCCACATTTGGACAGGAATAGAACGAATTGCTGACCTAGGATTTGGACGTTGTGAGGCTTTACGTTTTGACTTGAAACTTGTCGACTTAATTCTTAGGTATTTTATGCTACATTTACGTGATGAAACTATTACAAATATTATATCTAGCCTAAATAAGAACCTTTGGGCGTTAATAAATCACTAAAATTATACAATGCTGGAGGCTGAAACTGAAGTTATGTATTTGGAGGTTAGGGGAACGTCTGGGTCATGCAGCCTTATCCCAGAATCTAAAATAATTGATAGGATTAGGGTAAAATTGTACAATTATGATAAATGGGGAGGGGGGGTCTAAAAATAGTTTTGCGGGGGGGCCCATCAAAATGAGTTACGCCACTGCTTGTGCAACAAGTTCTTTTGTGGAACTATTTTTTACATTTTTAGCATAGAGTAAATACAGCATTGTATTTTAAAAATACAATTATTATACTTATTCTACGTTTTAGCGAATTTCCCCTATAGGGAAGAAGCTATTACCGTAGTCGGCATGGTAAGACCTAGGCCCGGGACCATGATAACTTTTCGTTTTGAGGTCCCCAGACCCCAAAAACACCGTTCGAAACTGTATATACATAAATATATATATATATATATGTGTGTGTGTGTGTGTGTCCGTGAGAACGATAAATCTCGTAAAAATGATCCGATTTTGATGAAACTTGGTATAAACGTGTAAAGCAACATTTATGACTTTAAGTTCGAAAACCAGCCACATCGCTCTATCCAAAGGGGTATTTTGGGAGGGTTTTGTACCCCAAAAATGGGTTTTTTGAATTTTTTACATGTAATTTTTGAAATAGTCAAATTTTAGTTCTTACCATTGGATTCTGCTTAAAAATCACACAATTTGGTATTTTGATCATTTCTCTACGTCAATTGTTACCGATATATTGAAAGTGCTAAACACAGTACTATTGACTATAAATACTTCAGTATTTATAGTCAATGACAGTACGTTGTCTAATGTTATTCTTATGGAGGAAAAGAAAATTTGTATATCTCGCTTATTTATGAACGTATACTGACGAAACTTGGTATACAGCTTCATCTTGTTGTGATCTTTTAATATTTGCTCGAAAAAAATATTTTTGCCAAAGGCTCCCGTAGCAGCAAACCTGCATACTCAGGCCCCATGTTATTCTTATAGAGAATAGTTAAACGCTCTGTCTCCCTTAATTATGAACATATATGAATAAAAACTGTTATACGACTTCACCTAATTGAGTTATATTGATATTAGCAAAAAACCCCATTTTTTGTGTTCCTTGTTGCAGCAAACCTGCGTACTCAGCCCCAATTTTATTCTTATGGAGAATAATTAAAATAGTATATTTTGCTTATTTGTGAATATATTTTTATGAAACTTGGTAAGTGGCTTTATGTAGTAAGACATTTATATATCCATTGGAAATTCGCTGAGTTTGCAGGTTTGCTGCGATGGGGGTATTTAGTATTTAACTGTGTTTACTTATTTAATCATGGTGAATTTTAAAGAAACGGAACACATGTCAACTGTAGAACACTGTAGAGCCAGACGAACTGAAAGTGAAGATATTTAAATTAAATGCAAAGCTAGCAGGTGGCGGGAAAAATCACGAGGCCGGACGCTTGGCCGTATAGTGTGGAGGCACCGTCCGATCTAGTACGTACGATCACCCATACGATGGCTCAAAAAAGTATAGCTCTCAAAAAGTATAAAAAATATGAAAAAGCAACTTCTTTGGAATTTTGGTTCGGTATAATTTTGTAATTGAAAAATTTAAATTGATTGCCATATTTAAAAGTTGGTGGTAACATTTTTGAATTAAATTTCCCGTAATTGCACAAATTCGTGGGGTAGAAAATGTAAATATTAACTTTTTTTTCTTGGTGTTTCTTTCCTAAACCTAACCATTTAGTCTCCAGAGCTACACATAAGGTGAGCTACTCATTGCTAATAAACAATAAAAATCACACGAATGAGTAATTCTGGAAGATGATGGGTTAATATTATTTTTATATTTTAATAAAAAATTACACGGCTAGAAGAATCTTAGAAATACTACGAAATGTATTATTAAAAAAAGTAGCCTGGAAATATTAGCCTATTACAAAAAATTTATATTGAACATTAAGTGTTAAAGAAAAAGATCATTTCTAAATTTGGTACACCCCTGCAGTCAATGGAGTCTATATTAACCATACCTTTTACGTCACAGTCAGACTCAAAATAGAGTACAATATACAGACTGACAACTGTACGTTTTAGGACATATGTTAGCTGGAACTTTTTTGCTTATTTTAATGTGTACAATAACATTTTAAATTATTGGGACATTTTTATTTTCTGAAATATTTTTATTTTAGATCTGTCTATAACCATCAGCGGGGGAGGAAATCTGGTTAATCTTGAACCAATATTGCAAAATGGAACCAAATAATACGGCAGGTAGAGTTTACAAATTAACCCTCTAACCCTCCAATGTCTGATATAACGAACGTGTATGATATGCAAATTTTGAATTCAATTAAAATTACAATTTAAAAATATTTAACCCCCACACGATAGAAATGGAAACGGCCCGCCAACGATGATTCCGCCAAAAGGGCTAAAGACAGTAAAATAAGTAATTGTTTATGACAAAAAATTGTAAGTTTATTCATAGATAATTTATTTACTTTAAAAAATTAACAATATAAAAAACTCTTAGTTAAACTTTCAAAACATATTTTTGGGACTCATTTACAGAGTAAAAAGCATTAACAATAAGATAATTATTCAAGAATAACGTAACTTTTCTGGACGTGATAATAATAATTAGACCTAACTGTAGAGCTGCTGATTAATATTTACCTAATATCCACAGCCTCCTGTAATTTCACATTCTGTTCGATAAAAGAACAACCACATCTTGAATAATTGTATTTTTTGTTAATGTAATTTGAAGTTTTTTGAGATGACTTGAATTGAACCACTTGTTCATAGTTGTCAATATCAGCTACACTATTATTGAAACATCTACGACATATCTGAATGTCTTCTCGTTTGTAATAACAGATCAAGGAGCTCATACAATTTATACAATGTTCGTTGACAAGTTGTTCATATATTTCACAAGGGAGTTTTTTTATAACAGCATCTAGTTCATTCAACTGTTGAAACTCCTCCAGATAGTTTTTTTAGTTAATTCATATAAGGACATCATAAGTAACAGTGCATGCTCATCTCTAAAACAAAAGTAGATAACAATAGGTTTATGTTATTTACAAACGTATAAGAATACAAGGAGTTAAACTGTAACGTCACAGGATATATGTTTTAAAAGTAACTCTATATTTAAGTTAATCTTCTTTAGGTATATTATTAAAACTTCGCGATATAGTAGGGCATGTTAGCAGGATTATTGTTTTCACATAATTTTGTTTATATATAATAATTCGTAAATACCGATGAGAACAATGAGGTTATTATTAGTGATTTATTCTACCAGAAGTATAAAACACTATCTGAAATGTTTAAAACTATATGAAGTAAAAGAAGTATCAGAACTAAAAGTATTAATCGTCCTGCTTCTTTACAACATATGAAGAAATTATTATTATCAATACTTAAAATAACAAGTTTCAAGCTGGGGAAATTCTAGAAATATTTATTGTTTGTTTTGTTTTACAGGTATTCCCCAGACTATATTTCTGGTGGAAGAAAGTAGCGCTCCTCCACAAAGCACTGCCATAAACACCCTCACCACAACCACGACTCACCCTACCACTGCCGTCACCACGACTCGCCGCCCATCAACCCCTGCTGCCCCCCTGACCACGACTCGCTCTGAAACACCAACTTTTGCTGCCACCCTCACCACGACACACCCTACCACTTCAACTTCTGCCTCTGCCGCCGTCCTCACCACGACTCGCCCTAATACACAAATCTCCGCCTCTGCCGTCACCCACACCTCTTCAGCTATCACTCATCATCGCCGTCACCCTAGATCATTACTTAAAACGATCGCCTCCGCCAGCCCTTCCACCTCTTCCACCCCTCGCCATAACCCATGCCCTTCACAAATCACCCACCCATCAACTTTGTATTCATTAACAGCCAAAAAATCACGAATGAGCGTAAAGCATGCAGGCGTCCAAGTAGAGAAGATAACTGGTTGGCTCATCGGGTTTTTAGTCTGATTTACATTCAAGTAGCTCGTTGTTGGCCTTTGCATATCTTAAAGAACTCTGTACAATTCCCCCACGGATTGATGACTCAATCATGAGAAACTGATCATAATCGGTTATTAATTCTAGGGTGATTCCTGTAATTTTTAACACTGTTTGCCAAGACAGTGAAGGGGCTGTCCAAAAATGGCATATGTCTAGGTTATAGTTTTCGTAGCTTATTGCTCGAAATGAATTGAGAACATCAATTAGTAAACATACGTCTAGTTTCAAGTACAAATCATGAAAGTCTCCGAAAGTTTTAAAGTGTAAACTTTCCTACACGCGAGGTGCATGATCATAATCTTCATCGCTGATATCACTATAATTTAGTTTGTTTTTGAAAGCTTCTTTAGGCGGGAGGCCTTCCTCTAGAAACTTGTCTTCGTACTAACAAAGTCATAACAGTACACCCCTTTTCTTATAATTAAATAAAAATGTTCTGTGGGTACTAGTTTTGAGCTTTCGATAAAATCAGTTGGCCTCTACAATGTCCTGAACTGTCTACACTTTGAAGAGGCAAATGCGGGACCACTAATCTACTTTGTTGCGGTGATTGAAAAAGTACTGTGGTGTATAAAAGTTACTAAGTGAAAGACATATTGACTGGTCTTTATCGCGAACACTAGTAGTAAGAAAATACGCTTCACGACAAAACTGCACATAAACATCACACGCGAACTATTGCAGATGAGCTGGTGAACTGTGACTTACTCCGCTCACATCTGCTTATAAAGTCGTGGGGACCCCTTCTCTGTTAGGGGTTGGGTATGCGAGCAGGATAGAGATAGGGGCGTTGGCCACACTAATGCTACCCTTTGAGCAAGAGGGAGAGCGAAAACTTGCAAGAAAGAAACAGAAAACCTTTTGGGTGTTGTCATTTTACATTGACTGGCAATAAAGCGAGAGAGAAGGAAATAGCCCCCACAGAGACAGACATTCTCTTAGACGTGTTCATTTAACGCTACTGGCAAGAGCGAGAGGAATAGGGGGTGCAACGAGGATAGCAACACTGTTGGGTGTGGTCATTTGAAGCTGTGCTTTAGAAAAAGATAGAACTATAGTGCGAGAGAGGCAGCAACGTAGAAGAGTACGGGCGGGTTTGCTATAAATACACGTATGTTTTAGCAGTTGAGTTCAGTCGAGCGCTCCTCCATACAGCATCTGCACCGCTCTTCCGATCTAATTGGAAGTGATAATTTTCGTTTTGCTCGCATAACAATGTTTCCATGATGCCTTGTGTTTCTAGGTTGCTTCAATATATTGTTTCCAGGTGCTCTTTGCGAGTTTGTGAACTGAATATTTTGACTTATTTCACCAGGGTATTAATTTTGGTCTAAACCTGTTTGTATATATTATTTGTACAGTAGGCCTTCGATAGTTCGACAGTCTGTATACTTCGACACGGCCCGTAACAACATTACATGACAGTAGCGGCGACCGATAGTATCCTTGACGAGTTCGCCGGTCAGTGATGGGATCCCGCTTATTGTTTTCACGAACGTGCACTACTGCCTTTTCTATAAATAACCCATCCTTCCTACCACCTACCCCGTCCTATCAACCTCCTTCCCAGTAAGTAGGTCAAGTCAGTTTGCTCGAGACGCTGCGGGAGTTAAACACATTTTTGATTCTTTCGTGATACGCTATTGTTTTTATGCTCATAATACTCCCTGTGTTAAAATGTTCCATATACTCCCTATAATTCGAAATTTTGATAGTTCGACACCCCTTTAGTCCACAAAGTGTCGACCTATCGAGGTTCTACTGTAATATATTGACTCCTTACAATCGTATGATGGTTTCTGGTTCATCAGTGGTATTGGAATTTTAGAGTTAATAGTTTAGTTTACATACCGGCTGTCTTGCAATTGTGTTTTCCCCAGCTTTAGTATTTAGTTTTAAATAAAGGTTTGCACGGTGATTTCAGCAATGCTATTTTCATTTGTAGTTTTGGGAATTAATGCTTTGTATCTCGGTAGTTGGTTGCTTGCATTTTGAATAAATATGTTTTATAGGTTTTCAGAGAAAGATTCTTCTTCTTACATATAATGTTCTTCGTTTGGAAAATAATATAAGGCACAAGAGCAAATTTCTAGTTTTATTTATAAGAGTAAATACTTCACACTTCTATACTTTTTTTACTTTGAGCTTTAGTACATTTTGTATTTAAGTAAAAATTCAGTCACTAATTATAAGAGATATAGCATAAAGTACACAATGAATAAACAGTTTTATTCAAACATTTTTTACTAGTATAGCTAATTTGTCAATGTGAGCATGAGGTGGTGATTTGTTGGCTGTTAATGAATATAAAGTTGATGGGTGGGTGATTTGTGAAGGGCATGGGTTATGGCGAGGGGTGGAAGAGGTGGAAGGGCTGGCAGAGGCGATCGTTTTAAGTAATGATCTAGGGTGACGGCGATGATGAGTGATAGCTGAAGAGGTGTGGGTGACGGCAGAGGCGGAGATTTGTGTATTAGGGCGAGTCGTGGTGAGGACGGCGGCAGAGGCAGAAGTTGAAGTGGTAGGGTGTGTCGTGGTGAGGTTGGCGGCAAAAGTTGGTGTTTCAGAGCGAGTCGTGGTCAGGGGGGCAGCAGGGGTTGATGGGCGGCAAGTCGTGGTGACAGCAGTGGTAGGGTGAGTCGTGGTTGTGGTGAGGGTGTTTATGGCAGTGCTCTGTGGAGGAGCGCTACTTTCTTCCCCCAGAAATATTGTCTGGGGAATACCTGTAAAACAAAAAAAACAATAAATATTTCTAGAATTTCCCCAGCTTGAAACTTGTTATTTTAAGTATTGATAATAATAATTTCTTCATATGTTGTAAAGAAACAGGACGATTAATACTTTTAGTTCTGATACTTGTTTTACTTCATATAGTTTTAAACATTTCAGATAGTGTTTTATACTTCTGGTAGAATAAATCACTAATAATAACCTCATTGTTCTCATCGGTATTTACGAATTATTATATATAAACAAAATTATGTGAAAACAATAATCCTGCTAACATGCCCTACTATATCGCAAAGTTTTAATAATATACCTAAAGAAGATTAACTTAAATATAGAGTTATTTTTAAAACATATATCCTGTGACGTTACAGTTTAACTCCTTGTATTCTTATACGTTTGTAAATAACATAAACCTATTGTTATCTACTTTCGTTTTAGAGATGAGCATGCACTGTTACTTATGATGTCCTTATATGAATTAACTAAAAAAACTATCTGGAAGAGTTTCAACAGTTGAATGAACTAGATGCTGTTATAAAAAAACTCCCTTGTGAAATATATGAACAACTTGTCAACGAACATTGTATAAATTGTATGAGCTCCTTGATCTGTTATTACAAACGAGAAGACATTCAGATATGTCGTAGATGTTTCAATAATAGTGTAGCTGATATTGACAACTATGAACAAGTGGTTCAATTCAAGTCATCTCAAAAAACTTCAAATTACATTAACAAAAAATACAATTATTCAAGATGTGGTTGTTCTTTTATCGAACAGAATGTGAAATTACAGGAGGCTGTGGATATTAGTTAAATATTAATCTGCAGCTCTACAGTTAGGTCTAATTATTATTATCACGTCCAGAAAAGTTACGTTATTCTTGAATAATAAAATAAATGAGTACAATAATTGATGTATAAATATTTGAGTATTTCGGGAATTGAAATAAAAATGTATCATGCAAATTAATAATTATAATAGGCTTTTATGTTTCTTTAAAGTTATAAACATACACTACCTTCTTTTAGTTTTTACTAATACCCATTTTAAATGCAAAGGGTTATTTTTTATTTACTATGTGTTACAGAAAAAATCAAAAGAAGATGTCTCTCGCTACTAAGTTGGAAGGACTTCAAAAATCAATTTCGCTACCTAGAGTTCCAGTGAAGGACTTGCTTTTGGTGAATGGCTACCCTCTATAATTATGATCAGACGAGTTGATACTAAATTTGGCAAATCAATTGCTGCTGAGATAGGATAGCCAGATTCTTCACAAGCAGTTGCCTACCTACCATCTAGGTTTGAAATTCAATTGAAAGAAGACGACTTAATCAAAATCAGACAAGGCGGGTTTTCTTTAAAATGTACAGGGACGACGGGCAGATCACCAGATGTGCTTACCTTCAAGAAGCTAACAGTGGAGCAAGGGAGAAGGAAATAGTCCCCCACTAACGCTGTGAGCATGAGCGAGAAGAACAGTGTGTGCAACAAGGATGGCACTCAGTTGGGTGTGCTCATTTGAAGCTGTGCAATAAAAAAAGTTAGAGCTATAGTGTGAGGGAAACAACAACATAGAGGAGTACGGGCGGGTTTTGCTATGAATACCCGTATGTTTTAGCAGTTGAGTTCACTTGATCGCGCCTCCGCACGTCATCTGCACCCCAGTCGCACCTCCGATCTAGTTGTAAGTGTAATTTTGTTTACTCGAATAATCATTTTAATGTTTCCAGGATGTTTTGTTTTCAGATTGCTTCAATATATTGTTGATTCTGGTGCTCTTTATGAATTTTATTTGTGACTAAACCAATTTGTAATATATATTGACTCTTACAGCTAATTGTGTGGTGGTTTCTGGTTCATTGTCATCAGTGGTATTGGAATTATATAGTTATTAGTTTGGTTTTAAATATCGATTGTCATGAATTGTACTAATGTTTCACCCTCACCAGCTTTAGTATTTAATTTTACATAAAGGCTTGCATGGTGATTTTCAGCTATACTTTGCAATTTATATTTGTAGTTTTGAGAATGCTTTTGTATCAGAGTAGTTGGTTGCTAATATTTTTATATAAATATGTTCCCATAGGTTTTCGGATAAAGGTATTCTTTAACGTATAAAATTCTTCGTGTAGGAAATAATATATAGATCAAGAGTAAATTTCTATTATAAGTTATATAATTTTTAAGTTTTCTTTGGACGTTTCGTATTCAAGTAAAAACTAGGTCAATAATTTTAAGAGGTATAGCATAGAGAACACAATGAATACACTATTCTTACTTAAATGTTTCGTTTATTTGGAGGAGGAGGAGCAGGTAGAGGTGGAGGTGGTGCTAGTGAAATGGTTGTTGGTTAATGCGCTGTACAGAATTGACTTATGTTTGAGTTGTGAGGAGTAGGGTGTATGGCGAGGGTTGGTGGTGGATGATTTTGATTGAGACCTGGTGATGCGGCGAGGATAGGCAGAAGAAGTCGTGGGGAGGGCGGCGGTAGAGGTGCTGTGGTGAGGCATGGTAAGGGCGGCGGTGGAGGTACAGTGGCGAGTCGTGGTGAGGGCGGCGGTAGAGGTGATGTGGTGTGGCGTGGTGGAGGCGGCGGGGGCGAGGCTGAGGTGAGCCGTGGTGAGGTCGGTGGTAGAGGTGCTGTGGTGTGGTGTGGTGGAGGCGGCGGGGGCGAGGCTGAGGTGAGCCGTGGTGAGGTCGGTGGTAGAGGTGCTGTGGTGTGGTGTGGTGGAGGCGGCGGGGGCGAGGCTGAGGTGAGCCGTGGTGAGGTCAGTGGTAGAGGTGCTATGGTGTGGTGTGGTGGAGGAGGCGGGGGCGAGGCTGAGGTGAGCCGTGGTGTGGTCGGCGGGGGCGAGGCTGTGGTGAGCCGTGGTGAGGTCGGCGGGGGCGAGGCTGAGGTGAGCCGTGGTGAGGTCGGCGGGGGCGAGGCTGTGGTGAGCCGTGGTGAGGTCGGCGGGGGCAAGGCTGTTGAGCGTGGTGGTCTGCAGAGGATTGGAACCGTCTTCCACCAAACATATTGTCTGTGGAATACCTACAAGAAAGAAAAACAATAACTGTAGTAGTTTTATATAGATTGATCAATATTAATAATTGCTTTATATGTTATAAAGAAATAGGATAATTAATACTTTAGCTCTAATACTTGTTTCACTTCATGTGGTTTTAAAGATTTTTTTATACTTATGCCAGGATGAATTCCTAATAATATCCTCAGTTTTATTTTCATCGATATAACAGAATTGTTGAATAAAAGTCAATTTTTATGTAAACACAATAATCTCCCTTAATAAGCTCTACTATGTCGCATAGTTTTAATAATGTTGTTAAAGAACATTAACTTAGAATACAGTGGTTCTTTAACTATATCTATACCTATAAAAGGCAAAGCCCTCACTGACTCACTCATCAAGAATTCTCCACCTTCCCATCTAGGTAGAGAGCTGAAATTTTGTACACTGATTCTTTAGGTCTTAAATAGGACAACCAAGCAGTTTACACGCCGGTATCTCCATAGGGATCCGCCCCACAGACCTTTTAAGTTACCATGTTATTCTTATGGAAGAAAGATTTGTTTTGATGATATCAGATGACTAATTTAAAATATTGTAAACAGCTGTTGCTATTCTACACAAACAGTAAAACCACAGTAGAACGTTGATTTATAATTATTTTGAACTGGAGTAAGCCAACAATGTTAACAATGGGCGAGTTTCTTGCAAACTCTACATTACCACCTGTTTCTTTAAATTTGTTTACAAACAGCTGTTATTATTCATTGGTTTGTTTATGTTTATGATTTTTATTTTGTGTTGTGGTGTGACAGGTTAAAAGCTAATTTATTGAATTTGTTTATGTTTATGATCTTTATTTTGTGTTGTGGCGTGACAGGTTAAAAGCTAATTTTAAATGTTATGATATTTTTGTTTTTTTGTTTTTGTCATGAATACACAATTTTAGTAATATTTTAATTTTTATTGGTTTCTTTTATGTATTTTTTTGAATTTTTGATATGGACACAAAATTAACACTATTTGGACAAACACTCACAGTAAATTCAAACGGGGCGAAGCCCGCGGATAACTGCTGGTATATATATATATATATATATATATCCTATGACAGTTCAGTTTCACTCCCTGGATTTATCCGTTCGTAATTAACATAAACCTATTTTCCCCTGTTTTGTTTTAGAGACGAGCATGCTCTGTTAGTCATGATGTCCTTATATCAGTTAACTAAGAAAACTATTCTGGAGGAGTTTCAACATTTGGATGAACTAGATGTCGTTATAAAAAGACTACCAAGTGAGGTGTACGAACAACTTATCTACGAACACTGTATGAATTGTATAACATGCTTAATCTGCTATTATAAACGAGGCGACATTCGGATATGTCGTAGGTGTTTCAATAATAAAAGTGTAGCCGATAATGTCAACTATGAACAAGTGGTTAAATTTGAATCATCCCAGAAGCCACGAATTACATTAACAGCAAATAAAACTGTACAAGATGCGCTTGCTCGTTTATCGAACAGGTTGACATTACTCCAGGCTGTGGATGTTAGGTAAATATTAATCAGCTACTCCACAGTTAGGGTTAATTATTTTCGTCACGTCCAGGATAAGTTACATTATTCTAAAATAATAAAGAAATAAATACTTAATACATTTTGAATCAAGAAGTTAATTAATAATGTAGTTAATGACCACCTTTTATGTTTCTTTAAAGTCATACACATACACTACCTTCTTTTGTTTTTTATAATACACATTTTCATTACAAAGTGTTATTTTTATTCACTATGTGTTACAGAATTATGAGTTTGTCATTGAAGCTCCAGTCGCTTGAACAGCATCCAGCTCTACCTACGGTGTCAGGAAAGGAGCTCACTAACCCTGGTGGATATAGTCTTGTAGACATTAGGAGAGTCGACACGAAGTTCGGTAAATCGGTAGTGGCGGAAGTAATAATGATGGACAAAACTAATGCAACTGTTTTTCTACCAGCTCGATTCAATAAGGACTTGACCGATGAGGATCTGATCGAAATTAAAGGCGGTTTGTTTAAAATAAAATGTACTAGGATGTCAGGACGATCTCACGACATACTAATTTATCCGGCAAAAGACGAGTGATTTACCATCACTAGGTTTGTGTTGTGTAGCACGAATTGTTTTGTAGTTTAGCTATATTATAAAATTGTATGTTGTATTCTGTCTCAAATACTATTGTAATAGAAAAATGCTTTGATAATATCCGTTTTGTATCATCAATGATTTTATCCTAAAACTGTTTTTAGTTAGAAATGATTTTTGAATCTTAAACTCTGTTTGTACTTGATGGAAAATGTTTTGTCAAATTTTTAAAAGCTGCAGGTAAATACATTTGTTTCGGGTAAAAGTATTGGCAGAAACAATACTAATGCGGGACAAAACCAATGTAATTGTTTTTCTACCAGCTCGATTTAATAAGGACTTGAGCGATGAGGATCTGATCGAAATTAAAGGCGGTTTGTTTAAAATAAAATGTACTGGAATGTCAAGACGATCTTCCAACATACTAATTTATCATGCACAAGGCGAGTGATTTACCATCACTAGGTTTGTGTTGTGTAACACGAATTGTTTTGAAGTTTAGTTATATTATAAAATTGTATGTTCTATTTTATTTCGAATATTGTTGCAATAGGAAAATGTTTTGATAATATCCGTTTTGTATCATCAATGATTTTATCCCAAAACTGTTTTTTAGTTAGAAATGATTTTTGAATCTTATACTCTGTACTTGATGGAAATGCTTTGTCAAATGTTTAAGAGCTGCAGTAAAAATACATTTGTTTCGGGTAAAAGTAGTTATTGTTTTATTGTCCTTTTCAAAATAAAATATGTTAAATGTTAGTTGGTTTATTTATAGAAAAGTATTACAACCTAGACTTACCGGTAATTTGTGGAGGTCCGAAGGCAGCGGGTGGGATAGATGGGATATCGAGTGCTAAGGACACGAAGTTCCTAATTTCCCTAATCTCCTGCCTCGTCCTGGGGATGGTGAGGTAGATTGAGAGGTAGTAGGTTGGCTCCATTGTAGCAGTGGAGGTGCAGAACTAACTTCCAAATGCATTTCCCGGGCTTAAGTACTAAGATAGGCGACGCCCAGTTATAGTTTTTGTTTTTGTTTTGTTTCTCATAAATGCATTTAAGACTCAGAAGGAAAACAGGATGTAGGGGGCTTACATAAGACGTTCCATGAATCCCGCGTCTAGACTCAGAGCTGATAAACTGAAACTTCTGCGTTTAGCTTTAGGTTAGGTCAGTTACTTTGTTGCAGACAAGGTGCACCAAAATTCACTTTATATTTGTATTTTGTGAAACGGAACGTATCAATTGCATTTTTCAAAAACATTACTTTGTATTTGCATTCTCGTTTTATGGTTAAAGAGATCAGGCTCTCCAAATGAATATTTTTATCAGGTAGACAGAATCCAGTTAGGGAAACCAGTCTAGGACGAGACGAGGTGCGTCGATTGGCAGATGCAGCTTAATCAGCGGATCGCGCAGCGTGCCCAAGCGGTGAATGCCGGCCGCGCCGGCTCGCAAAAGCTGGTTTCGTATTCCATAGCTCTTCACACAATCATGACGTCACAGGTCAGCTGACTTTTGCAGGTCTATTATACTAAACTACTTCTGTATAGCTATGAATACAGATTTCTTGACATTTCATGCATGGACAGAAAAGAATTTATAATGTTAATTAATCATCCATCAGAGCTAACCCCTGAATTTCTGCCTTGTGATATTCAAAAATATCATATAACCTTTGACTATTATGAATTTAGTTTTGGTAGTTTAAGCTTTAGAAATACTTTTGTACTGTGTCAATCTTGTTTTGAAATAACTTGTAGTCCTTCAGAAAGTCATAACTATTTTGAATCTGACTATCAATTGTTTTGGACACAAAGAATCTGGAAATTTTATAAAATTACTAGGCATTTTGAATTCAGTGTTAACTATTTTGTAGATAACATTGTTAAACAAGAAAATAGTTGGTGTGATAGGTGTGTTTTCCAACCTCTATTTCAATACTTAAACTATAGTCAATGTAAGCAAACAACATTTGAACATGATTTTGACAACAGTAGCGATAGCGATGTTTCAATTGTTACTTCCCACAATGTTATCGAACTTTATGACCCTTTCCGTTTTTAATAATTGCAAATCTTACCCTTGTTGTGTATTTAACTATCATATGTGTTCAGATTGTAGATGAGTTGGTGAACTGTCATTTCGTATATTTAATAATTTGTATTAAATATTTTTTCAATATTATACTGTCCTTTATATTTTGAGCTCTTTACACAGTTATCTGCTCATATTTGATTTCCGTTGCGGTTGAAAAAATATGTAGTAAAATAATGTCTTAATATTTCTGATAAATCCATGTTGTCTACCGTATATTAGTTATTTTATAACAATTTTAACGTATTCAAATGCTAAGCGTAACTATGCATAAAATAATAATTAATTTTCCTGAATTCAAAATTTGTATGCACTTTATATGCTCTTTTTTACTTCTTTTAGTATTGAAATGAAAACATGACGTATTGTTTAGTGTCTATTTATGAATCTGATCCATCTCTGCTATTATATAATATTGTAAATCATTGGTTTGTATTTTCAGTGTAAGACACACTCTTGTTGGATGATTTTTTCTGTTTTTATTAATAAATACTTATTTGTATTAACTATAAATATCTTTTATTATTTCTTGTTTCCATATAGCAAAAACATCTGAGGGGAGGAAGAGAAATACACACAAATATTGCTACATGCATTATATTAAAATAAACGGTATCAGGAAACTGACACATACTTTCTCCCTTTTAGCGAAACTTTAAAGACAAAAATGTTTGTTATTTACTAAATATAGAAAATGAAGTATAGATAAGTGTACAGAAAATTGTCTAAAATAGTTGTTTTCAGAAATATCCATCCAAATCCCTTTTTGGAGAGGCACTATAGAGTCCGTTGCTACACACAGTGGTTTTGAGAGGGGAAATGCCCCCTTGCCCCCCCAGGGTTAAATAGCAACATATTTCGAACATCCTCTGTTGGTCAATGCTAACTTGACCTGCATATCAAATTGTCATGAAATTGATCAGTAAATAAGAGAAATAGTTATTTTTGTATTCCCCATAAGAATAACATTGGACACCGTACTATGTTTACCCCTAAATGAAAATTTCAATTTTCTCCGCAACTAGCAATCTTAGTTTAGAAATTTAAAATACCAATTTATTTAGTTTTTGAGCGAGCTCTTTTTAATGGTGAATAGTAATCTTTTTTAACATTTATGATTTTTTATGAAAAATCCAAAAAACTGAATTTTGGATTAAGTCCTGTAATTTCTGAACTTGAATTTTTCCAGAAATGCAGATGGTGTCATTTTGTTGGAAACCTAAAGTTCTACAAATCACTAAAGTTTAATTAAAATCGTTAGAGCCGTTTTTGAGAAATTTGGATTTTACATGTTTTTTGGCGATTTTTGGAGGATAATTACCCTTAAAAATCAAAAATGAAAAAAACACCTGGAGATATTGAGGATTAGTACCTACATACCAAATTTCATAAAAATCGGTCCATAGGTTAGGGCTCTAGCTCTGTACACACACACACACACACACACACACACACACACACACACACACACACACGCGCGTGATAGACATCACGTAAAAACTATTTTTTTGGGTTCAGGGAGCACCAAAACGAATATTTCCACTAACCACTGAAATTCTAAAATTTTTATGAAAATAATACTTTCTCCATATACTATGTATAGGGGGAGAAAGTAAAAGGAATCTCATAAAAATTATACGCTCTTAAGCAGTTACCATCAAGATTTTCAGCCCACCTTTGTCAAGTGGTAGTAATATTCCCTGTCTGAGCCGTAGGTCTTTATTATGAAATCTTTAGATTTATTTGTTCCTCCTATCAAATCTGTTTCGTCTGCACTGGTTTCCGCCAGATTAAAGGATCGCGTTCCGCATTTGAAATTGCCAACTGACTCGTCGTATTGGCAAATCTGGGAAAGTACACTCGCATCATTCGACGATTTACCAGCACCCACGTTGGACAGTTGTAATGTTTTAGCATCCCAGAACTGGTTTTTGGCATCTAGTTTTAGGCAAGCACTGTTATATTTAGTCAACTGCGAGTCCAAAAGCTTTATTCTTTCACTTAAACCTTCCATTTCAGTTCTGCAAACATAGAATTTGTCTAGATAATATTTGCTTAAGCGATCTCTTTCGGGATCCCCAGTAGTTCTTAACTTCTTAGTTTCATCCTCATCGAGCGTATAATCGTCTTCTACGTCGGATAGCCCGCGTTTCCCAAGGAACAGGGAGTGTCCAAATTTGTCTACAATGTGACGTCTTATCATAGTATTGAGCGTTCGGTAACTCAAAGTAGAGTAAGGGGGCAGCTTGCTTGATATTGCACTTATATCCAACTGTTGTAACGTGATGGGAATACCAACCACTTAACATACAATTTATTTCCTTTCCATTTTAGAATTTTCTCTACAAGATAAGTGTCGGTGTAGTTGGTCCGTTGTAGTTCAGGTCCGTAGATTACGCCTTTAACAGTATTCCCTTCTTCGTCTTGTAGATAGTAAACTGGAGGTGCCGTTTTACGTACACGGTTAATTTTAAAGAGCTCGGTAGTTCACGATGGAGTGTATCCTTTTGCGAAAAATGTTTTATACTTGGATACTCTCACTTTATCATTAACTTTAAACTTAGGTTTTCGCTCTGCCGTAGTTTTAGTTAACTTTCTGGCTAAAGCATACTCGCGCTTTTTTCACCTCTTTTGGCCTCATTCCTATAGATCTATGGATTCTTGAATTGTATCTTTGCATTAATTTCGGCAATAAATCGATCCATTTGTAATTTCCCTGGGCACTAAACTCTTTGTAAAGCCAAGTTTTAATAGTTCTATTCAGACTTTTACTACGGATGCTTTTAAATGTGTAAACGAACTGTAGTGGTTTATATTGTATTGGTCCATTAACGCTTTAAATTCCTTGTTGTAAAAGTCAGTACCTAGATCACTCTGAATATTTCTTGGTATACGTTTGCTTTTTCAAAAACCCAACGCATTGCCAACGCTACGGTCTTGATTTTTTTGTCCGGCAGAGGTACAGCCCAAGCGTACTTTGATAATACATCGATTATCATGAGAATGTATTTTTTACCTCTGTTGATTTTAGCAAAAGGTTTCATTTCGACTAAATCCGTCTGATGAAGGTCGTCAACAGCACGTACGAAAACTCGACGTCTAGCGAAGTTCTTTCTGACAGGTCTATGAAGCTCGTTCATGACCCCTCTCTTGGAAGCAATAAAAGAAAGACAAGGAAGAAACTAACTACTATAGCCAGTATAATAAAGCAGCAATATAACATGCAGGAAAAGACAGAGTGAAAGAGAAGGAGAAGAGATAAAGAGAACCCAGGTAGCGAGATCTTACGAGGGGGCGCCCTCCCCTCGCATTACCCCGCTACTGCAACTGTCCTCGCACTTTGTTACGCAGGCCACTTACATGGGAGCAGTACTTAGATCGGCGACTGCTAAGGAACTGTCCGGAGCACTCGCTTATATGCCCACGGGAGGGCGCGGGTAATTTTTGCGACACAGGGTAATTTGTTTGGGTATTTTGTTATGTAATGCAGCTCTAGACATAAAAAATTCTGCAGATTTAGTGGGGTTTTTAATTTCACATGTAATAGCTGGCGCGGGTCGTTGCCTTGACAGCTTGATTTAATGGCTTGCACACCGGCTGCATTCTACTAGGTAATAAGCTCTCGCACTCGTTTTGTTTTGCTTAATGCTAGTACAGGTTGGGAATAAGTTCATTCCTTGTCGAGCACTCAATCATGAAGGTGCTTATAGTGGATGGAGAGAAGACATTGGATGTGACCGAATTGCATCGAAAGAACCCTACAGCAAAAGTTGAAAATATTATAAAGATTAAGAAAAAAGAAGATGAAAGCAATTTGAAGAAAACAGGAGCAAACAAGAAAGTAGTATTGAAGAAAGAAGTATCGATGAAAAAGAAGAACAGGACAGACCAGGAAGTGCAGAAAGTTTTGGATAAAATGCGAATTCCAAAAGTACCAATTATGCCACTTTCTCGAAATATAAAGTTTAAGAATTTGAAGAAAGATAAAAAATACAAAGTCTGGAGAAAGAAAGGAAACAATTATAGTCTCTGGAGTCTAGAAGAAAACGAGATATTGGTTGTAGAATTACCAAAATCAACACCTCCACCACCTTCAGAAAACCATATCCACCTAATGGTTAGCTCAAAGGGCGAGAAAAGAATTACTTTCGTTGAGTGAACAAAAGTAATTCATGGAATTACATTTGTTCTCTCAACTAAGTAATTCTTTGACCAATAAAAAAAATACTAAACAAAAAAAATATATAAAACAAAACATAAAAAAAACTGTCATGTGAGTGACTTTAATGTCTAGCTCCATCTGATGAGACTCAATTAAGTCGAAACAGTTTTTAAAACAGTTGGACAACATTAAAAGCATTATTTTGCTTTTATAGTTGTCAAGTCAAAACATCTGTTTAAAATTCAACTTTTACTTACACGTATTTTAGGAGAATAGTTTATAAACTTCTCTTAAAGGCAATTCAAAAGTGTCTGAATTTTCACAGCATTATATTTAACAAGAAATTGGACTGTTGCCACCGCATTCAGAAAAATTACACAGGCAACCGCTTGTTACAACAGACGTAAAAAACGTTGCGTCGACCGCGAGCGTCTGAGAATGCTCGTAAAAAACCAGTCGCAAAAAACCGGTCTACAACACATTGCACACAAAATGTTGCCAGCAGCTTCGGATGATTCGAAGTCGTAACATTAGTCTCTTAGATATCGCTATTGCGATTGCCAAATATCAACTTTGTATGGAACTTGTCCTAATATCACATAATACAAGTATAAAATCACATATTATATGTCTGACATCGCACCGACTACGTCATAACATCTACGTCAACACTATGACATCACAAAAACCACCTGCCACTTCCGCTACACCTGCCACTTCCGCTACACCTGCCACTTCCGCTACACCTGTTCTATTGTTCACGTCTAGCAGCCCTACTTTTATACTACTAGCATTATATTGTTACCAGGCTTGGTTGTAACCTTGTTGGTTCATTTATTATTTTTTTATTTCTAATTGACTTGTGTGTGTCACAACGTTAGTAGTGTTTGAATAATTGGTTCAACTGAATATTCCGGAATTTAGTACCAACATATAATTACTTTGTAACACCTGGTTACGTTCAATATATGATTGGTTGATTGCAATTTTGTAAGACATTGGAGTTAAGCGCAGGAAGGGAATTAAATTGGGGATGATTGAAAGATTCATTTTTTAAAGTTTTTATTAAAAGAACAGATGAAGCGCTTGTCTTTCTAAAACATCAAGTATGTCCTCATCGTGTTGCCAGGGTAACGGGTCAGGGGGTGGTGGCAATTGAGGTCCTGTAAGGAATGGTACAGGGCTTGGGACGCGGGATAGAGCTGGGGAGTTTGTGTGTGGAACGTACACCACGTCGTCGTCGTCATCCGATAATTCTATGACGACAGCGGGTGGCGGAGGTTCGAGACGGATTGACGGGGGTAAGATTTCGGGTCTTGCACGGGTGTAGGCGTTACCCTGGCTATGGGATGGGCGTACGGCTCCAACAGCTGTCGGAGACGGCTTTTTGTACGAGGCCGGAGAGATTTGTTTGGCGGGGCGGGGTCAGCGCTCGGACGATTGATAACTTCCTGCATCTGCAGAACGTCGTCTTTGTCGGAGGCGATTTCTGGAACATTAAACAAGGATTATTTAGCTATTTTGTAACATAATATATTAGTCAGGGGTTTACATTAATAAGGTTTGTAATTCGTTGTGTATTTTTTCTGTTTTAGACTATGGATTCACCGTACGAACCCCTTAGTTTGTCAATGTTGTGTAGCAAGTTTATTTTAAATAATGTTCATAGTAGACGTGATCTTGAATCACTGAAACATTGTTTACCCCCGGCTGTTTTGCGAAACTTTATTGATATACATATGAAAAACTGTACGACTCTCATGTTTGTTTTTTACACTCAGGATAAATTAAAGGTTTGCTATAACTGTTTTCGGCTTGGTCAGAATGAACATCATACATATCAAATGAACGTTGATTTTGTTCATTGTTAGTTAGAAAGCGGGGTTTTTCGAAATTGCCACACTTGTTCCATATGTCAGGGAACATGTCTTGAACACGGAGAGGCTCCCAAATGTGAATCTTAAGACACTTTGGATTGCAGAAACCCACAATGTACGTATTACACAAATAAATACACAAATGTACGTATTACTGTATTTCTTGTACTAACTTACTTCTTTGATTCATTGATATAGAACCTATTATATCAGTTTATTTTTCCTTAATACATCATTATTGGGTGGGCAGCGGGATGTTGTGCAGTAAATACATTAATACTATGTTTTTCTATTGAACAGTTTTATCCACTGTTTATATGTTCTGTAATTTGTATATACGAAAGTTAACTGTATGCATAACAGCCGTATGTCTCCTCATAACACAGCTATGGTTGTATTTTCGCATCCAATACATTTCGTTATATACAAGTTGAAAGGGGCTCTGTCTGAGGGAATGAGAATTAATACGGTTACATAATGTTTCTTACCTTGTGTATAATAGTGCTAAATTCCTACATGACAAAGCTCTGAATTACAATTACTTTATATTGTTATGTGTTCTGCGACTATTACATTTTTCTGTTATATACTGATTACACTAGAGAGGCCTGAGCGAGGGAATGAGGATTTACGTTGTAGTATATTGTTTCTTACCTTTTAGGGAAGAGATTGTAAATATTCCCTGAAGCTGGGCGATCAGGTCTGGAATCTCTTCCGGCGATCGAAGAAGCAGGCTGATGTTGACTTGCAGTGGCGAATTCATTGCAGGAACGACTTAACTTTTTGTGGTACAGGCGAGTTTATATAAAATGCATTTAGGATGTCATGGTTGCACCGAGGTGAGCTGCAATGCCCTGTCACGCCCTGGTCACCTTGTGTTACTTTACCACGGTGCATTTATTTTGTTTGCGCGGAAATGTTTTCCTTGTTTCTATACATGTAAGGTTAATGTTTCATGTGTTGTTTCAGTAAGAAAAATGGCTTCCCTCCAGGAAAGATTTAATAACAAGTCGACGGCCGAATTCCTCCCACTAGTAAAGCTAACAGATTTGGAGGTTGGCACAGCATATCAGGTGCTAAAGTTCAAGTGGGTGGTGACGAAGAATAAATTATTTGGTGCAAATGATGGAGCAGAGAACATTTCTGTGGTGGTGGAGATTGATGTTCAGAAGGATGTGGAAGGGAGGGGTCACGTCGCTCAGGTATTCCTACCGCGACGATATTTGGCGGCTTTGACGGAAGAAGCTGTGGGAAACTATAATAATAACCCGAATGCCATGCTTGTGTATGAGGGGGTGGGGGTGAACAGGGAGTATGTTGTGAGACTTGTGGAGGATCAATAAAGCGTTGTTATCTCGTACCTGTGGTTTTTTTAATTCCACCTTATCATTTATTATTTAGTAGTGCAAGTTGAAACATCTGTATGTTTTTGTTACACAAGAATGACTGTGGCAGTCTGTCTATTACATACACATCTTGGCAACAACTTGCAATTAGGTCGGTACGTGTTTGACAGCGGGCGGCAATGACTTTCACCGCTAACCTTGGCTGCCGAAACTGGTTCGACAGCGCGAGGCCGCACGGTGCAGAAATAACCCCGAGCCTGACCTATCCCAACTCCTGACTACACCACGACGATGCTTGCAGATTCTCCGTAGCTTGTGAGATCCGCATTCAGCTGGTATGTCTGGTTTGTATGCCTACTTATCCAACATCTACGAGCTGCCGGCACCTGGCCAGCGACGCCGGATCCGCCTGTGCACGGCTGCCAGTGCGCGAGTTGCGTGTATGCTAGGCTGAATCTCGTCGGGTGTAGCTCATTTGCATAATTGGTGTTGCCAATCTTATCTACTGACATGGTTTTAATGGTTGAATCTGGAGTTAGAGGCGGATTGACTCAAAGTGTTACAAGACATGTTAAAGCCAACAACAAATACCTTCCCGACTATGATGAAGGAAAACCATCGGTATACTTAGGATATTTCGATGCCAATAATTTGTATGGATGGGCTATGTCAAACCCACTTCCATTTGACAATTTTAAATGGGTTGATTCAGATTCTATTGGCGATGTTTTACAAATTCAAAAACATGGAAACACTGGTTACATTTTGGATTGCGATTTTGAATATCCCGAACAATTACACGATCTTCATTATGATCTTCCACTCCTTGCAAAAACAGAAGTTTCTCCAACTGGAAATCATCATAAATTGATGATGACTTTAAACAACAAACAACGATACGTAGGTCACGTTTGGGTTGTTCAACTAGCTATCGAATTGGGATTAAGTATTACAAAGATTCATAGAGTTTTGGAATTTTCCCAATCATGCTGGCTGAAACCCTACAAGTAGGGTAATTCCGCTACACTCGAGAAAGTAGTGAAAGTGCTCGCAGTTTTAGCGACTTGCAGCAGCGTCGGCGGTTGGCCTTGTTGGTGTGGCGGCTCCGGCGGTGCGGCTGCTCTGGCTCCGTTGCGGTGGGTAAATAAGAAGAGAAAAATAAATATTATACTTTTTTTATTGAACAAGTAGTGTGATCAGAAAGTGTACAAGTAAGTATATGATTAATTCTACTTTGAAGAACATCTGCGAGTAATGCTTCGGACTTCCAAATAGTCAGTCGAAATTGTTCCCGGTCAGCGATGAGGGTTGATTTTCTATCTTCCTCTGGCAGGTTAAATGAAGCAGTGACAAGTGGATCGTGAAAAGATACTCTTTTCATATTCCTGTAAAACTGAGACATGATTATGCACGACAACACTCGGGCAAATCCGATGCAGTAATGTCAGGAGTATTTCCGTAGCGCAAGTAAAAATCGTCTTCAGGTACGTCTTCCCTGCAACACGTGGGTTTACATTTGTTATCCTTTTTGTCCTTTTGATCCCTCTTCAGCTGCATGTTGAATCGAACAAACTTGCAGTAAGGTGAATTGTAGGCATGGTCTGCGAAGGGATCGTCACTTTCCTCCCACTTGCACAAAATGACACCGCAGTAAACACATTTGGTGCCATCGTTTGTAGAATGCACGCGTACGAAACCGGCATCTGCAAGTTCTTTGACAGTGGGCGACGCTTGTTTCCAGTTGACAAAGGTATTCGCTCTTACAGCAGGTTCATTTATGTCTAGAAGATCGAGGTTGTCAGCACACCATTTAGCAAGACGTTGTGCGTTGTCGAAAGTGCACACGAATCCTGGCGAGTACAGCAGATGGTAGAGACACTGTTTGGGCAAGTCCTCCCTTGCGCAATCCACTTCATCCCGCCCAGCGCCGTCTTCATCTCCATCGCTTATGAGTTCTAACTCTAGAAAAAGTGCTCTTTCTAGTGGAGGGCAACCGAGTGCCTCCAGACTAAAGACTAATCGTCTGGCATTAAACAGTTTTTCCAAAACTCTAGCCTTCTCTAGATCCGGAGCATATAGCACTTGCATATCTGAACAAACCTGGTTCAGCCCGTTTAGCAGGTCCTCATAATCGCTGAATCCATACCAAAAGTCCAGACCGTGATAATGTTTGCTCAGCCATTCGTTACGGCTATCTGCGGTGCAAGTACCTCATCGTTATTATCAAGTGTATAGAGGCATAAGGAAAATGTGTGTGCAATTCCATGTGTGATATCGCGTCATCAAACGGAACGTTACTTAAAATATCCATTGTCCACTATTGAAGTACACGAAGTCCTAGAGAGCGTAAAAACGTCTTGTTAGCCTGTGTTAACCGTACGGGAGATGGATGAACACTGATTGCTCTTTTCCGGTGCCCACTCAATAAATAGCCACTAACTTTGTTCAGCCCTCGCTTAGCTGTTCTTCCCTTAGGTAAAAAGTACATGTATCCCATCTTGTTAGTGCGCCTTCCTGAAATGCAAACACACTGTAATTCGTTCACCTCTGAAATTAACCAAATTGTCGTCTTGATCCACGATTTTTAACGTGATGTTACTGTCGACCCGTGTGGTGATCGGTAGGTAAATGACAGGGTTTGGTATTTCCACTAGTTTATATCCATGCGGTACAGCAGGGAAAAACTGATGGATCGTATGAGCTTGTTTACCATTGATATACGACCCAGACGCAATATTACACTCAATCATAATCGTATTTATTTTAAAAATGTCTACCACATGTTGCGAGTGATAAGTGGTTTTAGGTTGAATAACGACATCTCCAGAACCCAAAAGTTTGCCAATAGACTTTGGTTTAGAGAAATCTACTTTTACGGTACTCTTCAACTTTGTCTGTAGAGTATTATTGTTAGTGTCAAGCTGGAGATAGTACACTTTATCCTTCTTTGAGATCAAATGAAACTTCTCTTGAATAAAGTCTCGAATATCCCGCACCTCGTATGTACCTGTCGGAATAAGCAATTCTTCTTCATCGCCAAAATGGAACTTGTTGTTAGTCTCATCAACATTTGGTATCGAGTTGTACGTCCCAAAACTAAGAAGTCCAATTTTATACTCCCCACCCGCATCAAGATCGACTGGTGGGAAATAATCCACCGAGAGCATGGAGCTCTTACCTGTAAGCATGAACGTCAGAGACATGACTGAACAAGAGGGTATATTACAATATTACAATATTACACCTCTAAAATATGGAATTTTAAGCTTTCTTGCCCATAAGCTCAAGTCTACATCGTATAACGCTCTATTGGGCAAGAGGTTTATAAGTTTTTTACCGGCTTTTGATAAGGGGCCATGTAGATTCCCAGTCCCTTTTTGTACGGTCTAAAGTACAGTCCTTTCCCATGGCGTAATGCTATGTCTTCCATAGTTTCATTGTGACGTTGCATTTCGCCTAAACGCTTTCTAGCATCCTTTGCTTCCGTTATAGCTTTGGCGACTCCTGCCTCTCCAGCTGCCAAACTTCCCAAAGCACTCAATCCAGCAAAGATCGGCAGTAAGGGAAGAATATGCAAAAAACGTTTTTAAAAACGCCTCGCGGCAGATTGTGCACATAAACATTGTTCCATGTGAACAGGGTGTAAGCGAGTCCGTGAACTGTGACTCAAAACACCGCTCACATCTGCTTATAAAGCCGTGGCCTTCTCTGTTAGGGGTGGGTATGAGCGAGCGGGACAGAGATAGGGGCGTTGGCTACACAATGCTACTCTATGAGTAAAAGAGAGAGCGAAAACATGCAAGAAAGAAACAGAAAACCTTTTGGGCATGGTCGTTTTACGTTGGCTAACAGTGGAGCAAGTGAGAAGGAAATAGTCCCCCACTAACGCTGTGAGCATGAGCGAGAGGAACAGTGTGTGCAACAAGGATGGCACTCAGTTGGGTGTGCTCATTTGAAGCTGTGCAATAAAAAAAGTTAGAGCTATAGTGTGAGGGAGGCAACAACATAGAGGAGTACGGGCGGGTTTTGCTATGAATACCCGTATGTTTTAGCAGTTGAGTTCACTCGATCGCGCCTCCGCACGTCATCTGCACCCCAGTCGCACCTCCGATCTAGTTGTAAGTGTAATTTTGTTTACTCGAATAATCATTTTAATGTTTCCAGGATGTTTTGTTTTCAGATTGCTTCAATATATTGTTGATTCTGGTGCTCTTTATGAATTTTATTTGTGACTAAACCAATTTGTAATATATATTGACACTTACAGCTAATTGTGTGGTGGTTTCTGGTTCATTGTCATCAGTGGTATTGGAATTATATAGTTATTAGTTTGGTTTTAAATATCGATTGTCATGAATTGTACTAATGTTTCACCCTCACCAGCTTTAGTATTTAATTTTACATAAAGGCTTGCATGGTGATTTTCAGCTATACTTTGCAATTTATATTTGTAGTTTTGAGAATGCTTTTGTATCAGAGTAGTTGGTTGCTAATATTTTTATATAAATATGTTTCCATAGGTTTTCGGTTAAAGGTATTCTTAAACGTATAAAATTCTTCGTGTAGGAAATAATATATGGATCAAGAGTAAATTTCTATTATAAGTTATATAATTTTTAAGTTTTCTTTGGACGTTTCGTATTCAAGTAAAAACTAGGTCAATAATTTTAAGAGGTATAGCATGGAGAACAAAATGAATACACTATTCTTACTTAAATGTTTCGTTTATTTGGAGGAGGAGGAACAGGTAGAGGTGGAGGTGGTGCTAGTGAAATGGTTGTTGGTTAATGCGCTGTACAGAATTGACTTATGTTTGAGTTGTGAGGAGTAGGGTGTATGGAGAGGGTTGGTGGTGGATGATTTTGATTGAGACCTGGTGATGCGGCGAGGATAGGCAGAAGAAGTCGTGGGGAGGGCGGCGGTAGAAGTGCTGTGGTGAGGCATGGTGAGGGCGGCGGTGGAGGTACAATGGCGAGTCGTGGTAAGGGCGGCGGTAGAGGTGCTGTGGTGTGTGGTGGAGGCGAGGCTGAGGTGAGCCGTGGTGAGGTCGGTGGTAGAGGTGCTGTGGTGTGGTGTGGTGGAGGCGGTGGGGGCGAGGCTGAGGTGAGCCGTGGTGAGGTTGGTGGTAGAGGTGCTATGGTGTGGTGTGGTGGAGGCGGCGGGGGCGAGGCTGAGGTGAGCCGTGGTGTGGTCGGCGGGGGCGAGGCTGTGGTGAGCCGTGGTGAGGTCGGCGGGGGCGAGGCTGTGGTGCGCCGTGGTGAGGTCGGCGGGGGCAAGGCTGTTGAACGTGGTGGTCTGCAGAGGATTGGAACCGTCTTCCACCAAACATATTGTCTGTGGAATACCTACAAGAAAGAAAAACAATAACTGTAGTAGTTTTATATAGATTGATCAATATTAATAATTGCTTTATATGTTATAAAGAAATAGGATAATTAATACTTTAGCTCTAATACTTGTTTCACTTCATGTGGTTTTAAAGATTTTTTTATACTTATGCCAGGATGAATTCCTAATAATATCCTCAGTTTTATTTTCATCGATATAACAGAATTGTTGTATAAAAGTCAATTTTTATGTAAACACAATAATCTCCCTTAATAAGCTCTACTATGTCGCATAGTTTTAATAATGTTGTTAAAGAACATTAACTTAGAATACAGTGATTCTTTAACTATATCTATACCTATAAGAGGCAAAGCCCTCACTGACTCACTCATCAAGAATTCTCCACCTTCCCATCTAGGTAGAGAGCTGAAATTTTGTACACTGATTCTTTAGGTCTTAAATAGGACAACCAAGTAGTTTACACGCCGGTATCTCCATAGGGCTCCGCCCCACAGACCTTCAAATTTACCATGTTACTCTTATGGAAGAAAGATTTGTTTTGATGATATCAGATGACTAATTTAAAATATTGTAAACAGCTGTTGCTATTCTACACAAACAGTAAAACCACGGTAGAACGTTGATTTATAATTCTTTTGAACTGGAGTAAGCCAAAAATGTTAAAAATGGGCGAGTGTCTTGCAAACTCTACATTACCACCTGTTTCTTTAAATTTGTTTACAAACAGCTGTTATTATTCATTGGTTTGTTTATGTTTATGATTTTTATTTTGTGTTGTGGTGTGACAGGTTAAAAGCTAATTTATTGAATTTGTTTATGTTTATGATCTTTATTTTGTGTTGTGGTGTGACAGGTTAAAAGCTAATTTTAAATTTTATGATATTTTAGTTTTTTGTTTTTGTCATGAATACACAATTTTAGTAATATTTTTATTTTTATTGGTTTCTTTTATATATTTTTTTGAATTTTTGATATGGATACAAAATTAACACTATTTGGACAAACACTTACAGTAAATTCAAACGGGGCGAAGCCCGCGGATAACTGCTGGTATATATATATATATATATATATATATATATATATATATATATATATATATATATATATCCTACGACAGTTCAGTTTCACTCCCTGGATTTATCCGTTCGTAATTAACATAAACCTATTTTTCCCTGTTTTGTTTTAGAGACGAGCATGCTCTGTTAGTCATGATGTCCTTATATCAGTTAACTAAGAAAACTATTCTGGAGGAGTTTCAACATTTGGATGAACTAGATGTCGTTATAAAAAGACTACCAAGTGAGGTAGGTGTACGAACAACTTATCTACAAACACTGTATGAATTGTATAACATGCTTAATCTGCTATTATAAACGAGGCGACATTCGGATATGTCGTAGGTGTTTCAATAATAAAAGTGTAGCCGATAATGTCAACTATGAACAAGTGGTTAAATTTGAATCATCCCAGAAGCCACAGTAGGAGCCGCGCCCTGTTGCCGCTAACATGGAGTTATATGGAGCACAGCTGATGTGGTGGCTTCAGTAGATAAGATTGGCCACACCAATTATGCAAATGAGCAACACCCGACGAGATTCAGCCTAGCGCACTCGCGCACTGGCAGCCGTGCATAGGCGGATCGGGCGTCGCCGGCCAGGTGCCTCGGAGAAGTTGAATAAGAACAGTCAAAGGGATAATTTAAAAAGACTACAATCAAAGCAGGTAACAAACACTTTATTGTTTAAGCAAGCAGGGAGTACATGCGTAATGACAATCCCTGTTACAAACTAGTAAATGTTTTAATTTCGCCTCTAAAACGGTCTCAAGTCTGTTACGCATTCGAAGTTCATCAACAGCAACTTGCATCCATGACAGCTCTTCATTCTCCACTTGTGACTTGTAATACCAATAAACATGGCAATTGTCAAATTTCACCATCTTCTTATTTTTCCCATCCATCTCCTATGCAATTATCCTGTTCTCACGCAACGTGGCGAGGATTTGAGAAATCTCAACGTCGTGGCCAGTATGACCTGCAGATACTGACATGGCAAGCAATCTTAACCTGTTTACTAGCGTGTTGACATTTGCGTTGTAAGAAGTAAACTGTTTCTGTAGGTGTACACCACTACCTTTAACCAGACTAGGTTCTTCAATGCTCGTAGATGCAGTAGACTGCGACGACTTTGGATAAAACAAAGGGGAAATTACTGAGACATATTTCTTCCCTCTATTTGCATTAATCTGTCTTTCGGCGGAATAAGACTGAAGATGGGCATTAGTAAGCAGCAAAATGTCCTTGTATTTGGATAAATCATCTGATGTAAACAAAAGACGATTCGGCACTTTCATAAAAAGAAGTTCTAAAAGACCACGTGTCGCTTTAAATAACACGCAAAGATGGATGGTGTGTTGTCTTGGATAAACACTCTAGACCTTGAAAAGGTGATCTTGGAGTTTCCAATCAACGTCCCTCCACTACCATCCGGGCGCACTCCGTAGGTGAAATCCAATTTGTCTTTATAAGTAGGGTCGGCTACGCGACCTAGATACTTGTCCGGTAAACCCGTAGACTGTTCGGTTTGCGTGGACGTATCTATAGTTCTTTCCAACTCGCCTCCTTCTTCTCTTCTTCTTCACCACTACCGCCACCACTACCACCACATCCAGGTGTTACACGTTCGGGTATAGGACTACGTTCCTTTTTTACCTCCTTCTTGACAGGAAGTGGTACGAATGTCTTCAAACTTTCCATCACTGCCTTCTGCAACGGTTCGACAAATGGTTTCGCTCCAATTTCCATTGAGTCACGCATTTCATCCGCACTGCGACGTAACTCCTGAAACTTGCCACGAACCGCCTTGATCAATCTTTGTAATTCTTCCTTCACGGTAACTGCACGCGTCAGTTTAGAGTCTTGTACGTTGTCCTGCTTTTTATGGCGAACTAGCGTGCGTTGCGGCTTTTTAATGGTTCTAGCAAACAACCTTTTCACCCTTCCCTTGCTCACCTTCCTCGCATTGCGGTCCATGTTCGTCTGAGAGTTATCTGCAAACAGGAGTGGTGTTATAGATCCGTCAAATATGTATCCAACCCGCACCTGTAACGACCTCCGTTTAAATCAAAATCTGTACAAATCACAACGAAGTTGTAACGTCCTCCCTTCCAGCAGTCAGTGCAAAAATCCTTGAACTGAGTTAAAGACATGTCGTTATTAACGTGTTCATCATATACATGCTTCAAATTCAAGTCGTCCTGCTTGAAAAGAATTAGCATGTTCGCATTATCTCGTAGTAAATGTTTTGGTATTCGAGTATATGACTGCACCAAGTAAAAGCAATCAACGTTCTTATGTCGTCCCATACTAAAATACACCCTCATCCGGTTTTGACTATCACACGCCACATCGTCAAAAATCATAATTGAATTTTGCTTTGCCGTCTCTGGGCTAGGTACATCCTCACTGTTTTCGTACGTAAAATACCCGATTCCGGGGACTCCTTTCATGATATGTGATAGCAGTGTATACTTAGGTTGCTGCAATGATTTGCTAAACACATAAATGTTTTCAAATCGCAGCGTATTCGGATTTGTGAGCAGACTAAACATAACGTTCGTCTTCCCACAGTTCGAGGGTCCGCAAATGATGCAGCGTATAGTGTTGGGTAGCAAAGAACCATGTCTGTTCACGTGATTACTAGAAACACTCGAGAAAACGTTAGCTAACGAGTCAAAGTTGTTGTCAACAGTAAATGATTCAAGCTGTTTTTTAAACTTCATCCTCGACCACAGCACGAGAGGTACTACCACTCATGAGGTATAAATATCTCATTAAATACGAACTCAGTTTAGTATGATTCGTAGAGTCAGAGGAGCAGGACTGATCAACAGTACCATCAACACTCTCCCGTTCGAACTACATTTACCTGGATACAATTACTGTGGTCCTGGCACGAAATTGAAGGAGCGTTTAACACGTGGAGATAAACCCATAAACCCGTTAGACGAAGCTTGTAAAGAGCACGACATTGCATACAACCTCAACGAAGATTTACCTTCACGATTGGAAGCCGACCGCGTGTTAGCTAGCAAAGCCTGGAAACGATACAAATCGAAAGACGTTCCGTGGGGAGAAAAGATTGCTTCCTGGTTAGTGACTACCGGTATGAATATGAAGACGAAAATTGGAGGAAATATTGACAACAAGAAAAAAAGAAAGACAACCAGTCCCGGGTTAAAAACCAAAACAAGAAGGTGTAATCAACGGAGAAATATACAGAAAGGAAAGCCTAAAACCATATTAATTCCATTCAACAGCATTGTCAAACAAGCCCGGTCGGCAATCCATGGTGCCGGACTTAGATCAAGTAAAGCTGTACAAGGAAAAACGGTTCGAAAAGCCGCGTTATATGCTTTGAAATCCGTACGAAGAATGATGAAGAATCGAAAAAGAAAAAACATTAAATGGCCTAACAGAAAAGAACGTGTTCTTCCCCTCCCAAAGACAGGTGGTGTTCTACCTCTGTTGCCAATATTTGCAGGACTAAGTGCGATTGGTAGTCTTGCAGGCGGTGCAGCCGGTATCGCCAAAACCGTCGCAGAAATTAAGGACGCCAGACGCCAACTGGTAGAGCTGCAGCGACACAACAAAACAATGGAAGCAATCGCTTTAAGACAAGGCAAGGGTTTGTACTTAAAACCATACAAAAAAGGACTAGGACTCTACATGACACCCTATGTGAAACAGGCAAAAAACTTATAAATCTCCTGCCCAACAGGGCACTTAACAACGTGGAACTAGCAGAATTGGCAAAACAGTTAAACATCCCACACTTCAGAGGGGTTTTTATGCTAGACACACTACCCTCAAAACCCTGGAAAAACGAGGCAAGTATTGTTAACCTGGACAGCACAAGCGGACAAGGAACCCACTGGGTGTGTTTTAGAAAAGATAACAACACAGTTGACTACTTTGACAGTTACGGTGATTTAGTCCACCTGTTGAGATTCAACGCTATTTGAGTGGCACACAGATTTCATACAACAGAACCGGGTATCAAAGTGTGCACGACAACAGTGAAATCTGCGGTCACTTGTGCTTAGCATTTTTGACTATAAGTAGATAAAACCCAATAACTGTACAGCAACGTGTCAGTCATGTCACTGACACTCTCCTTGGACGGTACCAAGTCAGCGTTAACTGCAAACTACTTCCCCCCGATAGAACTAGATGAAAACAGTGAGTATCGCATAGGACTGCTAAGTCTTGAAACATACAATTCAATTCCCAACGTTGACAACACGAACAATAAATTCCATTTCGACAATGGAAAAATAATTGAAATTCCAGTTGGCGCTTACGAAATCAAAGATATTGCTGAGTACCTTCGTATGGAACTGCATAAGATGTCAACGAAAGACAAACAATACCTTGCAGATATAAAAACGAATAACAACACAGTGCAAACATCTATTAAAGCAACGTTTGATATAGACTTTAGCAAACCGGACTCCATCGGAAAGTTGTTGGGTTTTAAAGAAGACACAATCATTAATGCTCAAAAAAGGATTACTACAACAGGCGTTGTGGATATTTTTAACATTAACGCTATTAGAGTAGAATGTAACATAGCCACCGGTTCCTACGTGAACGGCGAACCTGCGCATACCATCCATCAGTTTTACCCAAACGTGCCCGCCAGCTTCATACTACTAGAGGTTCCATCACCGGTCATCTATCTCCCTATCACTACGCACATCATAGACAGTATAACACTACGGATAGTTGATCAAACAGGCAAATTGGTGAACTTTCGTGGTGAGCGTATTTCGATTCGTCTACATCTAAAATCGGCCGGTTAAAAGAGCATATGATAAGTGATTTTCATCATTTCACCGTATGAAACCATGGGGTACGTATATACAAACTATCGCAGCGTAGCGGGACCACGTATTAATCCGGTCTACTTATCAAACGGTATCAAGCATAAAATGATCAGTATACATCGATCGTCCGTACGATTGACATCAAAGAACAGACAGTTTCTTCGCTCCCTTGGTTTGACAGTATTAAAATAGTTGTAAATATGGATGCTCTGAATATTTTACAAAGTGTACCGTTTGACGATAGTGTGTCACACGTGGAATGGCATTCACACCTACCCTATGCATCGATGACATTAAACAACAACGATGAAATACGCATACCTATTCAACAACAAGACCTGTGCGTTATACCTTCAGTAAGTTACCTGTACGTCGAGGGGAAACTATTGAAATCGGATGGATCCTCCGTGCCTTCAAAAACAAAATTTGTAAATAACGCATTCGCTCACCTCTTCGATGAAATCCGATATGAAATTAATGGAAGCGTAATTGACCGCATACGAAACCCTGGAGTAACCACTACGCTAAAAGGCTACGCATCTTTCAATGAAAGCGATCTGAAAAACCTAAGCAATGCTGGCTGGGTAGCCACTGCTAGTGCGATCAAAAACACGTTGGATGAAGAAGTAACAGACGGAAATGGAAACTTCAACTTTTGTGTTCCACTAAGCAGCTTGTTTGGGTTTGCCGAGGACTACAAGAGGATCGTTGTCAACGCCCGTCATGAACTCGTACTTATACGTTCCGCCGGTGACAAGAATGCCGTCAAATGGACATCCTCGGGAGCGGCAGACACGACTCCTGAAGAAATCACGGTAAAGCTAGAAAAACTTAGCTGGAGAATACCGTACATAACGCTCAGCAATACACAACAAATCAACACAACACAACACAACACAACACTGTTGAAACACATGAAACGTGGAACGAGCATTCCGGTGGAATACCGATCGTGGGAACTCTACGAGTATCCCGTGCTACCGAGAACCAAACAACATTCCTGGACTGTCAAAACGGCCTCACAAGTTGAAAAACCTCGATATATAATTGTCGCATTTCAAACAAATCGAAAAAACAATGTGAACTCAAATGCTGCACACTTAGATCATTACTCCTTGAGCAATTTAAAACTACACTTAAATTCAATCAGCTATCCATACGATGATCTAAAGATAGATATAAAAAGCAATCATTACGCAGTGCTGTACGACATGTATACGAGATTTCAAGAGTCCTACTATAATACCACAGCGCAACCACTCTTAACAAAAAAACAGTTCAAAGATTATGCACCCATCGTGATAATTGACTGCTCTAAACAAAACGAATCAATCAAATCGGCATCTGTGGACATTCGTTTGGAATTTGAAACAAAAGATGATATCCCCGAACACACGGCTGCCTACTGTCTAATAATCCATGACAAGTCCTTTATTTACGATCCTACAACAAGCCTTGTCCGTAAACTTGACTAACAGGTTACCCCCTCCCCTCATAACAACATTTTGCTTAAAGGCGAGTGAATCTCAGGCAAAACCTCAGTTTGTGGTTTGAGACGCTTGTGGAAGCAGTTCATATTCCTGCACTCCGTTAATAATGGTGAGAAACGGTATCATTGACTTTTCTGCTTTCCTCAGCAAGGACCGACAGATCATAGTAAAAGAACTATCAGTTATAGACATTGAATCAAAATGCACCCAACACTGGATCTTTCAACCGCCGCAGGACCAGCAGGGGATAATGCAGTGTGAGTGGAACAACAAATCGTTTGATTACCGCAACAAATGGATGAGCACGCACTTCCACGGCCTCTATTACAGCAACGGATCTACGCCATATGAAAATCTCCCTTCTGCGCTTACGCAAACATGTCGTGACATACAAGTATTGTTTGCACCGACGACGGAAAAAGCAAAGGTGTTGGAGGAGATTTTCAACTACGAACGTGCGGTAATCAGTCTGGAACTATTGGGTTGTCCACCACTGCCACGAGATCCACTCTTTGACCTCAACGACACCGCATACGAAGGGGATGAAGAGAAGAAGAAGAAGAATCACCTTTCCGGCAGATCATGTTTGTTTCATGATACGTACGCTTCAGGATTCTACTGCACTCAAAGCGCTGTTCAAACGCTGGCTGAATGGTGTCAATCAAACCCGGACAATATAGATCTGATGAAATCCGAAATTAGAGCTAAAACCTACATAAACTGGAAATTGTCAACGCCAACTGCAAAACAGTTGAGCGATCAGGGTTTAATTGATATGTGTAGTACCAAGGACAACACCAAGTGCATTTACTGCGGTATCGTTCTAATGAAATGGGAAGAAAACGACCATCCGGCCGATGATCATGAACACAATTCACCCTTCTGCAGATTCGTTCGCTATCAGGCCCAGCTGAAGGAAGAGGAACTAAAGAAGATCAAAACGTGTGAGAACGAGGATGGACGTCAGAAGCAAGCAAAGAGTGGTGAAGACGTTTGCGGATGCTACGAGTTTCCAAAGATCAGTGAAAACGAACTATGTAACCTGTGCTATTCCTAATAGTGCCAGCTTAAAATCCTGTGTTTAACTGTAATTCATTAGTGTCAATAAAAAAAAAAAAGAATTTGAACTTACTTTAACAGTTTTCTTTCTTTACAACCTTATGCTAAAACCTTTCACACACACACACACACACACACACACACACACACACACCTCATTCTCGACAAATAAAGCTAAGCACACTCTGCGGAGATCATCAGTGCAATGGATAGATCAGTGAAAGGAGTCACTGCGGATGATTCGACGATCAAAAGCGGTATTATCAACGAACTACACAAACAGGCAAGAAAAAACTTTGTTCGTCGTAAGGTGTACTCGAAATCGATCCATGATTTATGGCAAGCGGACCTCGTAGTCATGAAGTCATATGCAAGGATTAATAGTGGTAAGCGATACATTTTAACGGTAATCGATGTACTATCAAAATATGCATGGGCAGTGCCTGTGCAGACCAAGTCGGGGAAGGACGTCACAGATGCAATGAAACAAATATTTAAACAAAGTCACCCTCGAAAACCGCGAAACCTCCACACTGATAACGGAATGGAATTCTACAACGATGAGTTTCAACAGCTAATGCAAAGCAAAAAGATAAATCATTACAGCACGTATACACATTTAAAAAGCATCAGTTGTTGAAAGATTCAATCGCACTTTGAAAAATTGGCTTTGGAAAGCGTTTGGAGTGCAAGGAAACTACAAATGGTTAGATTTACTTCCCCAGTTGTTACTGAAATACAATTCACGTGTGCATCGTACGATCGGCATGAGACCGATCGAAGTTAAGAAGAAACATGAAAAGGAACTGCTAGAAAAGGTTAACGTTGCAAAAACCGTTGATGATAAACCAAAATTTAAGTTAAACGATGTTGTTAGAGTATCCAAGTACAAAACTATATTTGACAAGGGATACACACCATCTTGGAGTACGGAACTGTTTATTGTAAAGAGAATACGTAAAACATTGCCACCTGTGTATTATTTACGCGATACTAACGGAGAAGACATTAAAGGAGGGTTTTACTCGCACGAGATGCAGAAAACCAAATTCCCTGACACTTATTTGGTAGAAAAGGTGTTGAAACGTAAAGCTGGTCGAATATACGTGAAATGGTTGGGTTTTGACAATCGTCACAACAGCTGGTTATAAAACAAATGCGCATATCAACTCTTGCGACAGTAATGTTTCGACACGTGAAGGATAAGTTTGGAAACTCGCTGCTGCTCCAGCGCACGCCTTTAACGGCAGCAAGTGAAGTTGCAGAACATTTAAATATTGGAAATAAGCGATTGCGTTTTGTAGCCGATCCTGAAGAAGAACATGATTCAGTCAATCGTCGATATTTGGAAACCTTATACGTCAAAAAGGAAACATATAACGAGCTTTCGGGTCGCGTAGGGAGTTTAGAACAAGCCAAAATTCTATACGTTGACAATGAAAGATACAATGAGATAGTCACTCGTGTAACTAACCTTGAGAAAGCAATAAAAAAATGTTTGCAACTTAACAAAGATGAAACTTTCTGGGATGCCGATAACAAGAAAATAACTAACGTTAAAGCAGGAGACTTGTCTGGTGATGCCACCACATTTGAACAAACTCTTACCTACGATGCTAAACTCAAGGGATTCAGAGCCGGTGATAAAACTTTAACTCCCATTACCTCTGCCCCAAGATAATGGCGGTAGTGTAAAAAAAACAAAAAACAAAATGGGAGTAGATGAGAGGGGGTATTCCCCCCATCTCAGATTATACACTTATACCTTACAAATTAGGTGAACTTTCCCTCTCTCCTACCACCTTCCTCATTCCCCTACTCTAACGGGGAAGGGTTGGAGGGGTCTGGGTGGCATATAAGGAGCTGGGAACCAGCGATCTCAGTCCGAGAGTGAGTCTATTTTGAGCAACACTACAGTAAATCACACCATGGACCTCAGCAAGCTGGAGAACATGGTCGCCAAGCGGAAGCTGCCGCTTCTTACCTCTGAAAACTCAACAAAGAAGAAACGTCGTCGGGTTACACCGACTCCGCTATCCACCATCGCTGCTACCTCTGCTTCATTTGCCAATGCTGCTGCTGCTGCAACCGCCGATGCTACCACCGCCGCCACCGCTGCGAATACTCTATTAGCGCTCTCACAACAACCGCGCATCACAAGCAGCGCTGCCACCGCTTCACAGAATTCATCATACGTTTCCACGAGTCCACTATCATCACCGAGCGTGTTGGTAAACTATTATTACCAACAAAGTAAGGAACTGGGAGGCAACTCGTACGCTATTCCTCATCAACTTGAAACACCATCTTACAACACCAGTATCGGTTTCTTCGAGTCGACACTGATAGTGAAACAACGATTCCCCTTATCTGACACCCTATATATTTTGATTGGGCTGGACAGTGAAGGTGAATATTTTGATCCTACAATGTACATGGTTGACAAGAAATTGTGGATGCAAATTCAAATCACCCCGGAATGTTTGAACACAATCATGTACTTTAGAAAAAGGCTTGACGAATACTTTACGACACCACGTCTCTTGAAAGATTTCTCCCCGCTCTACACGGAAAACATGAAGATTCTACCATCAAACAATCACGAGTCGACACTTTGTATCCAACGCTATAGAAACCATCTCGCACAAACATTGGACTGGGAGGACCCCGAGTTGGATGCCCTATTCAACTCCATCGAGGAGAAACCAACACCGGAAATTACAATGTCTCGAGAGGAGATGAAGAAGTTAGTTCTATACTCTGAGAGCATTATTGAATATTTTAATTTATGCTCTGCCTGCAAACCAGCTGTCAACCGTCTGATGACGCAGTATGTAAAAGACTTCAAGAACATGTTTCGGCACATGGCAATCACCGCAAATACGGATAATCATGGCGAGCTGGTACGCATCAAGCAAGAGATGAAGAAACAAATTTCGCTACAAGTACGTGATTATCACTACTCCAGGCTGGTAATCGAAGTCAGCGACTACAACCGAGGCTTCATCTCACCGTTTGGCGTGTGGTTGGATGCTGAACTGCGTGCCCTTTGCAATGAGCGTGTGACAACAAGTGTTTTGGATGAACTTTCAAAAGAATTTATTTGGTTAGTGCAAATTGATTGATTGGCTACCTTTGTTTGTACAGAAAGTTTCTATATGTAAAATAAATGATTAACTTGTGAAATCCATTACTGTTTTCTTATTTAGTACACCTTTTCAGTCATGTTTAACCATCATGGTTAGAAACAGATATTTCTAGTACGGTAAATGTACTGTTGCATAATTGTATGTTAAAAAAGTTGTGTAAAAGTTATCACTGCATTGCTGAGATGCACTCACAAGGGTTTTCTTATTCAGTAACCTTATAGCCCTGTTTGCACAGAGTGGAATGGTAAGGAATAGACAGTAATAATAATAACACAGCAGCAATACTGTTACAACAACAATGTTTATTGAGTAACCATCTCAAATGCTATATTTCCTTTACAGTTGAATACATGTACATAGGGGTTGTACAAATATGATATATATATATGCGTGAACGCAGTCACTTTTACATAGCAAAGTATGCTATACAATGTTAAATTTTCCATCCCAAGGGAAACACGTGGAAAACTATCCCGGCGGAGGCAGAAGTAAGGATCCAACCGGCGGAAGGTCGGCGGAGGGATAGTGGAGGGTAGGCGGAGGGTCGGTAAAGTAGACCATTTGCGCAGAAGTCACCAAATCCCCCGGCGGAGGCAGAAGTAAGGATCCAACCGGCGGAAGGTCGGCGGAGGGATAGTGGAGGGTAGGCGGAGGGTCGGTAAAGTAGACCATTTGCGCAGAAGTCACCAAATCCTCCTACTTGTCTTACAAGAAATATACATAACACTTGGCAGTACAGTGATGATGATGATGATGTTGATAGGTTACAGGTAATACAACGATGATGATGATGATGATGATGGGTTGCAGATACATTTACGCTTGCAACAAATACGAATGAACAAAGGGATAGTGTACATAATTACTTTTACACCTCGGTTTTACGGCTGGTCTTTAGCAGGTAGTGTCCGTGGGCTAAAGTGTGAATGCCATCCTATAAAATGTGACGCTTCTCACCAAAGGATGTTAAAGCTAGTTTTTTTACTCGTTCTGTGAACACAATATGATTCCTCGATCTTATTACGTTAAAGTTGGCATGAAACTTTTCATTTTTAAACAATACACTTTTATAATTGTCAAACAGAAAATCTTTCTTTAGAGCTGATTTTTTCACTCCTTTAGCTTTCATATGCACATCTTCATCCTCTCGCTGTGCCTTACTGTTGAAACGGAAGGCGTACATCTTAGACTTTAAGCCGACATGCTCCTGAATCTGTCGTCCGCTGGTCTCATCTTTAAATACCCCAATGCGTTTGGTGTTTTCTGGCAGATGAGCTTTGCTTAACGGATGATTTTTAGGATATGAAGAAAAATCAAAGTGTTTTGCAAGTTTGGCTAGCGTTTCATTGAGATTGGAGGTGGTTATGAGGTAGATTAGACTGTCGGTATCTGAATAAATCAAAACAATGTTGTCGAAATTTTTCAACATTGTGTCATAATGAAAGCCAAACATGTAGTGTTTACTAAGATCAAGAATACTCTGACCGACGTACAGTGGACGGTTCAGTTCAATGCGATGTTTACCAAGGTGTACAGCGACTAGATTATCATTGATAATTGTCCTATCGAGGAAGTTAACCTTCGAGGTTTCTTTCAGAAAATCGTTTTCCGTAGTCACAAGTTTAATGTTAATACGATTCTTCTGGTTTTCACATGATTTCCCATAAATGCTTTTTGTCATTAGTTTGAAGAAATTCTTTTCAAAGTCGTTTTTGGACTTTTGACGAAGCGCTGTATTTAGTTCGACGTATGGTTTTAACCATTCCGATTGATCAAATTGTAAAGCTCGCCGCACTTTGGTTATTTTTAATCCCAACTGTTTTGCCTGTGCAAACACTCTATGGTGAGCTATGTACGCGGTCTTATTGTGCAGCGTTGCTAATAACTTCTTTGTTACACCGTTGGGAGGGACTTCATTTCTTGGAAGTAGGGGTAGGTCGTTGTGTTGATCGTGTAATTCCTCTCCATACTCCACGTCAGCCTCAATCAAGTAACCGATGGATGAATCTTCAGGGATGTTGAAAATGTCAATATCGTTTACGTTCTCAACCCACTTAAAGTTACCTATTGGTAGTCTCTCTAACATTACCCTCCCATACAAATTGGTAGCATCCAAGTAGAGTATGTGTGACGTTGGGTTTTCAGGATCGTAATCTGCTGAATTTTCTAATGCCGGGTTGTTGGCTGCAGCGAAACGAAGGTTTGACACGCAAAATCCACCTCTAACTGCACTTTCAATATATAAATACATATCATAATCAGTGATGAGGTCTAAACGAACATCTGTCTTTTTCATCATTGCATTCCAAGATAATCCAGGAGTTGTGTAAGAATGAAACGGATCCAGGCGATAGTTCTTAAAGCATATTTCACGGAATGCCTCCATTACATCGCATAAAAGTGTCACATCGAGTTTAAGATACATGTCATGATACTCCCCCAGATTGTTTATGTTGAATTCTTTCCAAACCTTTTGGGCATGAGTAGTGGGCATTTGAGGCTGCTAGACCGGAAGTGACGTCATCCGGTCACGTGACCGGATGCGCTGAGTCATTAAACACGTCATCTGAGCCTCAGCCAGTGACGTAGGCGGTTTTGTGACGTAATGGGGGAAAGTTTAAAGGTCAAGGTCACGGGGAGGTTATTTTAAAAAAGTACTACCTCGCACGTGTAAAATCCGATTGTGATTCGATAGTTTTCATTCGATAAAATATCGAATGAAAACAATCGAATGAAGCAATCGAATGATACGAGTGCGAGGTAGTACTATTTCACGTATTACTTTATTATTTACATTTATTTTTATTTACAATAAGTTATGTTTACAATAGTTCCCCGTTGTTTGTCGTCATCGATGTTGATCCGGACGAGTTGCGGCCATCAGACGCAGTTTTCAAGTGTTGCGCTTGTTTGTCCAATCGGCCCATCCCGACTGTGTGTTCCTTGCCTATTTATGTGACTGCAGGGAACACACAGTCGGGACGAGCAGCTCGATGTTCACCGGTCGAGAGCCGGAGGTGTACTGGCTATTCACAAGCTAGCGTTGTAATCGTACTAAATGGTGGGGGTAAAAGTGTGGTGGGGCGGAGCAGATGGCGGACGGCAGATGGCAGGCGGCAGATGGTAGGCGGCAGGCGGCAAGTGCGCGGCAGATGGTTGCTACTCCATTCGCCGCCAAAGTAATGCAAGCCGTCGCCGTAATTCTTGTATTTTATCTTGACGGTTCATTTGATATGTTTTACATCTACATATGCAATAGCTGAAACACCTGCACTTACGACAAGCTTTCCCGTCAACTTGATCGCCTGGTATTTTAAAACATTGCAATTCGCAACAATATGTCTTCAAATTGTTATCGAAAAATAAATTGTTCATCGGTGGCACCGACATGTTAGCTGCAGCGTGTGTTAGACAAGACTGAGACTAACTTCACTGCTCCCTCTCTTTTATACCCCTTCATAAGTTAACCCTGAATGAAAGTTCAAGGTCATCCATTTGAATTTTAAAAAAGCAACACAGCAGTATATAAAATAATATACTGCTATGTTGCTGTTTTTTCTTTTTTTTTCTTTTTTTTTATGTTATTCTTTCTTTATTAAACAAACATTTTACAATACAATAAGCTTAAGTCTAACATTGATGACTAGAAATACAAACAGAGAAAAACAAATAGAGACATTATGTACAATGATGCATGATGTGCAGAGTGAGTTCCGTCGAGTTGTTGCCGCTTACACCGTGTGATACCAAATACAACGTCCCCGGTTGAATATCTCGCAAGTCTTCATTTTGTAGCAGTTGAACAAATCGTTTTGGAAGAAATACTTGAAACTTCGGCTCATCTCCTGGAGTCATAGGTCCTTCGCACAATGATACTAGAATTGCTTCTCCATGTGTGGTTTCCACTTTCTTGATGCTATGAATAATGTAATGTCTTTGTTCTTTTAGTTCTGAACATTTTTTAGTTAGCAGAAGGTTCGATTTTGAGTGAGTGTTGAATTGATCAACCAATGTTTGTAGATATTGTTGTGATGCCATCTTCGTCAGTGGTGGTGTCTTCTGTGATGTTGCCTCTTCGGAGTCTCGAATAATACTCGTGCTGAAGCGGTGTTGTCTCCTCGTATTTATAGGCCCCGCTACCCCCACCACATTTCTGTTCTCCGCTACCCCCACCACATTCCTGCGTTTGTTTCAAGTAAGCAGCCAAACGATATGCGTTGTACAATGCACAGTTTGTTTGACCGTGTTTAAGATCTGTTGCAGCGACACAAATATTACCGAGATTAATGTTAAAGTCCTTACTGATAGTTATATCGAAAACATTACCGTGCGTATACTTTTGTATCCAGTTCTTTTTTTCTAATCCTCTTGTGTATATATGTGAATATTGTTTGCAAAAGTTAAACATAATACTGTGCAGATTACTGTAGCTTATAAATCCTTCATACCAATGTATGTGATGAAAGTAGTTTGTTATCCATTTGTTTGTACTTTTTGCTTTGGTGTTAAGTTTGTTAAAAGAAAAAGGAGCTTCAAACGTGAATGGGTAGGCCACAAATGTAAGCAAGTCTAAAATTACTAATTCCTTGATAATAAACCTATCGTCATTATTTCGAAATGCTTGAAATTCTATTACACAAGGCTTTACACTCACTTCTTCATCCCCTCCGCTCATCATGGCACCTAGCGATCAACTAAACTGTTTTCCACACCACGGTAGGTTAAATACCAGGCCGTACAGTTGCAGGCGCGTTGGTGTATATTGAACGTGGGCACCGTCCCCAATAGGCCTACCCCACGTGTGTTCTTCTTTACTAAGTCAAACTTTAGTCTTTTTTAACTTCTTCTTCTTGTGTTTCGTTTTCTTCTTCTTCTTGTTTCTCCGTTTCTTCTTCTTCCTGTGTTGTTTCTTCTGTAGCTTCTGTAGCGATTTCTACAAGTGGTTCAAAATCCTTTAACTTTCTCCACATGCAAACTTCATGAGGTATTCTATTAAAAATAGATGTATCCACAGGTCCGTACACGATGGTGCTATCAGGTTGTTTTTCCAAAGTATCGACCAAATATTCTTTAATAATAGCGCTTGCAAATACCAACTGTCTCATGTACCTTGTAATAGGTTCTGTTGCGTAGTTTAAAACGTAGAATTCTTCACGTGACAGTAGAATCTTATTTTCATGTTGAGTCAAGTCTCTAATTCGCACTTGTAGTTGTCCGCGATGTTTAACAATATCGATTTCATTGTCACAATCCAAAAGTCGAATATGTGTTTTCCTTCCACACAAACTGTTAGTTAAATAACATTCTATTAAATGTACATGTTTCAAAAATGACTCCCAAGCATTTTGCGAAAATAAAACCTTTTTTGTTCCATGGTGTAGTATTACTGTAGGGGAATAATCCAATGATTTCATCAATCCAACTGATACACTTTTACTGATGCATGCTGAGATGGGGTAAAAGATTCGCAGAAAAACTTCAGTTAAAATGTGAGGAGGAATATTTTCTTCAACTTTCTTCTTCCTCTTTGGTACTACCTTTGATGGGTCTGCATTAATTTCCTCCTCTCTATCTCTTTTACCAAACTTTAAAAATGCAGTTATTTCCTTGATGATTTCTGCTTCACTAGTATTATCACGTTCCAATAACGGTGCTACCTCTGCATCACCTTGTACAACAGATGGAGAACTCATTTTGTAGAAGATGTTACCCATGCGCCGATAGACGATCAACTGAAGACCTGCATTGCTGCTCCGCTATTTATAGGTTAGCGACAGTGGCGGTGCCGGTGGTGGTACAACGTTTTACAATACTGTCTTTACAATACCGGTCAACGGTGTGTATGTAACAATTTTATCGTGCAAAATTAAACAATACGCAGATGTATTTGCAGGTACGTTTTCTTGAAATTCCATTTCTATTTTCATATCAACACTAGACGATTTTACAGATTTATTTTGTTCGGAACAATCAATTACAACAATCGGAGCTTTCGATTCAAACTGAACGGGAGATAGTAGAGGTGTATTTGTTTTGCCGTAATATGAATTTTGGAACCTAGCGTACATGTCGTATAAAACACTGTATCTTTTCTTATTAAAAGAAATATTAAAGTTGTCGTAGGGAAAGAATTGTGAATTCAGGAACACTTTACAGTTTGTTAATTTACAATGGTCAAATTCACCAGCATTTTCAGTTATTATACTTTTCTTCTTCGTTTGTAATCCAAATATTACATATCTCGCTTTTTCCAAATGAGTAGAAGTTTTTACAGTCCATGTATGCCGTTGTGTTGTAGGTAAAACGGGGTATTCATGAAACTCCCAGCTTCTGAATGGCATTACAATGTCTCGATCTGATTTTAACTTTCTTAATAATGTAATCCTGTGTTCATCATTTAGTCGCACATGTGGTACTCTCCAAACAATCTTGTCTAATGTTAATTTCCAGTCTAAATTGGCATCAGTTGTTCCAGTAGCTGCTTTAATAATATCTTTATCGTTTGATGATCTTAATAAAACTAGTTCTTGTTTTATATTTATTATTATTCTTCTGTAGTCTTCAGCAAATCCTAGGAGTAATCTTAAAGGTACGTAGAAATCAAAGTTTCCCGAAGAGTCAGGAGTGATTGTACTTTTGTCTGGTGCAACCCATCCTGCAACAGCTAACAGATTCTTCTCATTTGGTGTTAAAGACGCTAATCCTTTCAATGTACTGGAAATTCCAATCTTTTTTGTTGAATCGACTGTAACTCCTGAAATTTCATATCTAATCTCGTCAAACAAAAATGCCATAGGATTATTTATGAACGGAACAGTGGTTCCAGCAGTACCATCATTTTTTGTTACTTTTCCTTCAATATATAAATAACTTTCGCATGGAAGAGTATAAATGTCTTGTTGTTGTATAGGAATCCTAATTTCATCGTTATTGTTTAATTTGGACGAAGCGTAAGGGTTGTGCGTGTGATATTCCTTTTCCCATAAGGTCTCGTCGAATGTTGGACCCTGCGCTATATCCAGTATATCCATTGTTAATGACCTTTAATCCAATTTCTTCTAGAAAACGAATGTTGTCACTTGTTAATCCTTCTACAGCTGATGAGCTACTGACCTCTTTGCTTGTTGGCTCTCTCTTTTTAAATGATAACCCCATTGTCTAAGCGGATGATTTTATATGTATTCTTACAGTAATAACTTCTCCTCTAAAGTCAATAAGGTTTCCGTCTTGATCCACTATGTTCAGCACGATGTCTGAAATGAAACTGGTGTTTAACGGTAGGTACACAAGGTTTTGAGGCTTTTCTACTATCTTGAAACCCGGTGCAACTGATGGGTAGAATGTGTGTAATATATGACGATTCTCTCCATCTCTGTAGGATCCTTGTATAATGTTACATGTAATGTCTATGCTATTAACTTTGATGATCGTGACAGTTTTATTCCCAGAATGAGTTTTATTAGGTTCTAATACTTTTGTTTCCTTAGAAAACCCCAATAAACTACCAATTGAATGTTCTTGACTAAAATCAATATAATACTTAGACGTAATTTCGGCTTTCATTGTATTGTTATTGCCTTTTATCGTTATATTTTGTTTTCCCATATGTTTTTGTATAACTTCATTTATATTATCAATTTCATAAGCTCCTGTTGGTAAACTGAATTCTTCCAAAGCTGAATACTTTCCTTTATCATCTTTTGTCTTGTAATAATGTATTTTGTTATTAATTCCTTCACTAACGTTTGGAATAGAGTTATATGTTGTTAAATCCAATAATGCGGCTTCCCATAGTCTTCCTTTTTGCAAACGTAGCGCTGGAAATAGAATACTGCGCAAAGTACATGAGTTACCGGTTAATGACACTGTATACGAGGACATCTTAAAGTTGACTAACACTTTTAGCTAAAAAGTCTAAACATAAATGACCGCAAATGGATGTATCATCAGGTTGTTTTCTTGTATGATTGTAAAAAACATTTTCTGCCGCACGAAAGTATTGTTGAAGTTCTTTCGGTGGTGGAAGGTCTCCAAAACTGTCGAAATAATAAATGGTTTTACCAAGTTTCTTGTAACACACCCAATGAGTGCCTAATCCTTCACTATTATCCAAATTTGCAATACCAGTCTCATTTTTCCACATTTTAACCGGTAACTCATCTTTCATAAATACTCCTCTAAAAAATGGGATTTTCAAACAAGAAGCATATGTAATCAGTTCTTCATTGGTCAATTCTTTGTTTTTAATTATTAATTGCTCTTTCTTATTTAATACACACGATACGGTCTTAGGTATAATCCTCCTCCCTTTTTTATCATTGACCATATTGTTGGTTTCTTTTTAGCTTTACCACTGGTAGATCGACGTTTTCTTCTGATATTACCTCCTTGTTTTTTAGCGGGTTTTTTCCCACGCCTTCTTCTCTTTCCTCCTCCAAACGTAGTTTTTGCTTTCATTGCTGCTGTTACTGCTAAAGACGCTGCTTTTTCACCAATACTCGCGTCACTAGATTTTACTCTTTGCCAAGCTTTCTCAGCAAGTGCTTTATCCGCTATTGATCTATTTTTAGTATCACCAAATTTGGAATACGCTATATCGTGCTGTTTACAAGCCTGATCGAGCTTATTTATTCCAGGATCTCCTCTAGCAAGTCGTTTCTCTAATTTGGTTCCAGGACCACAATATTGATATCCTCCAGGTAAATGTAATTCCACAGGTAATAAATCAATCGCCTTGTTAACTATAGCTCCAACCGGTTTACTCAATAGAGAAAATGCTGTTGATGCTATTCCCCTTCCTCTCTGTGATCTCTCTCGATTATGACTGATGCGTTTAACCCTCGACATGACTATTTATAGCAAAACTTACAATCAGTAGGTGCACTCTATAAATGTTTTACAATGAATGTAATACCAGTTTTGGTTTCTTGTATTATATACTGTTTAAAATCCATTTATTATATCGAAATGGATTTATTAATTAAATGTAGACATATTAAATAAAAGTAGTAAAAATAGAAATAAGGTGTAATTGAAGATGTTCCAGATGTTTCTCCGCTGGTGATGGTATCGTTGTCTTCGGTAAAATGAATAAACTTTAAATAGTTGTCATGTTCCCTTAGAAACTTGCCACTTAATCGTTGATAATTGAATAACACATCCCAGTCTAGTTTATCTTTAAAATTGTCAATGTAATTCTCAGAGAGATTTTGATATTTACTTATTACTTCCCAACAGTTATTAAAATTTGATGTCATCTCTACGAGGAAGTCTTCTGAAAACTGTTGTCTTTGTAAAATATGGATCCAGTTAACTCTGTGAAAATAAATTCTTAACATAGTCATTGTAAAGAGGTAATGTATGGAAAGTTGTTCCCAATCCATATATCTATCAAACCGTTGAACAAAACCATCTGTCAACAATCCTTGGGGAAATCTCGGCTCTTGAGATATTAAACTCCACGCAGTAATATTGGATTCCATCATCCTCTCTGTATCGTCTCTCGAATATGACTGATGCTTTATCCCTTATCATGGGGGGGGGGGTATTTTAAATTCTTTTTTCTCTTATGTAATCTTCATTGTTTTCTGTTGGTTCATTAATCACATTCACTTTATCCTCCTTTCCTAATGTCTTGACTTTAGAAGGCTTAGATGGTTTATCTCGTTGATTAGGTTTCTCTGTATTGTGTATATTTTTCCAGTCTAAATAATTGTGACTGTCAACATCTGAAGCTGCATCTCTTCCTGAAGCCCGATGGATATAATGGAATAGAGCTGCACCAAACCTTTCCAAATGTTTTTCATATTCCGTAGTCCATTTCTTGTGTACAATATCAAACATTTTCTTATTTACAGCGTCTCCATCCTGCTCACAATCACCTACATTTGATAATTTTAATTTTTTTACATCATAGCTTGTGTCAGTTGTATTCCTTTTGTAAATCGTTAACAATTTTAGAGTAGCTAAATTTACTGCTTCACCATCATAAATGGGATATTGTATATCGCTTAACCTTTTACCGGAAAACCCCCAATGATCTTCGTGTACAGTTGGGGTTCTTTTTTTCATGTACTGTACCGTAACCGCATCAGACGACATAAGCGGATCACCAACATTTTGAATTACTTTTCCTTCAAAATTATAGTTGCCGTCAGGTGTTAACGGAAACCCAGCTCTTTTTTCACTATATCCAGATTTTACTCCAAACTCGGAATACCGTCCAAACTTGTCCACACTCATGATGTAACTGAATCGCTATCGTTTAGGTTCTTATATATATATATATATATATATATATGCGTCTACTGAACAATTATTCCTTGTTTTCACAGTTCATCAACCAAAGCTACCCAATCGTTTTCTAAACCAGTGTGCCCGGCTTCCATGGCTTCATGTAATAATCTCATTCGATCAACTAACTTATTTATATCGTTGTAATATATTATATTAGTTTTATACAAATTTTTCAATAACCCCCTTCCAGATGTGGTAGGATCAGTTGTTTTTCTCTTTTTATGCAAAACATTTAATTCAGCAGAAGATAAAGCTCTTCTTTTAATTTGAGCTTTTTTTGATTTTGAGGGGAAAAGACTAGATATAATAGTTGTATATTTTATTGACCGATTTCTATGAATAGGTAGGTCTTTGGAATACTTTTTTCTATGTGCATTTGTATACTCTAATATATTTTTAAACAATTGTAAATCCCTTTTAGTATATTTACCAGGATTATTTTTAAAGATAAGTTCAAACAAACCTTTTGTACCTTTATATTTCTTATCTCCAATAACTATATCATCATTTTCGTTTATATCTAACTTGCTATCTCCAATCATTAATCCTTTATCCTCTATTCTAGCTCCATAGGTATGATAATTTCGATTAGCATGTGCGGCGTGTAACATTTTTAACGTATATGTTCTTCCAAGTGTTCCTTTAAACATAATATCCGTGCCCAATTTGCTTAAGTTGGATGGGTTAATATCCTCTTCTTCTGCTCTTGTATCTTCTACACTTGTATCTTCTGTACTTGTATCTTCTGCAATATCCTTTTCCTTTAAATCCTCTATATCTCCGCTTTCTTCATACTCGTCGCTTTCTTCAGATATATGTAACTGGCCAAAACTTTCATCATTCTGAAATTCTTCTTCATATTTGGAAATTGGTAGCATTTTGTCTCCTTCGAAGCGAATTGAAGGTTTTTCCATATTTTGTGCTAATCGCTTTAAAGGTTCAGTAACAGGTTTGAATGTTGTTTCTAAAAATTGCTCTCTTTCATTTATACCTGATTTTAACGCTCGGTTTTTTTGTCTAATAGAATCACTAAGTGATTTTATTTCCTTTAATAGCTTTTCCTGGTTAACCATCTTCACACCTTGACGACTTGTACAGTAATACCGCTAATCAGTGTATTAAAAGGAATTTATCAAAACCTATTCTATAACGACCATCTTTTATAGCATGATCTTTCATAATAACCAAAAATCCATACTTTTCCGCCCATGCTTTTCCGCAAAGCTCTTTAAACTTTTCAAATGGCATATCCGCATTCACATGATCGTTATATATATGTTTTAGGTTAGTATCATCTTGTTTGAATACAATTAGAATATTTGCATTATCTCTGATAAGTTGTTTTGGGATTTTGCTATAGGTTTGTCCTATATATATGCTGTCGATGTTATTATGTCTTCCCATGGCAAAGTAGTTTCTAATAGTATCCTGATTTTCACAAGATACATCGTCAAATATAAATACAGAATACGGTTTCGCTTCGTTTGGTTGCATAATGCTATCACTAGCGTTAAATTTGTAAAAATTAACATCAGACACATCAGATAGGATTTTATCCAGCAATTGATACTTTGGTTGATGTAGAAACTTTGAAAAAATATATAGGTTATTAAACCTTAATCCCTGCGGATTAGTGATCAAATTAAAGACGACATTGGTCTTTCCACAGTTTGAGGGGCCACTTACTATACATCGAACAGTGTTTGGAAGTAAACTACCGTGTTTACCATTGTTGATTTTAACGTTATCCACAGTTAAATCATCTATGTTATTAATATTGAATCGATCTTTATGGTGAATAATCTCCATCCCGCTCAAAGGTTAACGATGAAATGAGTTGCTTGCATTACACCAAGTCCTTTATAGGTATCCATGAATCCTCAGTTTTGTTAAACCCTAACCACCGCACTTTAACTGCGTCCTTTTTTCTTTGTAACACTTTTTCAACAAGATATACATCACCTACTGTTGACTTTAACATTTCATGTCCATAAAATGCACCTTGCAACAAATCTCCTTTGTTGTCTTTTAAGATATACGTTTCAGGTACAGTCGGTTGTACTTTATACACTGTAAAAACTTCATTCGTCCAATTGGGAAGGTATTTCTTGGTAAACACTCCCTTATATTTACTAATCCTTACTTTATCACTTACATTAAATTTTCTTGGCTGCATTTTTTCTACTTTAGGCTTTGTATTTTTCTTAATGCGTTTTAATACATCTTTTGCATTTCTTCTATTTACTTTGTTAGGTTTCATACCGATAGTTCTATGAAACCTGTTGTTATAATCATTTATTAATTGTGATAAAACATCATACCATACGTAGGAACCTCTTTTTGAAAATTGTTTATACAGTGCTCCTTTTAAGGTTCTATTGAATCTTTCTACAATAGCTGCTTTTTTCTCTGAATTTGTAGAATAATGATTTATTTTATATTTATTCATTAACTGTGCAAAGTTTGTATTAAAGTATTCTGTTCCATCATCAGTTTGTAAATGTTTAATTTTGTTTTTATCTCTTTTTATGGCTATTTCCATGGCTTCTGTTACGCTTTTACCAGTCTTGTCCTTTAGAGGCAAAGCGTCTGCAACTTTTGTAAAACAATTAATAATTGTGAGTATATATTTAAATCCTTTGTTTATTCTGCTATGCGGTCGCATTTCAATTAAATCCGCTTGATATAGATCATTTATCTCTTTTATAACAGTATTTCTTCTTGGAAACTTTATTCTTGCAGGTTTGTGTAGTTCATTAATAATCTTCTCCTTCAGGTCTGACATGATGGTTTCACGAAGACAGCTGATATGATATTAAATATTCTTTTGTATAAATCTGCTTATATAGGTCAAGGTCATTCCAAACTAATGTATAAAAGGGGGAACACAGCAAAATACTGCTGTTTTCCCCCTTTTATACGGAAAGGAAAAGGGATGTAGGACGATGAAAGGGTTACTCGTCAATAGGGTTGAGGGAGTAGTGGCCGAATGGTAGAGTGTGGATGTTGTCTGCAAGGATGTGGCGTTTGTCATCATTTGAAGAGAGAGCTTTTTTTACCTCCGTCACGCTGTACAGCTGATGGTTGAAACTTCTGATTGTGTTGAATTTTGCTGTTATATCTTGATCTTCAAATAAACATTTCTTATAGTGATTAAAATGCACATTCCTCTTTAAATACAAACTTTTTACTCCTTTAGCTTTCTTAATGACTTGGTTTTCATTTAGTTGTAAAGAATATAATTTTGACATTAGTGCAACAATTTCTTGAAGTATAACACCATTGGCTTCATCTTTAAATTTGCCAAGCACTTTTTTGTTTCTGTCATTGTCGTAGTTTGGATGATCTTTTGGATAGTCGGAAAAGTCAAAATCGTTTTTGTAATTAAATGTCCGAAGGTCTTCATACATATCGTTAGTAATTATCCAATATATAAAAGCGTCTGTATCCACGTAGGAGATGCCGATGTTTTCTCGTCCATAAAAGGTGACCATCTTTTTGTAATGAAAATCGTACATATGAGTCTTGGAGATATCCAGGATTGACATACCTATGTACAAAGGACGATCCATCTTCACACTGGTTTTCTTCATAGATACAGCTACAAGATTTTCGTTAATAATTATAGATGTTCCAAAGTTTGGCTGTTGTACGAGTTTTTGTAGTTTGTTCGGATCTGTAACAAGTTTAACATTTTTATGTCTTCTTTTGTTTTCCAATGTTTTACCGAATATCGCATTGTTCATCAATTTAAAAAAGTCTTTTTGAAAGGCTGATGTAGCGGCTGCTCTTCTGGTAGTATTCGAGTCTATGTACGGTTTCAACCAGCACGATTGGGAAAATTCTACAGCTCTATTAATTTTAGTAAGACGTAAACCTAATTCGATAGCTTGTTGAACAACCCAATAGTGAGCTACGTATCGTTGTTTATTGTTAAGGGTCATCATTAATTTGGGGTGTTTTCCAGTTGGTGAAATTTCTGTTCTTGCAAGGAGTGGAAGGTCATAATGAAGATCGTGTAAATGTTCTGGATATTCAAAGTCGCAATCCAAAATATATCCGGTATCTCCTTGTTTTGGAATTTGTGAAATATCGCCAATACAGTCGGGATCAACCCATTTAAAGTTGTCAAATGGAAGTGGGTTCGACATGGCCCATCCATACAGATTATTCGCGTCGAAATATCCCAAGTACGTTGAAGGTTTCTCTTGATCATGGTCAGGTAGATATTTGTTGTTGGCTTTAACATGTCTCGTCACGCTTTGAGTTAATCCACCTCTAACACCCGACTCAACCATTAAAACCATATCTATATCTGTTAACAGCTGGAGTTTGCATTTTGTTTCTTTCAGCATTGCTTGCCAAGCTAGTCCTGGAGATGTATACGAATGTAGAGGGTCCAAACCGTATGCTGCAAAACAGGTTCTTCGGAATTCTTCCATAACATCGCAGAGAAGAGTCACGTCAAGTTTTACATAAAAGTCTGAGTATTCTCCTAAGGTCTTCATATCCAACTCGTTCCATACTCGACATGCATGTTGATAATCTTCAAGTGAAATTTCCGAATCATTAAGTTTTGTTGTTAAATTGTTCTGGTGGAGGAAGTGATGTTTCATTAAATCTATGCAGTCCATCGATGTAATCGTAGGGGAAGACCCCTTTTCGAAGAACCAGATCCATTTTACTACTGGCTACAATTTTGCTTGTTTCTATCAGATCTTCTCTTTTTAAATTCTCAGTTAATTTCATTAGGCTAGAAGGCATAAATCTAAACGAATCAATAAACCTAAGTTTTATTTTGCCAACCTTTTTAGAGAAGCTTATAAATTTTTCCATTGTTGTTGCCAAAACATCTATCACCCCATCATCTCTTCCCAATTCGGGAATTATAAAGTGAGAGTCATATCCACTAAGGTTATGTAGAACAACTGGTATAAAAGATGGAAGTTTGTAATTCAAGTTGCAAGCGTTACAGGCTGCACCTCTGTAGACTCCTGTAAGATGGTCGTGATCATGAACTTTAACGTTATCTGGTGTAAATATGTTATTACACAGATAACATGTTGTTGCCAGATTGTGATGTTGAAGTTGATGTTCTTCCATAGGCAGCATCGGTATTTTAATTTTGTAGAGTTCTTCCACCTTAGAGGCAATGTAATACAAATCGTCTACAAAGTGTTTCGCTGCTTGTTCACCGCGATAAATCTTCGGAGCAGATGATAGTCCAAATTCTTGAAAATGTTCTTCAGACAGCGTGGATTTTGTTAGTATAGAATAACTGTTTGGTGCGTGTTTTTGATATTTGCTTCTTTTTGCGATATCCTCTTCTTGTTGTTCAATTGGAAGTAAAGATGCTTCGAAATCCGCGTACACAACAAATGGAATAGGGTATTGTTGATTTACTTTGTCAAATTGTACGTATGATCTGCTAGGATGTGGCAATTTAATTCTAACCTCATAATTTCCACTACATAACCTTTGGTGTTCTAATAACCATTCTGAACCTCCTCTTCTTAATGGTTTGTTCACATGGCAAAAGCATCTCTTAAATGTTGTGATTTTCCTTTTATGTTTTGTTAACTGTTTACATACGAGCCCTTCAAAATCTTTTATATACACGTAATGAGATATCTCTCCTTTATTGATTAATAACAAGTCAGTATGATTGTTGCGCTCATTCGATGTTATGCGCAAGGGATACACATTATTTGACGAATCCAAACCAAATATGTTGACTGAAGCCGACGGATTTTGCTTTTCAAATTTTGATATATCACTAATTGCAACAGGATAAGTCATTCCTTGGAAATTATACTTATGTTGAACTCCTTCATATTCTCTGTTAGGTCTACACACATGATTTTTTACATATTTGGCCAACATAGCATATTTAAAACATTCGTTATCTTCATTTTGCACATTAATACAGGATTTGGTATCACTTACTTTTTTCGGAAGAGGAATGTAACTACTTCCTCTCATTCCATAACCGTGTTTATGAACTCTAACATCCAGACTTGTTATACTTAATAAAGTCCATCCAGATCCTCTTCCTTCATGCTCTTGTAGTTTCGTCAAAAGTTCCTCAAGACATTCTGTTACGATCTTTTCAATATCTGACGCAGCCATGATGGTTCGGTTTTTTGTCATGAAACCTCTTGGTGATGTTTCGTTTTGAATGTTAGTGAATATGGCATCTAGCAACAGTCCAAATTTGATAAAATTTAATCTTTTTTGTTCATTCTTTAGTGTTTTGGTTACTAATTCTTTGGTGTTATGTAAAAAGTTTTCAAGTTGTAATTTTACGTTGTCAATTTTAAAATGTGTTACTACCTTACCAGGTAGTGCTTTAGCGTGTAGTTCCACATCTACTGCTGTTGATGTTGAGGGTCGGTGAAGAGTAGACATAGCAGCTGTTGATGTTGAAGGATGGTGAAGTGTAGACATAGCAGGCGTTGAAGTCGATGTTGATGTTGAAGGACGGTGAAGTGTAGACATAGCAGGCGTTGAAGTCGATGTTGATGGTGTTGATGATGAAGGATGGTGAAGTGTAGACATAGCAGGCGTAGAAGTCGATGTTGATGACGTTGATTGTGCATAATGAATGACACTCGGTCTTAAAACTTCATTTTGCTCTTTTTGATTTAGGTTTGCAAATTGATGTTGTGCTAATTGATGATCGATTGAATCTAATTCTTGTTCATTTTGTTCTTCTTTTGTATTTGTGTTGGGATTATGTTTTAGTTCTTTATGAATGGCTAAAAGCCAATCATCTCTAAATGAGGCTTTACAAATATCGCACCGATACATATTATAACTGTGTCTTCCTCAAAGGCTAACCAGCTACTAATAACACTCCAAAATTCACCTCTATTTATACCCGAAAAAGAACAGTGGTGGGGGTATACATGCCGGAGTATATGTGTTAGTGAAAAAATACCAAATTTTACGCAGGCAGTACATTTTGCATCAAACCAAGATGTTTTCAAGTCCCCAAAGTGGGTCAAGGTCGTTTGAACATGTTGCCAAAACGGGGAATAGAGCAGTAAGTGATTCTCACTTGGACCACAAACCGATCTATTCCCCGCTTTGTATTATTTAACAGATCTTTAAGTTTTCTTTTAATTATCCTGATCTTCAAAAAGTTGTTTGTATGAGGGTTCTTCAGCAAAGAAATGTTGAACCGCCAAGTCATCTTCAGTCAGAGGACATGATTCCAACAGTTTTTGATCGATTGAGGGAGCTGACAGCGGTTCTTGGAGTTTTTCATCTTCAGTCAGAGGACATGATTCCAACAGTTTTTGGTCGATTGAGGGAGCTGACAGCGGTTCTTGGAGTTTTAACTGTAAACATTTGATATATTCCATGGCCTTATACAAAACGGTTATTTTTGCATCTCGAGGATTGGCGAATGGGATTACACTTTGTAATCTTTCATATCCAGTGTTAATATTCACTCTCCATTTCTTTGAGTGTTCAGCGTTTCTCTGATTGTAGCCAGATCTGGAGTTGGATGTGCTTGCTTGCGAATCCATAGCTGACTAATACGTGTATTCCAAAGTGCATGGTTAAATACCTGCTTACCCCCACCATTAGAGTACCCCCCTCTTGGAGCATATGTTTGATTTAGTAATAATTATTGTATCAAAAGAAGTTGTTTCCAAGTCCAGATATAGGTCAAGGTCATCTGAAGATATTTCCAGAACGGGGAATAGAGCAGTAAGTAGTTCTCACTTTGACTACAAACTGATCTATTCCCCGCTCTGTATTTGTAGTTGGAAGGTTAACGAAGAAAACTAATCAGACTCATCTGACACATCCGACTCATCAAACGGAAATAAGCGACGGGGGAGAAAGCTAGTGACGTAGGTACCCTCAAAAAGGGTCCTACTACCACTCGGAGTTGCCTCCATGTGTTCCAAACAGAGTGACTGTTGGTAACACACCGCATCGTCCGAATTCGAGTTTTCCTCCACGTCATCCGCTACACTAGAGATATCCTCATCACTTTCCAATTGTTCCATCCAACTCACGGCTTCCATCTCTACGGAATCAACTTCTTCATCTTCCAACACCGCATCTTCATTTTCATCTTCATCTTCTAACATAATGTTTTTTAACATTAGAATTACCTCTCGTGGATGAGGAAAGATGATGTCTCTTGGTGCCATGACTAGACTGATTCAACCATTGATACAAACTCGCCTTTTATACCACAATATTTAGAGGGGGGGGAAGGGGGGGGAGCGTTGGGGAGGGGATATTGTTGTTAAATATATATTTAGTACTAAACAAAGGTGTTTCCAAGTCCTGAAGTGGGTCAAGGTCGTTTGAACATGTTACCAAAACGGGGAATAGAGCAGTAAGTGATTCTCACTTGGACCACAAACTGATCTATTCCCCGCTTTGTATTCCAGACGTCTTTAATTTTGTTAACCCAGTTATTCATCCTGGTCTTCATCCATGAGGAAGATTTGTTTGTAGGCTGACGGTTCTTCCTCAAGAAACTGATGTTTCGCCAACCTATCTTCCACCAGGAACACGCATTCTATCGGTTCAAGAGAGACCGGTTCTTCAGAAGGAACTTCTGCAACTATTGCCTGCAGATGTTTTATGTATTCTATTGCCCGATATATAATGTACTTTGTTTTAGTAGTAGATTTAACGCCCGGGACTTTACTTGATAATCTACTGTAGGCTTTTTGCATTGTCAGCTTATATCTTTTTGTTCTTAATGCGTTTTCGGCTCTTCGGTTCCGCAATTGTGAAGTGCAATTGTTGAACTTCAGAAACTCTGATAGTTCATCTTTATACTCTTTGGATGTGCTTGCTTGGGAATCCATAGCTAACTACTGGGGATATTCCGATGCGGTCGCTTAAATACCATGTTTACGTGGTGGGGGTAAATGTCAAGGATATTATTGTAGGAAGTACATTTTATATCAAACAACGATGTCGCAGAATGACAAGTCTTGTAAGTGGGTCAAGGTCGTCTGAACATACCACCAGAACGGGGAATAGAGCAGTAAGTGGTTCTCACTTAGACCTCAAACTGATCTATTCCCCGCTCTGTTTTTAATCTCTCTCCTTTTTATTGATTCAACAATGGTTTGGTTAAATATAAAATGTTGGATTGATGATCCATTTCTGCCGGAGTAACCTTTCCATTATACCAATCATTTTAAGTAACTTTACATTGTTTTTATAGCTTGTTTTCCATGCTTCCTGTTCACTATTATACACTGGAGCCGTAGGCTTCCACATATACAAATCACAACCAACCTCCCAATCGAGAAACTTGTGCAGTAATCTTCTTAAGACAATTAACTGATCGTGATTTTCAACCTTTCTGCTTACTACTAGTGTTGCTGCAGCGATAGGGAGAGCGGGTGTACTCATTTTCAGCAGAATGATTTTACCAGTGATAGGGAACCCCTTTTATACTACGTTTAAATGGTGGGGGTTAGTGGTGGGAGTACAAGGGTTAGGGAAGGGGTATATTGTGTTAAGAAATAAATATATCTTCCATTATTTTACCACACGGAGTGTAAGTCAATACTATACACAAATATTCTAAGTCTTTTGAGTGGGTCAAGGTCGTCTGAACATATTGCCAAAACGGGGAATAGAGCAGTAAGTGATTCTCACTTTGACCACAAACTGATCTATTCCCCGCTTTGTTTTTTTTTTTTTTTAACCCCTCTCATTGTTTAGTCATCTTCTTTTTTAAGGGTCGGAGGTTCGACAAAAACGTTCCCTAATTCTTTTTGTAAGATTAAGGGGGGCAGCGGTTCCTCAGGCAGTTCAGCTTTTATACAAGGTTCTTGAAGCTGTGTTTGAAGGAACTTAATATATTGTACTGCCTGTCGAATTTTTGAAATCCTAGAATCACTAGGATTAGCAAATGGTACAGCGACTTGTAATCTTTTGAATCCTTCTCTTACTTTATTTTCGTTTCTTCGCGAACGTGCACTATTTTGTTTCGCTCTACGTTCCCAGATTACTTTCATATCAGAAGCTGATAAGTTGGATGAACCTGCTGGAGTCTCCATAGCTGACTAATGAATATGTTCTACGACGCCACGCTTATATACCCGCTTACCCCCACCTAAAAGGTTGGTGAACAGATCAATGTTTTGGTTTGAAAAGGGATTTAAACAGAGCGAAATGTTTCTAAGTCCGTTATCTAGGTCAAGGTCGTTGTAACATTGTAAAAAAAAGTGTGGACAACCTATTTACACTCTGCAGCATATGCTACAAAATGTAAATAGGTTGTCCACACTTTTTTTTTTAATTTGGAAAAAGAAAGACTTGATTTAATTTGGAAAAAGGTTATTACAATTTTTTCCACACAGTGGTTCCTGAATTGTCTCTGATTAGATAGTGCTTTTTCGTGGGTTTGTAGGGATGGCGCATGGCTTTAGGTAATCTTAAAATGTAGAGTTGGTCTCCACATTTTAACATGACCTTTAAGAAACCCATTATTTTGACAAAGAAGTATTGTTTGTTTTTACAAAGCCTATTAATCCGAGTTTTGGCTGGTTTCACTGTTGGATGTGGTGTGGAAAGAGAAACGGTACCCTTGTGTTTTTGTCTTAAATGAAAACTGCATAATTCTTCATCTAAGACACAAGATTTAGCACAACGTTCCCCTTTCCTTGCACCTTTTTTAAAACTGTATTTACATTGTTGTGCAGGAAGTAAGCACTTCCTTCTCAAGGATTTTAATTCATTAAATTTCTCTGAAGGAGTTTGATCATTTATGCAGATTACTGACGGACGAAAACTTGTGGAAGGTGGAGTGATGATTGGAGAAATGATCTGCGGTATAGTGGGTGTTGAAGATCTTGAACTCGGTGATGATGATCTCGAGCTCGAAGATGAAGAAGAAGAGGACCTCGAGCTCGAAGATGACGAAGAAGAAGATGACGAAGAAGACCTTGTCCTTGACCTTGGTGATGGGGAAGATAAAGATGATTTTGTTGGTGACTTGGGTCTTGGTGGTGGAGAAGATGGAGACCTTGGTTGCGACTCTTCCGGGATTATCAAGGACATCAGTAATGCGTGGCGGAGTATGGACGCAGGACCGGATGATGAAGAAGCAGGCGATGAAGAAGCAGGCGATGAAGAAGCTGGCGAAGATAAAACCTGGCGGAGTAGAGACGGTGCAGAAGTAGTTGGTGTAGATGATGAAGAAGCAGTAGAAGAGGTAGTAGGTGTTACAAAAGCTGGTTTTGCTACGACCATCTTCTTAGGCTTGGTCTGCTTCCTGATATGCGCCATGGTTAAACACAAACAGCAGAATGTTTTACCAGTGATGGGGAACCTCTTTTATACCCAATGTAAGTGGTGGGAGATGTAAATGGTGGGGAGATGTAAGTGGTGGGAGTGGAGGTGATTGAGAAAGGTTATTTTAAAAGTATATTTCTTCTAATATTTGATCAAACGAAAGTTTTTCTAAGTCCCGTCAGTAGGTCAAGGTCATCTGACATAATGCCAAAGCGGGGAATAGAGCATAACATACTGCTCTATTCCCCGCTCTGTATTGGGGAAGGGGACAAAAGACAACAAACAAGAGACTGATTTTAAACAAGAGACTGATTTTAAACAAGAGACTGATTTTATATTTCACAAACGTTTCTCATGGGTGAGATAGGTGGTGTCAACCGGTTTGCATGGCCGTATTGATCTTATTGACAAGGCCGGTTTTCAGGGCCGAACCTTATTGTCAGGGGGTTAGGAAAAGGATGAGAAACAAGATACATTACTTTGAAAATAAAGACTTTACCAGCAACTATGTAAAAGAAACAAATTAATCAGTTAACGTTATTTTTACAAAAAACAGCCGAGGTCGGTTTTGCAAAGGTCAACAGTATCACTGAAACCCGGTGGGACGTAGACCCAAACACCCGGCGTCAGGCTGCTGCGAACCCAAGTTTTTACCAAGGTTGTTGAGGGACCTGTAGGGCCGGGAGTACATATGTTATTAGTAAATAAAACACTTCAAACCAATACCAAACACTAACATATATATTAGACTAACTACATTACCTAGCAGCAAACTACAAGCGTTATCTAACATGCTTAAACAAACTAACTAAACATGCAAGGGCGCGGATCTCTTAATTGCGCGTCGGGCCCAACGCACACTTAACAGACCTACGCTGCAGCAGAGTGCAACCCACTGGGACGTATATCCAAACAGCGGGCGGCAAGCTACTGCGACGAGACTGCGGACTGCTCCCGCTTATAAAGGCAAAGTGACGTCACCGAAGCGGAAGGGGGGAGGTCGAATGGGGGGGGGTGACCTTGAACATGACCCAAATCGGGGGGGGGTTACGTCAGGGGGGGGGGGCTCCGCCCCGTGACGTAAGGGGGGGGGCTGTGTCGTCACGGTGGAAGGGGAACAGGATGTAGACCGGTCTTTAGCTTTCTACCCGTATATGGAAATGTCACGGTTACACTTGGCGACCCGCTTTGCTCCGTCTGGTACCTCATTCCAGCGTTGCCTTGCGAACTGTATACACCTCTGCGCTATGTCTTCTCCCATCACACCCGAGAAACTGCAACGTTTGAAGGAGACTTTGAAGAAGTCTTCGGAAAAAAGGAGCGGATTCAAAAGACCTAGTTCTTTTAGATCTTGCATACAAAAGAATTTTCGAAACCACCCACTTTACTCTGACCAACGGCCTTCGACGTCTACTGCATCTTCGCCATCGCTATCGCCTCGCCCTTCATCGCTTCGACCTTCATCGCCGCCACCAACTGTTGAGGAGATAATGAAGAGGACGGCTACGGTGAAACTTACCGAGTTGGTAACGCCGCTGGAGTCTGTCACCGTCAAGTTTGCGCAGTTGAAATTAAACGTGGAGTATCTATTTGTGGGGAAGATCAGCGATGATGAGTACCTACTCCAACACCTCTTTGACGGCCGTTACGTCAAGGTCCACCTTCCAAGGTCCACTCTGCCACCTCCTGAGACCAAGTGCGACTTGTTTTTAGTACGGCAGAAGGGACAAGTAAAGTGGGTTACGAAGAAAAAATAAACACTGTCCACCGCTCACCGCTCCTTATCCACCATCTCCTTCAAACACAAACGGTCCTTTTCAGGACCACCCTAAGCATTTCAAGTTAGGGACTTGGCCTGTACATAGGCAGGAGACTGTTAGTCTCATGTTTGTGTGCAGCCCACTTTGTGAAATTTTCTAAGTCCCAAGGTCCTTGACCTTGACTTGACCTTGAACATGACCCATTTTGGGGGGGGGGGGTACAAAGTTTGTGCAAAGTATGTCATGTGGGTACTCAAATTACGCGAATTGATCAGACGAACAAGTTGGTGCAAACAGAATTCAAATCCGACCAAGGGTATAGCAGTAATAGCTAAAGACAACTGTTTTGGAGGCCAAACCTAAATAACTTCTTTATTTACGGATTAAAATATATCAAGTGGGTATTCAAATTACGCGGATTGATCAGACAAACAAGGTTGTGCAAACAAAATTCAGATCCGACCAAGGGCATAGCAGTAATAGCTAGAAAACAGCTATTTTAGAGGTCAAACCTACATAACTTCTTTATTTACGGTTTAAAATATATCAAGTGGGTACTCAAACTACGCGGATTGATCAGACGAACAAGTTAGTGCAAACAGACTTCAGATCCGACCAAGGGTATAGCAACTGTAGTGAAAAACAACTGTTTGAAGGACAAGGGAACGTTGAGGTGGGGATAGGTGTCTATCCTACAAGCTAGCGCTACATCATTATACTTCCAGCTGTTGTCGGATGAACATCTACCTATATAGTTTGTGTTAACGTTTGAACATGTCACAGTTTTACAGGAATATGAGTAAGGTGTCCTTCAGTAGCCCGCTTGCCACCACCTTCTACTTCTCCGACGATGAAGATAGAATGTCTACGCTTTTAGCGGACAATGAGCGGTTCCATCGTAGAATAGCCAAGGTTGAAACACTCTTAGCCAGTTGTCTGCTGCACAAGAAGCAACACATGGAAACATGCACTAGTTTAGATCATAGTGACTGTAATATTTATACACATATAGTGTTGAGACAAATTAATTGAAGTTTTCAGTTAAGGAGCTACGGTCTTGACAGTGTAAGAGTCAGACCCTAACTAATGCGTGTACGCTAGTTAGTGCGCGATGTACAAACTTGGTGGGGGAAGTGGTGTGGTGGGGGGAGTGATGTGGTGGGGGAAGGGACGAGTACCTAACCTACACTCAAACGCTGCATTACTATACAATCATTGGAACAGACAACACCATGAGCAGCGTCAACGACAATATTTGGGGAGATGCGGTTTGTGAGGAGGAGTTGATAGCAACTCTTGACGCTACCGAGGTTGAGCAAACTACATCTCAGCAGCCAACAAGCAACATCATAAGCCGTGGCAATAACATTATTTGGGGAGGTGTGATTAGTGAGAAGGAGTTGGTGGCAACTCTTGAGACTACCGAGGTTAATCAAGGAGCGGCGATGCAAACTATATCTCAGCAGCCTAGGACATATGAACAAGTCCTGGAGGAATATAAGAACGCGTATGATTATGCTTGCAAGAGGTGGTGTGCGCAGCCGCAATGTCCAGAGCAGGAGGATGAAATGGAAGCGGATTTTCGGCTGGTTACTAAACTAGAGGAGGAACTTCAACGTGCAGACCAGGGTTTTAACTAATGGATATTTTATCCAAAGTCTTCCTCCCCACGTCAGCTGCCATCTGCCGCGCACTTGTCACCTGCCACCTGTCGCCTGCCATCTGCCGCCTACCATCTGCCGTCCGCCATCTGCTCCGCCCCACCACACTTTTACCCCCACCATTTGGTACGATTGCAATGCTAGCTTGTGAATAGTCAGTACACCTCCAGCTCTCGACTGGTGAACATCATCCTCTCTCCGCGCTCTTCACAAAATAACATTGTCATGTCACTCAAGATTCGATGTATTTATTATGACTCTATTTATCTATCAACTTCTACGGACCTGGAGGTTTTTAAAGAGGAGTTAAGACTTCTCCTAGCGAATGGCTACAGTTTATCTTTAGAACTGATCGCAACAAACAACATTGACTCTGCGCAGGGGTCAAAGTATCTACCGCCTTTCATCAGAAAACGAAGTGATGGTCGCGACTCCGGATCAACAACATCGATGACGACAAACAACGGGGAACTATTGTAAACATAACTTATTGTAAATAAAAATAAATGTAAATAATAAAGTAATACGTGAAATAGTACTACCTCGCACTCGTATCATTCGATTGCTTCATTCGATTGTTTTCATTCGATGTTTTATCGAATGAAAACTATCGAATCACAATCGGATTTTACGCGTGCGAGGTAGTACTTTTTTAAAATAACCTCCCCGTGACCTTGACCTTTAAACTTTCCCCCATTACGTCACAAAACCGCCTACGTCACTGGCTGAGGCTCAGATGACGTGTTTAATGACTCAGCGCATCCGGTCACGTGACCGGATGACGTCACTTCCGGTCTAGCAGCCTCAAATGCCCACTACTGGCATGTTCGTAATCTTCATCACGTATGTCAGTATCTGTCAGTCTATTGTAGAAACATTCAGGAGGGGGAAGACATGTTTCACTGAATCTTTCTATGCTATCAATATAATCATACGGATAGGAAGCCTTTTTTAAGCAAAGACCAATTTTTCTGGGATCGATGACCATTTTAATTGTCTCTTTTAATCGTTTACTTGGCATCGTTTTGACAAGACCATCCAAGGAGCAACTAGTGAACTTTAACGAATCAATGAATCGTAACTCGATATTGTTGACAAACACGGAAAAGGATATGAACTTTTCAGAACTGCTAGGAATTATTGATACACGACTCTTAAACAAACCTAGTACTTGTATAAGAAATTGACTATCATAACCAGCCAAGTTATGAAATACAATCGGTTCAAACGTTGGCACTTTAAGATTAATATTGCATTTCTGACAGTATGCACCTCTATACACACCTGTTAGATGATCGTGATCATGAACTTTGATCACCGTATCTGAGAACTGTGTTTCACAAAAAGCACATGCTATGCTTGATTCATAGTCTTCCTGTTGTTCAACGGATAATGCAATCATTGGAATGTTTGTCTTATACAAACATCCAATGTTTTGGGCGATCTGTCTTAGTCTTGTCATTAATTTATACGCCGCGTTTTCCTCACGACAAAGTTGTATTTTTGTAGGAATATCCCACTGTGTTAGTAACGTTTCTGGAAGCTCGGATTTAACTAATAATGCAAAACTGTTCATTTCATGAAGTTGAACCTTTGTCGTACTTGATCTAGGAATTAATGTACTGTTTTCACGAACCCTTTTTGTTCCTGACTTTTGAATTAGTGGATTGTTTTCACATTGACTTATTGGGGCTAACGTCGACTCAATGTCGGCATATATAACGATGGGAATCTTATAGTGATGACTAATATTTTTGAATGTCATCACCGAGTTTTCTTTTGTGGGGAGTACAATTTCAGCTGGCTTGACTGTATTGCAATATATTTGATGGCTTTCTAACCATTTGTCTGCGGTAATGTTTCGACAGCGATTGTTCCTTGAAAACGTAAAACATCGTTTACAAATTGTAATACGATGCCTGTCCTTAGTTAGCTGTTTCCTTATACATTTCTCAAAGTTTCTAATGTACACAAAGTGTTTGTTTTCCGGTTGTTCCCCATCCGAAATTAACAATAAATCGAAATGATCATATTTCTCTTTGTTGACGATCTTCAAGGGTGAAATTTTATGTTGAGCATCCAATGCAAAAACGTTCACACTAGTGTTATTGTTTTGACGTTCAAATTTTTGAATTTCATTAAGCGTCACTGGAAAAAATAAGTTGTTAAAGTTATACGTATGAATGACATCAGACAAATCTTCTTGCGCTATTTCTGTTTTGTTTCCTGTGTAAAGCTTTGATAATATAGCATATTTAAAACAGTACGAGTCATTGTTTTTCACGTTGACACAAGAGTTTGTTCGTGCTATGTCCTTTGGTAGTTTCACATACCTTTGCGCACCGGTCCTGTAGAAATTACACTTGCTTAATCGCAACTGGAGACCTCGAATCGAGTGAAATGTCCATCCACTGCCACGGCCTTCGTGTTCCTGAAGCTCGGTCTGAAGTTTTGCGATGTCTTCAAACAGAAAACTCCTGACATCCTCTAGTGATGTCGTGCTGTACACCGTAACGGATGAAGTTTTGAAGTTCCTTGGCACCTCTGTTGTTTCTCCAGTGGGACTGAGATAATCGGCTTCAAGCCACAGGGTGTACTTGACGCCTTGGGCAGAGCCGAGTTCGTTCTGTAGAGTCTTCTCGATGAGCGGAACGGCGTTGAGAAGGAAACGGTTGACGTCTATATCACAGTTATTCAAACATGTAATTTGGTAGGTTTTGGCATAACCTTTAAGGGCGGACTCGACAAGCTGCATGTTCTCTTCTTCCTGCTGCTGCTGCTGTGGCTGTTGATTCTGCTGCTGCTGCTGTATAAATATATTGTTGTCGTCCTCTTCGTTTAAATTCTCCATTAAAGATGAGGATGTTGATGAATCGCTTAGGTAAAGATCATCTTCAATAATGCAGTTTCCGGGCTTTGGTTCGGCTGTTGTTGACATGAGGCGTTGGCGTTTCTCTCCAACTCCAGGGTGGGAAGTACTTCTTCTTTTTACTGGAACAGGGCGATGGGAAGAACGAATGCAGGAGTTTTTGAAATGCTCTTGCAGTTGCATTCGTGTTCTGAAGTAAGCGGCGTTGCACAGAAGACAAGGCAGCCATGGTTCTGCGCTGCATCGATGGTTGTCTATTGTAAGCGATGATGGAAACTGTAGTCTGCAAGCCAAGCAGGTGTAGCGCTGGACCGCAGTTGATGTAAACCGCAATCGTCCAATTTGTGATGGTGGCGATAGGACTTCTAATTCTTCTTCTTCTCCTCTCGTGGTTCCCAGTGATGGTAATGGCAGCGAGACAGTTATACCGTCCACGATTGCACGGTATAACACCATTTCGTGTTGGTTGGCTGTAAAAGAAAGAAAAGAAAACTGTAAATAGTATTTAGATCGAACAAAAGGCAAATATTTATTGATCGCCTGTTTAAGTGTATTTGCGATTTTTTCGTAATGACGGCAAGAGTCACAGTAAAATTATTCTCTTGTAGAATTTTTGTTTGAGTTGTAGGCTTGTGATAATCAAACTTCTGACAATGGGTTTAAGTATTGTGCAAGTTTTGGGTTATGTTAAACTAAAATGAAAATCTTGGATCGGTAATGATACGTTGAGACCAAGGCATTTGTATTTAAAGAGTAAATTTCTGTATTTCTAGTTGTTAGGCACACACACACACACACACACACACACACACACACACACACACACACACACACACACACACACACACACACACACAAGTTAATGATTTGATAATTGAAGCGTGCAAGTTAGTTTAATGGTTCCATCGTGCAGGTGTATTGTTATGTAACACGATCATATGTGTTTACCTGACTAGTAAGCTAGGAGCTGATGTAGTTGACGTCAGTGTCGGAGGTGTAAAACTATCGTGGAGGATGAAGATGCGAGTTGGATGGCTGGCAGGAAAATCATTGCTACGAAGGCACGGAGGCTGCGACGATCTACCAGCCGACAGAAAGTAGCCTGCCAGCCTGCAGGAAGATGAACGATGAGAAGCTTGCTGAGTGGCGGCAGTGGATGAGTTGAAGGTGGAAGGCAAGTCACAGAGCGAAGGTGGTGGTGGTGGTGAGGCGTCGGCTGGCAGCTCGTCAGTAGCGTGTGGAGGTACGGATCGGTGGCTGCGACTGAAGTTTCAGAGCCGCTGCTGGCGTATAAGAGCCCGAGCGTGGCCTCGCCAAGTAGACATCCTTGATGAACACACATCCTGGTGAACGGCTTTGCCGAGCGGTCGATCTTGACAACTACATTTCCTGGTTTACGGTTGACCTTGTCATCAAGGTCGCATCGGGGTTAAACAGTTGCGCTCAAGGTCAAGGTTATCCTCAAGGTCGGGGTCATTCTCAAGGTTGTGCTCAGGGTCACATTCAAGGTTATCTCCAAGGTCGTATTCTCAGTCAAGGTCGGCGTCAAGGTCGATTACAAGGTCGTGGTGACGTGAAGGTGACATCCGGGAAGGGCGGTGTCAATAAGGAAATCGGTAAGGTCGTAGCTGTGGCTTAAATAGCAGTGTGGTTGCTGTCAAGACTTATTCGTTCTCCGTCTGCCAGTACAGCTCCTACGTACAGAGTAAGTACCTTCTCGTCGTGTGTTAACCTTTTTATGCTGATACGAAACTCTCGTTATGTTTAGTTATGTCTTTAAACTTGCTTCTTGCTAAAATTTATACTATCACAATTTTGAGTGGTCGAGGATCGTCATTTTGTTACTACTACTACTACTACCTATTTGATTCTAAACTAGGTTTAACGTTACTGAATTTTGTTTTACAATGTTGGGAAAGTTATAAGTAAAGTTTTTTTGATAGGAGACGTCTTGACGTTTGACAAAACATTTGGGTAATATATATATATATAACAGTTAGCGGTTTGTTGCACCATCGTAAAGTTTGATTATAACGCATTCCATTGTATGTAACAAAGTTGTCATGTTTAACTGATTATATTTCTTTACTTGAGTTTTCATTACAACCATAATGTTTAGGTAGTATTCTTTAGATGTTTTGCGATTTTTGATTAGAATGCATAATAATGATTGTTTAATCAATATGAAGGCGTGCATCAAAACAATGATTAACTGTACTGAGCCTGGGAATTATTGTTTTCTCTGAGGAATATTTACATCCTGTTAGCAAGTAGGAAATGTTTTTGCGTTAAGTATATCTACATGCAAAACCTTATAAATGTGCTTCGTGACTTTTATTTATGTATGCTTGTTTCCTTGCATAAATGATTTTTTTTTTTTAACACTTATCGTGCTGACACTAAATTGTGATTTGACTTGTTTGTAACTCACTTTTATTAACTTAGTTGTCTGTTGCAACGTTAGTAGCGTTTCAACTAAATGTTCTGGAATTTGGTATCAACATATAGTTTCTTTATTTTCCTCGCGTAAATTGTTTGTAACACTTAGAATGTAAGCATTGCATTGTCATCAGGCTTGATTGTAACAGTGTTGTTTCACTTATTTACTTGTATGTGTCACAACGTTAGTAGTGTTTGAATAATTGGTTCAATCGAATATTCTGGGATTTGGTACCAACATATAGTTCCTTTGTAACACTTGGTTACGTTCAATATATATGATTGTAATTTTGTAACAGATTGGCGTTAAGCGCAGGAAGGGAATTAAATTGGAATGATTGAAAGATTCGTTTTTTTTAGTTTTATTGAAAGAACAGTTCTAGCGCTTCCCTTTCCAACACGTCAAGTATGTCCTCGTTATTTTGCCAGGGTAACGGGTCAGGGGGTGGTAGTGGTTGGGGTTCAGGGCTTGGGGCGGGGGATAAGGCTGGAGAGTTTGCGGGTGGGACATACACCACGTCGTCGTCTTCATCGTCATCTAATAATTCTATGACGACGGCGGGTGGTGGAGGTTTGAGAGGGATTGGAAGGGGTAAAATTGCGGGTATAGGTGTAGGCATTACCCTGGCTATAGGACGGGCGTAGGGCTCCAACAGTCGTCGAAGACGGCTTCTTGGACGTGGTCGGAGAGGTTTGTTAGGCAGGGCGGGGTCGGCGCTCGCACAATTGCGTACCTCCTGCATTTGCAGAATGCCGTCTTTGTCGGAGGCGATTTCTGAAACATTAAACAAAGATTATTTAGCTATTTTGTAACATATTGTATTAGTCAGGGGTTTACAGTAATAAGGTTAGTAATTTGTTGTGTGTTTTTTCTGTTTTAGACTATGAATTCACCGTACGAACCCCTTAGTTTATCGATGTTGTCTAGCAAATGTATTTTGAACAATGTTCATAGTAGACGTGATCTTGAATTACTAAAATATTGTTTACCCCCAGCTGTTTTGCAAAACTTGATTGATATACATATGAAAAACTGTATGACTCTCATGTTTGTTTTTTACACTCAGGATAAATTCAAGATTTGCTACAACTGTTTTCGGCTTGGACAGAACGAATATCATACATATCAAATGAACGTTGATTTTGTTCATTGTCAGTTAGACAGCGAAGTTTTTCGGAATCGTCACGCTTGTTTCATATGTCAGGGAACGTGTCTTGAACACGTAGAGGGTCCCAAGTGTGAATGTTAAGGGACACACACACACAATGTACGTATTACACAAATAAGTACACAAATGTACGTATTACTGTATTTCTTGTACTAACTTACTTCTTTGTTTCATTGATACATCATTATTGGGTGGGCAACGGGATATTGTACGGTAAATACATTAATACTATGTTTTGCTATTAAACAGTTTTATCCACTTTTTACATGTTCTGATATACAAAGGTTATCTGTATGCATAATAACCGTATGTCTCCTCATAACACAGCTATGGTTGTATTTTCGCATCCAATACATTTCGTTATATACAAGTTGAAAGGAGCTCTGTCTGAGGGAATGAGAATTAATATGGTTGCATAATGTTTCTTGCCTTGTGTATAACAATGCTAAATTCCTACATGACAAAGCTCTGAATTACAATTACTTTGTATTGTTATGTGTTCTGCGACTATTACATTTTTCTGTTATATACTGATTACACTAGAGAGGCCTGAGCGAGGAAATGAGGATTTACGTTGTAGTATATTGTTTCTTACCTTTTAAGGAAGAGTCTCTAAATATTCCCTGAAGCTGGGCGATCAGGTCTGGAATCTCTTCCGGGGATCGAGGAAGCAGGCTGATGTTAACTTGCAGTGGCGAATTCATTGCAGGAACGACTTAACTTTTTGTGGTACAGGCAAGTTTATATAAAATGCATTTAGGATGTCATGGTTGCACCGAGGTGAGCTGCAATGTCCTGTACACACCCTGTTCACCTTGTGTTATTTTACCACGGTGCATTTATTTTGTTTTTGCGGAAATGTTTTTCTTGTTTCTATACATGTAAGGTTAATGTTTCATGTGTTGTTTCAGTAAGAAAGATGGCTTCCCTCCAGGAAATGTTTAATAACAAATCAACAGCCGATTTCCTCCCACGAGTCAAAATAACGGATCTGGAGGTTGGCACGGCGTATCGTGTGCTGAGGTTCAAGCGTGTGGTGACAAAAAATAAATTGTTTGGAGCACGTGTGGAAGGAGCCGAAAACATTTCCGTCGTGGCGGAAATAGATTTCCAGAAGGATGTGGAAGGGAGGGGGCGCATAGCCCAGGTGTTCCTGCCACGAAGGTATTTGCCGGCTTTGTCAGAAGAGGCGGTTGAAAAATACAACAATAGCCCGAATGCAAGTCTTATGTACGAGGGGGTGGGGGTGAACAGGGAATATATTTGCAAACTTGTAGAGGAATAATAAAGTGTTTTTGTCTCATTTCTGTGTTGTTTTTGAGTTGCACCTTTTCATTTATTATTATTTAGTAGTGCAGGTTGGAAACCCTTGTATGTTTTTGTTACACAAGAATGACTGTGACAGTCTGTCGATTACATACACATCTTGGCAACAACTTGCAATTAGGTCGGTACGTGTTTGACAGCGAGCGGCAATGACTTTCACCTTGGCTGCCGAAACTGGTTCCACTGGGCTGGTGCACTGGCTGCGCGCGAGGCCGCACGGTGCGGTAATAGCTCCACGCTTGACCTATCCCAACTCCTGACTACACCACGACGGGGCTTGTGGATTCTCCGTAGCTTGTGAGATCCGCATTTACCTGCTATGTCTGGTTTGTATGCCTACTGATCCAAACTTCTCCGAGGCACCTGGCCGGCGACGCCCGATCCGCCTATGCACGGCTGCCAGTGCGCGAGTGCGCTAGGCTGAATCTCGTCGGGTGTTGCTCATTTGCATAATTGGTGTGGCCAATCTTATCTACTCAGAGGGTCAACCACGTGACCAAAAAAAGGGGGCCATGACCTCCAAAAATATCCCAGTGGTACCAACTTAGTTGCTAACTTAGAAAAAGAATTCCCAGAGTGTTATACTGCGTAGTAATATATACATAGTAATAATATATACATGGTAATTATATATACATAGTAATTATATATACATAATTATATATATATATATATATTATACTACGGGAGAGTGAGTGACTGCGCAGACCTGCGCGTCACGCCCCAGCGCCCACCACAGGTAATCAAGACACAGAGTGTGGTGACTAATTAATTTATTGAATAGTAAAACACTTCACACAGTTCAAGACTTTAAACATTTGTTCAACACTTTAAAACTTTATACAGCAAAACTAACACTTTTAAATAATTTACATGAAAACTAACAGTTCAATAAAGACTTTAAAATATCTGACAATACAAGTCAAGACTTTATATAGTAAAAGTTAACAGTTCAATAAAGACTTTAAAATATCTGACAACACCGAATTAACAATTAGAAAAATGCAATTTACATTAATAAGAAAACACAAACATCACTGACCAAAAAATAGTCTTGTGCGGCTGCTCACGACACTTCGACAGAAGTGGCAACACGTCACCCGACGACTGCAGGCCGGGCATAATGTATGCCCACAAGATTGAAGCGCCACCGTCGGTAACGCATCAAGACAAATGTGACACACGACGTACCTCGGCTGTTCTGTGGGTGGTGGCATGCCTCGTGTGATTAGGTTGTCCATCCGCCGGTCGTTGTAAGCGAGGATCCTCTCCATAGTGGCGCGGATATCCTCCCAGACGGCTGGAGCAACCTCTCGCACTTGGTGGTCCGCGGTGTCTTCGAGGACATTCCTCGCCAAAGCCAGCGCCTCGCCCAGCTCTGTTCTCACCGTAGCCAGACGAGCCACCATCACATGAACCTCCGAGGTAGTGTTTGATCCTCTCTGCTGTAAAACCACACCAGGTAAGTATTAATAATACAGTAAGCTAAGCCTGTAAAAACACACAGTGCAAGCTAAGCCTGTAAAAACACAATACCCTCCGTTATCTTACCATCTCAAACATTCGCCTCCTCAACCGCATAATTCCTTCCTCTCTATGGCAGACACTGCACGCTGGGGGATCGGCCGCGGGCATCCGCTCCTCACACCGTAAATTCTGAAACATTACAAATTAAATATAATACAAGTTTTACACAAAACAAAATTAAACCCCGCTCCTCACACCGTAAATTCTGAAACATTACAAATTAAATATAATACAAGTTCACAAAACAAAAATAAACCCCTATCCCCGATAGAGATACTTACAACAGATTCAACTCGTCTAGATGGTGGTCGTGTGGGCGCAGAACTTTCGGCGCGGTTCATACGCTCTTCCAAGGAGGCAATGTGGACCTCTGGTATTGACTGTAAAAACAAACAATCAATTACACAGTAAGATATTACACAGTAAAAAAAAAACATACAACAAAATATATCAAAATTAAAAATTACCGAAAGTCTGGAGGCTCTTGAAGCTCTAATCCGTGCCTCAACGGTCGGGTGAAACGCAAACACGTCTTCCTCCTCCTCCTCTCGCTCCTGAAAACAACATTAAGGTGTAACCAACAGTAGTTTACATACGACATAAAAATGAAAGATAGAAAAAAAGACATAAACTTTTACCTGTAGACGGAAACCCCGCCCGATGTGAGGGTCTCCATCAGGGTATATTCCGCATTCATCCACACCCGCATCTCTAGCATTGGTTAAACCCGCCTCTGAAAAAAACAAGATAGAATTAACATCACTACTAAAAGCATGACTAAACAAAAACTATCATTACGGCTAATCGTACAAACCGTTTGATCGGCAAACGGTAAGACAGGAGCTGGCGTATCGGGCCGTATGGTAGCACTTGAACTGCAAGCTGCTGCTGCTGCTGTCTCCCTCACCTGTAAATAATTAAAATATTATTAAAACCTAAAAATCAATGAAATATACAAGTCAACTCAACCAAAAGTACGTGAGACCCAAGATGGGTCCCACCTATCTAATAACGATTCTAAAGTAGTTACTTACAATATTATTCTGTGGAGGTTCACTACTTTTCACAGTCATCCAGCAGGGGAGTACTCTCGTAGTGTTTGGTAGAGACTGTGTCTCCCTGGTACGTCTAAGAATGTTAGGCATGGTCCGCCTGATTGGAGACGCAGGCCTCTCCCACTGAAAAAAATATTAGAGTTTGAGAAAACAATACCTGAAGAAGGTAGGAACGAAACGTTCCTCCCTTTGAATTATCAATTTAAAACAGTATATATCAATGAACCTGGTCTATATAAATTAAATTAACAAATAAAATAGAAGTTAAAACTTACAGTTCCCAATGCTCGCATGCTAGCCTCTACTGCTATGTCATACTGCAACAGACAAATAAAAATAAAATTTAGACTTACATTTTCTAGCCCGCGAGAGATGGACTCCCTGGCTTCAGGACTCAGACCGGCAATATCGTCCTGTAACAAAATTATTAAAATTACGACAAATAGAAAAAAATCACAAGTGAGCAAAATACAGATAATAACCCAATACTAACCGTAAACCTATTTCTGGTCAATAAACTGCCGTCATCAAGGAAGGTCCGCGAGGTCTCGATATAAATCCCAGACTCGCCAGACAATCTTAACATCTGTGTTATTCTTCCGTTATATTCTTCCTAGAATATAGAGAAAAACCTGTATAAACAACACTCTTAAAAGATAGATATAATAATAATAAAGCATAAATAAAAACACACCTGAGTGATAGATCGCAATCCAGATGACCCGCTCGAACCGCTCTGTAAAGAAGACAATAATTGTTAATCCCGTATCAAATTATAAAAAATGACTAAAAAACATTTAAAAGAATTACTCGATAATTCTACCTGTTGTGACACACGCTGAGATATGTCGCTCAAGGATACGTGAGACCCGCTCTGAAAACAAAAAAACAAACGCGTTAAATATACTCTCCAAAGGGGAGTGTATCGATACACTCCCCTTTGAACTATCGCTATATATGAGACTACCTATAAATAAAAATAAAAAAACTCACTGCACGAATAGATAGCACGTCGAGATCATCCGCAAAAAACATATCTTGACTAAGAGGCAGTGTTTGTTCATCTCGTGAGGTAGTAGTAGCCGGTAGATCCTGAAAACAATTAATAACTAAGTAAACTACTAAATCTATAGTGGGTAAATCTATAGTGAAATTGCAAGAGACTTTGATTACCTGATTATTGGGCGGGATTTTCTCATCCTGGTCGAAACCAATCACCAAGTGAAGGCACACGAGAGCTAAAACTTGTAACAACATCACTACTGTTATAAACACTGTAATGTGCATAGTACAATGATACCAGGTCAGAGACCCGTATTTATACGCAAAATCCCTTCCAGCACTGCTTTAATCAACCAACCAATCAGCGCCCGCATGTTCTGTAATCCCCGCCCACAAACTATGTACTCCCGCCCCCACACTGTGCTCCTCTCTCAGTTAGCCGTGATGAACCCTCCGAGCTTAACCCAACTTTGCTGTCAGCAAATCTGTTCAGATAACCCTAGACTTTTCCAAATTCAAAATTTAGACGTACCATTTTTAATTAAACAATTACTAATATCAGAACATCACAATCATTGCTGGATTTTAAAACAAGATTTTCATTATTGGGGATATGAATTATTAGAGACTTGTTCAAACTGATACTGGGTAAGTTTAAAGTAATGAAAGGTAAGCAAATCCTTTATTAGTTCTTATTGTTGTTTTATTCTTGTTTTATGTTACAGCATGACGAGATGGTAAACGCGAAGACGTACATGAAGGTGGAGCCGGTAGGGTATTCTATCGTTGAGCCTCGACCTCCTCTCCAAAGGTGTCTTGCCTGCTGGAAGCGGAAACGAATAAATCCAATTCTCATCCGCTGCTACTGCCTCGACTTCGAGACAAACATGACGGAAGAGGCTTGGACTGCGATGGTCCTCAGTTTCTTTGATGATGACTAAGTGAGTACAATTACATCAAAAGCGTTTCACTGTAAAAACCCGTTGTTTAATCCACCTGTCGTTATGCGGGCTAGCGCCGGGTTCCTAGAGTCGGTTAGTTAGTCTCCAGTTAGTCGCGATGCCTGAGGTATACAGCTTGTGCGAGGCGTGTGGTAAGCTGTGCTCGTGCACAATGCTGTTAATTTTTTAGGGTCGGGGGTAGGACCTGTGTTGCTGCTGCATATATCTGGACCCGGAGGACTACAGTGAGAATCCGCCTCCGGAACCGTGCGAGCACGAGGATTACTGTAAGTTGAAAACCGTCACGGTAAAATGGCTAATGTAGTTTTTACGTAACCCGCATGAGCTATGCTTGACTTAGCACCCCCGGTAGTTTTACTGGCAAAACGGCCAGTCTTCACCATGTCCTCACACTGCTCATACTTTACTTTAATCAGCTCTTCTTTTGAGCCATTTTGGAGGTTTGGGTGGTGTGAAGACGACCACTGCGTGGAAGTGACGCCACATTTAAAAGTGTGGTATCACTATCCACGCAATTCTATTCTTCAAATCCAGCTCCGCTATTCGTGGAAGCTGGATTACCGTTGTTTGGATTGTGATTGTGTGTTCTCCACCGGTTGGATGGATTTCTCTTTATGAGGTATGTGACACCATGTTTTTTTAATCAGTGCCCCAACCAACGCAGTGATTTGTGACAGCAAATCCATTTAAAATGCTGCCTCCGATTTTTTATATATTTTTTGTTCTCTGTTTATCCCGGTAGGCTATTTACTAAGACCATATCCGTTCATTTTAGCCTAGAAAATAGACAGAGAATTTTTACTTTTTATATTTTTTTTGTTGCGCTTTTCCATCCGTTTTTCCCTGACAGTCGGAGGATTACAACAAACGGTTTCACGGTTTTTGAGGCCAACCTCCCCACACCCCTGGACTTATAAAGGGTTAGCTCTGCCTTGGGTGAGCGACTGCCGGGCCTTATTTTTTATTAGGCCCCACTCGAAAATATTTCTCGAGCGTAGTACTTTGCGGACTTCAAAGCGCAGTTTTCATTTTTATTTCCATGTACAATACAATCTACAAGTTCATAACTATCACTACTATTTACAATATTTATTTCTTTAACATTAGGGTGAAATTTCCGAAGGAATTGAGCCTCTTCCAAACCTTTTGTATAAATAGTTTCAAAAGGTTTACAGAGTGAGCTTAAAAGCTCCTCACTATACTCTACGTCACCTTCACCCCACTTTATGTGGTGAAAGTGACGAGTCAGCCAGCGAGCTGTTCTTTGCATTTTACTATTCAACAAATTAAAACAGTATGGAGGTCGGAACACAATCTGTGTTTTATACGACCTCCCAACTATAGCAAGTTCTTTAATGATAAATCTATTAGAATTGTCTTTAAACCCGTGAAACTCCACTATTGCTTTCATAATAAAATTTCCTGATAAAGTCGCTCGGCTATGTGAGGTGGCAATTGATCTGTACAGGTTTCAGCACCGGCTAAAACCTGATTAATATAAACTTGTATAATATCCTCAATATAAAATAATTGCAAAACCTCGCAACCGATTAAAGGAATATCTTTTACAAGTTGATCCCACTCATTAAAGTTTAGAGCTAAGGAGTGTTCTCCATCAGAGACACAGACGTACTGATGTCCAAAAATATGTGTTAGTTAAATATTAGCTCCAGACTCTATAGATATTAAACACTGATTTTTACTCAAGAGAGCTAACGTCACTTCGTTAAACCGGTCAATTAGCTGACAAAACGAGTCGTAACTCCAAAATACAATACCTTTTCTCCCTTTAATCAATACACCCAGACTATTGTCTCGACTTTTAAAAATACCCGACCCAATACATTCAGTTAATTCGGGGTCCAAGAAATGGACTGACTTTAAAAATACACCAGTCATTAAATCTATAGGTTCTCTACCCTTGGGAATGACTATAAATTCTTCCATAGTTTCAGTCAGATTCCTCTGAATCTTCATAATTGCTGTAGTTTAATTCTGTACGCCATTTAAATATAATGCTATCAGCCCCCGTGGGCAATTGAAATTTTTCCTCGACGCTATTAAATGTATGACTGTCTAAAATATCCTTTTTAATTAAAACTCCTTCTTTGTAATATTCAATTTTAATCCAACCAAAATAATTCATGTTTACTTGCTGAACGCTAACTACAGACTGATTAGATATCTCTTTTATTTATATAAATGTACTTTTTTTACCCCTTCCCCACCCCACCACAAGGGGCACGATTCGCGCCCCTTGCACTTTCATTCCAAGTGTCTGACCCGGAGGGTCCACTGTTTAAAAATTACATTGGTGATTTTCTCTTGTGTCAGTTTAATACGTCTTAAAAATCTGGTTCTGTCCTTTGCTAACTGTTCCCAATCTGATTTTCTATTTTCTTCTGTGGGTAGAATGTATATTTTTGTAACTACCGGGTCGGAGAAACTAACTCGAGATTTTTCTGAAATCTCCCGTGATTGGTGTGTATGTATAGTGACAGTCGTGGATTATAAGGCAGTATGCCCAGGTATTAGCTGGGATTACTGTTTTAGCTTGAATCTCAAGTCTTACATCTACGGGGCCGGTCTTAATAGTATCGTCCTGCTTTGAACAATCAATTACGTACAGAAGGCATTTTGTTTTAAAGTCATCAAAGTTTAATATCGGTGACCCGATTCGTCCGTAATACGAATTTTGGAATGTAGCATACATGTCAAAGAACAAGGCTGTGTTCCCACGAATATTATCATAAGGATAAAAGTTTGAATTTAAATAAAGCTTTACATCAGTTATGTCGCAGGCATCAAATAGTGACATATCTTTTGTTAAATCATTCTTTCTGTCTGTTTGAAAGGCGAGAACAACATACCGGGGTTTTTCTGTTTGGTTAGATGTTTTTAGTGTCCAAGATAATGTGTCTGTTCTTGGTAGGTTCGGGTATTCAATAATTTCCCACTGACGGAAGGGAACATGTATTGCGGGTCTTTCTCAATAAACTTGTACAATTTTAGTTTACAGGCGTCGTTGACTGTAATATGAGGTATACGCCAGTAGATTTTTTTCAATGTTTAATTCTAAAGTACCAGCCTCTGTAGTTTTTACAGCGTTAATATCTGAAGCCGCGCGTAAAAATATTAATTCTTGTTTGACGTTTACTAAAACCTTTCTATAATCTTCTGCAAACCCTAACCAGAGTTTTAGCGGGATCGAATATATAAAATCTGTCACCTGTTCAGATGCCCGGGGCTTTTCCAACACGCGTTTTTCAATATATTTGTTTCTTCCGAGCGAATGAATAAAATATTTTTTATAGTAGTACTAATGCCTACATTTCTCGTCCTATCAATTTCCTTGCCACAAATCTCGTAGCGGATTTCTTCAAACATAAAAGCCACTGCGTTATTTACAAAGGATACATTCAGAGCAGTATCGTTCGCTTTTTTAGCGCTAACTTTACCGTGAATCACAATAAAGCTTTCAAAAGGGGCAGTTATAATGTCCTGCTGTAATATTGGTATCCTAATCTTATCATTATTATTATAAGTTGTATTAGCGTATGGTAGATGAGCATGGAAATCCATTCCTGTTATCAAATCATCGTAATAGCGTGATTGTAAATTTCTAAAAGAGCCTTTTTTTACAACTTTAAAACCGAGGGAACAGAGAAAATTTATATTCTTACAAGTTAACACCTTTGCTTTCTGAAGACTACTGGCTTGCTGCCCTGTTGGCCTAGAATTAAATAGTAGCCCCATGGCTTTGCCTTAGATGTAATCTAACCGAGATTCTTTCTCCGCGAAAATTAACAAGATTTCCGTCTTGATCTTTGAGAGATATTGTTAAGGTATTGATCCTTTGACTTATTACCGGTAAATAAATCACGTTTCTTGGGAGCTCAACTATTTTATAGCCCGGTGGTTCGGCAGGGTAAAACTCGTGTATCACATGACCCTCGACTCCGTTTAGGTACGACCCGCGTGTAATATTACATTCCACCCGTATAGAATTAACTTTAATTATATCTACAGGCAGTTCGGAAACATGTTGTTTATTAGCCTCGTATATTTGTTTTTTAAATCCCAAGAGTGTTCCCAATGCATGTTCTTTAGTAAAATCAATTTTTTGAGAAAAACATATCGTAGCCTTTAAAGTGTTGTTATTTGGTTTTAATGTAAACTTGGTTTCTTTTGGCAGTTGAGATTGTATATATGTCTGTATATCTTCAATCTCGTAAGATCCTTCAGGGATTGTAATGCTGTTATTTTCACCGTAGTAAAACTTATCATTATTGTCTTTTTCAATGTTTGGAATAGAATTATAAGTTGTCAGTTCGATTAAACCTAGCTCCCATTCACCCTTGCTAACATCTATGGGAAATGCTAGCTCATGGGATAGTATACTAGTCGTTCCCGTGAGACAGAACATTACTGCAGATAAAATGTAAGCACAAATGACCACACACCACTGTATTAAAATTCTGTTGTCTCTCGTAGTTATAGTAGAGTTCGCAACCCGCCAAATATCGTGTTATTTCTGGTGGCGGTCTTAAATTGCCAAAACTGTCATAATAATAGGCTTTCTTATTAATCTTTTTGTAACAAACCCAGTGAGTACCCTGCCCAGTTGTACTGTCCAAGTTAACTATAGCAGATTCACACTTTCTCGAGCGTTTTGGTAAACTATCCCTCATGTAAACTCCTCTAAAGTTTGGAATTTTTAATAATCTCGCGTATTTGATTATATCGTAATTTGTCAGTGGTTTTATTGGTATCGAGATGCTTTTTTTCGTTTGCCTTTTTTCCTCTTACCTCCACCTTTCTTAGTACCCGCACCTTCCTTCCTATAAGGTCTAAGATATAAACCTCTGCCTTTAGGACGTTTAACGGGTGGTTTCTTTTTACGACCTCCACCAAATTTAGTCTTGGCCTTCATTACTGTGGTGACTAACCAAGACGCTGCTTTTTCCCCCAAAGATGCGTCTGATGCTTTGAACCTCTGCCAAGCGCGCTCCGCTAACTCCTTATCAGCCTGCCTTCGCCTCTCGTTGTTGGAGTACCGCGAGTATGCTATATCGTGCTGTTTACAAGCTTCGTCTAGCCCGTTTATTCCTTTATCTCCTCTAGCTAATCTCTCTTTTAATTCCATGCCAGGGCCGCAGTAGGAGTATGATTTTAATGTTGGTGTTCTTAAATGTAACTCGATAGGTAGGAGGTCTATGGCCTTATTAATAACAGATGAAACAATACCTCCGCCTCGCACAACCGCTAACGTACGTCTGAGAGGTTTCCTTCTTGTGTTAGCCATTTTATTGTAAATATTTAATCACTTCGTAAAGTTTAGTTAATAGAGTCTCGCGTATACACGGTATTTTTAAAGCTTCAAACACGTCAGGCAACGTGCGAGATACCGAGTTAGTAAAATCGCTGTACTCCAAGACCCCACTGTCAGTTATAAAGTAAATCATCCCGTTTATATACCTAAAAGCACCGTGACTGTGGGCAGGGATACCGTAAAGCGTAGACGAGACCATTCCCATAAATGTACCAGTAAAGTCGCACTCGTTAATTTCAATCAGATACCAATCGTCAATAATCATGTAGCTCTTTCCCGTGTTAGTTGCAAAGGCCGCGTTAACTTTGTGTACCATTCTACCGGTTATATTATTGACATTATACACTGTAATCAAGGACAGTGAAGGGTATCTGAATAAAAATACACCATTGCCAAAAAAAAGAGCAATTTCCCCGTTAGGCCTTTGGTAAATGGCAGATATTTCAGTAAAGTTTCGCGGTAAAAATTTAAGCCAGTGTGATATTCTTCTTGGCCGTGTTAAGTCCTCAGGAATTCTCTCTGTAGGATTTAAACTAATAATCCATACATAGTCTCTAAAGAAAGCAAATATCCTTTTGTTTACAATAACGAACATATCAATTTGATATTTTAATTCGCAAATATCGCGTTTTTCAAATATCTCGGGTGGTGTTACTACTTTGGTTGGTGTGGTTGGTGTTACTGCTGTGGTTGTGGATGTTGTTGTGGATGTATTTATTTTTGGAATGGTTGCAAATGTCTTAGTGGGCCTGCCATACAGAAACTCCATAGCGAGTCTGTCATCATTGCCTAGCTCGTATTCGTTAAAGTCAACAATTCCTGTAGGATCCCTGTTGAAAGGGAACATAACTGATTTATCATCACCTGAATGATCCAAACCAAGGGAATGTCCAATCTCGTGAACCAAAGTTAGGAAGAATGAAATCTTTCCATTTCGTGGTAAATTCATAGTAAAATCCCAATTTTCTTCCGCATCAAAGTGTATGTCTGTAGATGTATACCCAATATGGGGTAAATACCCGTGAGCCAAAACTAACCCAGGACCATCAGAATCGTAGGGACAGTTATTTTGTCTAGAGTAAAATATATGTTGTCTAGATGTTGAAAATGATATGATTATTGTGGGATTATTTATGTTTTTTTAAGTTAAATTTGCGTGTTTGGCCCATACATCAAAAGCTTTTTGAATTATGTCGGGGTGTTGAGAAGGGCCGTATTGATACCAGGTTATTTCTGTAGTGTTCCACTTTCTATTGGGTAAAGCTGAGAATGGTAATATATTGTCGCGATGACCGCACCAATGTCGCACCGCACCAATGTCGCGTACCCATGAGGGCCAATGTATCGTTATCAAACACTCCCGTTGGTTCAAGACGAAATTACTCTTGAAATTGTCTTACTGCAGAAGTAATGTTTTGTGTCAAAGCGTTTTTCTCCAAATACCCGTAATAAGTTAGAAAATCTATCGACTTGTTGCACGAGGTAAGAGGCAGAATAATCAATAAAACAACCCGCATGTTGAGTGGATCGGCGTAGACTAATTAGTGTTTGCCAGTTAATTTGTTTTTAAACCGGATCCCGTCCTGAGGAAACTGGGGAAAGGGCCTGTGTCTTCAATTAATTCTTTATAGGGATCATCTTTATTACGGAATTGTCGTGTATTTTCGTCTAAAAAGTATTTATCAATAACGTTTAATCTTACCCAATCGTCCTTGTCTGTCTGTATTGGAGCTCCTAAGGTATTGTAAATGTCAAATAAAACTTTACTCAATAGTCTTACAATATAATTTAAGTTTAATACGTCTTGAAAATCTGTAGGACCCGCGCAATTTTTTATTTGCTTTGACTGAAAATCATAAAAAGTGTTATCTACAAGCATTAAGGCTGATTTTGATGATTTTTTTAACATCCGCAAGTTTACAGCGTCATACTCCTCTTCGCCATCCCGTACGTCTCTTAATATTTTGTTCCCTATGATATAATGTTCTTCTGTAAAAGGAATACAATTGTAGTCTACGTAAAATTTTGTGGCAGCATCATCAGAATTTTGTGGTGATTTTACATGTCGAATAAAACATTTATTATCGTCAAAATACTCTTTTTTCATCTAAAATTAAGGTATTATCACACATAAATCTTTTTGTCACCGCGTCGTTATCGTCTGCAGGTCTTTTTAAATTACATAATCGCTTATTTTGTATATCGTAATCACCGTCGGGCGTTAAATTAAAGCCATCACCCTTGGGACCTTTGGTGGCCTCACCTCGGGATTTTCTGCTACTACGTCCAAACTTGTCAATAGTCATTATAATAATGCTTTAAATCTACTGTTTCCAGATCCTTTTATAAATCCCGCTTCCCTTAGCTTTTCCACAATACTTAGTATTTCATTGCTATGGACTCTGTTTCCAGTCTCTGTTGACATGGCAATGTGTCGTAATCTGTCCACCAATTCGTTGGCATCGTCCCAGTGTATAATATCACGGGATCTTGCATTCTTCCACGCTAAACCTTTGCCCGCTTTAACCGGGAATAGGTCTTTAATAATTCTTCTGTACTTTAGATTTTTGTCCCTTATAATTACACTGTGGAATTTGTATCCTTTCTTGTGAGCGTTGGTGGCAATAATAATACTCTTATAGGTCTTAAGATCGTCTTCGTCGTATATTTCCTCGTCAGGGGTTCTCTTATATATGAGCTCATACAAACCTTCAGTAAGACTATATCTTGTTTTGTTTATTAGTATAGTTCCATCGTTGTCAAAGTCTAACAACTTATCTCCCATCATTAAAGTCCTGCCTTCGTATCTAGGGCCGTAGTCATGATCAATAACTCGGACCTTACCGCTAGCATCTTTTAAAAGTAGTGTCATATATCTCACTGTCATGGGATTACTAAACTGACTCTCCATATATTGCGACGCCGATTCCAGTTCCGAAGGGGTCGAAACAATTTGCTTTAACCCGCTGCTTTCAGGTGTTGATACACTCTGCGGAATAAATTCAGCTGCTCCTTCATCATCTGTCGTACTGTAGTCCATTGGTTCACCTTTAATTGTTTCAGGTTCTGTTTTAATCTCAGGGCTAACTGTGGTTGTTATTCTGAGTTCTTGAATTATAGGTTTAAACTGCTTTTCAAGTAATAAATCACTTTCTACAGATCCTTCCTTAAATATTTTATACTTTCTCTTAATAGCATTACGCAGCTGTATCAGTCGATTAGTCAGTTGCTTACTGTTTCGCTTCATAGTCGCAAATGATATATTTAAACCAACACGTTTAGATTTAAGGCATTTCGACTTGCCTGAAAAACAAGGCACGCATTTTGCATCTTTTCATGTAACGCGTAACATCTAGAAGCGAAATACCGGCGCTCAAGTCTAATCCTTTATAATACCTACTTTCCTCCCTTACAAGACTGTGTCTCGGTATTATATAACGATTTGTGTAACTTTTAAAAACAAAGGCTCGCTTTACATTGTCCCTCCATTGTGAGACATGTGTTACTATGTACTTGTCGTTCTCAATGGTTTTTTGCATATATTTGCTCAACATTCTTAATGGTTTGTCTAGATGTCTGTTGTACATTAAATACGAGTTGAGAAGCCAAAATTCACACGGGTTGGTCCCAGTAAATTTTTTCCATTGTTTAAATAATGTTTGATTTGTCACTCTATATACACCGTTTTTTAGACTTATTCCAAATCTTTCACACTGTGAAGCCACTGTCGGTAAAGCTTCTTGTAAAAACTCTGTGGTATATAATCCTTGGCAGTAGTTATTTACAGCAGCAAAAGGTTTACCCCTCGGCCCTTTGGGAGTATCGTCAGGAATTGGCCCCCAGGCTGTATTATAACTAATGTCAATATAACATTTGAGGGATAAAGCTATTTTATAAATTTTGGCAGGGGACCTGATGGGTATAGTTCTCTCTGTCAAAACTATACAGCTGGCCGCGTGGGGTATTTTGCAACCGTACTCCAACATTTTTAAAACTATCGGAGCAAAATTAATACTACCATGCAGGTTTCTTAAAGGCAATACTTTACCAAATATATCCGGAAAGGGTCTAAATCTAGATATTAAATTTTGAAGGTCTCTGACGGTAGAATTTCTCATATCTTCACGATAAATCACTAGTTCTAAGGGTACACTCTGTTCTTCACACTTTTGTAAAAAGTTTAACCAAGTATCTCTATTATAAGTTCTCTCACTCGCAGATATCATTAATAAAACTACAGGTGGTAGCCTCGCAGTGCTTGGAGGTTTTTTATGTCTCCAGCATCTGTTATTGAACGGATGGTCGTGTTTCCCCTTTCTACTGCAATAATTACCACAGAATTTATTTTTATTTTTGTAATAAAAAACACAGGTTAGACCTTACGTTATGAAGTTTCTTATCAAATCCCCTTAAATCATTATACACGTAGATGCGTACCATTATACCTCTGCTATAAAAGTGTCCATTCCCACTCTGTACCTTCCCTTAAATGGATCTAGAGTCTTGTCAATAACTAGAAATCCAAAATTGTCACGCCACGCCTGAGCGCATATTTCTCTAAATTTTTCAAATGTCATGTCTGTGGTGACATGATCGTTGTATACATGTCTTAGGTTCATTTTGTCTTGTTTGAATAAAATAACAAAGTTACAATTGTCCCTCACCAGCTGCTTGGGAATAGCGCTATATGTCTGTCCCAGATAGAATGAATCTAAATTGTTGTGTCTCCCCATAGTAAAACAGTTGCGTATATTGTTATGTTTTTCGGCCGATATATCATCAAAAATCATGATAGAGTTTGGTTTAGCTTGATTTGGGTGTATAACTAAACTATTATCGTCAAATTCATGATACCCAACCTCCTTAGGCATAACCTGTTTAAGTAATTTGCATTTAGGTTGATAGAGGAACTTTGAAAATATATAAATATTCTCAAATCTTAGACCGTTTGGGTCAAATAATAAATTAAATAAAACATCGGTCTTCCCACAGGAACTCGGCCCCGCGATTATACAACGTATTGAATCTGGCAGTAAAGCGCCATGTTTGTTCTGTTTAACCATTCCGGCCCCCGAGAAATAATTGTCAAAGTTTTTTACAGAGAACTTGACTTTCTGCTTAATAACCCGCATTGTGACTGGTTACATACTACTAATTGCTCTGCTTTTTAAGTAATCACTTCACGATAGAGTGACATGTGGGCTTTTATGCGGGTTTCACATGAGACTTTTCCCCATTTAGTGGCACACGTGCAGGATTTACGCTTTGTTGGACATTAGTGCGATGACCCAGGAGTTAGTGCATTCACCTTTATCCAAGAATTATGAGAAGAAGGAAAACCAGACCAATGAAAAGGGCTAAATTACCCTTCCGCTTTAAGATTTTGTCAATCAAGTAAACATTACCTGTTTTTGACTTGCTAAGTTCTTCTGCATAAAACCCACCTTTTAATATTTCCCCTCTGTTGTCTTGTAATATGTATGTTACTGGTCTTGTTGGTTTAATCGCGTATACTGTAAACGTCTCATTTGACCAATTTGGTAAATAGCTTTTTTTGAACACTCGCTTGGTTTTACTAATTCTAACACTGTCACCTACCTTAAATTTGTGTTTAAGATTTTTTGCGTTGCTAACTCTATTTATTCTATTTAAAATATCTTGAAAGTGCTTTTTTTAACATCTTGGGGTTTCATACCTATAGTCCTGTGCTTTGTGTTGTAAGTTTTTAAAATTTTTGGCAAAATACTTAACCATTCGTAACTTCCACGGGCAGTAAATAACTTGTACATTTTTGTCTTGAGAGTTCTGTTTAATCTTTCCACTATACTAGCTTTAAGTTCGGAAAATGTATGATAATGGTTGATTTTGTATTTTTTCATTAAAGCATTTACATGTTTATTGAAAAAGTCTGTTGCCTGATCTGTTTGGAAATGCGTCATTTTATACTTGGATAACATGGGTTCTAAAGCTTTAGCCACCTCAGGGCCTGACTTGTTTTTTAACGGCACAGCAAAAGCTAGTTTTGACAAACAGTTACTCATTGTCAATATGTACTTGAACCCTTTATTGACTCTGGAATAAGGCTTCATTTCAACCAGGTCAGCCTGGTATAGCCCGAAAAAATAACTTTACGCCTGGGACAATTTCTCCTGGCAGGCGGGTGTAGTTCGTTAGCTATAGCGTCCATTGTCGAAATAACTTATTTATTCAGTAAACATTAGTTTTATACCAGTGTCTGTTTGAATGGGGTTTGAGACCATTCGTGCAGTGAGCACCCAGGTTAAACCTTTATTTCGTGCGTGAGCCAATCCAGATTACCTGGTTGACGCCCAGTACGAAATAAAAGTCCTCTCCCTTTGAACAGACAAGTGGGAAGAGTTTATTATTTGCTTTATATTTATTTGCTTTTTTTTGCCCACCGGACAAGTCCTTCTTTCACCCGAGGTCGGTTCGATTTAGTAGTCTGGGTGTTGGCCAAACGCCTCTAATCTACTGGACCCCTCATTCACACATGAGCTATTCGAAGGAGCAGCCAAGCGATTAACTTGACTGTTCAATCTACTAGGCTCCCTTTCAGGTTTACGGGGTTTTTAGTCACCCGCGCCAGTGACTAAAAACCCCACACACATTCACACACACATTCATACAGTGGGACTTAGGCATTATCTAACACATGTTCAACAATATTTACAAAGATATGTGAGGTGAGGATGTTCTTATGAGCAGAATCAAAGTGCATGCCATAACTCCTCATCAACTCTTTAGCTTTATTTACAACATTTATCACGTTAGGGACAGATGATTTTACAAAGCATGGTACAAAACCTTCCTCCTTTGCTTTATTTAAAGCCTTGTGAAAACTTACTTTTTGAGTACGGATACACTTGTACTCGCAGACTCCGTATAACTGCAACATTGTGTCTTTAATAAGAATACACAATACGTGGCTAAGGTCTTCTTCTTTAGGAAAAACTGCCAGTCTTGATGCTTGGTCAGTTAACATTTTATTTATAGATTCTTTTTCTTTTTCCAGTTGTTTGTTAATTTCAAGTGATTTTGTAAGTGATTGTAACAACTGATTATTCTCCTGTTTGATTTTATACATTCCATATTTTCTTATGGAAGGCAAGACATCTTCGAAAACCCAGTCTTGGAATTTTTCAGTAATGGGAAATTTAGATTTTAAAATTAGCGAATAAAGACCGGGCTCGTTAAGAAAGATTGTTTGGGAATGAAAGTGCAAGGGGCGTGAATCGCGCCCCTGTACTTCCGGTATAGTTTTGCGATGTTTTTCTCTTACATGGGTACGGATTGCGTGCTTTGTGTGAGCGTAGCCCAAGATTTTAGTAACATCTTTTGCTTTGAACCAAGGATTATTTTCTTTGTCAAACAGTACAGCAACGGGTTGGTCATTAAATATATAAGAGGTTAAGTGAGACATTTTTATTTGTATCGCTGGAAGCTCTTACCTGTGCAGCTGCAAGGGGCAGAGTGAAGTTAACTCTTGAGAATAAAAAGCGCTAAAAGTCTCGACCAATCAGGGCACAGAACGCTAATTACAACCAATAGAATGCATTTTTATTATAACCAATTACAGAGCAGTATTTTAACAGGTTACAACTAGTTGTCAGGTTTTTTAAATTTAATTAACACATGGTGCACGTGTTCTTTATTAAATTCATCATAAATTGTAAGGTCGATGCAGGGGCGATCTTCCGGTTCGCCCCAATCGTCATTTAACACAAACGAGTCAGTCAGACATCCTAGTTTTTTTGCACCGCTGTCAAAATAAATGTTATATTCTAATTCATCGTACTTGGAGAATTTAGCTACTTTTTTCATAACATTTCTTTAGAGAATCCACTATTTAGCATCGCCTTACCACTCAAAAATTCAACTTCTATCCTGTCAAAGTCTGCATTTAATGGTAATTTTAATGGTTTTCCTTCAAATTTTATTTTTCGTACAGGTCTTCCGTCACAAAATATATTTATAAAGATCCAACCAATATTTTGTTCCCAATCCTCCTCCTCACACATTGTACAGCAAACTGACACACGTCTGACCGCAACGAAAGCTGGATATTATATGTACAAAGGGAGGTCCGTGCTGGACCTCCCCTGGGGCGGGGTGGGGGTTACTCCAATCTTTGACTCTTTTGATATCCGTAAGGTAAAGTTTCATACTCGCCCTCGAGCCTCCTTTTTGGTCCTGTAATTCTAAACTTTTTAATTTCACTCACTGTTACAATATTTTTGTCTTTAGTTCCCCTGATTCTAGTCTCTTCGATTTCTAGTATCTCTTTTGTTTCACTGAGGACCATCTTTTTTAGAGCTTCAAAGTTTAGCGTTTCGGAGGTTTTCATGTTTAATGTTAGGCCCTTGATTTTACAAACTGATTCTAACTTTTGTTTTTTGGTTGACCAGACAAGGTAAGCGTAAGTCTTTGGTCCCCCAGAAACAAACTCTACGATAAAAGAGCCGGGCCCGTACTCGCTTGCCAATTCGTCCGTCATTTCCCCGAGGTAATCTCCCGTAGGGACCTTATACAAACCACCACGGTATACGTACAAGGTCGAGTCAGTATCATAATAAATTACTTGGCCTCCTAAAGCATCTAGATGTTCATACAACTTTAATCTAGCCTGGGCTGTAGTGTAGGCCGCAATCAAAACATTTACATTTCTCAAAGGTTCCCCAATCTCTTCGAGATACTCCCAACTACCAACCACTACCGTCTCATTAACTACCTGAATCCTGTTGACTTTTACTTCTGGGTTTGTCATCATTTCAAAGAGTGTTTTGGGATCTCTTACAATCATTGCCTTAGTTTGATTTTCCCTCTGTCCGAATTTTCCCCCAAAAGAGTTTAATATTAATTTAGCCAATTGCCTCAAACCCCCGTTTTTAGCAATTTTGTCTTTGTCTAATTTAACTCCCTCGTGTTGGAAATAGTCTGAAATGTACTTTTCTTTATCATGTTCAGTCTTACACCAAGCGGGATAGCCTGAGGCTTCCTGATTCATTTTTAAAAATTGATTTATAAAATTTGTAAACAAACCTCCGTTTTCATAAGTGGCTACCTCGTACTCCCACAACTCGTACATGTCCAGCAACACGTAACCTTTCTCTATAGCTTTTCTAATTTCATCCATGGTCCATGTTCCTACCATTGCCCTTTCCTCACTCTCATGTTCACAATCTTCTTGGTTTAATGTTTCCCCACAAGTTTTACACAAAACAAACATTAATTTATTATTCATTTTAGCGGGGAGTACGGGATGGTAGAGATCTCGAGGTGGCAGAATCTTACATTTTAACAATCCCTCTACCTGCATACCTCTCTGCCTGCACTCCCTATCTCCCACATAGATTGTAGGGTGGCCTAAAGGATATTTTCCATATTTATTTACAAACGGATAAAGGGAGCAAACATCTACATACTGTATCGTTTCTCCCTCTTTACATTTATGATATGTTTTTGTAATGCCCGTTCTGCCTCCAATGAACGCTTGCCTAGGGTCGAGGGGCAGATTGTTGAGAATCGGAAGGTTATTTAAATGTTTAAGTTTGTTACCTTTCTTTAATGCTCTAAATTCACACTCCCACATTTGTGACGACTTTCTCGAAAAAGAAAAAAAATATTTTTTTCTTTAGGCCGGGAGAAAGCCGTATCAGACCTGGCCAGCGGATTCGCTCAAGTCTGGCGGGCTGGGTCTGTCCAGAGTTCTTTAAAATTAAATTTAGTTACGGTACAGATTTGGATGGATAAAAAAATAAATTAAAATATAACTTAAAGTCAGGTGTGAACTCAGTACCGGCCAACACAACGATACTGTACCATCATCATCGCTCACACCTGCAAGTAATGCCAATTAAAATAAAACAAGTTGAAATTTATAAAGAAAATAATTTAGAAGGTGGAAGTTAACTTAATTAACGTATTCACGCGTTACAGCTCCCAATCCCCACTAAGGTTTTTAATTATCAACCCTAGTTCAACCAACTAATTCTGCAGGAATGGGTTTGTTCAGACCTGTTGTGACGTGCCTGTGACACCCAAGCAGAATGGTCACCTCGTCGGCTCACAACTGGCGGTTTTAACAGCACCGATCCAAATCGTTCAAAAATCTAAAAGTATCGAGAGTAACCTGATCCAATTCTATGCTTTAAACACCCCGTACAGACTCGTGATCTGTATCGGGAGTTAACGTAATTTAAAACGGGCAATACGGCGCAAGGTTAAACTACTGATAAATGCCAAGTGCGATACGGCACTGATAATTTGGATAAAAAAAGTCCTGCTATTGAACTTAATTAAATAAAAGAAACGCAGGTCGTACCTGTAATCACAGTTTGTAGTAGTACACACTCACTACCCGAGGAAACACTACTGAAATCACCAGTCCGGACAAAACGTAGAGCACGAGAATAATCGACTTGTCCGCACAAAACGTAGAGAACGAATGACCTCTTCGCCATTATCTTATCACCCACCCCCTCTATTCTTTCCCCTCCCAGGGGAAGGGGTAAACAGCTGATCATAATTTCCAGTGGTTTGGGTTCGTTTGGAGGAAACAACGACACCGCTGATCAGCTGTCCGGGTGGCGTTTAAAACACAACGCCACAGGTGGCTGTCTGCAACTGCAATTGGGGAGGTTATGTTTGCTGTTTACAAACATACGTTTTCAATGTTCATAAAACTCTTGAAACCGTGCTACGTATTATGTACCCGTGTTAGGGGTGATAAATTCGCTTATTGGAGTTTACACTAGTGTTTAGTAAAGTTGTATCCGTCAACCTATTCAACACTAGTGTTCCTCGGGTCGCCGGTGAATGCCCAAGGTTAACCTAGCCAAGGGGTTATTTAGTCCACTAGTGTCCTATTGCCGAACCACTAGTTAATTATTTCACCCCCTTTGGTGCTCCAATACTAAATGTGAAGTGATAGCCAAAGTGAGTTTTGAAGCCTAGGCTATGTTAGTTACAGGATGGCGGCTACGCTAGGCCTAAGCCTACTGGTAAGGACCTACAAGGCTATGCCAGGTAATCTTAACAGTTAATTCTAGGCCTAGTTAGATAGCTTATATTCACTGTGTAGCGAATTTATACCCCCCTCAAATTTTGGCTCGTTACACATTTCTATAGTTTCGTAGTCACTCATTTTTGCCATTTTTTTCAAAGTTCTTTCATACCTTAAGTCGAGTGAATCAGAGGGATCCTCCTTCAGAGAAGCCTCTCTGTTATAAGGAAAACATTTCGGGCACCCGTGCCAGTAACACCCGTGAAACTCGTAAATTCTCTCACCGTCAAACCCATCTACTTTCATTCCATTAATTTTAACTTCTTTACCCCGGCCCGCGTGTTGAATCCACGTTTCTCCTCTTCCCAGCTTAGCCATTGTAAAGCAACGGCTGACTGGTTGTCAGTCAGTCTGTACCCGTTTTTAGGAATCAAACCTATTGTGTTTGGTTTTAGAAAGTTACGCCGAAAAGCTAAGTTACAGGCGCTAGCAATAGTTACGGCCTCGAGAAAAGGATCTACCTTACATTGTTCAAGAAGCAAGGCTCTAAATTTTATACACGCTTGAGCTAAAATCTCCACGTCTGAGATACAGTACTCCAAGATTTCCTTTTTGAAATCAAACACGTAGTTACTCGCCACTTGCTCGTCGTACCAAATCTCGAAAGCTTCGTAAGGTTTCTCAAACATTGATTCCGGGCAGTAATACTTTTTGTCAGGTATAGGGCCTACATAATTTTGATTTGCTACAGTGTTAAAAAGATGCGGGAAATAACCTTTCTTTTTCTCGGGAGGCAGATCGAAAGCTTTAGGGAGTGCAGCGAGGGACATGGGGAAATAACTAAGTGAGTCAACAAATCTCAAATTGTCCAGTTCCATAAGAATTATTTTAGTTCCCCTCATTACCAGCTCCGGCGTGAATTTTGTTTCTTCCATGATGTACTTTAACAAAAATTGAAAATCAAATCCTTGCCCGTTGTGAGCAATCACACAAACATTTTTAAACTGTTTTCTAACACTCATTACATAGTCTATAAAATCTTTAACCGGGTCAGAGTTGAAGACTCTTGTACGGTTGTTACACGTCGTACAAATTTTACCTTCTATGCACTGATTGCAATATTGTTGCGAGACGCACAGGTTAACTTTGTGAACTTTTTTATCTGGATCTGAGGGGAGTGACTCGTCCTGCCTTGTTTCAAAGTCAAAGAAAATAAACAGGAAGTCTTTAGATTTAGGTTTTCCTTTATTGGGCTGAATGTAGCATTTATGATTGGGGTCTTTGAACGCTTCACAAGGTTTACAATAAACTTCCCCGCATTTGTGAGGTCCTGATCTCTCTTTTAAATTAATCAATTTTCCACAGTCAAGACACTTTTTTATTGTTTTGCATTTGTCAACCTGATGGGCAATAAAACAGTGCTGGTTTCTCAACGTCATGTTACAAGATGGACAAATTATTCCCCCATGTTCAAGTTTACAGGGTGGAGAGATAGTTTGGCATTGAGGACAAATATTAGTACATCTGTGATATGCTTTGTGGTCATAGGGAACATGACATGCTTCGCAAAAGTAGTTACAGGCGAAAGCAGCGGTCAAACTGTTGATTACGTTATAGTGCCGATTGTGAAAGAGCAGATTTATTTTAAATTTAGGATTTTCAACACGGCCTTCAAAGTAGACATCTCGGCCTTTTCTATCATAATTATAAACTGTGATTTTGTAATCTTTTAACAAGTCCTGAATTTTTTCCAATTCGGGGATTCCTGCACCTTCCTCAGAGATCTCTACCCTAGCCCGCCGAATAAGTTCCTTGGCTCTGAAAGTTTGTCTTTTCCCCTTGTCGTCTCTGATTGCTTTATACTGAGGATCATTAGTGATTTTAGCCATAGCTAATACCAAAGCCCGAGGGAGACATAAATTGTCTTTATTATTAATCACTACAATACCCCGTCTCGCTTTACATTCTTCATCAAAGGTATTATAAAAGCCAGGTCTTTTGTGAGACCCGGAACCTACAGGGAGATTAACTCGGGTACATTCCACTTTAAATGTGTCGGTAGATTTAATAGTTTCGGAATTTGATTGAACAATTCCTCCGAAAATTTGCCAAAGGATATCTTCATTAATTTCACCTGCGGGCCGAAAAGCAATATACCCGGGCTCTGTACTTTTTAAGTTTAGAGATTGTAGTGTAAATCCAAGCTGATCATTTTCATTTTCATTTTCATCTCATTTACAATTTTGGCAAAACCTTGTCTGAGTCAATCAATTTCGTTTGTTTTTGCAGGAGGTTTGGTGAATTTAAAAATAGTTTTTGTTCCGTAAAGTCTAAAGTGTCTAATATATGTATCATCGGTACTTATAATTTCAACAGGGTTTCCTGCCATTTTCCAATGGCGAAGGTAATCTCAACACATACAATTAATCTCAACACATACAAAATAAGCCAACAGTTACGCCGATAGCAACAAACAGTAATGGCTCTTACCTGCACGAAGGCCAGAGGAAGAGTGATGGAGTAACGATGTTAATTTTTGTTCTCTGTTGTTGTGTAAACCAATCAGAGCGCAGAACGCTAATTATAACCACTAGCATATATCCTTATTCTGACCAATCACGTAGAGATTGCTGATCACATTATTTGTTATGTTACAGGACCCCACCGCCCCCCGGCCCCCGCTCACCGACTCCACGCGCCCACGGCTCCACCTGCACCTCACCGCCCCCGGCCCCCGCTCACCGACTCCACGCGCCCACGGCTCGACCAGCACCACACCAGCGATGGCGGAGCCCAGCACCACCTGCACCACCTGCATCACTCACCATCACATGTACTATTCAATAAATTAATTAGTCACCACACTCTGTGTCTTGATTACCTGGGGTGGGCGCTGGGGCGTAACGCGCAGGTCTGCGCAGTCACTCACTCTCCCGTAGTATAATATATATATATATATATATATAATTATGTATATATAATAACTATGTTTATATAATTACCATGTATATATTATTACTATGTATATATTACTACGCAGTATAACACTCTGGGAATTTTTTTTCTAAGTTAGCAACTAAGTTGGTACCACTGGTAATTTTTTGAGGTCATGGCCCCCTTTTTTTGGTCACGTGGTTGACCCTCTGAGTGAAGCCACCACATCAGCTGTGCTCCATATAACTCCATGTTAGCGGCAACAGGGTGTGGCTCCTACTAGCCACGAATTACATTAACAGCAAATAAAACTGTACAAGATGTGCTTGCTCGTTTATCGAACAGGTTGACATTACTCCAGGCTGTGGATGTTAGGTAAATATTAATCAGCTACTCCACAGTTAGGGTTAATTATTTTCATCACGTCCAGGATAAGTTACATTATTCTAAAATAATAAAGAAATAAAATACTTAATACATTTTGAATCAAGAAGTTAATTAATAATGTAGTTAATGACCACCTTTTATGTTTCTTTAAAGTCATACACATACACTACCTTCTTTTGTTTTTTATAATACACATTTTCATTACAAAGTGTTATTTTTATTTACTATGTGTTACAGAATTATGAGTTTGTCATTGAAGCTCCAGTCGCTTGAACAGCATCCAGCTCTACCTACGGTGTCAGGAAAGGAGCTCACTAACCCTGGTGGATATAGTCTTGTAGACATTAGGAGAGTCAACACGAAGTTCGGTAAATCGGTAGTGGCGGAAGTAATAATGATGGAAAAAACTAATGCAACTGTTTTTCTACCAGCTCGATTCAATAAGGACTTGACCGATGAGGATCTGATCGAAATTAAAGGCGGTTTGTTTAAAATAAAATGTACTGGGATGTCAGGACGATCTCACGACATACTAATTTATCCGGCAAAAGACGAGTGATTTACCATCACTAGGTTTGTGTTGTGTAGCACGAATTGTTTTGTAGTTTAGCTATATTATAAAATTGTATGTTGTATTCTGTTTCAAATACTATTGTAATAGAAAAATGCTTTGATAATATCCGTTTTGTATCATCAATGATTTTATCCTAAAACTGTTTTTAGTTAGAAATGATTTTTGAATCTTAAACTCTGTTTGTACTTGATGGAAAATGTTTTGTCAAATTTTTAAGAGCTGCAGGTAAATACATTTGTTACGGGTAAAGGTATTGGCAGAAACAATACTAATGCGGGACAAAACCAATGTAATTGTTTTTCTACCAGCTCGATTTAATAAGGACTTGAGCGATGAGGATCTGATCGAAATTAAAGGCGGTTTGTTTAAAATAAAATGTACTGGAATGTCAGGACGATCTTCCAACATACTAATTTATCATGCACAAGGCGAGTGATTTACCATCACTAGGTTTGTGTTGTGTAACACGAATTGTTTTGAAGTTTAGTTATATTATAAAATTGTATGTTCTATTTTATTTCGAATATTGTTGCAATAGGAAAATGTTTTGATAATATCCGTTTTGTATCATTATGATTTTATCCCAAAACTGTTTTTTAGTTAGAAATGATTTTTGAATCTTATACTATGTACTTGATGGAAATGCTTTGTCAAATGTTTAAGAGCTGCAGTTAAATACATTTGTTTCGGGTAAAAGTAGTTATTGTTTTATTGTCCTTTTCAAAATAAAATATGTTAAATGTTAGTTGGTTTATTTATAGAAAAGTATTACAACCTAGACTTACCGGTAATTTGTGGAGGTCCGAAGGCAGCGGGTGGGATAGATGGGATATCGAGCGCTAAGGACACGAAGTTCCTAATTTCCCTAATCTCCTGCCTCGTCCTGGGGATGGTGAGGTAGATTGAGAGGTAGTAGGTTGGCTCCATTGTAGCAGTGGAGGTGCAGAACTAACTTCCAAATGCATTTCCCGGGCTTAAGTACTAAGATAGGCGACGCCCAGTTATAGTTTTTGTGTTTGTTTTGTTTCTCATAAATGCATTTAGGACTCAGGAGGAAAACAGGACGTAAAATGCAAATGCGTAGACACTGGCCACAGTCAACGAATAGTTGGGTGAGGCAGGGACGCAGACACTGTAGCGAGAGTAATGATACAACTGACAAGCCGTTTAGGGAACCGCATTTCTTTACAGAGTCCGGGTTCGCGTCGTCGCAATGCTGACATCTTGCCAGGACAGGGGGCTTACATAAGACGTTCGATGAATCCCGCGTCTAGACTCAGAGCTGATAAACTGAAACTTCTGCGTTTAGCTTTAGGTGTAGCCGGGGGAGGGTAATGTTATGGTACTTGGGGTGGCTAATTGGGCTGCTAATTGGAATTGACATAACTATACGGGGGAAAGAGGGGCGTACTAATCTGGGGTAATAATTGGGTAATACAACTGTATGGTAACTACAAACTGGAATCTGGGCGTGCAGACTCTGCTACTGGTTGGGCTAATTTAGGACTAGCCAACTAATTAGGCAGGCCAAGGTCTGGCCAAGCCATGTGGTGCTAATAAGTACTGAAAACTAATTGGGGGTTGGAAAACGTGACTGGGTGTCCAGAGACCTATGGATCTTTACCAGACCAGAATGCTATACCAGCCAGCTCTGATGATGGGTTAAACTATTAATAACTAATAAATATCCTTCCAGACCTAATAGTGAAATTATTACAAGTGTCTAAACCTGATAAACTGATAACTGTATTGGATAATATATGAATAACTAAGTTCCTGAATCTAAGCAATGATAGTTAATTAATTAATTGTCTTCTGAGTAGAGGAAAAAACCTGAATCTAACTTGTTAAACCAAATGCGGTCGAGACACGAGGTCCCGACCGTTTTGCAACTCCTACATATTCCTGTTGTTTGGGGCTTCCTTAAGGGATTGCCCCTTCTAATTGTAGTCTAGCCTGCCATTCCTGATACTAAGGACTTATAAATTAAGGTACTTAAGCTTTTGACGGAAATTGATGCTCGCAAGGAGCGGGTGGCCTGCCGACACTTCAAAGCTTCTTCGACGAAAAGGGGGCGAGAGACGCCACCGAGAATCGCCGTTAAAGGTTCAAAAGATCAGCCGGCTCGACACCGCTGATGGCGTTTGGAGCGGTTATGAAGGACGCCTACACTATATAAAATAGCGTGACGCTTAGCGTCACAACCACCCCCCCTAAGGCCAAAGTGAAAACAAAAAGTTTGTTTGAAGGTGGGTGAAGGTGTGGGTTAGATGTAGGAGTTTGAGAAATTCGCTCGGTTTTGCTCCCTCTGTCATGCTCGTGGTCCCGAGATATCATGCTCCCGGTTTTGATTCAGGGGAAGCCGCGAGCAGACGAGGAAAGCCAAAAAGCCAGCACCAGTCCGCCTTCGTCTTGGAACCTCGGTCGCCGCGTTTCTTTTTTTGGGGAAGATTGCTATTGTTTATTTTGACCAACCACGGCAGGGATCGGGATCCACCCCCCCCTGCAAAAGGAGGATGGGTTGTAGGGGAACGACAGTTGAATTTGGCCTAACGTACCTGACTTTACTTGAGAACAAAATTGAAAACTGAGTGAAAAAGATTGAGTTAATTGGTGTAAAAGGGACGGGGACATCTGCACGCACAAAAATTTTGTATTTTTTTTTTTTTTTTTTTTTTTTGCTATTTAGTTGTTGAATGGATTAGAGTCTTTTTCTTACTATGAACACTTCATCGGAGAACTTGAGGTGGAGATGTGAGGTGAACTGAATCAAAATGTTGAGGTTGCTGTGATGACCGAGAGGAGGACTTGATGAGGTTGAGCTGATGGAGCAGGTGGGCTCTGGTCCGGTGTGGGCAGCAGCGTTGGTGGCTCGCAAAACGTCCGGATCACCGCGCTGTGGTTGAAGGTGGAGCGCTGTTGGTGAGGATAGTGTTGCGGTTCTGCTGGGCATCAGGGTGTTTTGTTGCCGCTCTCCCGGTATCGTCAACTGGGTGTCTAAGGTCTATTTGTAGCTGTCATTGAGGAATCACTATTCACTTTAATTCACTGGGAGTTTTCCGGAGTCACTGAGTTTATTCGGGCTATAGTATTTTGCTTTAAAAAGTTTGGCTTAGATTTGATTGGTTGGGTTTAAATTATCTTTTTTTTTTTTTTTTTTTTTTTTTATTTTTGATTGTGCAGGTGTCTAACTATGTAATAAATACTTGGGGAGAAATATATAGTTGAAAAGGAAGATTTAAGATCATTGGAGTTGTAAAAGGGAACTGTCGTGTTGGAGTTGTTTGACGGTGGCTTGCAAGGCGGCGGTCCGATCACTGACGGGTTGGTCGGTTCCTAAAGGGAAACCGAGGGATTGACCCATGAGTGGCGCCGGGTAACCAAGGTTAGACTGGTGGGGCTCGCGGAAGCCGCAAGAAAACTGTGAAGTAAGGAGGTTGGAAGGATGTAATTAATTTAATCTTGAAATGAAACATTTTTTTTTTTTTTTTTTTTTTGAGAATTCGCATGCGAGACTTTTTGGGCAGGCGATTGCTTGCGCAGGGAGAATGGCGCATTTGGTAGCTGTGTTGAGCGGTGATATTTCAGGAAAGGGTGCTTGGGTCTAAAGAGAGTGCACTTTCCTTTCCTGACAACTTGTTGGGTTCAACCGTTATTGGTAGGTGGTCCAGTTCGGTGCCTACTTAATATATGTAAATATTATAAAATTCTGAAACTTAATAAATTGTATCACCTTGTTAACATAATCTGAGGATTTAAATATAACTAGCATTTCTTTAAAATAATCTGAGTTTTCCCTAAACCTAACTACTACTACCTTAGTGACTAATCAAGCTAAGAAGGCTGAAAATGAAACAAGGTTACGATAGGAAAGAAATTGAGAAGAGTTTTGTCTCTCGACACTCGACTGAGCTCAGGTCGCCACATAAGGTGCCACCCCTGGGCCCTTTCCTGCGGAGGTAAAAGAAATAATAATAAAAAAAGGTAACCAACCGCAGAAAAGTTATTTTCAAATCACAAAAAAAATTCTTTACAAAACCCAGTGTGGGTGTCGGAGATGAAAAGGGAGGGGAGACAGAGTTTGCCGACAACGCACGGGGGAGAACGTGTAGGGCAGCCCATCAGCGAAGGATACCCTTAGACTCACAATCCCCCGGGCGTTGGCGGGGACAGCGACAGATAGAGAAAACTTAACCTAATATCACTTCGGTATAGCGGTTCTGGTCTGGTAAAGAGGTAATTACTTTAAAACTGTGGTTGAAAAAATCTTTTGAGTTGTGAGACATGGGCGCTCCTAATGAGTTTGCCCGTGGAAGGGTTTAACAGTCGTGCAGTTACGGGTGAAGAAAAGGAACCGATAACACATGGCTTAGACCAGACAGGCAGCAGCTTCTTGTTGATTGAATCGGCAGCTTTGCTAAGATGATGTTCCCTGAACATGACCCAATCACCGGTGTTGAAAGGGTTGGGCAGCTTGTTCAGGTCGTATTTGCGCTGCCGACTCTGCCTAGCTTTCTGGAGGTTTTCAACGGCCTTTTCCCACTCTTCTTGTGAAGATTGTGGGGAAGTTTGGCCGTCGACTAGTCGGTCCAAGTTCCAGTGTAGCTCCAGGGGGTGAAATATGTTCCGACCAAGGAACAAACGGGCTGGGGAAACCTTGGTGGATTCATGTCGTGCGGAATTAAAAGCGATTTGGAACCAGTGAAGTTCCTGGTCCCAGCGCTTTTGATGCTGGTTGTGAAATATTCGGATAGCAATTTTGATTTGTTTGTTCACCCTCTCGGCATGTGACGGGTTCGGGTAATACGGACTGGTGTAAATATGTTGGATGCCCAAGCCCATGCAAAGGTTTTTGATTACAACTGATTTGAAATTGGAGACGTTGTCAGAAACTAGATACTTAGGTGGGCCAAAAATTGAAAAAAACTTGCTTGTTGAGAATTGCAGCTGTGGTTTCGGCTTTAGTATTCCTAACGGGGAGCATAAGGCAAAATTTAGAAAAGGAATCGACCACAGTTAAAATGTACTTATTTCTATTGAGAGAAAGCGGCAGAGGGCCAATATGGTCGATGAAAATTTTCTCCCAAGGCTGGGTTACGAGTTCGGAGGCCAGCTTCCCTACTTTAGTGTTAGGGGCCTGTTTGCACCTTTGGCATTTGACGCAAGTCCGTACCCTATCTGTAATATAGGCCTTGAGATTTGGTGCCCAGAAAAAGCGTTCGATACGGGCGAGGGTCTTACTGATGCCAAGGTGAGCCGAAGTAGGGGATTCATGATAATATGAAAACAGGAGATCAAAAAGCTTGGTGGGAACTACTACCCTGGGCTTGGTTTGGTTGGGTTGACGGTATAAAAGTGTATTGGTATCTACTGAGTAATTTGGGGGTTTGTTGGGTGATCTAATAATTTTCCTAAGATCAGGATCATCCAGTTGATGGCTGGAGATGTCCTTGAATACCTCAGGAAGAGAAAAGAGGGTCAAAACTGCTGGTGGCTGAACGGGGGGCGTGACTTCTGTTGTATCAGTGTTTTCAAAAAGACGGGAAAGGCAGTCGGCAATGACATTGTCCTTGCCGCGAATGTGGTAGATCTTAAATTTGAAAGAATTGATGAAGGAAACCCAGCGAGCGATTCGCCCCATCTGGCGTGGGTGTGTTAGAAGCCACGTGAGAGCCGAGCAATCTGAGTGGAGCTCGAACTCTCGGTGTTCCAAATACTGCTGGTATTTCTGAAGTGCAAAAACAATGGCCAGGCATTCTAATTGTAAAGTGGAGTAGTTGAGTTCATGTTTGCTGAGGGCTCGGGATGCATAAGAAACTGGGAAAAGCTGATCGCCGTGGGCTTGAAGAAGGACCGCTCCGATTGAAGAACCGGACGCGTCTGTGTGAACGACAAATTGCTTATCAAAATCGGGCATGCGGAGAATGGTTGATGAGACTAAGGCTGCTTTTAAGGTTTGGAAAGCTGTTACTTGGTCAGGTCCAAAAACAAAAGGAACGCCTTTTTTCTTTAAATGGTTAAGTGGCATGGTGATGGTGGCGTAGTCCTTGATGAAACGGGCGTAAAAAGCTGTCATTCCCAAGAAACGGGATAGCTGTTTAATGTTCTTGGGTGTGGGGAATTCGTCTATGGGTCGTGTCCTATCGGGGTGAATTGAAATGGTGTGATTAGAAAAAACATGTCCAAGGAATTGAATTTTGTTGGAAGCAACTGTCATTTTCTCTGGGTTAATGGTGAGGCCTGCGTCGCGTAGGCGTTTGATTACTAGCCTAACCTTCTCCAAGTGGTCTTCAAAGGTGGAGTCACTATAGACGCACAGGTCATCAAAAAAGTTGTAAACGTATTTAAATTTAATATCGCCAAAAATTTTGTCAATCAATGAGGTGAGGACCATGCTACCAGACGCAAGTCCAAAAGGGAGAAAATTAAACTCATACTGTGCCCATGGTACAACAAAAGAGGTGAACTGCTTAGACGCTTCCGCAAGGGGAATCTGATTGTAGGCTGAATTTAAGTCTAACAGCGTAAACCAACGTGCTTGTCCCAAGTGCTGAAAGGCGCTTTCAATGGTGGGCATGGGAGTGGCGTCTAATTCTAGAATGGAATTTAAATTACGGTAGTCGACCACCATGCGCGTTTTCCCGCCCTTCTTGGGGACTAAAAATGCGGCGGAGGCATACTGCGAGGTAGATGGGCGGATGACTCCCTTCTTGAGGAGGTCATCAATATGCTGTCGCATGAGCTGAAGTTTGGGAGGGGCGTACTGGTAAGGTTTGTTGCGGATAATTTTGTGTTCTTTGATTTTAATATGATACTGCAAAAGGTTCGTTCGGCCTAACTTACTGGTGATTGTTTCTGGAAACTGAGAAATTAATTGTGAGACTGAAAGTTGCTGTTGGGGGTTCAATTTTTCCCCCATGACAGGATGATCAGGTTGTTCAGCAACTGAGGTACAAATGAGTGGAAAAGCTGTTGGGGACATTGGGGATCCATAAGGGAAACTGAGAGTGTGTGTGAACATGTTAATAACTGCTTTAGTTTTTGTCAAAAAATCGGAGCCTATTAATAGGGGAACTGGCAAGTTATCCGTTACAAAAAAGGGAAAAGTCCAAGAGAGATGTTGAATTTTAAAATGGATCCTAGTAACAAACTTGAACCTGATGGGTTCACCCGCGGCAGATATGGCAGAAAAAGATGTCGGTTGTTTATCCACCACTGCTCTAGTATGGCGCTTTAGGAGCTGGTAAGTGTCGGAGGACAACAAACAAAACGAGGATCCGGTATCAATTAGCGCGTCTTTAAATAATCCCTTGAAATCGAGTGTGACGTAGCATAAGTCGTTAGCCGGTATACTTGGTGAACCCTTGGGTTTGTTAGTTAAGGTTCGGTTGACAGGCACCTGCTTTACCGTTTGAGCCAAGGGAGGCGCTAAGGCACCTAACGGCGCCCCCCTCTGGCGTTTCCCTGTCCCTGACTTTGTGGAGTGAAGTTGCGTTGAGGAGTAAATTGGTTTGGAGCTTGAAAAGATCTGAATGGCTGCAGCTGGTTTTGGTGATATGGAAACTGCGGAATGCGGGGTGTGTATGCTTGTCTAGAAAAATTGGGAAAATTCCTATTATCTTGGGCCGAGGGCCGTCGGTTGTCATGTCGAGAATTATTGTGATATGTGTGGGAAAAATTTGGAAAATTTTGCTGCTGGTGCCCGGCACTGTGGTGCGCGGTGTTTGGTTGCGAGAAGGCTTGGCCCTGCTCCAGAGCGCGGACCACCTGAACCCTGGGGACCAAGGCCAGGAGGTCTGTGAGACTACACGCTGCCGGAAAGGCCGCAAGAGCCGCCCGCGTTGGTGCATTGAGACCGTTGACGACTGTGTCGAGCACATCACGTTCAGAAAAATCGGGCATTAACAAGGATGAAGACGCAGAGATGCCCTCAATGAATTCGGAAAGGGACTCTGACGGACGTTGAACCCTGTAGACCATAGTGGTCACGATCGTGTGCCTAACTTGTGCGGGCAAGAAAAAGTCCCTAACGCCTTGCACCACCTGAATGAGCTTGCCGTGATCGGCGATTCCCTTTAGCCAGAAGGCTCTCAATTGTTCCGCAGTGCGAGGAAGAATCGCCAACAAAACATCTTGGTCGGCAAAGAGGTTCAGATTGGTGATTTTGGAGAGCGCTATAAGAAACTCCGCCAATTTGTGGGGGTCGGCACCAGTAGTCACTGGCAAGGCCCTAACCATATCATCTAACACCCTCATGGTACTGTGATTTGCGCGCGGAGGTGAACGGCAACTGGTTATAGCAGCGGCCACCTGTTGGCCCACGGCTAACGCGGTGTCCTGGACTAACTGGGTCCAATTCACAGCAGGTGAACGTCCGCTGTCAGAACTGGTGGTCGCGATATCGTGGGCGGTACTAGCATTACTACCAAGCTGTTCCTTGGTAGCACCAGGTGTCGTTGCCGGCGCCGATTGAGTTAATGGGATGGTAGCCGCGTCAGGGTTCGAAGCTGCGTTGGGGGCCAGAGAGGATTTATCTTCTGGTTCCAACTGCTGGGCGGTGCTTGGGGAGGTTAGATCTGGCCTAGAATTTACGGGTAAGGGTTCGGACCCACCATTCATTTGCAAGGTTTTAAGGTAGTCGCTCAGCAGGGTCCTGTTTATAGACAACGTCGTAGAAGGTGTGATCCCTAATACGTGGCACTGATTGGTGGCATCCTGCGCATTGAGGGTGCAGACCCAGGAAGTGCCGGTAGGCAGCTCCTCGGGGGAATACACCTTAGAGGGCATTTTTCTAAAAGATTATGAACAGGTATGGAGCTGCGAGAAAGAAAAAAAAATATTTTAACTACAAGTACAAATTTTAATTACAAGAACACCGAAAGTCTAGAGGTTTTACCTCGTAAGCAATATTCACTGAAAAAATTCAATAGTAGTGCAAAGGAGCACCCGAGGTAACGCGCCCAACACAGAAAATGAGGAATTGTCCTAAAAAAAATTTTTACAAAATTTCTGTAAATGCAAAATTTCATTGTGCTAGAGGAAAGAAAAGCAAAAAATTTGACCTAGGCCAAGCATTCGGATGAGATTTACCAAGAAATGACTTCTCTGGAGCAAAAACAGTCGTTGAGTGAGACAAGGATGCGAAAAAAAAAACTACGTCGGTGACTGTGAAAGGGAATTTTCTATTACAGGAATTAACTTTCTAAATGCGTCGTTGTTGAAATGGATGCTATCACGACGCATAGAGTTCCCATAATATGCATGAAAAAACTTCATCAGATTTAATTCGTCGGGGAGTTCTATCACTCTTACTGAATCAGAACGTAGAGTAAGCAAAAATCTATTAACTTTGTGCAAACGGGCAAGTACTGGTGTGGAGTTACTTATCCTCGGATAAAACGGCAAAGTCGTGAAAACGATTGCCATTCCAGGATAAGTTCGACGTAATATTCTCAAAAATGACAGAAAGGAATTCTTAAATACTGCTACATCTACATTTGCTAAAAAATCGTTGGTACCTAAGAAAAACAGTAAGGGAATACGTGACTGTATTGCAGAAATATTTAACTTCACAAAAACCTTGAGGTCACTTATCCTAGCTCCAGAGATGCTCTTAATTAAAATTGGCCGTAAAGTCCCGGTTAATGCCGGATTTGCTTGTGAAAAATTTAAAAATCTCCTGGCGTAAGAGTCGCCAAGGACCTGGACAACTATTAATTTGCTTGGCTGGCTCATATTTAAATTAAACTGAAGGGGAAATGCAGAAAAAGTCCGACCGACACCAGAAGTGTCTATTTGAGAAATAAAATTGAGGTCGGTCCCGCTAATCCTATACCTAACAAAAAATTCGAATAACAGACAGGGTCACACATAATCTACACTAAAATCAAAATTGAATCTAAATGTGGGTCACTCTTAAGTCAAGAGAATCTGTACACTAAACAAAAACCCACTAAGTCGAGTATTAACGCATTTAAGCGTAGAACAAGAAAACCCTAGGTATTACTGGAGTAAAAAAATCAAGACTAAGTTTCAAAAATGAAAAACTGAAGCTAATTTTGACTCACTGTTTAACTAGCAAAAGTACTGTAGAAGCGTCGAGCGTCGAACAAACCGTTAACTTCAGGTAAGCTAACCGAAGAAGTTGCGAATGCATGATCGCCCACCGTGTGACGTCAGCTGTGATGTGTCGTTATGGGATAACTATTGGCAGATTCAAAGCTCGAGCAACAATGCAATAATAAAAGCCCAATGGACAAAAAACTTTAAAACTGGCTTGCTTTAAAAAAGGGGAAGTAGTACTAGCAAAAATAAAGGCCAGAACTACTTAACCAGAGACCAGTTAACATAGGTTACGTCAGTTACTTTGTTGCAGATAAGGTGCACCAAAATTCACTTTATATTTGTATTTCGTGAAACGGAACGTATCAATTGTGTTTTTCAAAAACATTACTTTGTATTTGCATTCTCGTTTTATGGTTAAAGAGATCAGGCTCTCCAAATGAATATTTTTATCAGGTAGACAGAATCCAGTTAGGGAAACCAGTCTAGGACGAGACGAGGTGCGTCGATTGGCAGATGCAGCTTAATCAGCGGATCGCGCAGCGTGCCCAAGTGGTGAATGCCGGCCCCGCCGGCTCGCAAAAGCTGGTTTCGTATTCCATAGCTCTTCACACAATCATGACGTCACAGGTCAGCTGACTTTTGCAGGTCTATTATACTACACTACTTCTGTATAGCTATGAATACAGATTTCTTGACATTTCATGCATGGACAGAAAAGAATTTATAATGTTAATTAATCATCCATCAGAGCTAACCCCTGAATTTCTGCCTTGTGATATTCAAACATATAATATAACCTTTGACTATTATGAATTTAGTTTTGGAAGTTTAAGCTTGAGAAATACTTTTGTACTGTGTCAATCTTGTTTTTAAATAACTTGTAGTCCTTCAGAAAGTCATAACTATTTTGAATCTGACTATCAATTGTTTTGGACACAAAGAATCTGGAAATTTTATAAAATTACTAGGCATTTTGAATTCAGTGTTAACTATTTGGTAGATATCATTGTTAAACAAGAAAATAGTTGGTGTGATAGGTGTGTTTTCCAACCTCTATTTCAATACTTAGACTATAGTCAATGTAAGCAAACAACATTTGAACATGATTTTGACAACAGTAGCGATAGCGATGTTTCGATTGTTACTTCCCACAATGTTATCGAACTTTATGACCCTTTCCGTTTTTAATAATTGCAAATCTTACCCTTGTTGTGTATTTAACTATCATATGTGATCAGATTGTAGATGAGTTGGTGAACTGTCATTTCGTATATTTAATAATTTGTATTAAATATTTTTTCAATATTATACTGTCGTTTATATTTTGAGCTCTTTACACAGTTATCTGCTCATATTTGATTTCCGTTGCGGTTGAAAAAATATGTAGTAAAATAATGTCTTAATTTTTCTGATAAATCCATGTTGTCTACCGTATATTAGTTACTTTATAACAATTTTAACTTATTCAAATGCTAAACGTAACTATGCATAAAATAATAATCAATTTTCCTGAATTCAAAATTTGTATGAACTTTATATGCTCTTTTTTACTTCTTTTAGTATTGAAATGAAAACATGACGTATTGTTTAGTGTCTATTTATGAATCTGATCCATCTCTGCTATTATATAATATTGTAAATCATTGGTTTGTATTTTCAGTGTAAGACACACTCTTGTTGTATGATTTTTTCTGTTTTTATTAATAAATACTTATTTGTATTAACTATAAATATCTTTTATTATTTCTTGTTTCCATATAGCAAAAACATGTGAGGGGAGGAAGAGAAATACACACAAATACTGCTACATGCATTATATTAAAATAAACGGTATCAGGAAACTGACACATACTTTCTCCCTTTTAGCGAAACTTTAAAGACAAAAATTTTTGTTATTTACTAAATATAGAAAATGAAGTATAGATAAGTGTACAGAAAATTGTCTAAAATAATTGTTTTCAGAAATATCCATCCAAATCCCTTTTCGGAGAGGCACTATAGAGTCCGTTGCTACACACAGTGGTTTTGAGAGGGGAAATGGCCCCTTGCCCCCCAGGGTTAAATAGCAACATATTTCGAACATCCTCTGTTGGTCAATGCTAACTTGACCTGCATATCAAATTTTCATGAAATTGATCAGTAAATAAGAGAAATAGTTATTTTTGTATTCCCCATAAGAATAACATTGGACACCGTACTATGTTTACCCCTAAATGAAAATTTCAATTTTCTCCGCAACTAGCAATCGTAGAATAGAAATTTAAAATACCAATTTATTTAGTTTTTGAGCGAGCTCTTTTTAGTGGTGAATAGTAATCTTTTTTAACATTTATGATTTTTTATGAAAAATCCAAAAAACTGAATTTTGGATTAAGTCCTGTAATTTCTGAACCCGAATTTTTCCAGAAATGCGGATGGTGTCATTTTGTTGGAAACCTAAAGTTCTACAAATCACTAAAGTTTAATCAAAATCGTTAGAGCCGTTTTTGAGAAATTTGGATTTTCCATGTTTTTTGCGATTTTTGGGGGATAATTACCCTTAAAAATCAAAAATGAAAAAAACACCTGGAGATATTGAGGATCTACATACCAAATTTCATAAAAATCGGTCCATAGGTTAGGGCTCTAGCTCTGTACACACACACACACACACACACACACACACACACACACACACACACACACACACACACACACACACACACACACACACACACACACACACACACACACACACACACACACACACACACACACACACACACACACACACACACACACACACACACACACACACACACACACACACACACACACACACACACACACACACACACACACACACACACACACACACACACACACACACACACACACACACACACACACACACACACACACACACACACACACACACACACACACACACACACACACACACACACACACACACAGTTAGTTACTGGCAGCCGTGCGGAGTGGATGTGTTTTCCTTGTTCCCTTGTGACTTTGTATCGTTCAATATGAGTGACTGTTTTTCGTGCTCTGACCCGCTGCCGGACACTGGTGATTTTGCTATTTGTTCAGTCTGTTCTGCTTCATTACATTTTGAATGTGCTGGAATCCAAGAATCAACCTGGAATCAGATGGGCAATACCAGGCGTGGATCCTGGAAGTGTGTCCCCTGCAAATCTAATAAGGGTAAAGTAGTTGGTAATGTTAAGGATCCTGTGAATAAGGAAGCTCTCAGTAAAATAAGGGATGAAATTATTAGTGAAATAAAGAAAATCATTCAACAGCAGTTTTCTGATCATGAAAAACACATTGGTACAAAATTAGAAGATTTTACAAAATCTTTGAATTTCTATGGTAATAAAGTTGATGAATTTCAGCAAGTTATCAATGAGGTTTCTAAGAAAATGAAACAAGTTGAAAATGATTTTGAGTCGTTGAAAAAGGAAAATTTAAATCTAAATAATCAGATATCGACATATAAATTACAGTTGGAGAATTTGGAACAATACAACAGAAATCGAAATGTTGAAATCACGGGTGTCCCGGAGAGTGCCAGCGAGAAAATGTCAGACATTGTTAATAAGTTGTCAGCTATGTCTGGGGTCGCAATTGACATAAATAATGACATACAAGCAGTACACCGTGTTCCAACTAGGAGTGATAAAGGACCAAAGCCTATAATTGCTCAATTTTCTAATAGGCAACTTCGTGATTCGTTTCTCCGGAGCATTAAAAAGAGTAACATAAAATCTACTGATTTCATAGAAGGCATTCCGGCTACTAAAATCTATGTCAATGAGCATTTGACGCCATACAACAGGAACCTGTTATATCAAGCAAAGAAACTGCGGGAAAAAGGCTTCAAATTCGTTTGGATTGTGGAAGGGAAGGTGTTCGTAAGAAAGAACGAAAATGAAAGAAGCGTGCGCATTTTCACCCTGCAAGACATAAACAAACTCGTGCCTGAATTAAAGGTTTCTTAGTCATTATTAATCTAGTTTCTGGGCTCCAAATTGAGGTTTTATTTTTATGCCTGAATGTAACACAGTTGACAAATTTAAAATATTTACTTTAAACATTAGAAGCCTGAGAAAACACTATAATGAACTGGTTTTGTATTTAAGCACTTTAAATTTTTCATATGACATTATTGTGCTGACGGAAGTTTGGATCAAGAATGGAGAGGAAGATAAATACCGCATGCCAGGGTATGACTTGTTACTGCAGGACCGGCCGGACAATCAGGCGGGTGGCGTCGCTATCTACGTGGACTCTGCCCTCCCCTACACTCACCGCCCCATCCTACTTCCCACAGCTGAAGTTATCAACGTTGTCTTCACTTTATCACATAACAATATTTCTACAAAACTTTCTCTGTTTGGAATTTACCGACAATGCAAATTTACTTTTAACCAATTTAAAGCTGATTTTGAGGATTTATTGATTAATATTTATGACCCTACAATTTTTGTTGGAGATTTTAATATAAATTTACTAAAGAATGTTGGTTCAAAAAACGATTATTTAAATCTAATTTCCGCATACGGTTTTGTAAACCTAATTAATGAACCCACTAGAATAGTAGAAAATAGTGTATCCTGCATTGATCACTTACTGATCAGAAATACTAAGAATCTGAACTTTAACCATAATGTTGATAAATTGAGTATTACTGATCATTATGGAATAAGTGTATTTTTATCTGAACTTAAAATTAAAAGGGATAATACTGAATTCTGTAGAGTATTGGACACAGATTTATTCCGAAGACAACTCATGCTGTCAGATTGGCGATGTGTTTTTAATGATAATGATGTAAATAGTTGTGTACAACACTTTTATTCCATATCTCAGAGGTGTCTTGATAACTGTTACTATTTAAAGAGATTAACTAGTAGAAATAGAAGGAGGAAAGAATGGATAAACAATTACCTTGTTACTTTGATAAATAATAAAAATAAGTTGTATAGATTATATTCAAGAGATACAAATAATATAAGGTTAAAGTTGCAATACAAGAATATTTCTAAGTTAGTAACAAAGCAGATTAGACTAGCTAAAGTAAATTATTACTCTGGACTCATTGAAAAGTCATACGGCGACTCAAAAGCTTACTGGAATGTTATAAAGAAAATAATTAAAAAACGTAAAAATAATTTGTCTAGTATTAAGATTAACGATGTTTTACTTGAGAGTGCAGGCAATGAGAAAGTTATTGCTAACACTTTTAATAAATATTTTACAAATATTATCCCTGAATTAAAGCAGGAACACTTTGGTTGTGACTTGTTTGTTGAGGATAATAATGAATATCAGGTATTTTTTAGGGATTTTGTTTTTGATAACTCAGAAGTAGCAGATATTATTAAGGCAATGAAAAATAAACGTAGTGCTGGAGTAGATGGTTTTAGTATTTTTGTTTTTAAGGAAAATTTAGAAGTTTTTGTTCCCTTACTATGTAAAATATTTAAAATTTCTCTAGATCAAGGTGTTTATCCAGATGTTTTTAAGATAGCCTCAGTAGTGCCAATTTATAAGTCAGGTAGTGTGTCAGAAATATCATCATATCGACCCATCTCAGTTATTAATACAGTAGCCAAAATATTTGAGTCTTTAGTTAAAAAAAAATTGCTGGAGTATTTTGATGGAAGGTCATTGTTTTCAAGGAATCAATATGGTTTTTTACCAGGCAAAGGTACAGATTTGGCTCTAGAAAGACACGTCACTACAATTACTAATGCTGTTGATAAACGTAAATATACTTTGTCTTTATACTTAGATTTCCAAAAAGCCTTTGATGTGTTGGATCACGATGTCCTTTTTTCAAAGTTTAGAAATTATGGTATTGGTGGTAAGGCATTGGAGTGGTTGCAATCTTTTTGTAAAGAAAGAAAGCAAGCAGTCAAAGTTAATAATGTTTTGAGTGAGGTTCTGGAAGTGCACTATGGCACACCACAAGGAGGGGTGTTGGGCCCTATCGTATTTTTGATTTATATTAATGATTTACTTGAACTTAGATTGAATTCTGATATATTTGCCTATGCCGATGACACTGCTCTAGTCTGCTCAGCTTATAATAGAGAATCATTACAATTACAAATAAGTAGAGATTTAGATAAAATATCAAATTGGCTGATCATTAATAAATTATTAATCAATTGTTCAAAGTCCAAATGTTTGATGTTTTTCGATTGCAGCAAACAGAAAGAGGAATTAAAGAATGAGTTCAAGTTATTGTGTCATAAACATTGTTGTCTGTATAAGTGCTCATGTAGTTACATAGATGTAGTAGAAAGTGTAAAGTATCTTGGATTGTATGTGGATCAATTCTTGAAATGGGAGCAGCAAGTCAATCACTTATCGAGTAAGCTAAGAACAATAAATTATGCACTGTATCATTTGAGAGATAATGTTAAGAGTCAGTATTTACAAAAAGTGTACATTTCTTGGTTTGAGAGTGTTTTGAGATATGGAATCGTACATTATGGAGGAACATATTCCACTGTTCTAAAACCGGTAGTTGTGTGTCAAAGAAATGCCCTCCGTACAATATTTAATTTAAAAAGAAATGATAGAGTTTCTTACCTTTTTGCAGAGAATAAAATTCTTACGTTTGATCAGTTGCATGTTTATTGTATGATAATGTTTATTTATAAATACAAGAGTTTGTTTAGAATAAAACCTGTAAACAGAATGACACGATCTGCCCAATATACATTGATTGAAGAAGGCTTTTTTAGGAAAGAAATGAGTAAACACCAATTTTGCTGTCTTGGCCCTAAATGTTTTAATGATTTTGTAAAATATTTTGGAAATGAAATTCAGTATAAAACTCTGTCTGTAGTTAAATCTAAAGCCATGCAATATTCAATGCAGTATCATATTGAGTGAAGTTGTCAATATTTTTAAAAAATATTTTTGTTTATTTTGTTGTTGTTAATTTAGTTTTCTGCCTGAATATTTGATTACTTAATGAATCTAGTCATTTCATCTTTCACTTGCTAGCATTATAAGTTTGCATGAATTGTTATGGAAGCCTGATAATGTTGTATCTAATATAATCTATTTCTTGTTATGAATTTGTTTTAGAGTTTAGTATTTTTGTTTTAAATTATTGAATATACGTAACATATTTATACTGGTGAATTTTGTTACCGGAGCATGATTAATGAAAGTGGTGGCCGTTGTCTGTGATTTAAAAAAATTCTGAAATTTGTCATCATCATGTATGAACTGTTCCTGAGAATTTGACGGAAGTGTAAAAGAACTGTACAGCTGTCAGTAAAGAAATAATGTATTAAAGAAAATGTATATTTTTCTGTCCCGCGCGTGTCCTATGTGACACATGGGATTTTGTAATAAACAATAATTTTTCATGAATAAAATTGCTTGAACTTGAACTTGAACTTGAACTTGAACTTGAACACACACACACACACACACACACACACACACACACACACACACACACACACACACACACACACACACACACACACACACACACACACACACACACACACACACACACACACACACACACACACACACACACACACACCTTCGACAGACATCACGTAAAAACCATTTTTTTGGGTTCAGGGAGCACCAAAACGAATATTTCCACTAACAACTGAAATTCTAAACTTTTTACGAAAATAATACTTTCTCCATATACTATGTATAGGGGGAGAAAGTAAAAGGAATCTCATAAAAATTATACTCTCTTAAGCAGTTACCATCAAGATTTTCAGCCCACCTTTGTCAAGAGGTAGTAATGTATTCCCTGTCTGAGCCGTAGGTCTTTATTATGAAATCTTTAGATTTATTTGTTCCTCCTATCAAAACTGTTTCGTCTGCACTGGTTTCCGCCAGATTAAAGGATCGCGTTCCGCATTTGAAATTGCCAACTGACTCGTCGTATTGGCAAATCTGGGAAAGTACACTCGCATCATTCGACGATTTACCAGCACCCACGTTGGACAGTTGTAATGTCTTAGCATCCCAGAACTGGTTTTTGGCATCTAGTTTTAGGCAAGCACTGTTATATTGAGTCAACTGCGAGTCCAAAAGCTTTATTCTTTCACTTTAACCTTCCATTTCAGTTCTGCAAACATAGAATTTGTCTAGATAATACTTGCTTAAGCGATCTCTTTCGGGATCCCCAGTAGTTCTTAACTTCTTAGTTCCATCCTCATCGAGCGTATAATCGTCTTCTACGTCGGATAGCCCGCGTTTCCCAAGGAACAGGGAGTGTCCAAATTTGTCTACAATGTGACGTCTTATCATAGTGTTGAGCGTTCGGTAACTCAAAGTAGAGTAAGGGGGCAGCTTGCTTGATACTGCACTTATATCCAACTGTTGTAACGTGATGGGAAGCCTGTGAAGCTCTTCAACTATTTTCTCTTTAGCACCGTCCGCCATCTTGTCGGTAACAATCTCGCTTTGAAAATGAACAATGCCGACTTACAATATGATTTTATACAAACGTAAAAGGTTCACTATTTCGTTAAACTCTCTAGAATGTCCGCTATGACCGGCGTTCTTGGACATGTACAGCAGTCTAAGGCGATTTACCAAAGCGTTTGCATCAGTGTTACTTAATCCACTGCCCGATGGCGTTGCTGGTGCTGCTGTTTTGTGTTTAGGCGGAAACAGACCTTGTATAACAACAGTGTACTTTTTGCCTTTGTTGGCGTTTATCCTGTGTTCCGCTGAGTACATTTGTCTGTGCGCGTTGGTCATGACTAATATTTCTCTGTACGTATTTAAATCAGAAGGAGTAATTTCATCCTTTTTTGGCACTTGCATAAAGAGTAGTTCCATCAGTCCGGGAGTCATTTCAAATCTCTTGTCTCTTATTATCTTTGTTCTGGAAAACGAAATTCCGCTGTCACCTATCAACGTGCCACCTTTTCCATCGGCTCAGACGCCTTACGTAGAATCGAGTTTGTCACGGTAGGCAGGAGATTGTAGTCTTTTAAAATATCTGTCCACCAGCCTGGTCTCCGTTTGAGTCGAAGTGTCTACTGTTTTGTTAAGCTCGTCGTCGTCACTACCTTCACCCTCGCTACGTTTATCCGTTCCTATCGACTTAATTTCCTTTTTAATTTCCTCCTTGATTGGCGGGAGTGGCATCGAGTGTTTAATACTTTCAACTACTGTCTTTTGCAATGGGCTGACCAACGGTTTGCCCAAAGCCTCTAGATACTTTTCAACGTCTTCTACATTCCGTTGTAAAGTCCGGTACTTTTCGCGAACGCTTTTCGTAAGCTTAATAATTTCCCTTTTTACAGCCTCTTCCCTTCCGTAGGCATGTGCTTTCCCTACTCGACATCTTCTTACCTTCTTGCGTCGTATGTCCATAGTGTTACAGCGACTAGGTAATACTATGGCAGATTTTGTACGGATATCTTATTTATATTACTCCGGGGGTTGACGTCTATAAACTTGGAGCATCGCCTGTTACAGCGTCTACGTAATACTAGGGAGGATATCTTTTTTACTGGGGCTTTTCTTGACGTTTCACCTCCTGGGGCATCGCCGACGCTCCGTCGTTTACCGCCGACGCGTCTGTTGCGTCGTGATGCGCCTACTCCATTGTCTATCCCGTAGATTCTTTATTTATATCAGTCACGAATGTGTCTAGGCCGCATCTGTACCGTCCTTTGTTCAACTCATCGTCTTTGCTGATCACCACGAAGGAATGACGGTCTTTGTTCCAACACTGGATGCAGAGATCTTTAAATTGGTTAAACGTCATATCGCTATCGCTAACGTGATCGTCGTAGACATGTTTCAAGTTCAACTCGTCTTGTTTAAATAATATTATAAGGTTCGCATTGTCCCGCAGCAGGTGTTTCGGTATGCATGTGTAGGATTGCGCAAGGTAGAAACAATCTATCGATTTGTGTCTGCCCATGGAGAAGTACGCACGCATATGGTCTTGTCGGTCGCAAGCGACGTCGTCAAACACAATTACCGAATTTGGTTTCAATTCGGAAGGACTTTGTACATCCTCGTTGTTTTCAAACGTATAGTAACCTATTTCAGGGGCTTTACTCATTATTTGCGATAGTATTAGGTATTTGGGCTGGTGTAGCGATTTACTAAATATGTATAAATTTGCGAATCGCAATCCTCGAGGTTCTGTAAGTAGGCTGAACATGAGACATGTTTTACCTCAGTTTGAATGTCCACAAATGATGCACCTGATTGAGCTCGGCAACAGAGGACCGTGTTTGGAACTGTGTTGCGAACTGTGCTCTATCAGTCTCCCCAAATCGGTATTAATGACAAACGTTTCGCGCTGTTTTTTTAAACTTGATTTAAGCTACGTCACTCGACGACTGGCTACATATATAGCGTCGCACATTTATATGAGCTCAGTCCCGAGTCAGGCTTTCGTTGATATTCATTGCGGTTTTAACAATGTTAACAGGACTATTGCCGGATGGTGGAAAGAGGCGCACTGTTCGCCGGCAGAAGCGTAAGGGTGCGAGGCGAAGTGGAGGAAAGATCGGTGGGAAACGGTTTCAACATGTGACATTTCATGATGTGATCAAGCACGCTAGAGCGGCAATCAGGGGACAGGGAATTAGGTCTTCGAAAAGTTTGGAAACAAACGGACGTCGCATGCGGAGTGCAACCATGGCGGTGCTGAAGGCGGTTCGAAAATTTAAAAAAGGCAAGTTGGTGAGGTGTGGTCGCCGTGGTGGACATGAACGGACATGAACGTGGTGGACACGTACCTTTTCCAAAGTCTGGAGGACTGTTACCACTACTGCCAATTTTCGCGGGGCTAAGCGCGTTGGGCAGTCTCGCTGGTGGTGCTGTTGGAGTGGCAAAAGCAATAAACGAGACTAGGGATGCCAGAAAGAAATTGGAAGAGTTGCAAAGGCACAACGAGACTATGGAGGCTATTGCGTTGCGCAAAGGTAAAGGTTTGTTTTTGAGACCGCACAAGAAGGGGTTGGGTCTGTACATGATGCCGTATACGCAATATGCAAAAACCTGCTAGGCCTTCTGCCCAAAAGGGCATTGTACGATGTGGATCTTCAAAATTTGGCGCGTAAGCTTCGGATACCACATTTTAGGGGTGTTTTTATGCGTGACAATTTACCTCAACGACCGTGGCGACAAGAGTCGGTCATTGTTAATTTGGACAATTCCAGTGGACAAGGTACTCATTGGGTTTGTTTTAGAAAAAGTGGTAATCTAGTGGACTACTTCGACAGCTACGGTGATTTAAGACCTCCGTGTGAAATTCAACGCTATCTCAAGGGGAATTTTATTTCCCACAACAAGACAGCTTATCAGTTTGTTAATTCGAAAAGTGAAACTTGTGGACAACTTTGTTTAGCGTTTTTATCCATGATGGAATAAAAGTACAAAAGGTGTATTGCGTTTCATTTCTTTGTCAGTCATGTCTTTGACATTTACCTTTACGGGCACAGAGTCTACTCTGTCAGCTGACTTTTTCCCAGCTCTGAAACTGGCCAGTGACTCGACTTGGGAAATAGGCTTGCTAAACTTTGAATCTTTCAACTCTATTCCAAACGTAGAGGTTGGCAATAACGTGTTTCACTTTAACAACGGTCTGAAAATAGTCATACCGACAGGTTCGTATGAGGTTGTGGATATTGCAGACTATTTACAGAAGATGCTGTGGAAGGCGGACAAGAAGCTACATATCGAGTTGACTCCAAACAACAACACTTTGCACACCGATATCAAATGCAACTTTCCAGTAGACCTAACACCCGATGATTCTGTCGGTCGCCTGTTGGGATTTAAACCCGTCAAGCTGGAAGGGGGCCAGGAACTAGGTACCGCGGGGTTTACTGACATATTCAAGGTGAATTCAATTCTACTGAACTGCAACATCGTTACAGGCTCGTATATAAACGGGCAACCTGCGCACACCGTTTACCAGTTTTATCCAGGTGTCAGTTCAGGGTTGAAGTTGATCAAAGATCCTTCACCTGTGGTTTATCTTCCAATTACCAAGAACACTATAGACAATATCACGCTAAAGATCGTGGATCAAGACGGACGTTTGGTGAATTTTCGCGGCGAACGAATAACTGTGCGGTTACATTTGTGACGTAGACCTTAGAATGGGTTTTGTGTACGGCGCACGAAGGCCAGCAGTGGTGTGCTCAGGACCTGCCTATTTATTGACAGATACCAAGTCGCGCGTCAGTAGTAGTCGTCAGTCTGCCAGACGATTAACAACAAGAAACAAGAGGTTTTTACGCTCTCTTGGCTTTACCGTGCTACAATAATGAAAGTTCAAGATATCCTGTTGAGTACTCCCTTTGATTCTAGCATAAGTCACGTTGCGTGGCACTCGCATCTACCTTATGCCAGTATGACACTCAACAACAGTGATGAAATACGAATTCCGATACAACAGCAAGATATTTGTGTTATTCTCTCTATGAGCTACCTGTACGTCGAGGGTAAACTTTTAAAGCAAGACGGCTCGGCTGCACCAACCAGAACCAAATTTGTCAACAACGCTTTTGCTCAATTATTTGACGAGATACGCTATGAAATCAATGGCATCGAGGTGCATCGTGTCAGGAATCCCGGGATCGCTACTACAATCAAGGGATACGCGTCTTTTGACGATGACACGCTCAAGTACATGAACAACTCTGTGTGGGTGAGTTCTTCTGACAAAATAAACTCGTCGCTCGACGCAGTCGACAACAATGGAAATTTCAGTTTTTGTGTACGCTTAGGAAGTCTTCTCGGTTTTGCCGAAGACTACACAAAGATGGTTGTCAACGCACGCCACGAGTTGGTTCTCATTAGGTCGGCCCATGATAAGAATGCTGTTCACTGGACACCCAGGCCGGCTGTTGGGGGAGTCCAAGACACGAACGTTGAGGATATTACAGTCAAGCTGCAAAAGCTCTTTTGGCGTATACCGTACGTTACTCTGAGCGATGAACAAAGGGTCGCGTTGCTTAAACAGCTCAGTCGTGGCACCAGTATCCCGGTTGAGTACAGGAGTTGGGAATTGTACGAGTATCCCGCGCTTCCTAAGGCCAGCAAGCAGTCGTGGACCGTTAAAACCGCCTCTCAACTGGAGAAACCACGATATGTCATTGTCGCTTTTCAAACCGGCAAGAAGAACAACTTGAAGGCTAATGCTTCTCATTTTGACCACTGCAAGTTGAGCAATATGAAACTTCATCTCAATTCAATCAGCTATCCTTACGATGATCTCAAGTTGGATTTCGCCAACAACCATTTTGCATTACTCTACGACATGTACTCTAGATTTCAAGAGTCTTATTATGGTACTGCGCCACGACCCTTTTCACAAAGTATACGTTTAAGAATCACGCTCCGATAATCGTTATCGATTGCTCTAAACAAAATGAATCGATCAAGTCAGCACCTGTAGACATACGTTTAGAGTTTGAGACGTCAGAAGACTTTCCCGACAATACTTCTGCCTACTGTCTCATTATTCATGACAGGGAGTTCTCCTACAACCCATCAAACAGTTTGGTCAGGCTCAACATCTAAGCTCCGCCCACTCCGTCGCCTATTTAAGGGGGCTCGGTTGTCTCGTAGGTCGTCATTGCCTCTCTAGTGCTCCGTCACACCGCTCCACCGCCATGATCAAAAAAGCTGTGATTGATTTTAGCGCTTTTGTAAGCAAAAAGACTAACGAAGTTGTGATTAAAGAGTTGACCGTGGTGGACTTGTGACGGGATCTGCTTAGCATTGGATTTTCAAACCTCCAAAGGATACACCTCATTTTTGGTCAGGTACTTGCACCGCAGATCGCCGTAACGAATGGCTGAGCAAACATTATCACGGTCTGGACTTTTGGTATGGATTCAGCGATTATGAGGACCTGCTAAACGGGCTGAACCAGGTTTGTTCAGATATGCAAGTGCTATATGCTCCGGATCTAGAGAAGGCTAGAGTTTTGGAAAAATTGTTTAATGCCAGCCGATTAGTCTTTAGTCTGGAGGCACTCGGTTGCCCTCCACTAGAAAGAGCACTTTTTCCAGTGTTAGAACTCATAAGCGATGGAGATGAAGACGGAGCTGGGCGGGATGAAGTGGATTGCGCAAGGGAGGACTTGCCCAAACAGTGTCTCTACCATCTGCTGTACTAGCCAGGATTCGTGTGCACTTTCGACAACGCACAACGTCTTGCTAAATGGTGTGCTGACAACCTCGATCTTCTAGACATAAATGAACCTGCTGTAAGAGCGAATACCTTTGTCAACTGGAAACAAGCGTCGCCCACTGCCAAAGAACTTGCAGATGCCGGTTTCGTACGCGTGCATTCTACAAACGATGGCACCAAATGTGTTTACTGCGGTGTCATTTTGTGCAAGTGGGAGGAAAGTGACGATCCCTTCGCAGACCATGCCTACAATTCACCTTACTGCAAGTTTGTTCGATTCAACATGCAGCTGAAGAGGGATCAAAAGGACAAAAAGGATAACAAATGTAAACCCACGTGTTGCAGGGAAGACGTACCTGAAGACGATTTTTACTTGCGCTACGGAAATACTCCTGACATTACTGCATCGGATTTGGCCAAGTGTTGTCGTGCATAATCATGTCTCAGTTTTACAGGAATATGAAAAGAGTATCTTTTCACGATCCACTTGTCACTGCTTCATTTAAACTGCCAGAGGAAGATAGAAAATCAACCCTCATCGCTGACCGGGAACAATTTCGACTGACTATTTGGAAGTCCGAAGCATTACTCGCAGATGTTCTTCAAAGTAGAATTAATCATATACTTACTTGTACACTTTCTGATCACACTACTTGTTCAATAAAAAAAGTATAATATTTATTTTACTCTTATTATTTACCCACCGCAACGGAGCCAGAGCAGCCGCACCGCCAGAGCCGCCACACCGCTGGAGCCGCCACACCAACAAGGCCAACAACGCCGACGCTGCTGCAAGTCGCTAAAACTGCGAGCACTTTCACTACTTTCTCGGGTGTAGCGGAATTACCCTACTTGTAGGGTTTCAGCCAGCATGATTGGGAAAATTCCAAAACTCTATGAATCTTTGTAATACTTAATCCCAATTCGATAGCTAGTTGAACAACCCAAAAGTGACCTACGTATCGTTGTTTGTTGTTTAAAGTCATCATCAATTTATGATGATTTCCAGTTGGAGAAACTTCTGTTTTTGCAAGGAGTGGAAGATCATAATGAAGATCGTGTAAGTGTTCGGGATATTCAAAATCGCAATCCAAAATGTAACCAGTGTTTTGAATTTGTAAAACATTGCCAATAGAATCTGAATCAACCCATTTAAAATTGTCAAATGGAAGTGGGTTTGACATAGCCCATCCATACAAATTTTTGGCATCGAAATATCCTAAGTATACCGATGGTTTTCCTTCATCATAGTCGGGAAGGTATTTGTTGTTGGCTTTAACATGTCTTGTAACACTTTGAGTCAATCCGCCTCTAACTCCAGATTCAACCATTAAAACCATGTCAGTAGATAAGATTGGCAACACCAATTATGCAAATGAGCTACACCCGACGAGATTCAGCCTAGCATACACGCAACTCGCGCACTGGCAGCCGCGCACAGGCGGATCCGGCGTCGCTGGCCAGGTGCCGGCAGCTCGTAGATGTTGGATAAGTAGGCATACAAACCAGACATACCAGCTGAATGCGGATCTCACAAGCTACGGAGAATCTGCAAGCATCGTCGTGGTGTATTCAGGAGTTGGGATAGGTCAGGCTCGGGGTTATTTCTGCACCGTGCGGCCTCGCGCTGTCGAACCAGTTTCGGCAGCCAAGGTTAGCGGTGAAAGTCATTGCCGCCCGCTGTCAAACACGTACCGACCTAATTGCAAGTTGTTGCCAAGATGTGTATGTAATCGACAGACTGCCACAGTCATTCTTGTGTAACAAAAACATACAGGTGTTTCAACTTGCACTACTAAATAATAAATGATAAGGTGGAATTAAAAACACAGGTACGAGATAACAACGCTTTATTGATCCTCCACAAGTCTCACAACATACTCCCTGTTCACCCCCACCCCCTCGTACACAAGCATGGCATTCGGGTTATTATTATACTTTCCCACAGCTTCTTCCGTCAAAGCCGCCAAATATCGTCGCGGTAGGAATACCTGAGCGACGTGACCCCTCCCTTCCACATCCTTCTGAACATCAATCTCCACCACCACAGAAATGTTCTCTGCTCCATCATTTGCACCAAATAATGTATTCTTCGTCACCACCCGCTTGAACTTTAGCACCTGATATGCTGTGCCAACCTCCAAATCTGTTAGCTTTACTCGTGGGAGGAATTCGGCCGTCGACTTGTTATTAAATCTTTCCTGGAGGGAAGCCATTTTTCTTACTGAAACAACACATGAAACATTAACCTTACATGTATAGAAACAAGGAAAACATTTCCGCGCAAACAAAATAAATGCACCGTGGTAAAGTAACACAAGGTGACCAGGGCGTGACAGGACATTGCAGCTCACCTCGGTGCAACCATGACATCCTAAATGCATTTTATATAAACTCGCCTGTACCACAAAAAGTTAAGTCGTTCCGGCAATGAATTCGCCACTGCAAGTCAATATCAGCCTGCTTCCTCGATCGCCGGAAGAGATTCCAGACCTGATCGCCCAGCTTCAGGGAATATTTACAATCTCTTCCCTAATAGGTAAGAAACAATATACTACAACGCAAATCGTCATTCCCTTGCTCAGACCTCTCTAGTGTAACCAGTATATAACAGAAAAATGTAATAGTCGCAGAACACATAACAATATAAAGTAATTGTAATTCAGAGCTTTGTCATGTAGGAATTTAGCACTATTATACACAAGGTAAGAAACATTATGTAACCATATTAATTCTCATTCCCTCAGACAGAGCCCCTTTCAACTTGTATATAACGAAATGTATTGGATGCGAAAATACAACCATAGCTGTGTTATGAGGAGACATACGGGTGTTATGCATACAGTTAACTTTCGTATATACAAATTACAGAACATATAAACAGTGGATAAAACTGTTCAATAGCAAAACATAGTATTAATGTATTTACTGCACAACATCCCGCTGCCCACCCAATAATGATGTATTAAGGAAAAATAAACTGATATAATAGGTTCTATATCAATGAATCAAAAAAGTAAGTTAGTACAAGAAATACAGTAATACGTACATTTGTGTATTTATTTGTGTAATACGTACATTGTGGGTTTCTGCAATCCAAAGTGTCTTAACATTCACATTTGGGAGCCTCTCCGTGTTCAAGACATGTTCCCTGACATATGGAACAAGTGTGGCGATTTCGAAAAACCCCGCTTCCTAACTAACAATGAACAAAATCAACGTTCATTTGATATTTATGATGTTCATTCTGACCAAGCCGAAAATAGTTGTAGCAAACTTTGAATTTATCCTGAGTGTAAAAAACAAACATGAGAGTCGTACAGTTTGTCATATGTATATCAATCAAGTTTCGCAAAACAGCCGGGGGTAAACAATGTTTCAGTGATTCAAGATCACGTCTACTATGAACATTATTTAAAATAAACTTGCTACACAACATTGACAAACTAAGGGGTTCGTACGGTGAATCCATAGTCTAAAACAGAAAAAACACACAACGAATTACAAACCTTATTATTGTAAACCCCTGACTAATATAATATGTTACAAAATAGCTAAATAATCCTTGTTTAATGTTCCAGAAATCGCCTCCGACAAAGACGACGTTCTGCAGATGCAGGAAGTTATCAATCGTCCGAGCGCTGACCCCGCCCCGCCTAACAAATCTCTCCGGCCTCGTACAAAAAGCCGTCTCCGACAGCTGTTGGAGCCGTACGCCCATCCCATAGCCAGGGTAACGCCTACACCCGTGCAAGACCCGAAATCTTACCCCCGTCAATCCGTCTCGAACCTCCGCCACCCGCTGTCGTCATAGAATTATCGGATGACGACGACGACGTGGTGTACGTTCCACACAAAAACTCCCCAGCTCTATCCCGCGTCCCAAGCCCTGTACCATTCCTTGCAGGACCTCAATTGCCACCACCCCCTGACCCGTTACCCTGGCAACACGATGAGGACATACTTGATGTTTTAGAAAGACAAGCGCTTCATCTGTTCTTTTAATAAAAACTTTAAAAAATGAATCTTTCAATCATCCCCAATTTAATTCCCTTCCTGCGCTTAACGCCAATGTGTTACAAAATTACAATCAACCAATCATATATTAAACGTAACCAGGTGTTACAAAGTAATTATATGTTGGTACTAAATTCCGGAATATTCTGTTGAACCAATTATTCAAACACTACTAACGTTGTGACACACACAAGTCAATTAGAAATAAAAAAATAATAAATGAACCAACAAAGTTACAACCAAGCCTGGTAACAATATAATGCTAGTAGTATAAAAGTAGGGCTGATAGACGTGAACAATAGAACAGGTGTAGCGGAAGTGGCAGGTGGTTTTTGTGATGTCATAGTGTTGACGTATATGTTATGACGTAGTCGGTGCGATGTCAGACATATAATATGTGATTTTATACTTGTATTATGTGATATTAGGACAAGTTCCATACAAAGTTGATATTTGGCAATCGCAATAGTGATATCAAAGAGACTAATGTTACGACTTCGAATCATCCGAAGCTGCTGGACATTTTGTGTGCAATGTGTTGTAGACCGGTTTTTTGCGACTGGTTTTTTACGAGCATTCTCAGACGCTCGCGGTCGACGCAAAGTTTTTTACGTCTGTTGTAACGAGCGGTTGCCTGTGTAATTATTTTGAATGCGGTGGCAACAGTCTAATTTCTTGTTAAATATAATGCTGTGAAAATTCAGACACTTTTGAATTGCCTTTGAGAGAAGTTTATAAACTATTCTCCTAAAATACGTGTAAGTAAAAGTTGAATTTTAAACAGAGGTTTTAACTTGACAACTATAAAAACAAAATAATGCTTTTAATGTTGTCCAACTGTTTTAAAAACTGTTTCGACTTAATTGAGTCTCATCAGATGGAGCTAGACATTGAAGTCACTCACATGACAGTTTTTTTTTATGTTTTGTTTTATATATTTTTTTGTTTAGTATTTTTTATTGATCAAAGAATTAGTCAGTTGAGAGAACAAAAGTAATTCCATTACGTTGTTCACTCAACGAAAGTAATTCTTTTCTCGCCCTTTGAGCTAACCATTAGGTGGATATGGTTTGCTGAAGGTGGTGGAGGTGTTGATTTTGGTAATTCTACAACCAATATCTCGTTTTCTTCTAGACTCCAGAGACTATAATTGTTTCCTTTCTTTCTCCAGACTTTGTATTTTTTATCTTTCTTCAAATTCTTAAACTTTATATTTCGAGAAAGTGGCATAATTGGTACTTTTGGAATTCGCATTTTATCCAAAACTTTCTGCACTTCCTGGTCTGTCCTGTTCTTCTTTTTCATCGATACTTCTTTCTTCAATACTACTTTCTTGTTTGCTCCTGTTTTCTTCAAATTGCTTTCATCTTCTTTTTTCTTCATCTTTATAATATTTTCAACTTTTGCTGTAGGGTTCTTTCGATGCAATTCGGTCACATCCAATGTCTTCTCTCCATCCACTATAAGCACCTTCATGATTGAGTGCTCGACAAGGAATGAACTTATTCCCAACCTGTACTAGCATTAAGCAAAACAAAACGAGTGCGAGAGCTTATTACCTAGTAGAATGCAGCCGGTGTGCAAGCCATTAAATCAAGCTGTCAAGGCAACGACCCGCGCCAGCTATTACATGTGAAATTAAAAACCCCACTAAATCTGCAGAATTTTTTATGTCTAGAGCTGCATTACATAACAAAATACCCAAACAAATTACCCTGTGTCGCAAAAATTACCCGCGCCCTCCCACGGGCATATAAGCGAGTGCTCCAGACAGTTCCTTAGCAGTCGCCGATCTATGTCGGGACTGCTCCCATGTAAGTGGCCTGCGTAACAAAGTGCGAGGACAGTTGCAGTAGCGGGGTAATGCGGGGGGAGGGCGCCCCCCTCGTAAGATCTCGCTACCTGGGTTCTCTTTATCTCTTCTCCTTCTCTTTCACTCTGTCTTTTCCTGCATGTTATATTGCTGCTTTATTATACTGGCTATAGTAGTTAGTTTCTTCCTTGTCTTTCTTTTATTGCTTCCAAGAGAGGGGTCATGAACGAGCTTCATAGACCTGTCAGAAAGAACTTCGCTAGACGTCGAGTTTTCGTACGTGCTGTTGACGACCTTCATCAGACGGATTTAGTTGAAATGAAACCTCTTGCTAAAATCAACAGAGGTAAAAAATACATTCTCATGATAATCGATGTATTATCAAAGTACGCTTGGGCTGTAACTCTGCCGGACAAAAAAGGCAAGACCGTAGCGTTGGCAATGCATTGAGTTTTTTGAAAAAGCAAACGAATACCAAGAAATATTCAGAGTGATCTAGGTACTGACTTTTACAACAAGGAATTTAAAGCGTTAATGGACCAATACAACATAAACCACTACAGTTCGTTTACACATTTAAAAGCATCCGTAGTAAAAGTCTGAATAGAACTATTAAAACTTGGCTTTACAAAGAGTTTAGTGCCCAGGGAAATTACAAATGGATCGATTTATTGCCGAAATTAATGCAAAGATACAATTCAAGAATCCATAGATCTATAGGAATGAGGCCAAAAGAGGTGAAAAAAGCGCGAGTATGCTTTAGCCAGAAAGTTAACTAAAACTACGGCAGAGCGAAAACATAAGTTTAAAGTTAATGATAAAGTGAGAGTATCCAAGTATAAAACATTTTTCGCAAAAGGATACACTCCATCGTGAACTACCGAGCTCTTTAAAATTAACCGTGTACGTAAAACGGCACCTCAAGTTTACTATCTACAAGACGAAGAAGGGAATACTGTTAAAGGCGTTTTCTACGGACCTGAACTACAACGGACCAACTACACCGACACTTATCTTGTAGAGAAAATTCTAAAATGGAAAGGAAATAAATTGTATGTTAAGTGGTTGGGATTCCCATCACGTTACAACAGTTGGATATAAGTGCAGTATCAAGCAAGCTGCCCCCTTACTCTACTTTGAGTTACCGAACGCTCAACACTATGATAAGACGTCACATTGTAGACAAATTTTGACACTCCTTCCAAACCTTCCTTCCTTGGGAAACGCGGGCTATCCGACGTAGAAGACGATTATACGCTCGATGAGGATGGAACCAAGAAGTTAAGAACTACTGGGGATCCCGAAAGAGATCGCTTAAGCAAGTATTATCTAGACAAATTCTATGTTTGCAGAACTGAAATGGAAGGTTTAAGTGAAAGAATAAAGCTTTTGGACTCGCAGTTGACTCAATATAACAGTGCTTGCCTAAAACTAGATGCCAAAAACCAGTTCTGGGATGCTAAGACATTACAACTGTCCAACGTGGGTGCTGGTAAATCGTCGAATGATGCGAGTGTACTTTCCCAGATTTGCCAATACGACGAGTCAGTTGGCAATTTCAAATGCGGAACGCGATCCTTTAATCTGGCGGAAACCAGTGCAGACGAAACAGTTTTGATAGGAGGAACAAATAAATCTAAAGATTTCATAATAAAGACCTACGGCTCAGACAGGGAATACATTACTACCTCTTGACAAAGGTGGGCTGAAAATCTTGATGGTAACTGCTTAAGAGCGTATAATTTTTATGAGATTCCTTTTACTTTCTCCCCCTATACATAGTATATGGAGAAAGTATTATTTTCGTAAAAAGTTTAGAATTTCAGTTGTTAGTGGAAATATTCGTTTTGGTGCTCCCTGAACCCAAAAAAATGGTTTTTACGTGATGTCTGTCGAATGTGTGTGTGTGTGTGTGTGTGTGTGTGTGTGTGTGTGTGTGTGTGTGTGTGTGTGTGTGTGTGTGTGTGTGTGTGTGTGTGTGTGTGTGTGTGTGTGTGTGTGTGTACAGAGCTAGAGCCCTAACCTATGGACCGATTTTTATGAAATTTGGTATGTAGATCCTCAATATCTCCAGGTGTTTTTTTAATTTTTGATTTTTAAGGGTAATTATCCCCCAAAAATCGCAAAAAACATGGAAAATCCAAATTTCTCAAAAACGGCTCTAACGATTTTGATTAAACTTTAGTGATTTGTAGAACTTTAGGTTTCCAACAAAATGACACCATCCGCATTTCTGGAAAAATTCGGGTTCAGAAATTACAGGACTTAATCCAAAATTCAGTTTTTTGGATTTTTCAAAAAAAATTATAAATGTTAAAAAAGATTACTATTCACCATTAAAAAGAGCTCGCTCAAAAACTAAATAAATTGGTATTTTAAATTACTATTCTACGATTGCTAGTTGCGGAGAAAATTGAAATTTTCATTTAGGGGTAAACATAGTACGGTGTCCAATGTTATTCTTATGGGGAATACAAAAATAACTATTTATCTTATTTACTGATCAATTTCATGAAAATTTGATATGCAGGTCAAGTTAGCATTGACCAACAGAGGATGTTCGAAATATGTTGCTATTTAACCCTGGGGGGGTAAGGGGGCATTTCCCCTCTCAAAACCACTGTGTGTAGCAACGGACTCTATAGTGCCTCTCCAAAAAGGGATTTGGATGGATATTTCTGAAAACAACTATTTTAGAAAATTTTCTGTACACTTATCTATACTTCATATTCTATATTTAGTAAATAACAAACATTTTTGTCTTTAAAGTTTCGCTAAAAGGGAGAAAGTATGTGTCAGTTTCCTGATACCGTTTATTTTAATATAATACATGTAGCAGTATTTGTGTGTATTTCTCTTCCTCCCCTCACATGTTTTTGCTATATGGAAACAAGAAATAATAAAAGATATTTATAGTTAATACAAATAAGTATTTATTAATAAAAACAGAAAAAATCATACAACAAGAGTGTGTCTTACACTGAAAATACAAACCAATGATTTACAATATTATATAATAGCAGAGATGGATCAGATTCATAAATAGACACTAAACAATACGTCATGTTTTCATTTCAATACTAAAAGAAGTAAAAAAGAGCATATAATGTGCATACAAATTTTGAATTCAGGAAAATTAATTATTATTTTATGCATAGTTACGTTTAGCATTTGAATAAGTTAAAATTGTTATAAAGTAACTAATATACGGTAGACAACATGGATTTATCAGAAATATTATTTTACTACATATTTTTTTCAACCGCAACGGAAATCAAATATGAGCAGATAACTGTGTAAAGAGCTCAAAATATAAAGGACAGTATAATATTGAAAAAATATTTAATACAAATTATTAAATATACGAAATGACAGTTCACCAACTCATCTACAATCTGAACACATATGATAGTTAAATACACAACAAGGGTAAGATTTGCAATTATTAAAAACGGAAAGGGTCATAAAGTTCGATAACATTGTGGGAAGTAACAATTGAAACATCGCTATCGCTACTGTTGTCAAAATCATGTTCAAATGTTGTTTGCTTACATTGACTATAGTCTAAGTATTGAAATAGAGGTTGGAAAACACACCTATCACACCAACTATTTTCTTGTTTAACAATGTTATCTACAAAATAGTTAACACTGAATTCAAAATGCCTAGTAATTTTATAAAATTTCCAGATTCTTTGTGTCCAAAACAATTGATAGTCAGATTCAAAATAGTTATGACTTTCTGAAGGACTACAAGTTACTTCAAAACAAGATTGACACAGTACAAAAGTATTTCTAAAGCTTAAACTACCAAAACTAAATTCATAATAGTCAAAAGTTATATGATATGTTTGAATATCACAAGGCAGAAATTCAGGGGTTAGCTCTGATGGATGATTAATTAACATTATAAATTCTTTTCTGTCCATGCATGAAATGTCAAGAAATATGTATTCATAGCTATACAGAAGTAGTGTAGTATAATAGACCTGCAAAAGTCAGCTGACCTGTGACGTCATGATTGTGTGAAGAGCTATGGAATACGAAACCAGCTTTTGCGAGCCGGCGCGGCCGGCATTCACCGCTTGGGCACGCTGCGCGATCCACTGATTAAGCTGCATCTGCCAATCGACGCACCTCGTCTCGTCCTAGACTGGTTTCCTTAACTGGATTCTGCCTACCTGATAAAAATATTCATTTGGAGAGCCTGATCTCTTTAACCATAAAACGAGAATGCAAATACAAAGTAATGTTTTTGAAAAATGCAATTGATACGTTCCGTTTCACTAAATGCAAATATAAAGTGAATTTTGGAGCACCTTGTCTGCAACAAAGTAACTGACCTAACCTAAAGCTAAACGCAGAAGTTTCAGTTTATCAGCTCTGAGTCTAGACGCGGGATTCATCGAACGTCTTATGTAAGCCCCCTGTCCTGGCAAGATGTCAGCATTGCGACGACGCGAACCCGGACTCTGTAAAGAAATGCGGTTCCCTAAACGGCTTGTCAGTTGTATCATTACTCTCGCTACAGTGTCTGCGTCCCTGCCTCACCCAACTATTCGTTGACTGTGGCCAGTGTCTACGCATTTGCATTTTATGTCCTGTTTTCCTCCTGAGTCCTAAATGCATTTATGAGAAACAAAACAAAAACAAAAACTATGACTGGGCGTCTCCTATCTTAGTACTTAAGCCCGGGAAATGCATTTGGAAGTTAGTTCTGCACCTCAACTGCTACAATGGAGCCAACCTACTACCTCTCAATCTACCTCACCATCCCCAGGACGAGGCAGGAGATTAGGGAAATTAGGAACTTCGTGTCCTTAGCGCTCGATATCCCATCTATCCCACCCGCTGCCTTCGGACCTCCACAAATTACCGGTAAGTCTAGGTTGTAATACTTTTCTATAAATAAACCAACTAACATTTAACATATTTTATTTTGAAAAGGACAATAAAACAATAACTACTTTTACCCGAAACAAATGTATTTACCTGCAGCTCTTTAACATTTGACAAAGCATTTCCATCAAGTACATAGTATAAGATTCAAAAATCATTTCTAACTAAAAAACCGTTTTGGGATAAAATCATTGATGATACAAAACGGATATTATCAAAACATTTTCCTATTGCAACAATATTCGAAATAAAATAGAACATACAATTTTATAATATAACTAAACTTCAAAACAATTCGTGTTACACAACACAAACCTAGTGATGGTAAATCACTCGCCTTGTGCATTATAAATTAGTATGTTGGAAGATCGTCCTGACATTCCAGTACATTTTATTTTAAACAAACCGCCTTTAATTTCGATCAGATCCTCATCGCTCAAGTCCTTATTAAATCGAGCTGGTAGAAAAACAATTACATTGGTTTTGTCCCGCATTAGTATTGTTTCTGCCAATACTTTTACCCGTAACAAATGTATTTACCTGCAGCTCTTAAAAATTTGACAAAACATTTTCCATCAAGTACAAACAGAGTTTAAGATTCAAAAATCATTTCTAACTAAAAACAGTTTTAGGATAAAATCATTGATGATACAAAACGGATATTATCAAAGCATATTTCTATTACAATAGTATTTGAAACAGAATACAACATACAATTTTATAATATAGCTAAACTACAAAACAATTCGTGCTACACAACACAAACCTAGTGATGGTAAATCACTCGCCTTGTGCATGATAAATTAGTATGTTGGAAGATCGTCCTGACATTCCAGTACATTTTATTTTAAACAAACCGCCTTTAATTTCGATCAGATCCTCATCGCTCAAGTCCTTATTAAATCGAGCTGGTAGAAAAACAATTACATTGGTTTTGTCCCGCATTAGTATTGTTTCTGCCAATACTTTTACCCGTAACAAATGTATTTACCTGCAGCTCTTAAAAATTTGACAAAACATTTTCCATCAAGTACAAACAGAGTTTAAGATTCAAAAATCATTTCTAACTAAAAACAGTTTTAGGATAAAATCATTGATGATACAAAACGGATATTATCAAAGCATTTTTCTATTACAATAGTATTTGAAACAGAATACAACATACAATTTTATAATATAGCTAAACTACAAAACAATTCGTGCTACACAACACAAACCTAGTGATGGTAAATCACTCGTCTTTTGCCGGATAAATTAGTATGTCGTGAGATCGTCCTGACATCCCAGTACATTTTATTTTAAACAAACCGCCTTTAATTTCGATCAGATCCTCAACGGTCAAGTCCTTATTGAATCGAGCTGGTAGAAAAACAGTTGCATTAGTTTTGTCCATCATTATTACTTCCGCCACTACCGATTTACCGAACTTCGTGTCGACTCTCCTAATGTCTACAAGACTATATCCACCAGGGTTAGTGAGCTCCTTTCCTGACACCGTAGGTAGAGCTGGATGTTGTTCAAGCGACTGGAGCTTCAATGACAAACTCATAATTCTGTAACACATAGTGAATAAAAATAACACTTTGTATTGAAAATGTGTATTATAAAAAACTAAAGAAGGTAGTGTATGTGTATGACTTTAAAGAAACATAAAAGGTGGTCATTAACTACATTATTAATTAACTTCTTGATTCAAAATGTATTAAGTATTTTATTTCTTTATTATTTTAGAATAATGTAACTTATCCTGGACGTGATGAAAATAATTAACCCTAACTGTGGAGTAGCTGATTAATATTTACCTAACATCCACAGCCTGGAGTAATGTCAACCTGTTCGATAAACGAGCAAGCACATTTTGTACAGTTTTATTTGCTGTTAATGTAATTCGTGGCTTCTGGGATGATTCAAATTTAACCACTTGTTCATAGTTGACATTATCGGCTACACTTTTATTATTGAAACACCTACGACATATCCGAATGTCGCCTCGTTTATAATAGCAGATTAAGCATGTTATACAATTCATACAGTGTTCGTAGAAAAGTTGTTCGTACACCTCACTTGGTAGTCTTTTTATAACGACATCTAGTTCATCCAAATGTTGAAACTCCTCCAGAATAGTTTTCTTAGTTAACTGATATAAGGACATCATGACTAACAGAGCATGCTCGTCTCTAAAACAAAACAGGGGAAAATAGGTTTATGTTAATTACGAACGGATAAATCCAGGGAGTGAAACTGAACTGTCATAGGATATATATATATATATATATATATATATATATATATATATACCAGCAGTTATCCGCGGGCTTCGCCCCGTTTGAATTTACTGTGAGTGTTTGTCCAAATAGTGTTAATTTTGTATCCATATCAAAAATTCAAAAAAATATTTAAAAGAAACCAATAAAAATAAAAATATTACTAAAATTGTGTATTTATGACAAAAACAAAAAAACTAAAATATCATAAAATTTAAAATTAGCTTTTAACCTGTCACACCACAACACAAAATAAAGACAATAACTACTTTTACCCGAAACAAATGTATTTACCTGCAGCTCTTTAACATTTGACAAAGCATTTCCATCAAGTACATAGTATAAGATTCAAAAATCATTTCTAACTAAAAAACCGTTTTGGGATAAAATCATTGATGATACAAAACGGATATTATCAAAACATTTTCCTATTGCAACAATATTCGAAATAAAATAGAACATACAATTTTATAATATAACTAAACTTCAAAACAATTCGTGTTACACAACACAAACCTAGTGATGGTAAATCACTCGCCTTGTGCATTATAAATTAGTATGTTGGAAGATCGTCCTGACATTCCAGTACATTTTATTTTAAACAAACCGCCTTTAATTTCGATCAGATCCTCATCGCTCAAGTCCTTATTAAATCGAGCTGGTAGAAAAACAATTACATTGGTTTTGTCCCGCATTAGTATTGTTTCTGCCAATACTTTTACCCGTAACAAATGTATTTACCTGCAGCTCTTAAAAATTTGACAAAACATTTTCCATCAAGTACAAACAGAGTTTAAGATTCAAAAATCATTTCTAACTAAAAACAGTTTTAGGATAAAATCATTGATGATACAAAACGGATATTATCAAAGCATATTTCTATTACAATAGTATTTGAAACAGAATACAACATACAATTTTATAATATAGCTAAACTACAAAACAATTCGTGCTACACAACACAAACCTAGTGATGGTAAATCACTCGCCTTGTGCATGATAAATTAGTATGTTGGAAGATCGTCCTGACATTCCAGTACATTTTATTTTAAACAAACCGCCTTTAATTTCGATCAGATCCTCATCGCTCAAGTCCTTATTAAATCGAGCTGGTAGAAAAACAATTACATTGGTTTTGTCCCGCATTAGTATTGTTTCTGCCAATACTTTTACCCGTAACAAATGTATTTACCTGCAGCTCTTAAAAATTTGACAAAACATTTTCCATCAAGTACAAACAGAGTTTAAGATTCAAAAATCATTTCTAACTAAAAACAGTTTTAGGATAAAATCATTGATGATACAAAACGGATATTATCAAAGCATTTTTCTATTACAATAGTATTTGAAACAGAATACAACATACAATTTTATAATATAGCTAAACTACAAAACAATTCGTGCTACACAACACAAACCTAGTGATGGTAAATCACTCGTCTTTTGCCGGATAAATTAGTATGTCGTGAGATCGTCCTGACATCCCAGTACATTTTATTTTAAACAAACCGCCTTTAATTTCGATCAGATCCTCAACGGTCAAGTCCTTATTGAATCGAGCTGGTAGAAAAACAGTTGCATTAGTTTTGTCCATCATTATTACTTCCGCCACTACCGATTTACCGAACTTCGTGTCGACTCTCCTAATGTCTACAAGACTATATCCACCAGGGTTAGTGAGCTCCTTTCCTGACACCGTAGGTAGAGCTGGATGTTGTTCAAGCGACTGGAGCTTCAATGACAAACTCATAATTCTGTAACACATAGTGAATAAAAATAACACTTTGTATTGAAAATGTGTATTATAAAAAACTAAAGAAGGTAGTGTATGTGTATGACTTTAAAGAAACATAAAAGGTGGTCATTAACTACATTATTAATTAACTTCTTGATTCAAAATGTATTAAGTATTTTATTTCTTTATTATTTTAGAATAATGTAACTTATCCTGGACGTGATGAAAATAATTAACCCTAACTGTGGAGTAGCTGATTAATATTTACCTAACATCCACAGCCTGGAGTAATGTCAACCTGTTCGATAAACGAGCAAGCACATTTTGTACAGTTTTATTTGCTGTTAATGTAATTCGTGGCTTCTGGGATGATTCAAATTTAACCACTTGTTCATAGTTGACATTATCGGCTACACTTTTATTATTGAAACACCTACGACATATCCGAATGTCGCCTCGTTTATAATAGCAGATTAAGCATGTTATACAATTCATACAGTGTTCGTAGAAAAGTTGTTCGTACACCTCACTTGGTAGTCTTTTTATAACGACATGTAGTTCATCCAAATGTTGAAACTCCTCCAGAATAGTTTTCTTAGTTAACTGATATAAGGACATCATGACTAACAGAGCATGCTCGTCTCTAAAACAAAACAGGGGAAAATAGGTTTATGTTAATTACGAACGGATAAATCCAGGGAGTGAAACTGAACTGTCATAGGATATATATATATATATATATATATATATATATATATATATATATATATATATATACCAGCAGTTATCCGCGGGCTTCGCCCCGTTTGAATTTACTGTGAGTGTTTGTCCAAATAGTGTTAATTTTGTATCCATATCAAAAATTCAAAAAAATATTTAAAAGAAACCAATAAAAATAAAAATATTACTAAAATTGTGTATTTATGACAAAAACAAAAAAACTAAAATATCATAAAATTTAAAATTAGCTTTTAACCTGTCACACCACAACACAAAATAAAGATCATAAACATAAACTTATTCAATAAATTAGCTTTTAACCTGTCACACCACAACACAAAATAAAAATCATAAACATAAACAAACCAATGAATAATAACAGCTGTTTGTAAACAAATTTAAAGAAACAGGTGGTAATGTAGAGTTTGCAAGACACTCGCACATTTTTAACATTGTTGGCTTACTCCAGTTCAAAAGAATTATAAATCAACGTTCTACCGTGGTTTTACTGTTTGTGTAGAATAGCAACAGCTGTTTACAATATTTTAAATTAGTCATCTGATATCATCAAAACAAATCTTTCTTCCATAAGAATAACATGGTAACTTTGAAGGTCTGTGGGGCGGAGCCCTATGGAGATACCGGCGTGTAAACTGCTTGGTTGTCCTATTTAAGACCTAAAGAATCAGTGTACAAAATGTCAGCTCTCTACCTACATGGGAAGGTGGAGAATTCTTGATGAGTGAGTCAGTGAGGGCTTTGCCTTTTATAGGTATAGATATAGTTAAAGAACCACTGTATTCTAAGTTAATGGTGGTTGCCTCCACCACACCACACCACAGCTCCTCTACCACCGACCTCACCACGGCTCACCTCAGCCTCGCCCCCGCCGCCTCCACCACGCCACACCACATCACCTCCACCGCCGCCCTTACCACGACTCGCCATTGTACCTCCACCGCCGCCCTCACCATGCCTCACCACAGCACCTCTACCGCCGCCCTCCCCACGACTTCTTCTGCCTATCCTCGCCGCATCACCAGGTCTCAATCAAAATCATCCACCACCAACCCTCTCCATACACCCTACTCCTCACAACTCAAACATAAGTCAATTCTGTACAGCGCATTAACCAACAACCATTTCACTAGCACCACCTCCACCTCTACCTGCTCCTCCTCCTCCAAATAAACGAAACATTTAAGTAATAATAGTGTATTCATTGTGTTCTCCATGCTATACCTCTTAAAATTATTGACCTAGTTTTTACTTGAATACGAAACGTCCAAAGAAAACTTAAAAATTATATAACTATTTGATTGTGGAAAACTATTTCCGGATTTGTGTCGAGTGTTCTCCCATTTTGCAAAACCTCATCACACGCTATTGTCACTACTTTACTAAACATTACAAGACGTCGACAATGTTGGCAGCAGCTACAAACAGCGGATCCTTCAAAGTACCAGCGGACATTGAACGACACATCGTCAAGGACTTGCCACTTTTCCTGGTGGATTTCAACGAGAGACGACTACCATACTCACAAGATGGCTGGCTTCAGCCGACACCGATGCAAGAAGCTCTTCTACCGTGGATTGACGCCGAAGTGAGACGGTTTTGTTCTTTGAAAATCTGTGAAGCGGTGCTTCAGGACTTAAAGTATGATTGTGTCAGATGATAATGTTTTTAATTACACTATGATTTTTGGTAGATTATGTCTATTTATTTCGTACCCAGTAGTAGTAAGGAATATACAATAAAAGATCAGAATTTTTCCAAAGCATATATTTAAGGTACACAAGATAAATACAATGTGAACATTTTGAGAAATAATACAAGGATTAACGAAATACAATTGGGTGGACAATTGACATACATGTTCGCATTAACGGCAATTGGAAAGTGAGCAATTGTCAAATAATGTAAAAAACGAATAGTACAAATACGTTGGGTCAGAATGTCAGAATACAAAGACAGTGTTAAAGTAAATATTGACACAACGTTGATATCTACGAAAATGTAAACTAATCGTGTTTGACAGTTTGATCTAACATTTAGTTCAGTTACGGCTATGGGTCTACCAGTGTGACATCTGTAAGGAAGCATTAGTGAATATAAGGATCAAATACCTCTATAGTATTGAATGTTTTTACAAAAGAGTCATTACTTTCACTATCATCATCGTGGAAATGAGTGAATTGTGTACATTTATCGAAACTGTAAAGTTGAAACAGCGGTGCAAGTACGCACCAGTCGCACAAACTCTTTTTTTTATTTTAGCACATTATAGACAAACCATCTCGGGGTCACGTCACAATGCCTTACTATGTTAAAAAAATCGCCAATTCATACTCTGCCAGTATTCGTGATAGTCAAAATCATCGTCAATAGCATTGCTGGGGCTGCATCTCTTTTGGAAACAAGCGTAACACAGGTAGATGGGTTTTTGGATTACCAATATCAAGTTCGTAAAAATCAGTGGTAAAATGACCGGTTTCACTGTCAGATGGCCAAAACTCAGGATATAAATGCCTTGGGTGACGCATCAGCATAATGAACTCGTACTTGTCAAGAGAATTGAAATCGAGATATCGATATTCATAAAGGTGAGGGTTTTCAGGTGGTAGTGTATTTTTCATCCATTTTCTTTTGATTTCTCTTCTAATGTCTCGCTGAAGTGGTATGGGTAAAGTATTCAGTAAATATATCTGTTCGATTGAGTCTACGTTATCGCTAGGATCTAAGGACCTTGCTGTTGCTGCTAGTGAGAGGCTGTACAGCGTCATTCTGTGTGTTCATCACTGTTGTCCTCCTCAGCAATAGTCTCAAGTTTGTAGTGACCGTATGGTAATGTTTTGACGCCACAACTCAATATCTTCCTTTTGTAGTCTTCTGCGGACAAGGACTTTTTCTCAACTGTCTTTGATGTGAGGTTAAATGACTTACAACGTATGAGATTGTACTCCGCCTTTTCTAGTTCTCCTTTGCCAAATCTTCTTTGTACTTATCAAACGATAAATGCTTTGCTACATAAGAACTTTTAATCCCCTTAGCTTTGGCAATAGGCTTCTTTTCGTCTGATCTGAATCTGTAGGTGTACATTTTTGGTCTGAGGCCTATGTACTCAAGCAGGGCTCTTCCTTTGGTTTCGTCTTTAAATGTGCCAATCCTACCCTTGTTTTTCTCACTTTTCAGTGGATGACCTATCGGATAGACAGACCCATCTAACCATTTGGAAAACAATGGTTGTTTCATGATTCCGGTGATATTAAGTTCTGTTTTCAAAGCCCAAAGCCCCCCATCTGTTTCCAGGTAGTTCAAGTTTACATTCAGGCGGCTTAAAGTGCTCTTTAAGGATTGAATAATGGAAGTTTTACATGTGGACCTTGGACAGGTCCAACACTACCATGCCTACATAGACTGGTTTGTTCATTAAAACGGAGTTTCTACGCATCTGCACGGCTACTACATTCTCCGAAATAATTTTGTGTTCTTTGAACTTTGTTTGTCGCACTAGCTTTTGAAAAGCCTTATCTGAAGTGACAATACCCACGTCCACCTTGTTCTTTACAGATTCTATTGTCTTACCAAACACCGCGTTATTCATGAGCTTAAAAAAGCTACGAGAGAACTCGTCTATCGATTGCGCTCTAAGGTCGGCGTTACAATTTATAAACTTGCTCATCCACAATGATTGTGAAAACTGAAGGGCTCTGTGAACCTTGGACACTTTGATTCCCAGGCGAATTGCCTGCTGAAAGACCATGTAATGAGCAACGTATTTCTTTTTATTTACAAGAGTAGCAATGAGCTTTTTGTTTTTGGCTCCAGGCGGAACTTGGTTTTCAGCCAATGGGGGCAGATCTTGTAACTTGTCATGAACACTTTCTGGATATTCGGCGTCACATTCTAGAATAAGGCCTTGTGGCGCGTCAGCTGGTAGGTTTGTCCAGTCAAGACCATCGGTGTCTGTCCAGTCTAGACCATCGGTGTCTGTCCATTTAAAGTCACCTGTTGGCAACGGACACTGGGCCATTACGGAACTGTAGAGGTTTAGACAGTCCATGTATAGTAGATAGCTCGTTGGTTCGTTTGCATTGTAGTCAGAAGGTAGCTCCAGCATTGGGTTGTTTGCCCTGAAATATTTTAGGCAACATTGAACAAGTCCACCACGCGTTGCCGACTTGACCATCAACAGTTGATCGGGATCGGTAATAAGCTCGAGTTTTATTTTCGTCATAAGGAGCATAGCTTGAAATGCCATGCCTGGGGCCATGTATTGATGTGCGCAATCGATTTTATACACCTCGATGCATTTTTTTCGAAATGAAGTAAGGATGTCTGCTAGTAGGCACGTGTCCAAACGCAAGTAAAAGTCGTGGTAGTCGGCAAAGGTTTTCATGTCAAGTACACGCCAAACATTAGTCGCGTGTTTATAATCACTGTAAGATATGTGCTCATCATTGAGCCTATTGTGGAAGGCGTCTTTAGGTGGTAGCTGTTCTTCTTTAAACACGTCTGGTGATGTGACGTAGTCATATGGATACACGCCTTTTCGCTTTATAATGTCCACATGTTGAGAGGGTACCAATTTGGAACTTTCAATGAGCTCTGAGGCTGAAAGGTTTTCCGTTAGCTTTGCTAGGCTTTCTGTCATAAGGCGGTATGAATCTAGGAATTGAATCCACATTTTGCCTATACGTACTGATATGGAGATAAACTTTTCGGTGTTTGACGGTATAGTATTTACCTCGCATCCCTTAAGTGCTGCTAGGTTCTTTACTATAAATGCCTGATCATAGTTGCTAAGGTTGTACAGGTAAACCGGAATAAAATTTGGCGTTTGACAGAGTAGATTACATCTGCTGCAAAGGCTATGTCGGTAGGAGCCGGAAATGTGACAATGATCTAGAGTTTTTGTGCAGCTAGCTTCGTTAAAGGATTGCCCACATAAATCACAAGCAGTGGCTTGATCGTGCCGATGTATCTGCTCGTCTGTCAGAGTGGTCAGCGGTACTTGACGTAGGTAAAAAGATTTGACACGCTTGGCCAAGTCTTTCATGTGAAGTAGGAACTCGTTTCCTGCATTTTGGGATCCGCACAGAAAGGGCGTAAGCGAAATACCTACTTCATCGAGTATCTCTTTTGGAAGTGTACTCTTGATGAGCGTGCAAAAGCTGTTGGGTGAGTGTATTTGGTAGGAATTGTTTGTGCTAACAGTTGGTTGTAATGTGGCTTCAAAGTCCGCAACTACAATAATTGGTACGGCTATTAGTGATTCATACGATTCAAACTTCACAAAATTCGACCCTTCTTTTGGAAGTCGCACTTGGGTGGGCGTATACCTCGTGCAAAGACGCGTGTGATCTTCTAGCCAAGTCTTAGCATCTGGTGTGCAGTATCGCGTTTGTTTGTATGTTGAACACCTTTTACAAATTGTAATTTTATTACGTCCTTTAGTGATTTGTGGGCGTACTAATTTGGCAAAGTCCGTTATCAGCACGTAGTGAGATTCTCCAGAATCCTTGTACAACAAAAGATCGGTATGATCCTCTAGCTCACGATCTACGACCTTTAGAGGTATTATGTCTCCTTCAGGACCACTTTCAAAGACATTTACAGAGCAGTTTTGGTTTTGTTTTTCAAACTTTCTTATACCGCTAATTGTTACAGGGAATGTAATACCAGCGAGGTTGTAGCGATCGGGATTGACGCCAGCAAAGGACTCTTCTGTTAATGCTATATTGGTGTTATAGTTTGGTAAATGTTTTACTAAGATGCAATAGAGGAAACATTTATTATCTGAATTGGCTATATTAATTGTAGCTTTGTGATTTTCCAATTTCTTTGGCAATGGAGTATGCGCGCTTCCGGATGGTTGTCTATATGTAAAACGACTTACCCTAAGAGTCAGTGATGTTTGTGCGACCAGACGCCAGCCAGAGCCCTTCATCTGCGACTCGGATTCTTCTTGTAGCAGCTTGGCCTTGTCCGCCCGCAGTATTTCTAGAAGATCGTCGACTTCTGGTGAGGACAGCATTTTAGAACGGGTCTTGAACTTGAAGGTCTCGCTGAGCCTCTCAGGATGGATGTATTCTGCCTCGAGGACTGTGTTGTACTTAAATGATGTAGAGTTATTCCGTTCGTCTTGGAGAATCTCAGATGCGGCAACGAGCAATGCTTCTTCGAGGAATGGTTCCAGGTCCACAAACGTTTTGGATTAGGGATCAAGTAATCCCGAGCACTTGAAAGAGCTTTCTTCAATTCGTATTTAAGAGATGAACCACCGTCTTGCCTATCGAGTCTTCTTCTTTTCGATTTCTGGACCGATGTCCGTTTGGGAGGTGATCGGACAGAAGATGTTGAAGGTGCATCAGGTGGATCGGCCTGCTTTTTCGGATGGCTAGAAGAATGTTTGCTCTTATCAACTGGTTGCTTGTCGTCAGGAACGTTCTGCGAAGGGGCACGCAGGTCCATCGGTCCGTGTGGTTCGTCTGATGCGGGATCGAAGAATTTTCTCACGGCCGAACATATCTGCCGGTGTCTGCTTCTGGCTTCTGTAGATAGAAAAAATGCTTCCTCACAGATGTCACACTGGTAGTGGTAAGCACTCATGACCCGTGCGCTCACAGGACCGGGGCGAGTGTGCTGACCGTCGGGCACGGAGCGGTATTTAAAGGGTCTTGGGTGTGTCGGGCGTGACACAGTGGACGGCTGGGTGACCTCCACCCGAAAGGGTAAAATGTAACCAGGTTAATGAGTTTCACTCCAAAATTGGTTTGGTTGCTCAAGGTGTTTGGGGTGGAGCGGTCTTGGAAAGTGAGTTGCTATATATACACCAGCTTGTTCCAAGAGCGCCATTTGCAGTCTTGACGCCAGTCGGTGAGTATTGTAATATGACCTGTAATGTTTTACATGCTACTTGTGTTGTTACTCTCTACTGTTACAACTACTTTCCACACGTTAGGGAACATTGGTATCGATTCCAAGTTTACTTACTACTAATATTGACGGGGTTGACCGTTTTGTATGCGGGGTTTTCTATTAGAATTTTTCACTTTAACTATTCGATATATCGTACTCGGTTTATATTCCTAAGTTCTATGCGTCGATAGTTTGCAATGTTCTTGAACCGTCAGCTACTAAGCACAGACGTATTGCACGTGTATAACTCACGGGGTTCGAACGTTTAAGTATTAATTTTATATTTAACTGTTCATTGAAGTTAATGGTTTATTTTAGCTTTCACTTTTTCTCAGTTCATGGTAAATTGAAAGCTTTGAAAATGCCACTTTACTGACTCTATTTTCTTTGGGTCCTCTTACCACTATTGACGAGATACGAACTTTTCATAAAATACATGTTTGTGTTAATTTTGTAATTTATAGTTTACTGCATTTTTTTCTTAAATGTTCACGAAGACTAGCGTGTTTTTGTAATGTTAATATTTACTCACTCTTGAGGAATAGCCTAATAACCACTATTGGCGAGATACAAACTTTTCATAAAATACAGGTTTGTGTTAATTTGGTAATTTATAGTTTACTGCATATTTTCGTAAATGTTCACGAAGACTTGCGTCTTTTCGTAATATTTACTCACTATTGGCGAAACTTTTCAAGTCTCGTTTTTCTCAGTGCTATGATAAGTATTGACTTGCGTTAAGTTCCGTGGTAGTGACGACATAATATTTGCCCCTGCCCTGGTCTTGCAGTTGGATACAATGTTAGATATTAATCACGTTGTGAAATTTATTTCGTGAAATGAATCATGACAAGTATAACTTTTGAATTATGCTTAGTTTTATTTGGTCAGTTAGTGACAAGTTACTCAAATATTTGCACTCGCTCTAGTCTTGGTGTTAGGATACAGTGTTGCCTCCGTTACCGGAACAAATTATGAAATGTAGTTCGTGATCATGTACTTTAATCAGTCAATCTTTGTATATATTCATAACTTACTGGGTTTTATTGGTTTAAGTTACAAATGTTGTATTTTATCCATACAACAGCATTTTCTTTTAGCATGATAAGGATTGACATAATTTTCACTACAGGATGTACGTATAGCTTGTAATGACAAAAGACTTGCACTTGAGCACTGCACCTCGGACCTTTGGGATAATGGAAATAGAAATATAAGTTTTATATGTTTATTCTTCCTCTACAACCTCCTCCTCCCCCTCCTCTTCATCAACATCCTCTTCCTCAGCCTCCGACGGCGGGGAGTAGTCCGGAGACCTTGGTGAATATGAGGGCGAGCTCGGGGGCGACTGTGGCGACAGCGAGGCCCGAACTCGCTCCTCGATGTATCGCTCTACCTCTCGAATATGGGCCAAATCCTCAGTGTGGTCGTAGACCTCTCTCATGTAGAGGTCTACTGGTTCGGCGTATTGCCTTGCAAAGCCGACTGGAACAATAACACATGTATTAGTCACAACGGCGACAAACCGGTCGGACTGCTGCAGCTAAACGTACACCGGCTGACGTTTATGTGGCAAAGGATTACTCTCACTGCCCGTTTGTTTCTCGCGAGAGAAAGTGTATGTAGAGTTACCCCGCTGTTATACAACAAATTACGTATGACATCCCTGTCCTCCTGTCCGGAGGACATAGCCTATGACACTCCTGTTGGCGCAAATAGATGTAACTTGTGCGCACAGTCTTAGCAAATTTGTGGAGGCAACACTTATTGGCTCGCTTTATAATTCAGAGATTCTTTCCGAACGCAACAATGGATGATACTGTTTACTATTTAAATAACGTTCTATATTTTATTTCAGTTTCAGTTAACCTAAATACAACCATTACTATAGACCATCTGAACGTAAATTGCATTGTTATTGCTGTTGAACAATGGACAATGATTACTATAACTTTCTGTATTTTATTTCAGTTTGAGTTAACCTAAATGTAATATTAGTATAGACCATTTAGTTTAAGTTAACCTGTAAACAACCGTTAGTATATACCATCTGATTACAACGTAAAATGCATTGTGATTGCTGTTGAGCGAAATGGATGAGGTTTACTATTTAAATAACGCTTTTTTATTTCAGTTTAAGTTAACCTAAATGTAAACAACCGTTACTATAGACCATCTGAACGTAAAATGCATTGTGATTGCTGTTGAACAATGGACAATGATTACTGTTTACATAACGCTATTTTATTTTAATTTGAGTTAACCTAAATGTAACATTAGTATAGACCATTTAGTTTAAGTTAACCTGAAAAAACCGTTAGAATAGACCATCTGAACGTAAAATGCATTGTGATTGCTGTTGAGCGAAATGGATGATGTTTACTATTTAAATAACGTTCTATATTTGATTTCAGTTAACCTAAATACAGCCGTTGGTATAGACCTTCTGATTACAGCGTTTAGTGCTGTTGAGCGTACCAATGGATGATGTTTACTATTTAAATAAGTTCTATATTTTTGTTTCACTTATCCTAAATGTAAAAATTAGGCCATCTGATTACTGCATTTTAATGGTGATTGCTTTTGAGCTACGTAGCTGGAGCACATGGCGCATCTCGGGCCAAGTTTCCACGTTATCGCGTAAATATTTTACAGAATGTAGCTTGCCCGCGAGCATATAACACAATACACAATACCTTTGCATCAATAACACAATAACTTCACGATAACTTTAGATAAACAGCTAAAACACATAAACTCTCCTCCATGGGTCCCGTGGGGCCCTGGAGCCTGCTGGAAGTTGTGTATCTTAAAAAAAACCTTGTCATTTCCGTTAAATACCTGTCTTAAACTAATACAGTGATTTTGACATGTTACAGAAATGAGTCTATCTACCAAGTTGAACACGTTAGTAAGTCAACCTCATCTTCCAAAGGTTGATTTATTTCACCAAACCAGGGACGAGGGATATTCGATTTTGACGGCACGCAGGGTTTCAACCAAATTTGGAGATGCAATTATTTTGGAGTTCGTAAAGGATGACGGCAAATCGGCGATGTGCTTTTTACCGAGGCGATTTTCCATCAGCCTTACCGAGGAGGAGATTCGTGATTTGGCGGTACCTCACAAGTATCACTTCAAATGTCTTGGGAAAACGGGCAATTCCTACGATGTGAAAATTTGGAATTGATTAATATACGTATGAAGCTCATGTGTTTTATCCTCCTGCCCCCCAATGAACCTCATTGACAGTGTAGTTCTATATTACATGTGTTATATATTAGTAACTCACCTGAGGCTACCTCCTGTCCGCGTCCCAGTCGGGATTACCACCTGAGTATATCGCGTACTATTTATATTAGTAACTCACCTGTACTCATCACCGGGGGTTGGGGAACCTCCTGGAACTCCCCCTCGTGGTCCCAGTCCTCAAGCTGCAAGAAGTCCCGCAGCCGCCTGAGGTGCCACCGAAAACCCTCGGCGTTGCACGGCATGAAGCGGATCGTGAGGCGCACCTTAGAAGCCTGCAGCCGTGGCATGGTGAGTACTGCACAGGTTGCAAGGACCGGGTTTTATACTGCATTTTCGGGTGTGCCCCCCGATTTTACGAAAGTGCAGTTTCTCTTTTCAGCAGCTACAGAGACGCAAGACGGAAGCTCGATTTGGGTCACATGTGCAGCCGCTCATTATAAAATAACGCGCCGCGGGTCCGGTGCACCAAGGCCAACCGCCGACACTGCTGCAAGTCGCTAAAACTGCGAGCACTTTCACTACTTTCTCGAGTGTAGCGGAATTACCCTACTCATACATTGATTCGAATACTACCAGAAGAGCAAAAGCTACACCAGCCTTTCAAAAGGATTTCTTTAAATTAATGAACAATGCAATATTTAGTAAAACACTGGAAAACAAAAGAAAACACAAAAATGTTAAACTTGCTACTAACCCAAGAAAACTACAGAAACTCGTACAGCAGCCAAACTTTGGAACATCTGTAATTATAAATGAAAACCTTGTAGCAGTATCTATGAAGAAAACAAGTGTGAAGATGGATCGTCCTTTGTATATTGGAATGTCAATCTTGGATATTTCTAAAACACATATGTACGACTTCCACTATAATAAAATGGTCGCGTTCTACGGAAGAGAAAATATCTGTATTACATATATGGACACTGACGCTTTCATATTTCGCATACTAACATTGGACATGCATAAAGATTTACGTACATTTATTTACAAGAACGACTTTGTTTTCTCCGACTACCCGAAAGATCATCCCAACTATGTTAACGACAGAAACAAAAAAGTACAAGGCAAATCCAAGGATGAGTGTAATGGTGATCTACTTGAAGAGATTGTTGCACTTATGTCTAAACTGTAGTCTTTAAAACTGTACAATGAAAAAGAGAAAAAAGAAAATAAGAGTAGCTTTATTAAGAAAGCTAAAGGTGTAAAGAATTTGTATTTACAAAAGAAGGTGCACTTTGAACACTACAAGCAATGTTTATTTGAAAATGAAGTTATAACAGCAAAATTTAATACAATCAGAAGTTTTAACCATCAGTTGTAAAAGCCTAACAGAAGTTAAAAAAGCACTTTCCTCTAATGACGACAAACGTCACATTCTCCCAGACAACATACAGACTTTACCATTTGGCCACTATTCCCTCAACCCTATTCACGAGTAACGCTTTCATCGTCCTTCATCCTTTTCCTTTCCGTAAAAAAGGGGGAACCGGGCAGTATTTTGCTGTGTTCCCCCTTTTTTACACTATTTTAGATGACCTTGAACTATTAATAACGAGTATATACAATCAATATTTAATACTCCTCTAGAAGTGCTGGTAGAACCATCAACTAATATGGATCTAAAGAGTGAAATTGTTGCTGAGCTTCATAAATCTGCAAGGATACACTTTCCAAGAATAAATACTGTTATAAAAGGTATAAATGATCTTTAACAAGCAGACCTAATTGAATTGAGACCTTACAGAAAAATAAACAAAGGATTTAAATATATACTAACAGTTATAAAATGTTTTACAAAAGTCGCAGATAATATTCCACTAAAAGAAAAAACAGGTCAGAGCGTGAAAAAAGCAATGGAGATAAAAACGTAGAGATAAAAACACTATAAAACATTTGCAAACTGACGACGGAAAAGAATATTTTAATACAGATTTTTCAAAGCTGATGAAAAAATATAATGTAAACCATTATTCTACGAAATATGAAACGAAAGCAGCTATTATCGAAAGGTTCAACAGAACTTTAAAAGGAGCGATGTATAAAGCTTTTTCAAATAGAGGTTCCCACGTGTGGTATGACATACTTCCCGACTTAATACACGATTATAACAACAAGTTTCATAGAACTATCCGGATGAAACCGATTGATGTGACTAAAAAGAACTCCAAACAAGTTTTGAAAAATATTAAAAAGAACACCAAACCAAAAGTGGAAAAGAGATTACCACGAAAATTCTACGTGGGGGATATAGTTCGTATTAGCAAATATAAAGGAATATTTAGCAAGAAATACTTACCCAACTGGAATAATGAAGTTTTTACCGTATATAGAGTACAGCCGACATAACGGATTAAAGTTTAATAATCTATACTTTTTTCAAAGTCTCTGCTCCAACCAAAATATCAGTTATTAGATAAAATAATATCTGGTGTACCGGAAGTAAATTTCTTCAAATTTAATGCTAGTGATAAAATTTTGCAGCCTAATGAAGCAAAGCCTTACTCAGTCTTTATTTTTGATGACGTCTCTTGTGAAAACCATGACACCATTAGAAACTATTTCGCGATGGGGAGACATCACAATATAGACTGTATCTACGTTGGTCAGACATATAGCAAAATCCCAAAACAGTTAATTAGGGATAACGCAAATATTATCGTTATATTTAAACAAGACGACATGAATTTAAAACATATAAACCACGATCATGTTGGTGCTGATATGTCGTTTGAAAGATTAAAACAAATATGTAGTAAAGCATGGGAAGATAAATACGGATTCCTGGTGATTGATAAGGAACAAAGTGTTAAAAATGGTAGATATAGATTGGGATTAGATCGAATCGTTTCAACTCAATAACATAAATACATATTCTTAGATGAAATTGATAAATTTGCCTTTATTTTGTTTTGTATATAAATAGTTCCAGAAACGATGATGCAGTCATTTGTAACATGAGTGTGGACAAGTTCGGACGTTATACCGAATCCGGTGCAAGATCAAGATTTTATGATAAAGAAGCTCACACCGGTTTGCCTCTTACACCGGAGGGCGACTATAACATTAGTAATAAACGTTTAAAGCATGTTAACGGTCCTCAAGATAGTAGTGACGCTATAAATTTAAAAACTTTACAATCGAAAATATCAACAAGCTTAAAACTTGAGGGAGATGTGTACGATGCAAAAATCTTAGAATTGCAAATATCGGTAATCCAGAAAATGAACATGATTCAGTAACAAAAATATATTTAGACTCTAAATTGGAAAAGACTATAACTAGACAAGGAGATGCTTTTGTTCAAGGACAAATGAATTATGAATGTTTAGAGTTGAAAGATAATATGTGGAAAGGTAAAAAACGTAAAATAAATAATATACTACAAGCTGAACAATCAGACGAAGTACCTGTGATGGGGCAAACGCTAACTAGACTAGGAGACAGCTTTGTACAAGGTGGTAATAAATATAATTTCTTAGAATTGAAAGAAGACAAATGGAATGCTAATCACCATGAAATTTGTAAACTTAAGGATGGTGAAGAAAGCGGTGATGCTATAAATGTTTCTCAAATACCAACAAAGAGTAAAGGATATTGGGATTTTGAAAATAAAAGATTAGTTCGTGTTAAACCCGCTGTTAATGATAATGATTGTGTAATAAAACATCAAAGTATAACATTTAATGAACATAAGTTTGATGGAAAAAATAAGCAATTAACAAACATTTTAGCGGGAACCTCACCAAGTGACGTAACAGTTGTAGATCAAATATTAAAATATGAGGATGGTTTGTTAAAACAGGGTGATAACAAATACGAGTTTTTAGAATCCAAAGAAAATAAGGAATCCAAAGTAAATGAGTGGGATGGTAAAAAATGTAAATTTACTTTGTGGTACAAATACTAATGATACTGTATGTGTCTCACAAATACCCAAATCAAATATCGGTGAATGGAATTTAAATTATAAAAAGTTGGGTAATGTTAAACATGGTGTAAGTGATAATGATTATGTTGCAAAAAGTCAGACCATTACATTAAAGGGGGATAAGTTTAATGCTAACAGTAAACAAATAACAAATACAAAAGAAGGTGTATTGCCAACAGATGTAGCAGTGGTGGGACAAATATTAACAAAGGGTGAGAAAAGCATAATTAAACAGGGGGGATAAATTGTACAACGTAATAATGTTCGATAAAAAAGAAAAATGTTGGGATGCTGAAATTCAATTCATAAGGAATTTACCAAAGGGAGAATTTGGGGATGATATTTGTTTAATGTCACAGGCTTTATGGTATGATGATAAAATTAAAAAGGTTTAAATATGCTGGTGTAGAATTTGATTTGATGGAGTAAAATCGTGATTTGTTGGTTGGTGATCCCACATCTGTGAGCGGATTTACATATAAAGAAAATAGACTATATATACACGAAAAACTATGTATTTAGAATAATAACAGATGATGTATTAGTTGATGCTGATGGTAGCCCTTTTAGAACTACAGAAAGTGATCAAATGGTAACAAGGAAAGGATAAAAATGTTATATATATTTTCATACATAAGGACTTAATAATTTATAAAATGAGTGTGGACAAGTTCGGACTCTATACCGAATTCGGTGTAAGATCAAGATCAAATGACAAAGAATTGTACACCGGTTTGCCCCTTACCCGAGAGGGTGACTATAATATTAGTAATAAATGATTAAAATATGTAAATGATCCTCAAGATAAAAATGATGCTATAAATTTGCAAACTTTACAGTCTGAAATAACGTCAAATAAGAATTATTTTGTTCGAGTTTTAAGTGAAATGTTTTTTGATTTTTATAATGATTTTGCTAAAACTAAAATAAGAAGAATGATTGGATTCAAACAAATATTGTAAACAAATATTTTATAAATCCTGCAAAAGAAATCTTACGAAATGTTGAGTGAATACATAACTTTTATAGCCAAAAGACAGAGGGATAAAAATACATTTGCATTATGAACAAGGTTTCCGTTGGGAGAACATGGTTAACCAAGAAAAGTTGATAAAAGAGATAAAATCGCTAAGCGATTCTATAAGAAGTAAAAACAGAGCATAAAGACTAGGGATTAGTGAGAGAGATAAGTTTCTTGAAACAACATTTAAACCAGTTATTGATCCTTTAAGGGAAGTATCTCTAAAACTTAAAAATGTTTCAGAAGGCGATTTAATTTTACCCTTTTTAAAATCTGATGGTAAAACGGATGGATTTGAAGAAACTGAAGAAGAAATTGAAGAAACTGAAGATGAACCGGAAAAAATACAATATGAACAGGGTAAAAATATAAGTGAAGAGGAATAAGAAGACATAAAAGAGGGTGCCCCGACAGATATTAGCAGATTGGGATTAGATATTCAGTTTAAAGGTGATCTTGGTAGAAAATATGTATTACAGATGTTACAGTCTACTATACCTAATATAAATTATCATATATATGGAGCTAGGCTGGAAAGAGGAGGTTTAATGATTGGTTATAGCAAGTTAGATGTGGATGAGGAGGATAATATAATTATAATTGGTAAAAAGTACAAAGGAACAAACGGATTGTTTGAATTGATTTTTAAAAGCAAACCTGGCAAATATACTGCACGAGACCTGGCAACTTTTAAAGGTATATGTCTAGATACAAATACTCATAGAGAGAATTATAAACCAACATCTTCAATACATAGAAATCAATCTATAAAGTATAGGAACATTATTTCAGATTTATTTCCAACAAAACTGGAAAAACCTAAAAAATGGTTTATGTCTACTGAAAAAGTTACTCCTTTTTATACTGAAAGGAAAAAAAGAAAGGTATATGACAAAACGGCTTCTGGAGAAGGATTATTAAAAAATACTTATAGTACAAATATAATTTATTATAATGACGTTAATAAATTAGTAAATAGAATGCGGTTGATACATTAAGCAATAGAAGCGGGTCACACAGGTCTTCAAAACGAATGACCTTAATGCTTTAATTGCTGAATTATTAAATCGAGGTATAATCGAACGATGAAGGTGTCTGTAATGGATGATAAAGTATAGAAAGGATCATTCTTTATTAATCCGTCACCTGACAAACGTATAAATATCAATGGGGAAAAAGAGCAGTGTTAGTTCTCATCGAGATTCTATAACGGAAGGAGGCGGTGTTGTCTCTTCAACACCAAACTAGGTAGGAAAACCGATTTCAGCTTTAGTTAATAAATCCATAGATTTTTTACCTATCGAACTTCATCTACCTGGCGGTTATCAATATTGTGGACGTGGAACTAAATTGAAAAAAAGATTGACAAGAGGAGACCCGGGAATCAATAAATTAGATCAGGCTTGTAAAGAGCACGATATAGCCTATTCAAAATTTAGTGATTCTGCTCACAGATCAGTGGCCGATAGAATACTTGCAAAAAAAGCTTGGGAAAGAGTTAAAGCGAGTGACGTTAGTCTTGGCGAAAAAGTGGCAGCATTAGCAGTGGCAGCAGCAATGAAAACCAAAACAGCAATTGGTGGTGGAAGGAAAAAGAGAAGAGGAAAAAGGAGAAAAATAACTCGAAAAATAGGAGGAAGAATTAAACGTAACACTAGACGTTCTACTAAAATAGTCAAACCATCAATATGGTCCATGATAAAAAAAGGACAAGGACTTTACCTAAGACCGTATCGAGCCTATTAAATACAAGAAAACAGTTAATAGTTCCTAATCATGCATTAAGTTACCAAGATCTTTTTAGATATGTTTCTTGTTTAAAAATACTATTCTTCAGAGGAGTGTTTATGAAAGATAATTTACCATCAGAAATGTGAAAAATGAGAGCGGTATAGTAAATCCAGATAATAGTGAGGGACAGGGTACACGTTGGGTATGTTATAAAAAACTTGGTTCAACAGTTTACTATTTTGACAGTTTTGGTAATTTACCACCTCCAAAGGAACTTCAAAAGTATTTTCCTTCTGCTAAACAAGTTTTATACAATTATGAGAGGGTGCAACCTGACGATACATCTGTCTGTGGACATTTATGTTTGGAGTTTTTAGCAAAAAGCGTCAGTCAGCTTTAAGATGTCTTCATATACGGTCTCTTTGACTGGTACAACGTCAACCTTGCGGAGCACTTTATTCCCCGCATTACTTTTACATAAAGGAAATCAAAGGGAAGCAGCATTAATAGATTTTACAACTTATAATTCTATACCAAATATTACTGAAGGTGTGAATAATAAACTTCACTACTATAAAGCAAAGGATGCAAAGGGACAGTTCCTCCAGCCTAACGAAGTTGATCTATCCACGGGGTCTTATGAAATAGATGATATATGCAAGGAAATACAGAAAAAGCTTGGAGAAGATAATGTTACTATAGGAGGAAATAATAATACTTTAAAAACAGAAATTAAATCAAAGTATTATATAGATTTTAGCAAACCACATTCAGTTGGAGGATTATTAGGATTTCCTTCTACAACACCGATATTAGAGAGAAATGTGAAACATACAAGTTCAAATACTGTTAGCATACTTACATTGAACACAATTGATATAACTTGTAACATTATACAAGGATCGTACAGACAGGGTGAAAATCGACACATATTGAATTTATTTTACCCATCTGTGCCTCCAGGATTTATAATAGTTGAAAGACCACAAAACCTATTTTATTTACCTTTAAACACCAGTTACATCTCAGACATTGTTCTGAACGTATTAGATCAAGACGGAAACATAGATGACTTTAGAGGTGAAACTGTCTCTATAAGAATACATATACGATCGATTTTATGAATAATGGAATTGACGTTTAAAAAGGATCGAGTGAGTGATAAAAAGCTCAGTAGCGTATCAGCGTCAGAAGAGTTAACATGTGAAAACATTCAATTTTTAAAAGAGATTGGTTTTAAAGTTATTAACAATGGATATTCTGGATATAGCGCACGGACCGACGTTCGACGAGACCTTGTGGGAAAAGGAATATCACACCCACAACCCTTACGCTTCATCGAAATTAAACAATAAGGATGAAATCAGGACTCCTATTCAACAAAAAGATATTTACACCTTACCTTCCGAAAGTTATTTATAAATCGAAGGAAGAGTAACAAAGAAAGATGGAAATGAAGGAACAACTATACCGTTTATTAATAACCCAATGGCTTTCCTTTTTGATGAAATAAGGTATGAAATTTCAGGTGTTCCTGTGGATTCTACAAAAAAGGTTGGAATAGCCAGTACATTAAAAGGATTATGCTCTGTAACACCAAACGAGAAAAACCTGTTAGCAGTCGCAGGATGGGTTACACCAGATTCATCCACTATAAAACCCGATGACAAGTGATATTTCGACTTTTACGTACCTTTAAAATTATTATTAGGTTTTGCAGAAGATTACAATAAAATATTAATTAATGTCAAACAAGAATTGGTTCTTCTAAGAGCTTCAAATGATAAAGATATAATATTAGCTTCAGGGACAACGACTGAAGCCAACCTGGACTGGAAGTTGGATTTAAAGAAGATTGTTTGGAGGGTAACACACCTAAAACTTGCAGATGAACACAGGATTACTTTGTTGAGACAATTAAAGGCGGACCGCGATATAGTTTTAGCATTTAGAAGCTGGGAGTTACACGAATATCCTATTCTACCCGCAACTGAGCGACATACATGGAATATAAAGACTTCAACACACTTGGAAAACCCTAGATATGTTATATTTGGATTACAAACAGATAGAAGAAGTAAAATAACAGCTGATCCGACATCGTTTGATAATTGTAAACTTAAGAATCGTAAATTATACCTCAACTCACAATTCTTTCCATATGACAATTTTAACATATCATTCGATAAAAACCGATATAGCATTCTATACGATATGTACGCTAGATTTCAAACATCTTACTACGGTAAAACGAACACACCGCTACTATCACCAACGTTGTTCAATTCAAAAGCTCCTATCGTGGTTATCGATTGTTCTAAACAAAATTAATCTGTAAAGTCATCAAGTGTAGATATTAAGTTGGAAATGGAGTTTGAATCTAACATACCCGCTAATACAACTTTGTATGGCTTGATTCTTCACGATAAAATTGTAACGTACACACCTCTAACAGGTATTGTAAAATTGGTTCTGTAGGTCTATGGAGGGGAAAGGGTATAAATAGCGCGCACTACAAGAGGGGTTCAGTTGATCAGCGTTTGCGGTTGAAACAACATCTATTACAGTCGAGATGACCTCTGTAGTACAGGAGCATAACAATACAGAAGCGGAAGGTTTGGTGCAAAACAAAGCACCAAAGAGTATGAAGAAGAATTGGACGAGTTTCTCAAGTTTCAAAATGAAGGGGTAAAGTCAGACAACGTTTCAACATCTAAGTCGACTTTAAAGAGGAAGAGAAGACAAGAAAAATACATCCCTTTAAAAATACTGACAGATATTCTTCTTCGTATACTTTATCCAATCTCAAGGTGTATGACTAAAGGCATAGCAATAGGTTTGGTAAAGGACTTGGGTTATACACCTAATGCAATTTTAAACCAAGGACCTAAAATGCTATTTTTCAGGTGAGTAGTGGGGGGTTGCGGCTTTTGCGCCGGAAGTGACGTCACATCCGGTCAGTGACCGGATGCGCTGAGTGAATAAATACGTCATCTGAGGCTGAGCCAGTGACGTAGGTGGTTTTGTGACGTATTGATTGAAAGTTTAAAGTTCAAGGTCACGGGGAGGGTGTTTTAAAAAAGTACTACCTCGCACGCGTAAAATCCAATTGTGATTCGATAGTTTAATCGATATAAAATATTGATTAACCTATCGAATCACAATCGAATGATACGAGTGCGAGGTAGTACTATTACAAATATTACTTTATTTACAATAATTCATGTTTACAATAGTTCCCCATTGTTCGTTGTCATCGATGTTGTTGATCCGGACGAGTTGCGGCCATCACTTCGCTTTCTGATGAAAGACGGTAGATACTTCGATCCCTGCGCAGAGTCCATGTTGTTTTTTGATGCGTAATGTTCCAAAGATAAATCGTAACCGGACGCAATGAGAAGTCTTAACTCTTCATTAAAAACCTCGAGGTCTTGGAAAGTCGCCAGATGAATAGAGTCATAATGAATACACCTAATTTTGATGGACATTTCAACAGAGAGCTCGATGTCCACTGGTCAAGAGCCGGAGGTGTACTGACTATTCGCTAGCTAGGGTTTTGGTATCAAACAAAATGGTGGGGGTAAAAGTGTGGTGGGGCGGAGCAGATGGCGGACGGTAGATGGCAGGTGGCAGCTGGTGCGAGGCAGATGGTTGCTACTACATTCGCCGCCACAGTAATGCAATCCTTCGGCGTAATTCTTGTATTTTATCTTGTCGGTTCATTTGATACGTTTTACATCTACATATGCAATAGCTGAAACACTTGCACTTACGACAAGCTTTCCCGTCAACTTGATCGCCTGGTATTTTAAAACATTGTAACTCGCAACAATATGTATTCAAATTGTTATCGAATGATAAATTGTTCATCGGTGGCACCGACATGTTAGCTGCAGCGTGTGTTAGACAAGACTGAGACTAACTTCACTGCTCCCTCTCTTTTATACCTCTTCATAATTTAACCCTAAATGAAAGTTCAAGGTCAACCGTTTGAATTTAAAAAAAAGCAACACAGCAGTATATAAAATAATAGACTGCTGTGTTGCTGTTTTTATTTTTTTATTTTTATTATTTTTTTATATTTTCTTTATTAAACAAACATCTTACAATACAATAAGCTTAAGTCTATCATTGATGACTAGAAATACAAACAGAGAAATACAAACAAAGACATTATGTACAAGGATGCGTGATGTGCAGAGTGAGTTCCGTCGAGTTGTTGCCGCTTACACCGTGTGATACCAAATACAACGTCCCCGGTTGAATATCTCGCAAATCTTCATTTTGTAGCAGTTGAACAAATCGTTTTGGAAGAAATACTTGAAACTTCGGCTCATCTCCTGGAGTGAAAGGTTCTTCGCTCAACGAAACTAGAATTGCTTCTCCATGTGTGGTTTCCACTTTCTTGATGTTATGAATAATGTAGTGTTTTTGTTCTTTTAGTTCTGAACACTTTTTAGTTAGCAGAAGGTCGGATTTTGAATGAGTGTTGAATTGATCAACCAGTGTTTGTAGAAACTGTTGTGATGCCATCTTCGTCAGTGGTGGTTGTGGTGTCTTCTGTGATGTTGCTTCTTCGGAGTCTCGAATAACACTCGTGCTGGAGCGGTGCTGTCTCCTCGTATTTATAGGCCCCGCTACCCCCACCACATTTCTGTTCTCCACTACCCCCACCACATTCCTGCGTTTGTTTCAAGTAAGCAGCCAAACGATATGCGTTGTACAATGCACAGTTTGTTTGACCGTGTTTAAGATCTTTTGCAGCGACACAAATATTACCGAGATTAATGTTAAAGTCCTTACTGATAGTTATATCGAAAACATCACCGTGCGTGTACTTTTGTATCCAGTTATTTTTTTCTAATCCTCTTGTGTATATATGTGAATATTGTTTGCAAAAGTTAAACATAATACTGTGCAGATTACTGTAGCTTATAAATCCTTCATACCAATGTATGTGATGAAAGTAGTTTGTTATCCATTTGTTTGTACTTTTTGCTTTGGTGTTAAGTTTGTTAAAAGAAAAAGGAGCTTCAAACGTGAATGGGTAGGCTACAAATGTAATCAAGTCTAAAATTACTAATTCCTTGATAATAAACTTATCATCATTATTTCGAAATGCTTGAAATTCTATTACACAAGGCTTTACACTCACTTCTTCGTCCCCTCCGCTCATCATGGCATCTAGCGATCAACTAAACTGTTTTCCACACCACGGTAGGTCAAATACCAGGCCGTACAGTTGCAGGCGCGTTGGTGTATATTTAACGTGGGCACCGTCCCCAATAGGCCTACCCCACGTGTGTTCTTCTTTACTAAGTCAAACTTTAGTCTTTTTTAACTTCTTCTTTTTGTGTTTCGTTTTCTTCTTTTTCTTGTTTCTCCGTTTCTTCTTCCTGTGTTGTTTCTTCTGTAGCTTCTGTAGCGATTTCTACAAGTGGTTCAAAATCCTTTAACTTTCTCCACATGCAAACTTCATGAGGTATTCTATTAAAAATAGATTTATCCACAGGTCCGTACACAATGGTGCTATCAGTTTTTTTTTCCAAAGTATCGACCAAATATTCTTTAATAATAGCGCTTGCAAATACCAACTGTCTCATGTACCTTGTAATAGGTTCTGTTGCGTAGTTTAAAACGTAGAATTCTTCACGTGACAGTAGAATCTTATTTTCATGTTGAGTCAAGTCTCTAATTCGCACTTGTAGTTGTCCGCGATGTTTAACAATATCGATTTCATTGTCACAATCCAAAAGTCGAATATGTGTTTTTCTTCCACACAAACTGTTAGTTAAATAACATTCTATTAAATGTACATGTTTCAAAAATGACTCCCAAGCATTTTGCGAAAATAAAACCTTTTTTGTTCCATGGTGTAGTATTACTGTAGGGGAATAATCCAATGACTTCATCAATCCAACTGATACACTTTTACTGATGCATGCTGAGATGGGGTAAAAGATTCGCAAAAAAACTTCAGTTAAAATGTGAGGAGGAATATTTTCTTCAACTTTCTTCTTTCTCTTTGATACTACCTTTGATGGGTCTGCATTACTTTCCTCCTCTCTATTTCTTTTACCAAACTTTAAAAATGCAGTTATTTCCTTGATGATTTCTGCTTCACTAGTATTATCACGTTCCAATAACGGTGCTACCTCTGCATCACCTTGTACAACAGATGGAGAACTCATTTTGTAGAAGATGTTACCCATGCGACGATAGACGATCAACTGAAGACCTGCATTGTTGCTCCGCTATTTATAGGTTAGCGACAGTGGCGGTGCCAGTGGTGGTACAACGTTTTACAATACTGTCTTTACAATACCGGTCAACGGTGTGTATGTAACAATTTTATCGTGCAAAATTAAACACTACGCAGATGTATTTGCAGGTACGTTTTCTTGAAATTCCATTTCTATTTTTATATCAACATTAGACGATTTTACAGATTCATTTTGTTTGGAACATTCAATTACAACAATCGGAGCTTTCGATTCAAACTGTACGGGAGATAGTAGAGGTGTATTTGTTTTGCCGTAATATGAATTTTGGAACCTAGCGTACATATCGTATAAAACACTGTACCTTTTTTTATCAAAAGAGATATTAAAGTTGTCGTAGGGAAAGAATTGTGAATTCAGGAACACTTTACAGTTTGTTAATTTACAATGGTCAAATTCACCAGCATTTTCATTTATTATACTTTTCTTCTTCGTTTGTAATCCAAAGATTACATATCTCGCTTTTTCCAAATGAGTAGAAGTTTTTACAGTCCATGTATGCCGTTGTATTGTAGGTAAAACGGGGTATTCATGAAACTCCCAGCTTCTGAATGGCATTACAATGTCTCGATCTGATTTTAACTTTCTTAATAATGTAATTCTGTGTTCATCATTTAGTCGCACATGTGGTACTCTCCAAACAATCTTGTCTAATGTTAATTTCCAGTCTAAATTGGCATCAGTTGTTCCAGCAGCTGCTTTAATAATATCATTATCGTTTGATGATCTTAATAAAACTAGTTCTTGTTTTACATTTATTATTATTCTTCTGTATTCTTCAGCAAATCCTAGGAGTAATCTTAAAGGTACGTAGAAATCAAAGTTTCCCGAAGAGTCAGGAGCGATTGTACTTTTGTCTGGTGCAACCCATCCTGCAACAGCTAACAGATTCTTCTCATTTGGTGTTAAAGACGCTAATCCTTTCAATGTACTGGAAATTCCAACCTTTTTTGTTGAATCGACTGTAAGTCCTGAAATTTCATATCTAATCTCGTCAAACAAAAATGCCATAGGATTATTTATGAACGGAACAGTGGTTCCAGCAGTACCATCACTTTTTGTTACTTTTCCTTCAATATATAAATAACTTTCACATGGAAGAGTATAAATGTATTGTTGTTGTATAGGAATCCTAATTTCATCGTTATTGTCTAATTTGGACGAAGCGTAAGGGTTGTGCGTGTGATATTCCTTTTACCATAAGGTCTCGTCGTATGTTGGACCCTGCGCTATATCCAGTATATCCATTGTTAATGACCTTTAATCCAATTTCTTCTAGAAAACGAATGTTGTCACTTGTTAATCCTTCTACAGCTGATGAGCTACTGACCTCTTTGCTGGTTGGCTCTCTCTTTTTAAATGATAACCCCATTGTCTAAGCGGATGATTTTATATGTATTCTTACAGTAATAGCTTCTCCTCTAAAGTCAATAAGGTTTCCGTCTTGATCCACTATGTTCAGCACGATGTCTGAAATGAAACTGGTGTTTAACGGTAGGTACACAAGGTTTTGAGGCTTTTCTACTATCTTGAAACCTGGTGCAACTGACGGGTAGAATGTGTGTAATATATGTCGATTTTCTCCATCTCTGTAGGATCCTTGTATAATGTTACATGTAATGTCTATGCTATTAACTTTGATGATCGTCACAGTTTTATTTCCAGAATGAGTTTTATTGGGTTCTAATACTTTTGTTTCCTTAGAAAACCCCAATAAACTACCAATTGAATGTTTTTGACTAAAATCAATATAATACTTAGAAGTAATTTCGGCTTTCATTGTATTGTTATTGCCTTTTATTGTTATATTTTCTTTTCCCATATGTTTTTGTATAACTTCATTTATATTATCAATTTTATAAGCTCCTGTTGGTAAACTGAATTCTTTCAAAGCTGAATACTTTCCTTTATCATCTTTTGTCTTGTAATAATGTATTTTGTTATTAATTCCTTCACTAACGTTTGGAATAGAGTTATATGTTGTTAAATCCAATAATGCGGCTTCCCATAGTCTTCCTTTTTGCAAACGTAGCGCTGGAAACAGAATACTGCGCAAAGTACATGAGTTACCGGTTAATGACACTGTATACGAGGACATCTTAAAGTTGACTAACACTTTTACCTAAAAAGTCTAAACATAAATGACCGCAAATGGATGTATCATCAGGTTGTTTTCTTGTATGATTGTAAAAAACATTTTCTGCCGCACGAAAGTATCGTTGAAGTTCTTTCGGTGGTGGAAGGTCTCCAAAACTGTCGAAATAATAAATGGTATTACCAAGTTTCTTGTAACACACCCAATGAGTGCCTAATCCTTCACTATTATCCAAATTTACAATACCAGCCTCATTTTTCCACATTTTAACCGGTAATTCATCTTTCATAAATACTCCTCTAAAAAATGGGATTTTCAAACAAGAAGCATATGTAATCAGTTCTTCATTGGTTAATTCTTTGTTTTTAATTATTAATTGCTCTTTCTTATTTAATACACACGATACGGTCTCAGGTATAATCCTCCTCCCTTTTTTATCATTGACCATATTGTTGGTTTCTTTTTAGCTTTACCACTGGTAGATCGACGTTTTCTTCTGATATTACCTCCTTGTTTCTTAGCGGGTTTTTTCCCACGCCTTCTTCTCTTTCCTCCTCCAAACGTAGTTTTTGCTTTCATTGCTGCTGTTACTGCTAAAGACGCTGCTTTTTCACCAATACTCGCGTCACTTGATTTTACTCTTTGCCAAGCTTTCTCAGCAAGTGCTCTATCTGCTATTGATCTATTTTTAGTATCACCAAATTTGGAATACGCTATATCGTGCTGTTTACAAGCCTGATCGAGCTTATTTATTCCAGGATCTCCTCTAGCAAGACGTTTCTCTAATTTGGTTCCAGGACCACAATGTTGATATCCCCCAGGTAAATGTAATTCCACAGGTAATAAATCAATCGTCTTGTTAACTATAGCTCCAACCGGTTTACTCAATAGAGAAAATGCTGTTGATGCTATTCCCCTTCCTCTCTGTAATCTCTCTCGATTATGACTGATGCGTTTAACCCTCGACATGACTATTTATAGCAAAACCTACAATCAGTAGGTGCACTCTATAAATGTTTTACAATGAATGTAATATCAGTTTTGGTTTCTTGTATTATATACTGTTTAAAATCCATTTATTATATAGAAATGGATTTATTAATTAAATGAAGACATATTAAATAGAAGTAGTAAAAATTGAAATAAGTTGTAATTGAAGATGTTCCAGATGTTTCTCCGCTGGTAATGGTATCGTTGTCTTCGGTAAAATGAATAAACTTTAAATAGTTGTCATGTTTCCTTAGAAACTTGCCACTTAATCGTTGGTAATTGAATAACACATCCCAGTCTAGTTTATCTTTAAAATTGTCAATGTAATTCTCAGAGAGATTTTGATATTTACTTATTACTTCCCAACAGTTATTAAAATTTGATGTCATCTCTACGAGGAAGTCTTCTGAAAACTGTTGTCTTTGTAAAATATGGATCCAGTTAACTTTGTGAAAATAAATTCTTAACATAGTCATTGTAAAGAGGTAATGTATGGAAAGTTGTTCCCAATCCATATATCTATCAAACCGTTGAACAAAACCATCTGTCAACACTCCTTGGGGAAATCTCGGCTCTTGAGATATTAAAATCCACGCAGTAATATTGGATTCCATCATCCTCTCTGTATCGTCTCTCGAATATGACTGATGCTTTATCCCTTATCATGGGGGCATTTTAAATTCTTTTTTCTCTTATGTAATCTTCATTGTTTTCTGTTGGTTCATTAATCACATTCACTTTATCCCCCTTTCCTAATGTCTTGACTTTAGAAGGCTCAGACGGTTTATCTCGTTGATTAGGTTTCTCTGGATTGTGTATATTTTTCCAGTCTAAATAATTGTGACTGTCAACATCTGAAGCTGCATCTCTTCCTGAAGCCCGATGGATATAATGGAATAGAGCTGCACCAAACCTTTCCATATGTTTTTAATATTCCGTAGTCCATTTCTTGTGTACAATATCAAACATTTTCTTATTTACAGCGTCTCCATCCTGCTCACAATCACCTACATTTGATAATTTTAATTTTTTTACATCATAGCTTGTGTCAGTTTCATTCCTTTTGTAAATCGTTAACAATTTTAGAGTAGCTAAATTTACGGCTTTACCATCATAAACGGGATATTGTATATCGCTTAACCTTTTACCGGAAAACCCCCAATGATCTTTGTGTACAGTTGGGGTTCTTTTTTTCATGTACTGTACCGTAACCGAATCAGACGACATAAGCGGATCACCAACATTTTGAATTACTTTTCCTTCAAAATTATAGTTGCCGTCAGGTGTTAACGGAAACCCAGCTCTTTTTTCACTATATCCAGATTTTACTACAAACTCGGAATACCGTCCAAACTTGTCCAAACTCATGATGTAACTGAATCGCTATCGTTTAGGTTCTTATATATATACGTCTACTGAACAATTATTCCTTGTTTTCGCAGTTCATCAACCAAAGCTACCCATTCGTTTTCTAAACCAGTTTGCCCGGCTTCCATAGCTTCATGTAATAACCTCATTCGATCAACTAACTTATTTATATCGTTGTAATATATTATATTAGTTTTATACCAATTTTTCAATAATCCCCTTCCAGATATGGTAGGATCAGTTGTTTTTCTCTTTTTATGAAAAACATTTAATTCAGCAGAAGATAAAGCTCTTCTTTTAATTTGAGCTTTTTTTGATTTCGAGGGGAAAAGACTAGAAATAATACTTGTATATTTTATTGACCGATTTCTATGAATAGGTAGGTCTTTGGAATACTTTTTTCTATGTGCATTTGTATACTCTAATATATTTTTAAACAATTGTAAATCCCTTTTAGTATATTTACCAGGATTATTTTTAAAGATGAGTTCAAACAAACCTTTTGTACCTTTATATTTCTTATCTCCAATAACTATATCATCATTTTCGTTTATATCTAACTTGCTATCTCCAATCATTAGTCCTTTATCCTCTATTCTAGCTCCATAGGTATGATAATTTCGATAAGCATGTGCGGCGTGTAACATTTTTAACGTATATGTTCTTCCAAGTGTTCCTTTAAACATAATATCCGTGCCTAATTTGCTTAAGTTGGATGGGTTAATATACTCTTCTTCTGCTCTTGTATCTTCTACACTTGTATCTTCTGTACTTGTATCTTCTGCAATGTCCTTTTCCTTTAAATCCTCTATATCTCCGCTTTCTTCATACTCGTCGCTTTCTTCAGATGTTCGTAACTGGCCAAAACTTTCATCATTCTGAAATTCTTCTTCATATTTGGAAATTGGTAGCATTTTGTCTCCTTCAAAGCGAATTGAAGGTTTTTCCATATTTTGTGCTAATCGCTTTAAAGGTTCAGTAACAGGTTTGAATGTTGTTTCTAAAAATTGCTCTCTTTCATTTATACCTGATTTTAAAGCTCGTTTTTTTTGTCGAATAGAATCACTAAGTGATTTTATTTCCTTTAATAGCTTTTCCTGGTTAACCATCTTCACACCTTGACGACTTGTACAGTAATACCGCTAATCAGTGTATTAAAACAAATTTATCAAAACCTATTCTATAACGACCATCTTTTATAGCTTGATCTTTCATAATAACCAAAAATCCATACTTTTCCGCCCATGCTTTTCCGCAAAGCTCTTTAAACTTTTCAAATAGCATATCCGCATTCACATGATCGTTATATATATGTTTTAGGTTAGTATCATCTTGTTTGAATACAAATAGAATATTTGCATTATCTCTGATAAGTTGTTTTGGGATTTTGCTATAAGTTTGTCCTATATATATGCTGTCGATGTTATTATGTCTTCCCATGGCAAAGTAGTTCCTAATAGTATCCTGATTTTCACAAGATACATCGTCAAATATAAATACAGAATACGGTTTCGCTTCGTTTGGTTGCATAATGCTATCACTAGCGTTAAATTTGTAAAAATTAACATCAGACACATCAGATAGGATTTTATCCAGCAATTGATACTTTGGTTGATGTAGAGACTTTGAAAAAATATATAGGTTATTAAACCTTAATCCCTGCGGATTAGTGATCAAATTAAAGACAACTTTGGTCTTTCCACAGTTTGAGGGGCCACTTACTATACATCGAACAGTGTTTGGAAGTAAACTACCGTGCTTACCATTGTTGATTTTAACGTTATCCACAGTTAAATCATCTATGTTATTAATATTGAATCGATCTTTATGGTGAATAATCTCCATCCTGCTCAAAGGTTAACGATGAAATGGGTTGCTTGCATTAAACCAAGTCCTTTATAGGTATCCATGAATCCTCAGTTTTGTTAAACCCTAACCACCGCACTTTAACTGCGTCCTTTTTTCTTTGTAACACTTTTTCAACAAGATATACATCACCTACTGTTGACTTTAACATTTCATGTCCATAAAATGCACCTTGCAACAAATCTCCTTTGTTATCTTTTAGGACATACGTTTCAGGTACAGTCGGTTGCACTTTATACACTGTAAAAACTTCATTCGTCCAATTGGGAAGGTATTTCTTGGTAAACACTCCCTTATATTTACTAATCCGTACTTTATCACTTACATTAAATTTTCTTGGCTGCATTTTTCTACTTTAGGCTTTGTATTTTTCTTTATGCGTTTTAATACATTTTTTGCATTTCTTCTATTTACTTTGTTCTGTTTCATACCAATAGTTCTATGAAACCTGTTGTTATAATCATTTATTAATTGTGGTAAAACATCATACCATACGTAAGAACCTCTTTTTGAAAATTGTTTATACAGTGCTCCTTTTAAGGTTCTATTGAATCTTTCTACAATAGCTGCTTTTTTACCTGAATTTGTAGAATAATGATTTATTTTATATTTATTCATTAACTGTGCAAAGTTTGTATTAAAGTATTCTGTTTCATCATCAGTATGTAAATGTTTAATTTTGTTTTTATCTCTTTTTATGGCTATTTCCATGGCTTCTGTTACGCTTTTACCAGTCTTGTCCTTTAGAGGCAAAGCGTCTGCAACTTTTGTAAAACAATTAATAATTGTGAGTATATATTTAAATCCTTTGTTTATTCTGCTATGCGGTCGCATTTCAATTAAATCCGCTTGATATAGATAATTTACCCCTTTTATAACAGTATTTCTTCTTGGAAACTTTATTCTTGCAGGTTTGTGTAGTTCATTAATAATCTTCTCCTTCAGGTCTGACATGTTGGTTTCACGAAGGCAGCTGATATAGTATTAAATATTCTTCGGTATAAATCTGCTTATATATACAAATAGTTCAAGGTCATTCAAAACTTGTGTAAAAAAGGGGGAAACACAGCTTAACATTGCTGTGTTTCCCCTTTTTTACGGAAAGGAAAAGGATAAAGGATCTAGGACGATGAAAAGGTTACTCGTCAATAGGGTTGAGGGAGTAGTGACCAAATGGCAATGTGTTGATTTTGTCTGGAAGGGTTTGTCTTTTGTCGTCATTACAGGATAGCGCCTTTTTTAACTTCAGTCACGCTGTACAGCTGATGGTTAAAACTTCTGATGGTGTTGAATTTAGCTGTAATGATGTTATCCTCAAATAAGCATTGCTTGTAGTGTTCAAAATGCACTTTCTTCTTTAAATATAAACTCTTTACACCTTTAGCTTTCTTAATATAGCTATTCTTCTTTTCTTCTTCTTCTTTTTCATTATAGAGTTTCAAAGAATATAGTTTAGACATCAGTGCAACAATTTCTTCAAGTAGAACACCATTAGCCTCATCCTTGAATTTGCCTAGTACATTTTTGTGTCTGCCATTGTCGTAGTTTGGATGATCTTTTGGATAATCGGAGAAATCAAAGTCGTTCTTGTAAATAAATGTACGTAAATCTTTATACATGTCCAATGTTACTATGCGATATATGAAAGCGTCAGTGTCCATATATGTAATAGATATATTTTCTCTTCCGTAGAACGCCACCATTTTGTTGTAGTGAAAATCGTACATGTGTGTTTTTGAGATGTCTAAGATTGACATGCCTATATATAAAGGACGATCCATCTTCACACTCGTCTTATTCATGGACACTGCTACAAGTTTTTCATTAATAATTATAGATGTCCTAAAGTTTGGCTGTTGTACGAGTTTCTGTAGCTTTTTTTCGTCGGTAACAAGTTTAACATTTTTGTGTCTTCTTTTGTTTTCCAAAGTTTTTCCAAATATCGCATTATTCATTAATTTAAAAAAGTCTTTTTGAAATTCTGATGTAGCGGCTGCTCTTCTGGTGGTGTTTGAATTAATGTAAGGTTTTAACCAACATGACTGAGAAAATTCCAAAACTCTATTAATTTTTGTTATACGTAGTCCTAATTCGATGGCTTGTTGGACTACCCAAAAGTGAGCCACGTAGCGCTGTTTATTATTTAGGGTCATCATTAATTTAGGGTGTTTTCCAGTTGGAGAAACTATTGTTTTAGCGAGAAGTGGGAGGTCGTAATGGAGATCGTGTAAATGTTCCGGGTATTCAAAATCGCAATCTAAAATATATCCAGTGTCACCATGTTTTGGAATTTGTGAAATATCGCCAATAGAATCGGGATTAATCCATTTGAAATTATCATATGGAAGTGGGTTTGACATAGCCCATCCATATAAGTTATTTGCATAGAAATATCCCAAATAGGTTGTTGGTTTAGTTTTGTCGTAATTAGGAAGGTATTTGTTGTTGGCTTTAACATGTCTGGTAACACTTTGAACCAATCCACCTCTTACACCCGCTTCAATCATTAAAACCATGTCAATATCTGTTAAAAGTTGGAGTTTGCATTTTGTTTCTTTTAAAATGGCTTGCCAAGCTAATCCTGGAGAAGTATACGAATGTAAAGGTCTAATCCATATGCGGCAAAACAGGTGTTTCGAAATTCTTCAATCACATCACAAAGAAGAGTCACATCTAGTTTGACATAAAAGTCTGAGTAATCCCCTAAGGTCTCCATATTCATCTCGTTCCATACTCGAAGTGCATGTTGATAATCTTCAGGTTTTATTTCTTCATTATTAAGTTTGTTTTTGAATTTATCTGGTGTAGGAAGTGATTTTTCATCAAATCTATGCAGTCCGTCGATGAAATCATAGGGGAAGACTCCTTTTCGAAGAACTAAATCCATTTTATCATTAGACACAATTTTGCTTGTTTCAATCAAATCTTGTCTTCTTAAATTTTTAGTTAATTTTGCAAGGCTAAAAGGCATAAATCTGAATGAATCAACAAATCTTAGTTTTATTTTACCAACTTTTTTAGAGAAGCTTATAAATTTCTCCATGGTTGTTGCCAAGACATCTATTTCTCCATTATCTCTGCCTAATTCTGGGATTATAAAGTGGGAGTCGTATCCACTAAGATTATGTAAAACAACGGGGATAAGATTTGGAAGTTTGTAGTTTAGATTGCAAGAGTTACAGGCTGCACCTCTGTAAGCTCCTGTTAGATGGTCATGGTCTCGCACTTTACTGTTATCCAGTGTAAAAGTGTTAATACACAAATAACATGTTGTTGCTGAATCGTGTCGTTGAATTTCATCTTCAGTCATAGTAATCATCGGCACCACATTTCTGTACATTTATTCAACTTTCCCAGCTATGTTATATAAGTCATCGACAAAGTTTCGAGCTGCTTCTTCACCGCGGTATATCTTCGGTGTTGTTGTTAATTCATGTCTTCGCAAATGTTCTTCAGATAGTGTTGATTTTATCATTAAACAATAGCTTTTTGGTGTGTGCTGCTGGTATTTGCTTCTTCTTGTTACGTTTTCTTCTTGATGATCGAGCGGATGTAAAGACGCCTCAAAATCAGCATACACAACAACGGGTAAACGGTATTGTTGGATTACTTTGTCGAATTTTATCTGCGCTCTGCTAGGATGTGGCAATTTAATTCTTACTTCATAGTTTCCATTACATAACCGTTGGTGTTCTACTAGCCAATCTGACCCTCCCCTTCTTAGTTATTTGTTCACGTGACAAAAACATCTTTTGCAAATTGTCATCTTTTTTTATGCTTAGATAATTGTTTAGAAACAAGACTTTCAAATTTTTTGATATACACAAACTGTGAAATATCGCCTTTAGTAATCAATAACAAATCGGTATGATCTCTGCGCTCATTTGGTGTTATACGCAAGGGGTACACATTGTTTGACGAATCCAATCCGAATAGGTTGACAGAAGCTGAAGGATTTTGTTTTTCAAATTTTGAAACGTCTGTTATAGCAACAGGGTAAGTCATCCGTTGAAAATTATATCTATGTTGTACTTCTTCATAATAGTGACTTGGTCTTTCCGGATGAATTGTTACATATTTGGCCAACATAGCATATTTAAAACACTCAGTATCTTGGTTTTGTACGTTGACGCAGGATAAGGTATTTCTAATCTTTGTTGGTAAAGGGATGTAGCTACTTCCTCGAATTCCATAGCCATGTTTGTGTACTCTTAAGTCTAGCCCTGTGATGCTTAACAAACTCCATCCAGAGCCTCTTCCTTCATGTTCTTGTATTTTTGTCATTAGCTCTTCAAAACATTCAGACACGATTAAATCAATATCTGACGAAAACATAATAGTTCGGTTTTTTGTTAAAAAACCTCTCGGTGAAGTTTCATTTTGAATGTTTGTAAATAAACCATCTAGTAATAGACCAAATTTGATAAAATTTAATCTTTTTAATTCATTTTACAAAGTTTTAATTACCAATCCTTTTGAGTTATTTAAAAATTCTTCGAGTTGTAATTTTGCATTGACGATTTTGAAGTGGGTTACTACATTACCCGGAAGTGCTCGGGCATGTAGTTCAACATTTACTGATGTTGATGCTGAATGACGGTGAAGTGTAGATAGAGCATGCGTAGAAGTCGATGCAGCTGATGATGTTGAAGGACCATGAAGTGTAGACAGAGCAGGTGTAGAAGTCGATGCAGCTGATGATGTTGAAGGATGGTGAAGTGTAAACAGAGCAGAGGTAGAAGTCGATGTTGATGGTGCATATTGAATAACACTTGGTCTGGAATGTTGGTGTTGAGCTAACATTCGATCTATTTCGTTCAATTCTTCTTCTTTATATTCTTCATCTTGGTTGTTGTTATGTTTTAGTTCCTTATGAATCATTAAAAGAAATTCATCCTTAAATGAAGACTTGCAGATATCGCAGCGATGCATAATTTAGGTGTGATCTCCACAAGAGTCAACACAATAATGAAAAACACTGCAAATGCCTCTATATTTATACGATAGCAAAGGTGGTGGGGGTAAGTATCAGGTTAAGTTTACTATTTTTTTTTACATTTTCTATTTACTATTGTAGCTGGAGGTTACAAAGTTCTATATTTTGGGTCAAGGTCATTGAACATATTTGCCAAAACGGGGAATAGGGCAGTAAATGATTTCATTTTAAACCATAAACTGATCTATTCCCCGCTCTGTATTTATCAAAGACAATTTTCTCCAACAGGAACATTTAATAGATTTTAAACTCGGATGTGAAATTGGATTGTACACAGTGCATCTCGATCAACTAAAAATGTCATAAAACTATAAGGATCTTCAGTTGTAGATTAATCTTTAACATATTCGATAGTCAACATTGCCGAACGAAGATCTTGTGGAATTACGTCGACTTTTATGAGTCGCCTTTCGAGTTCAAACCGTTTTGTTATTGTTGTAAGTTTTATCACATCATCGATATCGAGGAGGGGAAAGCTGTAACAAACGGAGTTTCCTGGTGGTTTCATCATGTCGATATGATAAATATACACTGTTGCATAGTCATTAAATAGACGTTCCCCCACCATTAAATGTATAAGTTACCCCCACTTTTTCAGTCATGTAAATAGGTCAAGGTCATACAACAATATTACCAAAACGGGGAATAGAGCAGTAAGTGATTCTCACTATAACCACAAACTGATCTATTCCCCACTTTGTATTTAAAGTAAACTATTTGAAGACAATAAAAAATTATTCAGATTCTTCCGATGATAATGATGATGAGCTCATATCACTAAATAAGCGACGACACACACTAAGGTTCCCTGTGAATGGATCTAGAACTACGTCATCGATATTAATACTGCTTGGAGGGGTTTCACTATCAACAAGGTCTATTTCCTCCAAACAGAGTAACTGATGATGAAATTCTGGTTCATTATCATAGTCGTCGTCGTCGTCGTCGTCAGTCAACAGCTCCATCTCTCCAAGATATGGTTCACTGCTAGCAAACTCACTCAGTAGTTCAAGATCACTTAATAGTTCATCTTCCATCTCTGAATCGTCTTCATCTTCGTTTATATTTACTGGAATATTTTGAATCATTTCCAGTATAATCTTCTTAGAAGGGAAGATGTTATCTCTGGGCGACATGATTCCAAGTAGCAGACTGATTTTACCACTAATACGAAACCACCTTTTAAACTCGATTCCGGTGGTGGTGGGGGTAAGTGTTGAAGGTGCAAGTGGTAGGGAAAAGTGATAGGGAAGAGGTATTATTGTAACACAGGTAAGTCCAGTAAGTGGGTCAAGTTTACCTTAATCTATTACCAGAACGGGGAATAGAGCAGTAAGTGATTCTTATTCAAACCACAAACTGATCTATTCCCCGTTCTGTATTCCCCCCCCCCTTCGGCCTTGTATGTAGTTTATGAGGTTGTGTAATAAAGACACAGGATGTAGCCTTCTCGTAATAATTGGTCAATTTTGTTCTTCAAAGGGATTGGTTTTACATCTATTTTTACTTCTTCTGTTCCACGAATACCCAATCCTTTGACCTGAACATGTTCGTACTCCGTTAACAGTTGGTACACACGCTGGATAAAAGTATCCGCTTTAGCAGGAGAGTCAATATAGTGGAGGTATACCATAATAGATGCTCTCTTGATGCAATTCACAACCAAAGTGATAATTGTCTCTGCAACGTCGCGCTTATATACCCGTCTTTTTTACTTTAGTTAAAGGTTTGGATTAATATAGAATGTTATGTTAATGTTCCATCCCTTATCGATTAACCTTACCATATTGCCAAAGATTTTATATAACTTTCTACTATAGTTTGTTTTAAATGCTTCATCTTCACCACTATAAACTTCACCTGTCGGTCTCTACATGTACAATTCACAACTGACCTCTAAATCAAGATACCGTAGCAGTAATCTCCTTACAGCAAGAAACTGCAAGTGGGTCAAGGTCACCTTAACCTATTACCAGAACGGGGAATAGAGCAGTAAGTGATTTTTATTCAAACCACAAAGTGATCTATTTCCCGTTCTGTATTCCCCCCTTGTTCAGTAATTCTACAAATCTTTAGTTAGACAAAGCAAGTTGATTAATGTCCATTGTTAGAAGTTCTTCAGGCAGTTGAAATGATGTACCTACTAATAGCATTTCTAACATATTTATATAATTTATAGCATGTGTTACAATTGAATGCTTTGAACTTTTTGGATCAACAAAAGGTAATTTTGATCGTAATAAATTATATGTTTGATTTAATTTTCTAACCCTTCTTCTCTCTCTAGCATTCCTTCTTCTTTGGCTATCATTCTTCTCCTTGTCTTTTACATTTAAGTTAGACGTAGACTGCATCGATGTTGAAAGCTGCATCGGTTCTGTTGGGCTATCCATAGCTGAATAATGACTAAACACTGAAGCCGTCCGTCTTATATCTGTCTACCCCCACCATTAAAGTCAAAGTATCCTCCCCCCCCCTTCCGCCCGTCTTTTTATTGCTTCAGTTAAAGGTTTGGTTTAATATAGAATGTAATGTTAATGATCCAACCCTTATTGATTAACCTTACCATATTACTAAAGATTCTATATAACTTTCTACTGTCTTTTGTTTTGAATGCTTCATCTTCATTACTAAAGACTTCACCTGTTGGTCTCCACATGCACAATTCACAACCAACCTCTATATCAAGATACCGTAGCAGTAATTTCCTTACAGCAAGCAACTGATCAATGTTTTCGACCCGTCTGCTGAATATTATAGTTGCTGCAGAGGTAGATGAAGTGGATGCACTCATTTTCAGCAAAGTAATAAGTTTTACTAACGATGGAGACCTCCTTTATACTCAATTTAGGTGGTGGTGGTGGTGGTGGTGGTTGTGGTGGGGGTAGTGAAGGGTTATTGTTGGAAGAAATAAGAAGATCTTTCATATTTTTTTATCAAACAAATATTTTCTAAGTCCCAAGGTCATTTAAACCTGTTGCCAAAACGGGGAATAGAGCAGTAAGTGGTTCTTACTTTGACCGCAAACTGATCTATTCCCCGCTTTGTATTTCATAAGTCTTTAATTTGTAAAGTTAGTTATTCGTCTTGATCTTCATCCATGAGGAAAATTTGCTTGTAGGCTGAAGGCTCTTCAGCGAAAAAATGTTGATCCGCCAACTCATCCTCTTTCAGAAAAACGGCTTCAAACGGTGGAGGGGTGTTCAAGATTTCTTTGTGAATTAAGGACGGTTCTTGGAGCTGGGATTGAAGGTTTGCAATGTACTTTATTGTCTTTTGTATAGTGGTTAATTTAGAATCATACGGATTGGAGGTTGGTAATATGCTTTTTAATACTTTATAACGGTCAGCAATTCTCGCTCTCAGTTTCCGAGTATTAGCAGTGTTTCTCTCGGTTTTGAGAGATCTCGAGATTAAGTTTGGTGAAGTACTACTACCTGACTCTGGTGGAAGAATGTGGGATAGAATCATAGCCTGGACAAGTATCGATGGGACAGCAGAAGATGAAACAGTACAAGGAGAGGCGGTAGAAGTTGGTGCTTCATTGTTGTGCTTCATGGTGTCCGAGGTGAGCAAACACAAGCAGCAGACTGATTTTACCAACGATGAGGTGCCTCTTTTATACCTAATGGAAGTGGTGGGAGTGCGAGTTTTAAGGAGGGGATATTTTTTTTTTTAAGAAATACATAGATATATATTTCAATATGTTTTTGCTAAACAAGAATTTTTTAAGTCCCAAGGTCATCTGAACAAGTTGCCAAAACGGGGAATAGAGCAGTAAGTGGTTCTCACTTTGACCACAAACTGATCTATTCCCCGCTCTGTATTTTAAAAGTACACATTAAATCTTGTCACTATTGAGCAGCCTTTGCTCTTTCGAGCTCAAGTTCTAACTCTGCAACCAGGCGAAAGTCTGCATCGTGCTCCTCCCATTGTTGAGGAGAACGCGGCTGTCCACACCACTTTGTGCAGGCGTACCCCATCGCCTCATTATACTCCTCCAGTATAACATGATAGGGTCTTGGTTGACGCGTTGTAGACTGCATCGATGGTGTAGTTTGTTGCGGTTGTGACTGAGCAACATTCTCCACAATTTTATCAATCTTAGAAACCTCAGTCATTTCAGCAGCCTCAGCAATCGCGTACAATTCCTCTTCGCTAATTTCCTTTCCCTATTTGTTGCTGTTGACGCTCATGATGATACAACTAATAATTATATTCCGAATCGCTCGCTTAAATACCCGCTTACCCCCTCCCCTTTTTACTGTTGAATAATGTATTTAGTATAATATATCTCCTTTTTCCTTTTAAGTTTTATCTTTGACTTAGTGTAATTTATCTAAGTCCGTTATCTAGGTCAAGGTCGTTGTAACATTGTAAAAAAAATGTGTACAACCTATTTACCTTTTGCAGCATATGCTACAAAATCTAAATAGGTTGTCCACACTTTTTTTTAAATTTGGAAAAAATAAACATTTATTTAAATTTGGAAAATACATTTTTGAACGTTGGTTTTACTGTAATGTTTTCCACACAGTGCCTCCCGAATTACCTCGTATTAAATAGTTTTTTTTGGTAGGGTGTTCGGGATGTTCCATACCTATAGGTAATTTTAAAATGTAGAGTTGGTCTCCACATTTTAATATTAACTTTGCAAATCTTACTGACTTAATGAAGAAGTATTGTTTATTTTTACAAAGTCTATTAATACGAGTTTTGGCTCGTTTCACTGTTGGACGTGGTGAAGAAAGGGAAACGCTATTGTTCTGTTTTAGTTTTAAATGAAACCTGCATAATTCTTCATTTAAAATACAGGATTTAGGACAACGTTCACCTTTCCTTGCACCTTTTTTGAAACTATAGTTGCATTGTTGTGCAGGGCGTATGCACTTCCTTCTCAAAGATTTTAGTTGTTTAAGTTTCTCTGAAGGAGATTGGTTATTTGTACAGATTACTGAAGGACGAGGAAGGCCACTTGCAGAGGATGTAGAAGGTCTGGTGGGATCAAAAGGATAGAAACTTGCAGAAGGGGTAGAAGGTCTGGTGGGGGAAGACCTTGATGTTGAACTTGAAGATGAACTTGAAGATGAACTTGAAGATGAACTTGACAAGTGAGAAAATTCGTCAAGAATTAAATTGGGTGATGGTGATAGAGGATCATCCACAATGGTAGGTGGCGGTGGTGAAGTACTATCCGTCTCTGGGAGAATGAAAGACATCACCAAAGCCTGACGAAGTATCGATGAGACAGCGGACGTTGAGGCAGCAGAGGTTGAAGCAGCAGAAGTTGAGGCACCAGAAGTTGGTATTTTATATGTTGAGACGGAAGAAGTTGAGGCACCAGAAGTTGGTATTTTATATGTTGAGACAGAAGAAGTTGAGGCAGCAAAAATTGAAGCATCAGAAGTTGAGGCACCAGAGGTTGGTATCATATAAGTTGAGACAGAAGAGGTTGAGGTAGCAAAGGTTCGTACTGATGGCGGTTTCAATTTTAGCGGAAGAGTTTGCTTTCTGATGTGCGCCATGGTTCTGGGGTGAGCAAGCACAAGCAGCAGAATGGATTTACCAGTGATAGGGAACCTCTTTTATACCCACTAGAAGTGGTGGGAGTGCAAGAGTTAGGGAGGGGATATTTGTTGTAAGGAATAAATATATCTTCCAATGTTTTGCCATACGACAATTTTCTAACTCCCGTCAGTAGGTCAAGGTCATCTAAATATGTTGCCAAAACAAGGAATAGAGCAAGGATCACAGACTGCTCTATTCCCCGTTCTGTATTAGGGGGCAATCATTTTGAAGAAATTTTAAAGTTACGTACAGTAAACCTGATAACTGAGATTAATTTAAAACAAATATTAACCATAATAATCAACCGGTTTGCAGGCCGTATTGACTAAGGTGGTTTACAAAGACATAACAAAGTCGGTTTTACAATGGTCAACAACATACTGAAACCCAGTCGGAATTTGGACAGAACGGGCGTCAGGCTACTGCAAACCAAAGGTTTGACCAACTTAGTATTCACAAACGTTTCTCATACGTGAGGTGTAACGATGGGTAATGTCAATCGGTTTTCGTGCCATGTTGACAGAGGGTCGGTTTTCGTGCCATACCTTTTTTGTAAGGGGTTAGGAAAGGGTTTGTTTGAGAAACATATTAAATTACTTATAAACATTTTACATTTAAAAAGTTTAAATAAGGAATATATTGAATTTTAAAGCGTGTAAGAAAAGTACATATTTCATTAATAAATCACTTCAAACCAACACCAAAAGGTAACATTTAATACATTAACTACATTTACTAGCAGCAAACTACAAGCGTTAATCTATAATGCTTAATAAACCAACATGCCTTAAACTCAGGTAGCATGTTTAGTGTACAGTGGTACCAACTCTATACTAAAGATACTATTGCGGACAGCGCAGGCAAACAGCTAGCTAGGCTGTTGGCCTGAGACTGTAAACCCTCTGCGGACTGGTCTTGCTTTTATACCCGACAACCAGTGGTAGGGGTAGGGTACATTGTAACGCTATAAAGTGCATACTATATGATTCCAAGTTCGATAACTGGGTCAAGGTCAAGTTAAGTGATGCGTAAAATAGCAAAGGTAAAACCTTTAGTAAGTAAGGGTTTCGTCTTTGCTATTTTACTTTTTAAAAGGAAGCTCTAGGTTCAAACAAGGGGGTTTAGCTCACAATTGTCCAATGTCACAGTTATACGTTTCACACAGAATTGATTGCGTGATCTTTGGATCAAATAGAAAAGCCTAATGCTAGAAGGCGATTTCCATTCAATCAAGACGCAATACACGTCATTTCTTTGTAACGGTCTAAGTTCCATCTTTACTTTTAGTTTAAACCCTCGATATTCATAACTAAGAATAGCCAGAAAGGCTTCTGAAAAAGCAAGCTCAACAGGAGCAAGCCAAGTGTTTTCGCCTACAGCTTCCATAGCGGTATGATTATATTTACCCCTCTGGTGCAGTATATAACATTTCCCCCACCATGGTCTTTACTACAACGTTTGTGTTTAACATGTCTAGATGGAGTATTTCTAAGTTCTAAACTAGGTCAAGGTCACGTTAATAAGTAAAGTGTTAAGCGTTAAGCAAACAAACAATCTACAAAGTTAGTATAAAGCGTTAAACAAGCAGTCAATATACGGGATTACTATAAAGCATCAATTCTGCAGGCATTAGTTTATACTACTACTCATGCACAAGAACAGACTACACATGCAAAATTAGCGAGGTTCGATAATTGCGAGTTGGGCCCTAACGCACAGTTATCGAACCCACACTGTGGCGAATTGCACCAAGTCAGCCTTTGGACGGAACTGGCATCAACTGCGGAGAAACGCTCGAAATCTCGGGTTATATAGACGAAAAGTGGGAAAAAGGGATATAAAGGGGAAAACGGGATAAGGGATAACCCTGCCCTGTTGCGGGATTTTTTCCCTAAAACGGGATTTTGTCTGGGGATTTATCCCTGTTTTTACAAAAAGTTATCCCTTCATTGATTTTTAGCTTATAAATTTATAAATTATATATTAAGATAATTAATAAAATATGTATTGAGATAATTAATAAAAAATATATATAACATAAATTTTTTTATTAGGCCCAACAAGTTAAGCGTTGCTAAAACTGTTTTACACAGGTAACCTTTCACCACATGCAACTGGCGGTGTAGGTCAACCGCGCATTCCCAGACTGATTTGCCTTTCACTGCAAGCAGCTGGCGGTGTTACTCAACCGCTTGATTACACTTTCACGCTGTTTAACAGCTTATGGAGGCTTCATTCTGCAGATAGTGTTTAGTCTAGAAACATGTCCTCTCCAGTATTGAAAGAAAAGCTTGAGAGGATAAAGGCAAGTTTAAAGCCGACTCAGGAGAAGAAGGTTTTTCGTAGATCCTGCTCGTTAAAAAGAATGGTGCAGAAGAATTTTATAAATCACGAGTTGTATTTCAAGAAGGGACATAAGAAGGAAGAGAAGAAGGAAGAGAAGAAAGGAAAGAAGAAGGAAGATAAGAACAGGCGAATGAAGGAAGATAATGAGAAGAGGGAGAATGAAGAAGAAACTGTTTGGAATATATTGAATATTATGAGGCTAAGAAAGTTGATTGAACCAATTGAACAATGCAACGAGAAATTCAAATGTTTAAAGCGGAATGGCATGTATAAATTTGTAGCAGAGGAGAGGAAGAACGTCTACTTGTTCGAAAGTGGTGGTGTACACATGATGGTACAGGTACCATCATGTACACCAGTAGGAGTCCCAGTGTTTCGGCGCTAACATTGCGCTTATGGGCTTAAAATCTGGCATCTGATTGGTCTAATTAGGCCACATGACCTAATTAAGCCCCACCCCTTTTCCAAGATGGCGGCGCCCATGGTCCCGCCAAAAAGAGGAGGCCATGATGGAAATTATTGCCAACTTAAGAGAAAAAAATTCCCAGAGTGTTATACATAGTAATAATATATGCATAGTAATAATATATACATAGTAAATATATATATATATTATAGAGTGAGTGACTGCGCAGACCTGCGCGTCACGCCTCAGCGCCCGCGCGTCACACCTCAGCGCCCACCCCAGGTAATCAAGACACAGAGTTTGGTGACTAATTAATTTATTCTAAGTGCTGTACATGTACGAGTGGTGACGGTGAGTGGTGCAGGTGGTGCAGGTGTGCGCCATCGCTGGTGCGGTGGAGCCGTGATGGTGGAGTCGGTGAGCGGGGGGGCGGCGCGGTGCTGGTGGAGTCGGTAAGTGGGGGCCGGGGGGGGCGGTGGGTTCTGTAACATAACAAATAATGTGATCAGCAATCTCTACGTGATTGGTCGGAATAAGGATATATGCTAATGGTTATAATTAGCGTTCTGCGCTCTGATTGGCTTACACAAATACAGAGAACAAAAATTAACATCGTTACTCAATCACTCTGCCTCTGGCCTTCGTGCAGGTAAGAGCCATTACTGATTGTTGCTATTGGCGTAACTGTTGGCTTATTTTGTATGTGTTGAGATTACCTTCGCAATGGCAGGAAACCCTGTTGAAATTATAAGTACCGATGATACATATATTAGACATTTTAGACTTTACGGAACAAAAACTATTTTCAAATTCACCAAACCTCCTGCAAAAACAAACGAAATTGATTGGCTCAGACAAGGTTTTGCCAAAATTGTAAATGAGATGAAGGGCCAAGCCTATGAAAATGATCAGCTTGGATTTACACTACAATCTCTAAACTTAAAAAGTACAGAGCCCGGGTATATTGCTTTTCGGCCCGCAGGTGAAATTAATGAAGATATCCTTTGGCAAATTTTCGGGGGAATTGTTCAATCAAATTCCGAAACTATTAAATCTACCGACACATTTAAAGTGGAATGTACCCGAGTTAATCTCCCTGTAGGTTCCGGCCGTCCTGGGAGAGTAAGACCTGGCTTTTACAACACCTTTGTCGAGGAATGTAAATCGAGACGGGGTATTGTTGTAATTAATAATAAAGACAACTTGTGTCTTCCTCGGGCTTTGGTAGTGGCTATGGCTAAAATCACTAATGATCCCCAGTATAAAGCAATACGTGAGGACAAGGGTAAAAGGCAAACTTTTAGGGCCAAGGAACTTATTCGGCGGGCTTGGGTAGAGATCTCTGAGGAAGGTGCAGGAATCCCCGAATTGGAAAAAATTCAGGACTTGTTAAAAGATTACAAAATCACAGTTTATAATTATGATAGAAAAGGCCGAGATGTCTACTTTGAAGGCCGTGTTGAAAATCCTAAATTTAAAATTAACTTGCTCTTTCACAATCGGCACTATAACGTAATCAACAGTTTGACCGCTGCTTTCGCCTGTAACTATTTTTGCGAAGCTTGCCATGTTCCCTATGACCACAAGGCTGAGCACAGATGCTCAAATATCTGTCCTCAATGCCAAACTATCTCGCCTCCCTGTAAACTTGAACATGGGGGAATAATTTGTCCGGACTGTAACATGACTTTGAGAAACCAGCACTGTTTTATTGCCCATCAGAATGACAAATGCAAAACAATAAAAAAGTGTCTTGACTGTAACAAAATTATTTATGCAGAAAAACGTAAGACAGCTCACGTATGCGGGGAAGTTTATTGTAAACCTTGTGAAGCGTTCAAAGATCCCAATCATAAATGCTACATGCAACCCAATAATGGAAAACCTAAATCTAAAGACTTCCTGTTTATTTTCTTTGACTTTGAAACAAGACAGGACGAGTCTCTCCCCTCAGATCCAGATAAAAAAGTACATAAAGTAAACTTGTGTGTTTCCCAGCAGTTTTGCAATCAGTGTATAGAAGGTAAAATTTGTACGATGTGTAACAACCGTACAAGAGTCTTCAACTCTGACCCGGTTAAAGATTTTATAGACTATGTAATGAGTGTTAGAAAGCAGTTTAAAAATGTTTGTGTGATTGCTCACAACGGGCAAGGATTTGATTTTCAGTTTTTGTTAAAGTACATCATGGAAGAAACAAAATTCACGCCGGAGCTGGTAATGAGGGGAACTAAAATCATTCTTATGGAACTGGACAATTTGAGATTTGTTGACTCACTTAGTTATTTTCCCATGTCCCTCGCTGCACTCCCTAAAGCCTTTGATCTGCCTCCCGAGAAAAAGAAAGGTTATTTCCCGCATCTTTTTAACACTGTGGCAAATCAAAATTATGTAGGCCCGATACCCGAAAAAAAGTATTACTGCCCGGAATCAATGTTTGAGAAACCTCACGAAGCTTTCGAGATTTGGTACGACGAGCAAGTGGCGAGTAACTACGTGTTTGATTTTAAAAAAGAAATCTTGGAGTATTGTATCTCTGACGTGGAAATCCTAGCTCAAGCGTGTATTAAATTTAGAGCCTTGCTTCTTGAACAATGTAACGTAGACCCTTTTCTCGAGGCCGTAACTATTGCTAGCGCCTGTAACTTAGCTTTTCGGCGTAACTTTCTAAAACCAAACACAATAGGTTTGATTCCTAAAAACGGTTACAGACTGACTGACAATCAGTCAGCCGTTGCTTTACAATGGTTAACATGGGAAGAGGAGAAACGAGGGTTGAGGATTCAACACGCGGGCCGGGGTAAAGAAGTTAAAATTAAAGGAATGAAAGTAGATGGGTTTGACGGTGAGCGGATTTACGAGTTTCACGGGTGTTACTGGCACGGGTGCCCGAAATGTTTTCCTTATAACAGAGAGGCTCCTCTGAAGGAGGATCCCTCTGATTCACTCGACTTAAGGTATGAAAGAACTTTGAAAAAAATGGCAAAAATGAGTGACTACGAAACTATAGAAATGTGGGAGTGTGAATTTAATAAATTGAAGAAAGATAACAAACTTAAACATTTAAATAACCTTCCGATTCTCAACAATCTTCCCCTCGACCCTAGGCAAGCGTTCTTTGGAGGCAGAACGGGCAATACAAAAACATATCATAAATGTAAAGAGGGAGAAACAATCCAGTATGTTGATGTTTGCTCCCTTTATCCGTTTGTAAATAAATATGGAAAATATCCTTTGGGCCACCCTACAATCTATGTGGGAGATAGGGAGTGCAGGCAGAGAGGTATGCAGGTAGATGGTTTGTTAAAATGTAAGATTCTGCCACCTCGAGATCTCTACCACCCCGTACTCCCCGCTAAAATGAATAATAAATTAATGTTTGTTTTGTGTAAAACTTGTGGGGAAACATTAAACCAAGAAGATTGTGAACATGAGAGTGAGGAAAGGGCAATGGTAGGAACATGGACCATGGATGAAATTAGAAAAGCTATAGAGAAAGGTTACGTTGTGCTGGACATGTACGAGTTGTGGGAGTACGAGGTAGCCACATATGAAAACGGAGGTTTGTTTACAAATTTTATAAATCAATTTTTAAAAATCAAGCAGGAAGCCTCAGGCTATCCCTCTTGGTGTAAGACTGAACATGATAAAGAAAAGTACATTTCAGACTATTTCCAACACGAGGGAATTAAATTAGACAAAGATAAAATTGCTAAAAACGGGGGTTTGAGGCAATTGGCAAAATTAATGTTAAATTCATTTTGGGGAAAATTCGGACAAAGGGAGAACAAAACTAAGGCAATGATTGTAAGAGATCCCAAAACACTCTTTGAAATGATGACAAACCCAGAAGTAAAAGTCAACAGGATTCAGATAATTAATGAGACGGTAGTGGTTGTTAGTTGGGAGTATCTCGAAGAGGTTGGGGAACCTTTGAGAAATGTAAATGTTGTGATTGCGGCCTACACTACAGCCCAGGCTAGATTAAAGTTGTATGAACATCTAGATGCTTTAGGAGGTCAAGTAATTTATTATGATACCGACTCGACCTTGTACGTATACCGTGGTGGTTTGTACAGAGTCCCTACGGGGGATTACCTCGGGGAAATGACGGACGAATTGGCAAGCGAGTACGGGCCCGGCTCTTATATTGTAGAGTTTGTTTCTGGGGGACCAAAGACCTACGCTTACCTTGTCTGGTCAACCAAGAAGCAAAAATTAGAATCTGTTTGTAAAATCAAGGGTCTAACATTAAACATGAAAACCTCCGAAACGCTAAACTTTGAAGCTCTAAAAAAGATGGTCCTCAGTGAAACAAAAGAGATACTAGAAATTGAAGAGAATAGAATCAGGAGAACTAAAGACAAAAATATAGTAACAGTGAGTGAAATTAAAAAGTTTAGAATTACAGGACCAAAAAGGAGGCTCGAGAGCGAGTATGAAACTTTACCTTACGGATATCAAAAGAGTCAAAGATTGGAGTAACCCCCACCCCGCCCCAAGGGGGAGCAGTCAACTGCCCCCCCCCTTTTTACATATAATATCCAGCTTTCGTTGCGATCAGACGTGTGTCAGTTTGCTGTACAATGTGTGAGGATTGGGAGCAAAATATTGGTTGGATCTTTATAAATATATTTTGTGACGGAAGACCTGTACGAAAAATAAAATTTGAAGGAAAACCATTAAAATTGTTATCAAATGCAGACTTTGACAGGATAGAAGTTGAATTTTTGAGTGGTAAGGCGATGCTAAATAGCGGATTCTCTAAAGAAAGGGTTATGAAAAAAGTAGCTAAATTTTCCAAGTACGATGAATTAGAATATAACATTTATTTTGACAGCGGTGCAAAAAAACTAGGATGTCTGACTGACTCGTTTGTGTTAAATGACGAGTGGGGCGAACCGGAAGATCGCCCATGCATTGACCTTACAATTTATGATGAATTTAATAAAGAACACGTGCACCATGTGTTAATTAAATTTAAAAGACCTGACAACTAGTTGTAACCTGTTAAAATACAGCTCTGTAATTGGTTATAATAAAAATGCATTCTATTGGTTGTAATTAGCGTTCTGCGCTCTGATTGGTCGAGACTTTTTAGCGCTTTTTATTCTCAAGCGTTAACTTCACTCTGCCCCTTGCAGCTGCACAGGTAAGAGCTTCCAGCGATACAAATAAAAATGTCTCACTTAACCTCTTATATATTTAATGATCAACCTGTTGCTGTCCTGTTTGACAGCAGTGATGATCCTTGGTTTAAAGTAAAAGATGTTGCTAAAATCTTGGGTTATCAAGATTCAAAACAGGCATTGCGGATAAATGTTGATGAGGAAGACAAGTGTAAGGCTGTAAATATACTCTCTAAAGGGGGGTGTATCGATACACTCCCCTTTAACTTCCAATCAAACACAGTTTACATCAATGAATCTGGTTTGTATTCTCTTATTTTTCGCTCCTTGAAACCAGAAGCTAAAGCATTCAAAAGATGGGTTACAAGTGAAGTCTTGCCTTCCATAAGAAAATATGGAATGTATAAAATCAAACAGGAGAATAATCAGTTGTTAAAATCACTTACAAAATCACTGGAAATTAACAAACAACTGGAAAAAGAAAAAGAATCCATAAATAAAATGTTAACTGACCAAGCATCAAAAATTGCAGTTTTTCCTAAAGAAGAAGACCTTAGCCACGTATTGTGTATCCTTATTAAAGACACAATGTTGCAGTTGTACGGAGTCTGCGAATACAAGTGTATCCGTACTCAAAATGTGAGTTTTCACAAGGCTTTAAATAAAGCCAAGGAGGAAGGTTTTGTACCATGCTTTGTAAAATCATCTGTCCCTAACGGGATAAATGTTGTAAATAAAGCTAAAGAGTTGATGAGGAGTTATGGCATGCACTTTGATTCTGCTCATAATAACATCCTCTTAAAACTAACATCCTAAAAACTTTGACAATTATTTCTCGGGGGCCGGAATGGTTAAACAGAACAAACATGGCGCTTTACTGCCAGATTCAATACGTTGTATAATCGCGGGGCCGAGTTCCTGTGGGAAGACCAATGTTTTATTTAATTTATTATTTGACCCAAACGGTCTAAGATTTGAGAATATTTATATATTTTCAAAATCCCTCTATCAGCCTAAATACAAATTACTTAAACAGGTTATGCCTAAAGAGGTTGGGTATCATGAATTTGACGATAATAGTTTAGTTATACACCCAAATCAAGCTAAACCAAACTCTATAATGATTTTTGATGATATATCGGCAGAAAAACATAACAATATACGCGACTTTTTTACTATGGGGAGACACAACAATTTAGATTCATTCTATCTGGGACAGATAGGCCACGTATTGTGTATCCTTATTAAAGACACAATGTTGCAGTTGTACGGAGTCTGCGAATACAAGTGTATCCGTACTCAAAAAGTGAGTTTTCACAAGGCTTTAAATAAAGCAAAGGAGGAAGGTTTTGTACCATGCTTTGTAAAATCATCTGTCCCTAACGGGATAAATGTTGTAAATAAAGCTAAAGAGTTGATGAGGAGTTATGGCATGCACTTTGATTCTGCTCATAATAACATCCTCACCTCACATAACTTTGTAAATATTGTTGAGCATGTGTTAGATAATGCCTAAGTCCCACTGTATGAATGTGTGTGTGTGAATTAAGGTCACTGGCGTGTGTGACTAAAAACCCCGTAAACCTGAAAGGGAGCCTAGTAGATTGAACAGTCAAGTTAATCGCTTGACTGCTCCTTTGAATAGCTCATGTGTGAATGAGGGGTCCAGTAGATTAGAGGCGTTTGGCCAACACCAGACTGCTCAATCGAACCGACCTCGGGTGAATGAAGGATTTGTACATTGAGAAGCCTGGCCAATACCCAGGCTACTCCTTAAAACAATCCGGTGGGATTTGTAAAAAAAAGCAAATAAATATAAAGCAAATAAAAAACTCTTCCCACTTGTCTGTTCAAAGGGAGAGGACTTTTATTTTGTACTGGGCGTCAACCAGTAATAACCTGGATTGGCTCACGCACGAAATAAAGGTTTAACCTGGGTGCTCACTGCACGAATGGTCTCAAACCCCATTCAAACAGACACTGGTATAAAACTAATGTTTACCGAATAAATAAGTTATTTTGACAATGGACGCTATAGCTAACGAACTACACCGGCCTGCCAGGAGAAATTATCCCAGGCGTAAAGTTACTCTTCCCGGACTATACCAGGCTGACCTAGTTGAAATGAAGCCTTATTCCAGAGTCAATAAAGGGTTCAAGTACATATTGACAATGATTAACTGTTTATCCAAACTAGCTTTTGCCGTTCCGTTAAAAAACAAGTCAGGGCCAGAAGTGGCAAAGGCACTCGCTCCTATTTTAGCTAAATATAAAATGACGCATTTCCAAACAGATCAGGGAACAGACTTTTTCAATAAACACGTAAATGCTTTAATGAAAAAATACAAAATCAACCATTATCATACATTTTCCGAACTTAAAGCTAGTATAGTGGAAAGATTAAACAGAACTATCAAGACAAAAATGTACAAGTTATTTACTGCCCGTGGAAGTTACGAATGGTTAAGTATTTTGCCAAAAATTTTAAATTCTTACAACAATACAAAGCACAGGACTATAGGTATGAAACCACGGGATGTCAAAAAAAAGCACTTTCAAGATATTCTGAATAGAATAAATAGAGTTGGCAACGCAAAAAATCTTAAACACAAATTTAAGGTAGGCGACAGTGTTAGAATCAGTAAAACCAAACGAGTGTTCAAAACAAGCTATTTACAAAATTGGTCAAATGAGACGTTTACAGTATACGCGATTAAACCAACAAGACCAGCAACATACATATTACAAGACAACAGAGGAGAGATACTTAAAGGAGGGTTTTACGCTGAAGAACTTAGCAAGTCAAAAACAGGTAATGTTTACTTGATTGACAAAATCTTAAAGCGGAAGGGTAATTTAGCACTTGTTCAATGGGCTGGTTTTCCTTCTTCTCATAATTCTTGGATAAAGGTGAATGCACTAACTCCTGGGTCATCGCACTAATGTCCAACAAAGCGTAAATCCTGCACGTGTGCCGCTAAATGGGAAAAAGTTTCATGTGAAACCCGCATAAAAGCCCGCATGTCACTCTACCGTGAAGTGATTACTTAAAAAGCAGAGCAACTAGTAGTATGTAACCAGTCACAATGCGGGTTATTAAGCAGAAAGTCAAGTTCTCTGTAAAAAAATTTGACAATTATTTCTCGGGGGCCGGAATGGTTAAACAGAACAAACATGGCGCTTTACTGCCAGATTCAATACGTTGTATAATCGCGGGGCCGAGTTCCTGTGGGAAGACCAATGTTTTATTTAATTTATTATTTGACCCAAACGGTCTAAGATTTGAGAATATTTATATATTTTCAAAATCCCTCTATCAGCCTAAATACAAATTACTTAAACAGGTTATGCCTAAAGAGGTTGGGTATCATGAATTTGACGATAATAGTTTAGTTATACACCCAAATCAAGCTAAACCAAACTCTATAATGATTTTTGATGATATATCGGCAGAAAAACATAACAATATACGCAACTTCTTTACTATGGGGAGACACAACAATTTAGATTCATTCTATCTGGGACAGACATATAGCGCTATTCCCAAGCAGCTGGTGAGGGACAATTGTAACTTTGTTATTTTATTCAAACAAGACGAAATGAACCTAAGACATGTATACAACGATCATATCACCACAGACATGTCATTTGAAAAATTTAGAGAAATATGCGCTCAGGCGTGGCGTGACAATTTTGGATTTCTAGTTATTGACAAGACTCTAGATCCATTTAAGGGAAGGTACAGAGTGGGAATGGACACTTTTATAGCAGAGGTATAATGGTACGCATCTACGTGTATAATGATTTAAGGGGATTTGATAAGAAACTTCATAACGTAAGGTCTAACCTGTGTTCTTTTTATTACAAGGACAAAAATAAATTCTGTAGTAATTATTGCAGTAGAAAGGGTAAACACGGCCATCCCTTCAATAACAGGTGCTGGAGACATAAAAAACCTCCAAGCACTGCGAGGCTACCACCTGTAGTTTTATTAATGATATCTGCGAGTGAGAGAACTTATAATAGAGATACTTGGTTAAACTTTTTACAAAAGTGTGAAGAACAGAGTGTACCCTTAGAACTAGTGATTTATCATGAAGATATGAGAAATTAAACAGTGAGAGACCCCCAAAATTTAATATCTAGATTTAGACCCTTTCCGGATATATTTGGTAAAGTATTGCCTTTAAGAAACCTGCATGGTAGTATTAATTTTGCTCAGATAGTTTTAAAAATGTTGGAGTATGGTTGCAAAATACCTCACGCGGCCAGATGTATAGTTTTGACAGAGAGAACTATACCCATCAGGTCCCCTGTCAAAATTTATAAAATGGCTTTATCCCTCAAATGTTATATTGACATTAGTTATAATACAGCCTGGGGGCCAATTCCTGACGATACTCCCAAAGGGCCGAGGGGTAAACCTTTTGCTGCTGTAAATAACTACTGCCAAGGATTATATACTACAGAGTTTTTAAGAGCAGCCCTGCCCACAGTGGCCTCACAGTGTGAGAGATTTGGTATTAGTTTAAAAAACGGTGTATATAGAGTGACAAATCAAACATTATTTGAACAGTGGAAAACATTTACTGGAACCAACCCGTGCGAATTTTTGCTTCTTAACTCGTATTTAATGTACAACAGACATCATGACAAACCATTGAGAATGTTGAGCAAATATATGCAAAAAACCATTGAGAACGACAAGTACATAGTAACACATGTCTCACAATGGAGGGACAATGTAAAGCGAGCCTTTGTTTTTAAAAGTTACACAAATCGTTATATAATACCGAGACACAGTCTTGTAAGGGAGGAAGCTAGGTATTATAAAGGATTAGACTTGAGCGCCGGTATTTCGCTTCTAGATGTTACGCGTTACATGAAAAGATGCAAAATGCGTGCCTTGTTTTTCAGGCAAGTCGAAATGCCTTAAATTTAAACGTGTTGGTTTAAATATATCATTTGCGACTATGAAGCGAAACAGTAAGCAACTAACTAATCGACTGATACAGCTGCGTAATGCTATTAAGAGAAAGTATAAAATGTTTAAGGAAGGATCTGTAGAAAGTGATATTATGCTTGAAAAGCAGTTTAAACCTATAATTCAAGAACTTAGAAAAACAAACACAGCAGACATAAAAACAGAACCTGAAACAATTAAAGGTGAACCAATGGACTTTAGTACGACAGATGATGAAGCTGAATTTATACCGCAGAGTGTATCTACGCCTGAAAGCAGTGGGTTAAAACAAATTGTATCTACCCCTTCAGGACTGGAAACAGCGTCGCGATATATGGAAAGTCAGTTTAGTAACCCCATTACGGTGAGATATATGACAATGCTTTTAAAGGATGCTAGCGGTAAGGTCCGAGTAATTGATCATGACTACGGCTCTAGATACGAAGGCAGTACTTTAATGATGGGAGATAAGGTGTTAGACTTTGACAACGATGGAACTATACTAATAAACAACACAAGGTATAGTCCAACCGAAGGCTTGTACGAGCTCATATTTAAGAGAACCCCTGACGAGGAAATATACGATCACGACGACCTTAAGACCTATAAGAGTATTATTGTTGCCACCAACGCACACAAGAAAGGATACAAATTCAACAATGTAATTAGAAGGGACAAAAATCTAAAGTACAGAATAATTATTAAAGACCTATTCCCGGTTAAAGCGGGCAAAGGTTTAGCGTGGAAGAATGCGAGATTCCGTGACATTATACATTGGGACAACGCCAACGAATTGGTGGACAGATTACGACACATTGCCATGTCTACAGAGACTGGAAACAGAGTCCATAGCAATGAAATACTAAGTATCGTGGAGGAACTAAGGGAAGCGGGATTTATAAAAGGATCAGGGAACAGCAGGTTTAAAGCATTATTATAATGACTATTGACAAGTTTGGACGTAGTAGCCGAAAATCCCGAGGTGAGGCCGCCAAAGGTCCCAAGGGTGATGGCTTTAATTTAACGCCCGACGGTGATTACGATATACAAAATAAGCGATTATGTAATTTAAAAAGACCTGCAGACGATAACGACGCGGTGACAAAAAGATTTATGTGTGATAATACCTTAAGTTTAGATGAAAAAAAAGAGTGTTTTGACGCTAATAAATGTGTTATTTGACATGTAAAATCACCACAAAATTCTGATGATGCTGCCACAAAATTTTACGTAGACTACAAATGTATTCCTTTTACAGGAGAACATTATATCTTAGGGAACAAAATACTAAGAGACGTGCGAGATGGCGAACAAGAATATGACGCTGTAAACTTGCGGATGTTAAAATCAGCCTTAATGCTGGTAGATAACACTTTTTATGATTGTCAGTCAAAACAAATAAAAAATTGCTCGGATCCTACAGATTTTCAAGACGTATTAAACTTAAATTATATTGTAAGACTATTGAGTAAAGTTTTATTTGACATTTACAATACCTTAGGAGCTCCAATACAGACAGACAAGGACGATTGGGTAAGATTAAATGTTATCGATAAATACTTTTTAGACGAAAATACACGACAATTTCGTAATAAAGATGATCCCTATGAAGAGGAATTAATTGAAGACACCGACCCTTTCCCCAGTTTCCTGAGGACGGGATCCGGTTTAAAAACACATTAACAGGCAAACACTAATTAGTCTACACCGATCCACTCAACATGCGGGTTGTTTTATTGATTTTTTTGCCTCTTGCCTCGTGCAACAAGTCGGTAGATTTTCTAACTTATTACGGGTATTTGGAGAAAAACGCTTTGACACAAAACATTACTTCTGCAGTAAGACAATTTCAAGAGTACTTTCGTCTTGAACCAACGGGAGTGTTTGATAACGATACATTGGCCCTCATGGGTACGCCTAGGTGCGGCCATCGCGACAATATATTACCATTCTCAGCTTTACCCAATAGAAAGTGGAACACTACAGAAATAACCTGGTATCAATACGGCCCTTCTCAACACCCCGACATAATTCAAAAAGCTTTTGATGTATGGGCCAAACACGCAAATTTAACTTAAAAAAAAACATAATTAATCCCACAATAATCATATCATTTTCAACATCTAGAAAACATGTATTCTACTCGAGACAGGATAATTGTCCCTATGATTTTGATGGTCCTGGGTTAGTTCTCGCCCACGGGTATTTACCCCATATTGGGTATAACCAAACGGACATACACTTTGATTCGGAAGAAAACTGGGATTTTACTATGAATTTACCACGAAATGGAAAAATTTCATTTTATTTAACATTGGTTAATGAGATTGGACATTCCCTTGGTTTGGATCATTCAGGTGATGATAAATCAGTAATGTTCCCTTTTAACAGAGATCCTACAGGAATTGTTGACTTTAACGAATACGAGCTAGGCAATGATGACAGACTCGCTATGGAGTTTCTCTACGGCAGGCCCACTAAGACATTTGCAACCATTCCAAAAATGAATACAACAACATCCACAACCACACATACCACACCAACAACATCCACAACCACTACTACCACTACGACAACATCCACAACCACAGCAGTAACACCACCCGAGATATTTGAAAAACGCGATATTTGCGAAATAAAAGATCAAATTGATATGTTCGTTATTGTAAACAAAAGGATATTTGCTTTCTTTAGAGACTATGTATGGATTATTAGTTTAAAACCTACAGAGAGAATTCCTGAGGACTTAACACGGCCAAGAAGAATATCACACTGGCTTAAATTTTTACCGCGAAACTTTACTGAAATATCTGCCATTTACCAAAGGCCTAACGGGGAAATTGCTCTTTTTTTGGCAATGATGTATTTTTATTTAGATACCCTTCACTGTCCTTGATTACAATGTATAATGTCAATAACATAGCCGGTAGAATGGTACATAAAGTAAACGCGGCCTTTGCAACTAACACGGGAAAGAGCTACATGATTATTGATGATTGGTATCTGATTGAAATTAACGAGTGCGACTTTACTGGTACATTTATGGGAATGGTCTCGTCTACGCTTTACGGTATCCCTGCCCACAGTCACGGTGCTTTTAGGTATATAAACGGGATGATTTACTTTATAACTGACAGTGGGGTCTTGGAGTACAGCGATTTTACTAACTCGGTATCTCGCACGTTGCCTGACGTGTTTGAAGCTTTAAAAATACCGTGTATACGCGAGACTCTATTAACTAAACTTTACGAAGTGATTAAATATTTACAATAAAATGGCTAACACAAGAAGGAAACCTCTCAGATGTAAGCTAGCGGTTGTGCGAGGCGGAGGTATTGTTTCATCAGTGCTGAACAAAGCTATAGACCTCCTACCTATCGAATTACATTTGCTTGGAGATTATAGATTTTGCGGGCCCGGCACGAAATTAAAAGAGAGATTAGCTAGAGGAGATAAAGGAATAAACGGGCTAGACGAAGCTTGTAAACAACACGATATAGCATACTTGCGGTACTCCGACAACGAGAGGCGAAGGCAAGCGGACAAAGAGTTGGCGGAGCGCGCTTGGCAGAGGTTCAAAGCATCAGACGCATCTTTGGGGGAAAAAGCAGCGTCCTGGTTAGTCACCACAGCAATGAAAGCCAAGACTAAATTGGGGGGAGGTCGTAAAAAGAAACGACCCGTTAAACGTCCTAAAGGCAGAGGTTTATATCTTAGACCCTATAAAAAGCAAGGGGCCGGCAAGAGGAATAAAAGGCAAACGAAAAAAAAGCATCTCGATACCAATAAAACCACTGACAAATTACGATATAATCAAATACGCGAGATTATTAAAAATTCCAAACTTTAGAGGAGTTTACATGAGGGATAGTTTACCAAAACGCTCGAGAAAGTGTGAATCTGCTATAGTTAACTTGGACAGTACAACCGGCCCAGGCACGCACTGGGTATGTTACAAAAAGATTAATAATAAAGCCTATTATTATGACAGTTTTGGCAATTTAAGACCACCACCAGAAATAACACGATATTTGGCGGGATGTGAACTCTACTATAATTACGAGAGACAACAGAATTTTGATACAGTGGTGTGTGGTCATTTGTGCTTACATTTTCTCTGCAGTAATGTTCTGCCTCACGGGAACGACTAGTATACTATCCCATGAGCTAGCATTTCCCATAGATGTTAGCAAGGGTGAATGGGAGCTAGGTTTAATCGAACTGACAACTTATAATTCTATTCCAAACATTGAAAAAGACAATAATGATAAGTTTTACTACGGTGAAAATAACAGCATTACAATCCCTGAAGGATCTTACGAGATTGAAGATATAGAAAAATTCATACAATCTCAACTGCCAAAAGAAACCAAGTTTACATTAAAACCAAGTAACAACACTTTAAAGGCTACAATATGTTGTTCTCAAAAATTGATTTTACTAAAGAAAATTCATTGTGAACACTCTTGGGATTTAAAAAACAAATATACGAGGCTAATAAACAACATGTTTCCGAACTGCCTGTAGATATAATTAAAGTTAATTCTATACGGGTGGAATGTAATATCACACGCGGGTCGTACCTAAATGGAGTCGAGGGTCATGTGATACACGAATTCTACCCGGCCGAACCACCGGGCTATAAAATAGTTGAGCTCCCGAGAAACGTGATTTATTTACCGGTAATAAGTCAAAGGATCAATACCTTAACAATCTCTCTCTCAAAGATCAAGACGGAAATCTTGTTAATTTTCGCGGAGAAAGAATCTCGGTTAGATTACATCTAAGGCAAAGCCATGGGGCTACTATTTAATTCTAGCCCAACAGGGCAGCAAGCCAGTAGTCTTCAGAAAGCAAAGGTGTTAACTTGTAAGAATATAAAGTTTCTCCGTTCCCTCGGTTTTAAAGTTGTAAAAAATGGCTCTTTTAGAAATTGACAATCACGCTAATTACGATGATTTGATAACAGGAATGGAATCCCATGCTCATCTACCATTCGCTAATACGACTTATAATAATAATGATGAAATAAGAATACCGATATTACAACAGGACATTATAACTGCGCCTTTTGAAAGCTTTATTGTGATTCACGGTAAAGTTAGCGCTAAAAAAGCGAACGATACTGCTCTGAATGTATCCTTTGTAAATAACGCAGTGGCTTTTATGTTTGAAGAAATCCGCTACGAGATTTGTGGCAAGGAAATTGATAGGACGAGAAATGTCGGCATTAGTACTACTTTAAAAAATATTTTATCCATTCGCTCAGAAGAAACAAATATATTGAAAAACGCGTGTTGGAAAAGCCCCGGGGTATCTGAACAGGTGACAGATTTTATATATTCGATCCCGCTAAAACTCTGGTTAGGGTCTGCCGAAGATTATAGAAAGGTTTTAGTAAACGTCAAACAAGAATTAATATTTTTACGCTCGGCTTCGGATATTAACGCTGTAAAAACTACAGAGGCTGGTACTTTAACATAACAATTGACAAAATCTACTGGCGTATACCTCATATTACAGTCAACGACGCCTGTAAACTAAAATTGTACAAGTTTATTGAGAAAGACCCCGCAATACATGTTCCCTTCCGTCAGTGGGACATGATTGAATACCCGAACCTACCAAGAACAGACACATTATCTTGGACACTAAAAACATCTAACCAAACAGAAAAACCCCGGTATGTTGTTCTCGCCTTTCAGACAGACAGAAAGAATGATTTAACAAAAGATATGTCACTATTTGATGCCTGCGACATAACTGATGTAAAGCTTTATTTAAATTCAAACTTTTATCCTTATGATAATATTCGTGGGAACACAGCCTTGTTCTATGACATGTATGCTACATTCCAAAATTCGTATTACGGACGAATCGGGTCACCGATATTAAACTTTGATGATTTTAAAACAAAATGCCCTCTATACGTAATTGATTGTTCAAAGCAGGACGATACTATTAAGACCGGCCCCGTAGATGTAAGGCTTGAGATTCAAGTTAAAACAGTAATTCCAGCTAATACTTGGGCATACTGCCTCATAATCCACGACTGTCATTATACATACACACCAATCACGGGAGATGTCAGAAAAATCTCGAGTTAGTTTCTCCGACCCGGTAGTTACAAAAATATACATTCTACCCACAGAAGAAGACAGGAAATCAGATTGGGAACAGTTAGCAACGGACAGAACCAGATTTTTAAGACGTATTAAACTGACACAAGAGAAAATCTCCAATGTAATTTTTAAACAGTGGACCCTCCGGGTCAGACACTTGGAATGTATGTACAAAGGGGGGTCCTGCAAGGACCTCCATTGGGGCGGGGTGGGGAAGGGGTAAAAAAGTACATTTATATAAATAAAAGAGATATCTAATCAGTCTGTAGTTAGCGTTCAGCGAGTAAACATGAATTATTTTGGTTGGATTAAAATTGAATATTACAAAGAAGGAGTTTTAATTAAAAAGGATATTTTAGACAGTTATAAATTTAATAGCGTCGAGGAAAAATTTCAATTGCCCACGGGGGCTGATAGCATTATAGTTAAATGGCGTACAGAATTAAACTACAGTGATTATGAAAATTCAGAGGAATCTGACTGAAACTATGGAAGAATTTATAGTCATTCCCAAAGGTAAAGAACCTATAGATTTAATGACTGGTGTATTTTTAAAGTCAGTCCATTTCTTGGACCCTGAGCTCACCAAGTATCGGGTATTTTTAAAAACAGGGACAATAGTCTGGGTGTATTGATTAAAGGGAGAAAAGGTATTGTATTTTGGAGTTACGACTCGTTTTGCCAGCTAATTGACAGGTTTAACGAAGTGACGTTAGCTCTCTTCAGTAAAAATCAGTGTTTAATATCTATAGAGTCTGGAGCTAATATTAAACTGACACATATTTTTGGACATCAGAATGTCTGTGTCTCTGATGGAGTACACTCCTTAGCACTAAACTTTAATGAATGGGATCAACTTGTGAAAAATATTCCTTTAATCGGTCGCGAGGTTTTGCAATTATTTTATATTGAGGATATTATACAAGTTTTTTTTAATCAGGTTTCAGCCGGTGCTGAAACCTGTACAGATCAATTGCCACCTCACGTAGCCGAGCGACTTTATCAGGAAATTTTATTATGGAAGCAATAGTGGAGTTTCACGCGTTTAAAGACAATTCTAATAGATTTATTATTAAAGAACTTGCTATAGTTGGGAGGTCGTATAAAACACAGATTGTGTTCCGACCTCCATACTGTTTTAATATTTTGAATTGTAAAATGCAAAGAACAGCTCGCTGGCTGGCTCGTCATTATCACCACATAAAATGGAATGAAGGTGAGGTACATTACAGGGAAGAGCTTTTATGCTCACTCTGTAAACCTTTTGAAACTATTTATACAAAAGGTTTGGAAAAGGCTCAATTCCTTCGGGAATTTCACCCTAATGTTAAAGAAATAAATATTGTAAATAGTAGCGATAGTTATGAACTTGTAGATTGTATTGTACATGGAAATAAAAATGAAAACTGCGCTTTGAAGTCCGCAAAGTACTACGCTCGAGAAATATTTTCGAGTGGGGCCTAATAAAAATAAGGCCCGGCAGTCGCTCATCTATCAGGCGGAGCTAACCCTTGATAAGTCCAGGGATGTGGGGAGGTCTGGTTAAACCCTATAAAGCATTGTGCTTTCCTCCGACTGTCAGGGAAAAAACGGATGGAAAAGCGCAACAAAAAAAATATAAAAATTAAAAATTCTCTGTCTATTTTCTAGGCTAAAATGAACGGACATGGTCTTAGTAAATAGCCTTCTGGGATAAACAGAGAAGAAAAAAATATTTACCGGAGGCAGCATTTTCAATGGATTGGCTGTCACGAATCACTGCGTTGGTTGGGGCAGTGATTAAAAAAACATAGTGTTACATACCTCATAAAGAGAAATCCATCCAACCGGTGGAGAACACACAACCACAATCTAAACAGAGGTAGTCCAGCTTCCACGAGTAGCGGAGCTGGACTTGCAAAATGGAGTTGCGTGGATAGTGATACCACACTTTTAAATGTGGCGTCACTTCCACGCAGTGGTCGTCCTCACACCACCCATACCTCCAAAACGGCTCAAAAGAGGAGCTCATTAATGTAAAGTCTGCGCAGTGTGAGGACATGGTGAAGACTGGCCGTTTTGACAGTAAAACTACCGGGGGTGTTAAGTCAAGCATAGCTCATGCGGGTTACGTAAAAACTACATTAGGCCTTTTACCGTGACGGTTTTCAACTTACAGTAATCCTCGTGCTCGCACGGTTCCGGAGGCGGTTTTGTGTTATAGTCCTCCGGGTCCAGATACATGCAGCGGCAACACAGGTCCCACCCCCGACCCTCAAAAATTACTAACATTGTGCACGAGCACAATTTCTCGCACGCTTCACACAAGCTGTAAGTAAGAGGCATCGCGACTAACTGGAGACTAACTAACTAACCGACTCTAGGAACCCGGCGCTAGCCCGCATAACGACAGGTGGATTAAAAAACGGGATTTTACAGTGAAACGCTTTTGATGCAATTGTACTCACCTAGTCGTTATCTTCAAAGAATCTGAGGACCTTCGCAGTCCAAGCCTCTTCCGTCACGTTTGCCTCGAAGTCGAGGCAGTAGCAGCGGATGAGGATCGGATTTATTCTCTTCCGCTTCCAGCAGGCAATACACCTTTGGAGCTGAGGTCGAGGCTCAGAGAGAGAATAACCTACCGACTTCACCTACGTGTACCTCGTCTCATTTACCAACTCGTCTCCCTGTAACATAAAACAAGAATAAAACAACAATAATAACTAATAAAGGATTTGCTTACCTTTCATTACTTTAATAAACTTACCCAGTAGCACTCTGAACAAGTCTCTAATAAGTTATATTCAAAATAATGAAAACATTGTTTTAAAATCCAGCAATGATTGTGATGTTCTGATATTAGTAATTGTTTAATTAAAAATGGTACGTCTAAATTTTGAATTTGGAAAAGTCTAGGGTTATCTGAACAGATTTGCTGACAGCAAAGCTGAGTTAGGCTCGGAGGGTTCATCACGGCTAACTGAGAGAGGAGCACAGTGTGGGGGCGGTGCGTACATAGTTTGTGGGCGGGGAGCACAGAATATGCGGGCGCTGATTGGTTGGTTGATTAAAGCAGTGCTGGAAGGGATTTTGCGTATAAATACGGGTCTCTGACCTGGTATCATTGTACTATGCACATTACAGTGTTTATAACAGTAGTGATGTTGTTACAAGTTTTAGCTCTCGTGTGTCTTCGCTTGGTGATTGGTTTCGACCAGGATGAGAACATCCCGCCCAATAATCAGGTAATCAAAGTCTCTTGCAATTTCACTATAGATTTACCCACTATAGATTTAGTAGTTTACTTAGTTATTAATTGTTTTCAGGATCTACCGGCTACTACTACTACCTCACGAGATGAACAAACACTTAGTCAAGATATGTTTTTTGCGGATGATCTCGACGTGCTATCTATTCGTGCAGTGAGTTTTTTATTTTTATTTATAGGTAGTCTCATATATAGCGATAGTTCAAAGGGGGGTTTATCGATAGATCCCCCTTTGGAGAGTATATTTAACGCGTTTGTTTTTTGTTTTCAGAGTGGGTCTCACGTATCCTTGAGCGACATATCTCAGCGTGTGTCACAACAGGTAGGAATTATCGAGTAATTCTTTTAAATGTTTTTTAGTAATTTTTTATAATTTGATACGGGATTAACAATTATTGTCTTCTTTACAGAGCGGTTCGAGCGGGTCATCTGGGTTGCGATCTATCACTCATGTGTGTTTTTTTATGTGTATTTTTTATTTATTTATTATTATTATATCTATCTTTTAAGAGTGTTGTTTATACATGTTTTTCTCTATATTCTAGGAAGAATATAACGGAAGAATAACACAGATGTTAAGATTGTCTGGCGAGTCTGGGATTTATATCGAGACCTTGCGGACCTTCCTTGATGACGGCAGTTTATTGACCAGAAATAGGTTTATGGTTAGTATTGGGTTATTATCTGTATTTTGCTCTCTTGTGATTTTTTTCTATTTGTCGTAATTTTAATAATTTTGTTACAGGACGATATTGCCGGTCTGAGTCCTGAAGCTAGGGAGTCCATCTCTCGCGGGCTAGAAAATGTAAGTCTAAATTTTATTTTTATTTGTCTGTTGCTGTATGATCTTGGTGTAAGTCCTGAGCTTGTAGAGGCTAGCATGCGAACATTGGGAACTGTAAGTTTTAACTTCTATTTTATTTGTTAAATTAATTAACCAGGTTCATTGATATATACTGTTTTAAATTGATAGTTCAAAGGTAGGAACGTTTCGTTCCTACCTTCTTCAGGCATTGTTTTCTCAAACTCTAATATTTTTTTCAGTGGGAGAGGCCTGCGTCTCCAATCAGGCGGACCATGCCTAACATTCTGAGACGTACCAGGGAGACACAATCTCTACCAAACAATACGAGAGTACTCCCCTGCTGGATGACTGTCAGGAGTAGTGAACCTCCACAGAATAATATTGTAAGTAACTACTTTAGAATTGTTATTAGATAGGTGGGACCCATCTTGGGTCCCACGTACTTTTGGTTGAGTTGACTTGTCTATTTCATTGATTTTTAGGTTTTAATAATATTTTAATTATTTACAGGTGAGGGAGGCAGCAGCAGCTTGTAGTTCAAGTGCTACCATACGGCCCGATACGCCAGCTCCTGTCTTACCGTTTGCCGATCAAACGGTTAGTACGATTAGCCGTAATGATAGTTTTTGTTTAGTCGTGCTTTTAGTAGTGCTTTTAGTAGTGATGTTAATTCTATCTTGTTTTTTTCAGAGGCGGGTTTTAACCAATGCTAGAGATGCGGGTGTGGATGAATGCGGAATATACCCGGATGGAGACCCTCGCATCGGGCGTGGTTTCCGTCTACAGGTAAAAGTTTATGTCTTTTTTCTATCTTTCATTTTTATGTCATATGTAAACTACTGTTGGTTACACCTTAATGTTGTTTTCAGGAGCGAGAGGAGGAGGAAGACGTGTTTGCGTTTCACCCGACCGTTGAGGCACGGATTAGAGCTTCAAGAGCCTCCAGACTTTCGGTAATTTTATTTTTGATATATTTTGTTGTATGTTGTTTTTTTTACTGAATTATATCTTACTGTGTAATTGATTGTTTGTTTTTACAGTCAATACCAGAGGTCCGCATTGCCGCCTTGGAAGAGCGTATGAACCGCTCCGAAAGTTCTGCGCCCACACGACCACCATCTAGACGAGTTGAACCTGTTGTAAGTATCTCTATCGGGGATAGAGTTTATTTTGTTTTGTGAACTTGTATTATATTTAATTTGTAATGTTTCAGAATTTACGGTGTGAGGAGCAGGGTTTAATTTTGTTTTGTGAACTTGTATTATATTTAATTTGTAATGTTTCAGAATTTACGGTGTGAGGAGCAGGGTTTAATTTTGTTTTGTGAACTTGTATTATATTTAATTTGCAATGTTTCAGAATTTACGGTGTGAGGAGCAGGGTTTAATTTTGTTTTGTGAACTTGTATTATATTTAATTTGTAATGTTTCAGAATTTACGGTGTGAGGAGCGGATGCCCGCGGCCGATCCCCCAGCGTGCAGTGTCAGCCAAAGAGAGGAAGGCATTATGCGGCTGAGGAGGCGAATGTTTGAGATGGTAAGATAACTGAGGGTATTGTGTTTTTACAGACTTAGCTTACACTGTGTGTTTTTACAGGCTTATCTTACTGTATTATTAATACTTACCTGGTGTGGTTTTACAGCAGAGAGGATCAAACACTACCTCGGAGGTTCATGTAATGGTGGCTCGTCTGGCTACGGTGAGAACAGAGCTGGGCGAGGCGCTGGCTTTGGCGAGGAATGTCCTCGAAGACACCGTGGACCACCAAGTGCGAGAGGTTGCTCCAGCCGTCTGGGAGGATATCCGCGCCACTATGGAGAGGATCCTCGCTTACAACGACCGGCGGATGGACAACCTAATCACACGAGGCATGCCACCACCCACAGAACAGCCGAGGTACGTCGTGTGTCACATTTGCCTTGATGCGTTACCGACAGTGACGCTATCTTGTGGGCATACATTATGCCCGGCCTGCAGTCGTCGGGTGACGTGTTGCCTCTTCTGTCGAAGTGTCGTGAGCGGCCGCGCAAGACTATTTTTTGATCAGTGATGTTTGTGTTCAAGTGTAAATTGCATTTTTCTACTTGTTAATTTTCATGTATGGAAATATTTAAAGTATTGAACTGTTAATTTTACTGTATAAAGTTTTAAAGTGAAGTCAATAAATTAATTAGTCACCAAACTCTGTGTCTTGATTACCTTGGGTGGGCGCTGAGGTGTGACGCGCGGGCGCTGAGGCGTGACGCGCAGGTCTGCGCAGTCACTCACTCTATAATATATATATTTACTATGTATATATTATTACTATGCATATATTATTACTATGTATAACACTCTGGGAATTTTTTTCTCTTAAGTTGGCAATAATTTCCATCATGGCCTCCTCTTTTTGGCGGGACCATGGGCGCCGCCATCTTGGAAAAGGGGTGGGGCTTAATTAGGTTATGTGACCTAATTAGACCAATCAGATGCCAGATTTTAAGCCCATAAGCGCAATGTTAGCGCCGAAACACTGGGACTCCTACTTACACCACCACGACCTGTACACAATGGGTGGAAGGAGGATCTTTTTTTTGTGAGGAGGGATAGGTTGATCCAGTGGGAGGTCAGGAGGAAGGAGTAGGTGGATTATTTGGAAGCTAAAAATATAAAAATCCAATATAAAAACTAAACAAAAATTTATAAAAAATAAAAACACAAAAAAACTGTCATGAAGTGGCTTTTAGTACGCCTACCTTCATCTGATGAGACCCAAAATAGGTCGAAACAGTTTTAAAAACAGTAGAACAAATTACACAACTATTTTCAAGGGTAAACATAAATAACTTTTTTGTTTATTATTTAAACTATGTCAAGTGGGTATTCGCAATACGCGGATTAACAAGGCGAACAAGACGGTACAATCAAAATTTAGATCCAACCAAAGGTATAGAAGCAATAGCGCACAAACAACTATTTTCAAGGATAGACATAAATAGCTTTTTTGTTTATGGTTTAAACTATGTTAAGTGTGTACTCAAATTACGCGGCTTGACATGACAAACAAGAAGGTGCAATCGAGATTTAAATATAAAAACAATTGTTAGAAGCACATGGTAACGTTGTGGTGAGGGTAGGTGTTTATTTTACACGCTAGAGGTACATCACTTTACTTTCAGCTCTTGACTAATAAACATCTACTTATAGAGTTTACGCAAAGTCTGATCATGTCACAGTTTTACAGAAACATGAGGAAGGTGACCTTCAGTAGTCCACTTGACACTACCTTCTACTTCTCTGACTATGAAGACAGAAGGTCTACGCTTTTAGTGGACAATGAGCGGTTTCGTCGAAGAATAATCCAGGTTGAAACACTTTTAGCCAGTTGTTTGCTACGCAAAAAGCATCATATAAATATATGCACCGGTTTAGATCATAGTAGCTGTTATAATTATACAGCGTTAAGCAAACATTATTGAAGTTTTTAGTTACGGAGCTAAAGTCTTGACAGTCTAAGAGCTAAACCCTAACTAACACATGTAAACTAGTTATTGTGCGATGTAAGACTTGGTGGGAAGACTGGTGTAGTGGGGGGGCCTGACATCTGCCGCGCACTTGACACCTGCCATCTGCCGTCCGCCATCTGCTCCGCGCCCACCATTTTGTTTGATACCAAAACGCTAGCTAGCGAATAGTCAGTACACCTCCGGCTCTTGTCCAGTGGACATCGAGCTCTCTGTTGAAATGTCTATCAAAATTAGGTGTATTCATTATGACTCTATTCATCTGGCGACTTTCCAAGACCTCGAGGTTTTTAATGAAGAGTTAAGACTTCTCATTGCGTCCGGTTACGATTTATCTTTGGAACTTTACGCATCAAAAAACAACATGGACTCTGCGCAGGGATCGAAGTATCTACCGTCTTTCATCAGAAAGCGAAGTGATGGCCGCAACTCGTCCGGATCAACAACAACGATGACAACGAACAATGAGGAACTATTGTAAACATGAATTATTGTAAATAAAGTAATATTTGTAATAGTACTACCTCGCACTCGTATCATTCGATTGTGATTCGATAGTTTAATCAATATTTTATATCGATTAAACTATCGAATCACAATTGGATTTTACGCGTGCGAGGTAGTACTTTTTTAAAACACCCTCCCCGTGACCTTGAACTTAAAACTTTCAATCATTACGTCACAAAACCACCTACGTCACTGGCTCAGCCTCAGATGACGTATTTATTCACTCAGCGCATCCGGTCACTGACCGGATGTGACGTCACTTCCGGCGCAAAAGCCGCAACCCCCCAATACTCAGATCCCGCATGGGATTATTTTCTTAAACATTTACCTCATCGAATGCTACTTGGCAAAGAACATGTTTGGAAAAAAGACAGCTATTCGTCTATTAGAATGTGACATTGAAATCGACATTTTAAAATGTCGCGGAGAACAGCAAGTACGGTTTAGAAACCTGACAAAACATGATGATAAAATTCAACTGACGCCAGAAGAATTCTACGTTTCGAGTTGTGCAGCTTCACCTATAATCAGGTATATGAAACAACTTGTATTTTCAAACTTTGTAGTAAAAGACTATTTGGTAGAAGCGATGGAACAACATCCCGAAGCTCAAATTCTTTACAGTCCGATAGATACATCTATTTTTAACCGAATACCGTATGAGGTTGAAATGTGGAGGTGTCTAAAGGAGTATGAACAATAAGTAATGAGCAAAGGATTAAAGAAGAAGAAAAGATTAAAGAAGAAGAAAAGATTAAAGAAGAAGAAGAAATCGTTAAAAAGGAAGAAGAAATTTTAAAATGAAGAAACAGAAAACGTTTTAACTGAAACGGTTCAAAACACTAAAATAAGTTCGTGGGGTAGGCCTATCGGGGTTGGTGCCCACGTTAAATATACACCAACGCGCTGAGAACTGTACGGCCTGAGCTATAAAAGCTCTACGGTGGTGTGGAAACAGTTCATTAGACATCATAGAGATTGAGAGTAAAGTAACATGTTCTAGTCAAGTAAAGGAGAGGTCAGGCATAATTGAATTTAAAGCTTTTCTGGAAACAATGATAGATACATTGTTAAAGAACTAATCATCTTAGACCTGCAAACATATGTCATTTATAATTTTTTATTCAAACCTCCATTTCCCTTTAACAAATTAAACTTAAAATCAAAAAGGATTAATAAGTGGTTAACGAGGAACTTGCATCATATCGATTGGACTGAAGGTCATACGGGTTATGAAGAAGATGAAAACATTATGAATCACTACTGCAGTAAATTTACAAGACTTTATACAAAAGGAATGGAAAAGCGCAATTGGATACAGCTTTATACTACGAAAGATGTAATAGATGTTGAAATGGATAAGTGTTTCAACTTTGAGATGGATAATATTTGTATTTTAACAAAGAATGACAAACACGCACAATTTCATTGTGCTGTCAAGAATGCTTATCGTTTAGCTGTTTTTCTATATCCTTGTGCAATAGAAAGTGGAGGGGGGACCGGAGGGTATAAAACGGGGAGAGCGAGGAGACCCGCCATCAGTATTACTCCAGACTCCAACGAGAGAACACGTATCAAGATGGAATCACAGAATGTTCTGCAGACATTGGTGGATCAATTTAACACCCAATCTAAATCAAGTATACTGCCAACAAGAAAAACTTCAGAAATTAAAGAAAACAAACATTACATCGTGCACGACATGAGGAAGATTAAAACATCAGTGGGAGACGCTATTCTAGTACTTTTAAACGATGCTCCATACACAGTAGGAGATGAAGCAAAATTTCAAATGTTTCTACCTAAGATATTTGTTCACCTTCTGCAAAATGCAGATTTGCAAAACATCGAACCAGGATCCCTGTATATAGTATCACACGGAGTCAGCGGGAACAACTCACCGAGCTACATCTGCATTTGACCTCATCGGGAACTTCACATTGTTAGATTAAGAAAATGTCATGTATAACTTGAAATGTATTCTATGTACAGTATTCCATGTAAAACTTGAAATGTAAATAAATGAAAAAATAAAATATTAGTATTAACTCCAAGTACTGATATTTTATCTTTTTTAAAAACATTTTTTGGTGACCTTGACCTAGATTCAGAACTTATAAATTGCGCTGTCTTGGTTAAACCATTATCTCTTTTATACTTACTATCGATGAGTTGGTGGGAGGAGTGTTGTGCTGGGGGAACATTGTGGTGGGGGGAAGGGCAGGTACTTGTGCTACACGGTTACGCCACGTTAGTATACCTCCGACTCTTGCCTTGATACGACATACTTTATTAACCTACAAAAACAGAATGAACCATTTGATAGTAAAGAAGAAGATGGCATTTCCGAATAATGCACAGTTACAATCGAGATTGGAGACATTTAACGCAGCATCAAAAGACTCGTTTCTGTACAAGTCTAGAAAGGAGTTTGCAGATGTTGGTTTCTTCTACATGGGAGAAGATGATAAGACCATTTGTTACAATTACGGAGGAGGACTGCAGGATTGGCAAGCGACGAATAACCCATGGGAAGAACATGCACGATGGTTTAGCAGATATGCTTATCTGTTACTTAAAAAGGGAAGAGTGTTTGTACAAAAATATCAGAATAAGAATAAACCTCGTCCTGTTATAACTTCAGAAACACCAACCGAAGAAAATAAAAGCAAAGAAAACGAATGTGTAGTATGTTTATCCTCTGAGAAAGATTTACTATTTTTAACTTGTAGACACTGTTGTACATGCAGTGATTGTGGACTGGTGCAAAACAATTGCATTATATGTAGAGCTCGAATAGATTACGTGATGAAGATATTCATATCGTAGATGTGAGAAAAGGTGGAGGGGGTGTGTATAAAAGGAAGGCGAAGAGGAGGGTAGCACACTCTGCGAGTAGCCGTACACGAGGTAACATCATGGTTCTCCAAATTAAATGTGTCCACCACAATACTGTCCATCATTCCATCAATGCTGTTCATGATTTGCAACTTTTTCCGATGACTTAAAAGTTTCGATTTTAAACGGGTACAAACTAATAATGGATATTTCTGCAACAAATTCTTCAGCTCAAGAACCCTGGGGAGGACGCACAACTACACTTCCACCCAACCCACACCACTTCCACTTCCACACCAAAAACGAGCCATAGTTTTGGAGAATATGAACCTCTCGCCTCGTTCAATGTAAGCAGCTCTACGGAATCAGAGACGTCATCGTGTCGACCATCATCACTTCCACCCGCGCCGAGAATTAAGTATTATTATTATGGAGAACGTGAACCCTACACATCTACAGAAGCAACGGGCACAACAGAATCGGTGAATATCTAACCATAATTGGTGAGGTGTACAATATTGTAAATTAAGAAACATGTTTTATTTGATATATTTTATTGTAAATAAAGAATGAAAAGAAAAAAGAAGAAATCCTGCACTGGTTTTATTCGATAGTTTTCTTTTGATAAATTTTATCAAACAAAGCTATCGATTCAAACTTGTGCAAGATAGCTTTTTAAAAACTCATTCAGGTGACCTTGACCTACCCCCACACCATGACGTCACCAAGACGTCATCAGATACGTCATCGGATACGTCATTGGATACGTCATACATACGTCGCGTGACCGGAAGCTGTCTTTGCACTTGTGGACATGTATTTATTGCTTCTGTACGTATGGGTTTGTTTAGATTAACTGTACGAGGTTAATAACGTACATCATTTCGTAATATTCACCCATTTTATTATTTTTTTCTTATGTAGTATATCTAGTAGTGGTGGCATTTTGTGATTCCAGATACCATGGACCTCGGTAATAAGCTTAATACTTTGATGTCCCAACCTTACGTGCTGAAAGTTAATCTGATCAACCTTAACCGGAAGGAAGGGTACTCCATTCTTAAGGGTCGGAGGGTAAACACCAAGTTTGGAGAGGCCATTGCCGTGGAGTTCGTACACGATGAAGGTTCAACGGTCATGACATTCCTTCCAAAGAGGTTTTCCATCGGATTGGCAGACGAGGAGGTAGCCGACTTGGCAGTTCCTCTAACCTACCGCTTCTGCTGTCTCGGAAAGTCGGGAAATTCGTATGATGTGAAGATTTGGAAAGACTAAGCTGCAATAAAGTGGCTTTTACAGAACATTTTATTCTATTATTTTACCTTACATTCTGGAATTGATGTTACATAACTGTAACTATGCACATAACTGGTATTACTATTATGTATAAGTTTTAGTCTCTAGTTTTATACTATATGATATTCACTACTACATTATATTCACTACTACTATGCATAAACTGACTCTTCGAGCGAAACTCGCGTTACTAAGTTATAGAATTTTTTGGTTTTAAGGTAACGTATCTTTATTATAGTATTTCTGACAAAGAGTTATTGGGTTACGACCATAGCGAACCGCATATTTAGCAACTGGCAAATTTACACATTGCTACCAAATATGGAAAGCCGGAACGTTCAAAAAAGTAGCACAACGTTACCTCAACAGTGTAAGCAGTATGCAGTTGTACAATTTTTGGACGTAGCCCACCATGCACGTCCAAATAGGCAGTCCGATTTAACCGGATTACCAAATGTGCAACCCGTTTATACTCGCGACCGACGAACTCATTCACGGACGTCAAACGACTTCGTTATATAACCGCGACCAACTGACCCACCCAAGGTCACCGTGCCACCGCTAAGAACAAACTGCTCAAATATACAGTCTACTTTCACCGCTACTTTCTTACCTCAGGCAAACCTATCTACTACACATATTTAAAAATGTTTGTTACTAATGATGGAGAGGTTTTATTCATAAACATGTACATTGGTGAAGAAAGACTTAAAAGCGGTGGACACTAATAATAATGTTAATACGATAACAAATAGTGGTTATATTTTACCATAAAAAACTACAAGCATTAAACAGACCTAGGAAATGTGCAAGTTATGTGTGCTGCAGCTTGTGGTGTACGTTTAAGAACTATTCAGTGTGTGAAAGTAGTATAGGAATGGAGACTTATAAATATTTTAGGCCCCTTTAAGCAGGGTTCTCAAGACGGGTACTCATAGGAGGTACTCAGGGGGGTTGTCGTTCATTGTATGAGTTTCACCGTGCAGGTCATGGTAATTAAGTTGAGTCGAGACCATGCTATAGAGGCCATGATATTCTGTGAGTTGAGACGATAGTGAAGGTACTCGTTCACTATCATACGATCGTCAATGCAAAACTATCGCAGGTATGGTCGGCGTATTACGAACGTCAGAGCTGTGCACGAGTAATATATCGTTTTACGAGCACCATTGATGTGCAATCGTAGGAAGATATATTTGGTTTAACATGTTTAACTCCAAAAAAATCAGTGTTTCTCAATGCAGTACTCAAACATTCTTCTCAGATTGTTTTACGCACATTCTCCTACATGTATAACGAAACAAATATATACGCCCCACTATAGCAAGCCAATCAGAAGCCAGCATTTTGTAGTGACGTCATTCCAAGATGGCGACGCCCATGGCACTTTATTTCTTGCCAAATTTCCTAACCTCACTTTTTAAAATTTATCTCATTTTGCTCAAATCTGGCAACCTATGCTCTATGATAAATTATTTTACATATACATCACCATTATATATATTATATACTGTACATTATATTTATATATGCTTCATGGTTTGAGTATTATATACCCTATGAGTAGTAAAAAATTGAGACTTTTGGACCATTTGATTGACAGCTTCCGGTCAGGTGACATTTAATAACGTATTTAGCGACGTAGTTGGCGACGTATTAGTGACGTCATGTGAGTAAGGTTAGTTCAAGGTCATCCTGAGGATGTTTAAAAGAAAGAAATCCTGCACAGGTTTGATTCGATAGTGTTCATTCGATACATTTAACGAATGAAAATCATTAAATAATATATCGAATGAAAACCATCGAACAAAACCCGTGCAAGATTTCTAGCTTTTATTTTTATTTATTTATTTACAATAATACACATCGAAAAAACATGTGCAAGATAGTAGAGACGTAATTCTAACTATTTCTTTATTTACAGTAATGTACACATAGGCAATGATTGTCAGAGAACCGTCGATTCTGCGGTGCCTGTTGCTTCTGTAGATGAGTAGGGTTCACATTCTCCACAATAATACTTCATTCTAGGCGCGGGTGGAAGTGATGATGGTTGCCACGATGTCGACTCCGATTCCGTAGAGCTGCTTACATTGAACGAGGCGAGAGGTTCATACTCTCCAAAATTATATCTATTCCCCTGTGTCGGTGGAAGTGTAGTTGCGGACGTTCTCCAATGTTCTTGAGCTAAAGAGTTAGTTGCAGAAATATCCAATGTTATGTTGTAACCTTAGCAATCAAAACTTTTAAGTCATCTAAAAGAAGTTGCAAATCATGAACTGTAGAAAGATGAACAGTATTGTAGTGGACACATTTAATCTTAAGAGCCATGATGTTACCTCGTGTACGGCTACTCGCGGAGTGAGCTTCCCACCTCCTCGCCTTCCTTTTATACGCACCCCCCTCCACTTTTTTACATTTACGATATGAATATTTTCATTACGTAACCTATGGGAGTTCTACATATAATGCAATGGTTATACATCAATCCACAATCAGTGCATGTACAACAGTGTCTACAAGGTAAAAATAGTAAATTTTTCTCAGAGGATAAACACACTACACATTCGTTTCCTTCCCTCCTAATTTCTTCGGTTGGTGTTTCTAAAGTTTTAACAGGATGAGGTTTATATACTCTCCGATGGTTTTGTACAAACTCTCTACCTTTTTGAACTAACAGATAAGCACACCTGTCAAACCATCGTACGTGTTCTTCCCATGGGTTATCTGTCGCTTGCCAATCCTGCAATCCTCCTCCGCAATTGCGCAATTGTAACAAACGGTCTTATCAGCTTCTCCCATGTAAAAGAAACCAGCATCTGCAAACTTCATTCTAGTCTTGTATAGAAACGAGTCTTTTAATGCTGCATCAAACGTATCCAATCTCGATTGTAACTGTGCATATTTAGGAAATCTTATTCTCCTTTTTACTACTATATGTTCCATTTTGTTTTTGTAGGTTGTACCAAGGCAAATGTCGGAGGTATACTGACTTGGCAAAAGCGTGTAGAACAGGTACCTACCCTACCCCACCACAACGTTCCCCCACCAACTCATTGTCATTGTCAGTCTGTATAAAAGTGATAATCTTTTAACCAATACAGTGCATTTTATAAGTTTTTAATCTAGGTCAAGGTCACCAAAAAATGTTTTTAAAAAGATAAAATATCAGTACTTGGAGTTAATACTGATATTTTATATTTTTTAATTTTTATTTATTTCTTTACATAAAATTTACATGTTAAGTTTTACATGATATTGGCTTAATCTAACAATGTGAAGTTCTCGACGAGGTCAAATAAAGAGATAGCTCGGTAGAGTTGTTCCCGCTGACTCCGTGTGATACTATATACAAGGTTCCAGGTTCGATGTTTTGCAGATCTTCATTTTGAAGCAGTTGGACAAATCTCTTGGCAGGAAAATTTGGAATTTTGCTTCATCTCCTACTGTGTATGGAGCATCGCTTAAAGATACGAGAATAGCGTCTCCCACTGATGTTTCGATCTTCCTCATGTCGTGGACGATGTAATGTTTGTTTTCTTTTATTTCCGAAGTTTTTCTTGTTGGTAAAATAGTTGATTTTGATTGTGTGTTAAACTGATCCACCAATGTTTGCAGACATTTCTGTGATGCCATTTTGATACGTGTTCTCTCGTTGCAGTCTGGAGTAATACTGATGGTGGGTCTCCTCGCTCTCCACGCTTTTATACCCTCCGGTCCCCCCTCCACTCTCCATTGTCCAAGGATGTAGAAAAGCAGCTAGACGATAAGCGTTCTTTACAGCGCAATGAAATTGAGCGTGTTTATCATTCTTTGTTAGAATACAAATATTATCCATCTCAAATTCGAAACACTTATCCATTTTAACATCTATTACATCTTTTGCCGTATAAAGCTGTATCCAATTTCGCTTTTCTAATCCTTTTGTATAAAGTCTTGTAAATTTACTGCAGTAGTGATTCATAATGCTTTCCACTTCTTCAAAACCTGTAAAACCTTCATTCCAACCAATGTGATACAAGTTTCTCGTTATCCACTTATTTGTTCTTTTGGATTTAGAGTTTAAGTTGTTAAAAGGTAATGGAGGTTTGAATAAAAAATTATAAATGACATACGTTTGCAAGTCTAAGATGATTAGTTCTTTAACAATGTATTTATCATTGTTTCCACGTAAAGCTTGAAATTCAATTATGCCAGACTTCTCCATGTCTCGAATGACGACTGAACTGTTTCCACACCACGGTAGAGCTTTTATAGCTCAGGCTGTACAGTTCTCAGTGCGTTGGTGTATATTTAACGTGGGCACCATCCCCGGTAGGCCTACCCCACGAACTTCCTTTATTTTTTTAAACTGTTTCAGTTAAAACGTTTTCTGTTTCTTCATGTTGTACAATTTCTTCTTCTTCTTTAACCTTTTCTTCTTTAATCGTTGTTTCTTCTTTTTCTTGAATCTTTTGTTCATTAATCTTTTGTTCATACTCCTTTAGACATCTCCACATTTCAACCTCATAAGGTATTCGGTTAAAAATAGATGTATCTATTAGACCGTAAAGAATTTGTGCATCGGGATGTTGTTCCGTCGCATCTTCCAAATTATCTTTTACCACAGTATTTGAAAATACAAGTTGTTTCATATACCTGGTTATAGGTGAAGCTGCACAACTCAAAACGTAGAATTCTTCCGGCGTCAGTTGAATTTTGTCATCATGTTTTGTCAGGTCTCTAGACCGTACTTGCTGTTCTCCGCGACATCTTAAAATGTCGATTTCAATGTCACATTCTAATAGACGAATAGCTGTCTTTTTTCCAATCATGTTCTTTGCCAAGTAGCATTCGATGATGTGTAAATGTTTAAGAAAATAATCCCATGCGGCATCTGAAAAAAATAGCATTTTAGGTCCTAGGTTTAAAATTGCATTAGGTGTATAACCCAAGTCCTTTACCAAACCTATTGCTATGCCTTTAGTCATACATCTTGAGATTGGATAAAGTATGCGAAGAAAAATATCTGTCAGTATGTTTAAAGGGATGTCGTTTTCAGGTCTTCTCTTCCTCTATAAAGTTGACTTAGATGTTGAAACGTTGTCTGACTTTACCCCTTCATTTCGAAATTTAAGAAATTCGTCCAATTCTTTTTCATACTCTTTGATGTAAGAGTCTTCGTTTTGCACCAAACCTTCCACTTCTGCATTGTTATGCTCCTGTACTACAGAGGTCATCTCGACTGTAATAGATGTTGTTTCAACCGCAAACGCTGATCAACTGAACCCCTCTTGTGGTGCGCGCTATTTATACCCTTCCCCCTCCATAGACCTACAGAACCATTTTTACAATACCTGTTAGAGGTGTGTACGTTACAATTTTATCGTGAAGAATCAAGACATACGCAGTTGTATTAGCGGGTATGTTAGATTCAAACTCCATTTCCAACTTAATATCTACACTTGATGACTTTACAGATTCATTTTGTTTAGAACAATCAATAACCACGATAGGAGCTTTTGAATTGAACTGCGTTGGTGATAGTAGCGGTGTGTTTGTTTTACCGTAGTAAGATGTTTGAAATCTAGCGTACATATCGTATAGAATGCTATATCGGTTTTTATCAAATGATATGTTTAAATTGTCATATGGAAAGAATTGCGAGTTGAGGTATAATTTACGATTCTTAAGTTTACAATTATCAAACGATGTCGGATCAGCTGTTATTTTATTTCTTCTATCTGTTTGTAATCCAAATATAACATATCTAGTTTTTTCCAAGTGTGTTGAAGTCTTTATAGTCCATGTATGTCGCTCCGTTGCGGGTAGAATAGGATATTCGTGTAACTCCCAGTTTCTAAATGCTAAAACTATATCGCGGTCCGCCTTTAATTGTCTCAACAAAGTAATCCTGTGTTCATCTGCAAGTTTTAGGTGTGGTACCCTCAAACAATCTTTTTTAAATCCAACTTCCAGTCCAGGTTAGCCTCAGTCGTTGCCCCTGGAGCTAATATTATATCTTTATCATTTGAAGCTCTTAGAAGAACCAATTCTTGTTTGACATTAATTAATATTTTATTGTAATCTTCTGAAAAACCTAATAATAATTTTAAAGGTACGTAAAAGTCAAAATATCCCTTGTCATCGGGTTTTATAGTGGATAAATCTGGTGTAACCCATCCTGCGACTGCTAACAGGTTTTTCTCGTTTGGTGTTATGGAGCATAATCCTTTTAATGTACTGGCTATTCCAACCTTTTTTGTAGAATCTACTGTAACACCTGAAATTTCATACCTTATTTCATCAAAAATGAAAGCCATTGGGTTATTAATAAACGGTATAGTTGTTCCTTCATTTCCATCTTTCTTTGTTACTCTTCCTTCAATGTATAAATAACTTTCGGAAGGTAAGGTGTAAATATCTTGTTGTTGAATAGGAATTCTGATTTCATCGTTATTGTTTAATTTCGATGAAGCGTAAGAGTTGTTGGTGTGATATTCTTTTTCCCACAAGGTCTCGTCGAACGTCGGTCCGTGCGCTATATCCAGAATATCCATTGTTAATAACTTTAAAACTAATCTCTTTTAAAAATCGAATGTTTTCACTTGTTAACTCCTCAGACGCTGATACGCTACTGAGCTTTTTATCACTCACTCGATCCTTTTTAAACGTCAATCCCATTATTTATAAAATCGATCGTTTATGTATTCTTATTGTGACAGTTTCACCTCTAAAGTCAACTATGTTACCGTCTTGATCTAATACGTTCAGAACAATGTCTGAGATGTAACTGGTTTTTAAAGGTAAATACACTAGGTTTTGTGGTCTTTCAATTATTTTAAATCCTGGAGGCACCGATGGGTAAAATGTATGCAATATGTGTTGATTTTCACCCAGTCTGTACGATCCTTGTATAATGTTACAGGTTATATCAATTGTGTTCAATGTAAGTATGCTTACAGTATTTGAACTTGTATGTTTCTTATTTCTTTCTAATATCGGTGTTGTAGAAGGAAATCCTAATAATCCTCCAACTGAATGTGGTTTGCTAAAATCTATATAATAATTTGATTTAATTTCTGTTTTTAAAGTATTATTATTTCCTTCTATAGTAATATTATCTTCTCCCAGCTTTTTCTGTATTTCCTTGCATATATCATCTATTTCATAAGACCCCGTGGATAGAGCAACTTCGTTAGGCTGGAGGAACTGTCCTTTTGCATCCTTTGCTTTATAGTAGTGAAGTTTATTATTCACGCCTTCAGTAATATTTGGTATAGAATTATAAGTTGTAAAATCTAGTAATGCTGCTTCCCATTGTTTTTCTTTATGTAAACGTAATGCGGGGAATAAAGTGCTCCGCAAGGTTGACGTTGTACCAGTCAAAGAGACCGTATATGAGGACATCTTAAAGCTGACTGACACTTTTTGCTAAAAACTCCAAACATAAATGTTCACAGATAGATGTATCGTCAGGTTGCACCCTCTAATAATTGTATAAAACTTGTTTAGCAGAACGAAAATACTTTTGAAGTTCCTTTGGAGGTGGTAAATTACCAAAACTGTCAAAATAGTAAACTGTTGAACCGAGTTTCTTATAACATACCCAATTTGTACCCAGTCCCTCACTATTATCTAGATTTACTATACCGCTCTCATTTTTCCACATTTCTGATGGTAAATTATCTTTCATAAACACTCCTCTGAAGAATGGTATCTTTAAACAAGAAACATATCTAAAAAGATCTTGGTTACTTAATGCATGATTAGGAACTATTAACTGTTTTCTTGTATTTAATAGGCACGATACGGCCTTAGGTAAAGTCCTTGTCCTTTTTTTATCATGGACCAGTTTGATGGTTTGACTTTTTTAGTAGAACGTCTAGTGTTTCGTTTAATTCTTCCTCCTAGTTTTCGAGTTGTTTTTCTCCTTCCCCCTCTTCTCTTTTTCCTTCCACCACCAATTGCTGTTTTGGTTTTCATTGCTGCTGCCACTGCTAATGCTGCCGCTCTTTCGCCAAGACTAACGTCACTCGCTTTAACTCTTTCCCAAGCTTTTATTGCAAGTATTTTATCGGCCACTGATCTTTGAGCAGAATCACTAAATTTTGAATAGGCTATATCGTGTTCTTTACAAGCCTGATCTAATTTATTGATTCCCGGGTCTCCTCTTGTCAATATCTTTTTCAATTTAGTTTCAGGTCCACAATATTGATAACCGCCAGGTAGATGAAGTTCGATAGGTAACAAATCTATGGATTTATTAACTAAAGCTGAAATCGGTTTTCCTAGCAAGTTTAGTGTTGATGAGACAACACCGCCTCCTTTCGTTATTGAATCTCGATGAGAACTTACACTGCTCCTTTTCCCCATTGATATTTATACCTTTCTCAGGTGACGGATTAACAAAGAATGATCCTTTCAATGCTTTGCCATCCATTATATACCACTTCATCGTTCGATTATACCTCTATTTAATAATTCAGCAATTAAAGCAACCCATTCGTTTTGAAGACCTGTGTGACCCGCTTCTATTGCTTAATGTATCAACCGCATTCTATTTACTAATTTATTAACATCATTATAATAAATTATATTTGTACTATAAGTATTTTTTAATAATCCTTCTCCAGAAGCTGTTTTTTCATTTACCTTTCTTTTTTTCCTTTCAGTATAAAAAGGAGTAACTTCTTCAGTAGACATGAACCTCTTTCTAGTTTTTTCCAGTTTTGTTGGAAATAACTCTGAAATAATGTTCCTATACTTTATAGATTGATTTCTATGTATTGAAGATGTTGGTTTATAATTCTTTTTATGAGTATTTGTATCTAGACATATACCTTTAAAAGTTACCAGGTCTCGTGCAGTATATTTGCCAGGTTTGCTTTCAAAAATCAATTCAAACAATCAATTTAACCAATCATTAAACCTCCTCTTTCCAGCCTAGCTCCTTATACATGATAATTTCTATTAGGTATAGAAGACTGTAACATCTTTAATACATATTTTCTACCAAGATCACCTTTAAACTGAATATCTAAACCCAATCTGCTAATATCTGACGGGGCACCCTCTTGTATGTCTTCTTCTTCCTCTTCACTTATATTTTTACCCTGTTCATATTGTATTTCTTCCGGTTCATCTTCAGTTTCTTCAAATTCTTCTTCAGTTTCTTCAGTTTTATCATCAGATTTTAAAAAAGGTAAAATTAAATCTCCTTCTGAAACTTTTCCAAGCTTTTGAGATACTTCCCTTAAAGGATCAATAACTGGTTTAAATGTTGTTTCAAGAAACTTATCTCTCTCACTAATCCCTAGTCTTAATGCTCTGTTTTTACTTCTTATAGAATCGCTTAGCGATTTTATCTCTTTTATCAACTTTTCTTGGTTAACCATGTTCACCCAACGGAAACCTTGTTCATAATGCAAATGTATCTCTATTCCTTTGTCTTTTGGTTTTGTAAGTTATGTATTCACTCAACATTTCGTAAGATTTTTGTTGCAGGATTTATAAAGTATTTGTTTACAATATTTGTTTGAATCCAATCATTCTTCTTATTGTCTTTAATTATAGTTGTAGCCAAATCATTATAAAAATCAAAAAACATTTCGCTTAAAACTCGAACAAAATAGTTTTTAATTGACGTTATTTCAGACTGTAAAGTTTGAAAATTTATAGCATCATTTTTATCTTGAGGATCATTAACATATCTTAATCGTTTATTACTAATATTATAATCACCCTCTGGGGTAAGGGGCAATCCGGTGTACGATTCTTTGTCATTTGACCTTGATCTTACACCGAATCCGGTATAGCGTCCAAACTTATCCACACTCATTTTATAAATGATTAAGTCCTTATGTATGAAAATATATATATAACATGTTTAGCCTTTCCTTGTTACCATTTGATCACTTTCTGAAGTTCTAAAAGGGCTACCATCAGCATCAACTAATACATCATCTGTTATTCTTTTAAATACATAATTTTTTGGTATATATGGTCTATTGTCTATGTATTTAAATCCGCTCACAGATGTGGGATCACCAACCAACAAATCACGATTGTACTTCATCAAATCAAATTCTACACCAGCATATTTAAAATTTTTAACTTCATCATCATACCATAAAGCCTGTGACATTAAACAAATATCATCCCCAAATTCTCCCTTTGGTAAATTCCTTATGAATTGATTTTCAGCATCCCATCATTTTTCTTTTTTATCGAACATTATTACGTTGTACACTTTATCCCCCTGTTTAATTATGCTTTTCTCACCCTTTGTTAATATTTGTCCCACCACTGCTACATCTGTTGGCAATACACCTTCTTTTGTATTTGTTATTTGTTTATTGTTAGCATTAAACTTATCCCCGTTTAATGTAATAGTCTGACTTTTTGTAACACAATCATTATCATTTACAGCGGGTTTAACACGAACTAACCTTTTATTTTCAAAATTCCAATATCCTTTACTCTTTAATGGTATTTGAGAAACATTTGCAGCATCACCGCTTTCTTTACCATCATTTAGATTACTAATTGTATGGTGATTAGCATTCCATTTGTCTTCTTTTAATTCTAAGAAATTATATTTGTTATTACCTTGTACAAAGTTGTCTCCTTGTCTAGTTAGCGTTTGACCCATCACAGGTACTTCGTCTGGTTGTTCAGCTTGTAGTATATTATTTATTTTACGATTTTTACCATTACACATATTATCTTTCAATTCTAAACATTCATAATTCATTTTTCCTTGTACAAATGCATCTCCTTGTCTAGTTATAGTCTTTTCCAATTTAGAGTCTAAATAAATTTTTGTTATTGAATCTTGTTCATTTTCTGGATTATCGATATTTGCAATTCTATGAGTTTTTGCATCGTACACATCTCCTTTAAGTTTTAAGCTTGTTGACACTTCCGATTGTAAAGTTTTTAAATTTATAGCGTCATTACTATCTTGAGGATCATTAACATACTTTAAACGTTTATTACTAATGTTGTAGTCGCCCTCCGGTGTAAGAGGCAAACCGGTGTGAGCTTCTTTATCATAAAATCTTGATCTTACACCGGATTCGGTATAACGTCCGAACTTGTCCACACTCATTTTACAAATGACTGTATCATCGTTTATAAAACTATTTATATACGTTACAAAATAAAGACCAATTTAGCAATTTTATATAAGATTATGTGTTTATGTTATTGAACTAAAACAATTCGATCTAATCCCAATCTATATCTACCATTTTTAACACTTTGTTCTTTATCAATCACCAGGAATCCATATTTATCTTCCCATGCTTTACTACATATTTGTTTTAGCCTTTCAAACGACATATCAGCACCAACATGATCGTGATGTATATGTTTTAAATTCATATCGTCTTGTTTAAATATAACGATAATATTTGCGTTATCCCTAATTAACTGTTTTGGGATTTTGCTATATGTTTGACCAATGCAGATACAGTCTATATTGTGATGTCTCCCCATCGCGAAATAGTTTCTAATGGTGTCATGGTTTTCACAAGAAACATCATCAAAAATAAAGACTGAGTAAGGCTTTGCTTCATTCGGCTGCAAAATTTTATCACTTGCATCAAATTTGAAAAAATTTACTTCCGGTACATCAGATATTATTTTATCTAATAACTGATATTTTGGTTGGAGCAAAGCCTTTAAAAAAATCTATAGATTATTAAACTTTAATCCGTTAGGATTAGTTATTAAACTAAACACTACATTTGTTTTCCCACAATTTGAAGGTCCACTCACTATACACCTTACGCTGTTTGGTAATAAGTTTCCATTTTTCCCTTCTACATGTTTTACACTATCCACAGTTAATTCATCTATATTCGCAATTATAAAAGAATCCTTAAGTTTTATAATCTCCATGTCAGCACTCTTTGACGGTTAACTTGATACTAGTGAAATCTTATAAAAGATCTTGTTTAGATACCCACGAGTCTGCACTTTCATCAAAACCCAGCCAGCGCACCAATACTTGGTCGTTCTTTCGTTTTAATATCTTTTCCACAAGATAAACATCTCCAACAGTAGACTTTAACATTTCATGCCAGTAAAAACCACCTTTTAAAAGTTCTCCTTTATTATCCTTAAGTATATAAGTTTCTGGATATGTAGGTTGTACTCTATGTACGGTAACAACTTCATTAGTCCAGTTGGGTAAGTATTTCTTGCTAAATACTCCTTTATATTTGCTAATACGAACTTTATCCCCCACGTTGAATTTTCGTGGTGATCTCTTTTCTACTTTAGGTTTGGTGTTCTTTTTAATATTTTTCAAAATTTGTTTGGAGTTTTTATTGGTCACCTCAATCGGTTTCATCCGGATAGTTCTATGGAACTTGTTGTTATAATTGTGTATTAAGTCGGGAAGTATGTCATACCACACGTGGGAACCTCTATTTGAAAAAGCTTTATACATTGCTCCTTTTGAAGTTCTATTAAACCTTTCGATAATAGCTGATTTCTTTTCAGATTTCGTAGAATAATGGTTTACATTATATTTATTCATCAGCTTTGAAAAATCTGTATTAAAATATTCTTTTCCGTCATCAGTTTGCAAATGTTTTATAGTGTTTTTATCTCTACGTATAGCTAACTCCATTGCTTTTGTCACGCTCTGACCTGTCTTTTAATGGAATAGCGTCTGCGACTTTTGTAAAACAGTTTATAACTGTTAGTATATATTTAAATCCTTTGTTTATTTTACTGTAAGGTTTCATTTCAATTAAGTCTGCTTGATAAAGTTCATTTATACCTTTTATAACAGTATTTATTCTTGGAAAGTGTATCCTTGCAGATTTATGAAGCTCAGCAACAATTTTACTCTTTAGATCCATATCAGTTGATGGTTCAACCAGCACTTCTAGAGGAGTATTAAATATCGCTTGTATATACTCGTTCTTAATAGTTCAAGGTCACCCAAAAATGGTGTAAAAAAGGAGGAACACAGCAAAATACTGCCGTGTTCCCCCTTTTTTACGGAAAGGAAAAGGATGTAGGACGATGAAAGGATTATTCGTCAATAGGGTTGAGGGAATAGTGACCGAATGGCAAAGTGTATATGTTGTCTGGAAGAAGGATATGTCGTTTGTCGTCAGTAGAGGAAAGTGCTTTTTTAACTTCTGTTAGACTGTACAGCTGATGGTTAAAACTTCTGACTGTATTGAATTTTGCTGTTATAACTTGATTTTCAAATAAACATTGTTTGTAGTGTTCAAAATGTACTCTCTTTTTTAAATATAAATTCTTTACACCTTCAGCTTTTTTAATATAGCTATTCTTTTCTTCTTCTTCTTCATTTTCATTATAGAGTTTCAAAGAATACAGTTTAGACATAAGTGCAACAATCTCTTAAAGTATAACACCATTTGTTTCATCCTTGAATTTGCCCAGTACTTTTTTGTTTCTGTCGTTATCATAGTTGGGATGATCTTTTGGGTAGTCGAAGAAATCAAAGTCGTTTTTGTAAATAAATGTACGTAAATCTTCATACATGTCCAGTGTGAGTATGCGATATATAAAAGCGTCAGTGTCCATATATGTAATACATATATTTTCTCTTCCGTAAAACGCGACCATCTTATTATAGTGAAAGTCGTACATATGTGTTTTAGAAATATCCAAGATTGACATTCCAATATACAAAGGACGATCCATTTTCACACTTGTTTTCTTCATAGATACTGCTACAAGGTTTTCATTTATAATTACAGATGTTCCAAAGTTTGGCTTTTGTACAAGTTTCTGTAGTTTTTTGGGTTAGTAACAAGTTTAACATTTTTGTGTCTTCTTTTGTTTTCAAGTGTTTTACCAAATATTGCGCTGTTCATTAATTTAAAGAAATCCTTTTGAAAAATTGATGTAGCTGCTGCTCTTCTGGTGGTATTAGAATCGATGTAGGGTTTCAACCAGCGTCATTGGAAAATTCCAAAACTCTATGTATCTTTGTTATACGTAATCCCAATTCGATAGCTTGTTGAACAACCCAAAAGTGAGCTACGTATCGTTGTTTGTTATTTAAAGTCATCATTAATTTAGGATGTTTTCCAGTTGGAGAAACTTCTGTTTTTGCAATTAGTGGGAAATCGTAATGAAGATCGTGTAAGTGGTCAGGATATTCAAAGTCGCAATCTAAAATGTAACCAGTGTCTCCATGTTTTTTAATTTGTAAAACATCACCAATAGATTCTGGATTAACCCATTTAAAATTGTCAAATGGAAGTGCGTTTGACATAGCCCATCCATACAAGTTATTGGCATCGAAATATCCTAAGTATAATGAAGGTTTTCCTTCATCATAGTCGGGAAGGTATTTGTTGTTGGCTTTAACATGTCTCGTAACACTTTGAGTCAATCCGCCTCTAACTCCGGATTCAACCATTAAAACCATGTCAATATCTGTTAAAAGCTGTAGTTTGCATTTTGTTTCTTTTAACATAGCTTGCCAAGCTAATCCTGGAGAAGTATACGAGTGTAAAGGGTCCAAACCATATGCAGCAAAACAAGTGTTTCGAAACTCTTCTATCACATCTCAAAGAAGAGTGACGTCGAGTTTTACATAAAAGTCTGAGTAATCTCCTAAGGTCTTCATATCCAACTCGTTCCATACTCGACATGCGTGTTGATAGTCTTCGGGTTCTATTTATGTATCATTAAGTTTGTTTTTAAATTTGTCCGGTGTGGGAAGTGATGTTTCGTCAAATCTATGCAGTCCATCAACGTAATCATAGGGAAAGACTCCTTTTCGAAGAGCTAAATCCATTTTATCATTAGGTACAATTTTGCTTGTTTCAATCAAATCTTCTCTTCTTAAGTTTTTAGTTAATGTCATAAGGCTAAAAGGCATAAATCTGAAAGAATCAACAAATCTTAGTTTTATTTTATTAAACTTTTTAGAAAAAGTTATAAATTTTTCCATAGTTGTAGCCAAAACATCTATTGCTCCATCATCCCGGAGTAAAACTATCCTGGTTTAGTTGTTTTCCTAACTCCTGGATTATAAAATGGGAGTCGTAACCACTAAGATTGTGCAGAACAACTGGAATAAAAGATGGAAGTTTGTAGTTTAAATTGCAAGCATTACAGGCTGCACCTCTGTAAGCTCCTGTGAGATGGTCATGATCACGGACTTTTAGGTTATCAGGTGTGAATGTGTTATTACACAAATAACATGTTGTTGCCGAAGCATGTTGTTGTAGTTCATCTACTTCCATTGGGGCCATTGGTAACACGTTTCGATACATTTCTTCCACTTTTCCAGCTATATTATACAATTCATCAACAAAGTATCGAGCTGCTTCTTCACCACGATAAATTTTCGGCGTAGACGATAATTCGTATTTTTGGAGATGTTCTTCAGAAAGTGTGGATTTAATAATATAATAATAACTGTTTGGTGTATGCAGCTGATATATGCTTCTTCTTGTAACTTCCTCTTCTTGGAGTTCAAGTGGAAGTAATGTTGATTCGAAATCAGCATACACAACAACTGGAATACGGTATTGTTGAATTACTTTATCAAATTTTACTTGTGCTCTGCTAAGAGGTGGCAATTTAATTCTTACCTCATAGTTTCCACTACATAACCTCTGATGTTCTAATAACCATTCCGAACCTCCCTTTCCTAATGGTTTGTTTACATGACAAAAACATCTTTTACAAGTGGTGTTTTCTCCGTTACGTTTTCATACTTGTTTTGAAACAAGAGCTTTAAATTTGTTAATATATACATAGTGTGATATATCTCCTTTAGTGATCAATAGCAGATCTGTTTGGTTTATGCGTTCATTTGGTGTTATACGCAAAGGATACGCATTGTTTGATGAATCTAAACCAAAAATGTTGACAGAAGCTGTAGGATTTTGCTTTTCAAATTTGGATACATCTTTAATTGCAACAGGGTAACTCATTCCCTGAAAGTTATATCTATGTTGAACTTCTTCATATTCTCTACTTGGTCTTTCCTTATGAGTTTTTACATATTTTACCAACATTGCATATTTAAAACATTCAGTATCTTCATATTGTACGTTAATACAGGATTTGGTATTTTTAATTTTTTCTGGTAGAGGAATGTAGCTACTTCCTCTTATACCATACCCGTGTTTATGTACTCTTACGTCAAGACCGGTTATGTTTAATAAACTCCATCCAGAACCTCTTCCTTCATGTTCTTGTAGTTTTGTTAGAAGTTCATCAAAACATTCATTTACTATAGACTCAATGTCTGATGCAAACATGATGGTCCGGTTTTTTGTCAAGAATCCTCTTGGTGATGTTTCATTTTGAATGTTAGTAAACACTGCATCCAGTAACAGTCCGTATTTGATAAAGTTTAATCTTTTTAGTTCATTTTCCAAAGTTTTGCGCACTAACCCCTTTGCTTTACTTACGAATTTGTCTAGTTGTAATTTTGCATTGTCAATTTTAAAATGAGTTACTACATTACCTGGAAGTGCTCGGGCGTGTAGTTCCACATTTACTATTGGTCCAGGCGCATAATTAATAACACTTGGTCTTGAAATTTGATGTTGGGCTAGCATGTGATCTATTGTTTCCAATTCTTCTTCTTCATTTTGTTCAATTCCCATGTTATTGTTGTTATGTTGTACTTCTTTATGAATGTTTAAAACCCATTCATCTTTAAACGAATCCCCACAAATATCGCAGCGGTACATCATGTAGGTGTGTGTCTTCTTCAAAGGTTAGCCTATTACAGATGAGACCCCCACTAATACACCTCTATTCATACCCAATTAAAAAGTGTTGGTGGTGGTGGGGGGTAAGTAATGAATGTAAAAATAAAGGGTTATTTTGTAAAAAGAAAATATATCGTTGAATTTTTATACAACCGAAGTTTTTAAAGCCCTGTCAGTGGGTCAAGGTCGTTTGATCACATTGCCAGAACGGGGAATAGAGCAGTAAGTAATTCTCACTTTGACTACAAACTGCTCTATTCCCCGCTCTGTATTTGAAACTTATCCACTCGAATACTGTTTACGAGGTTGTGTAATAAAGACACAGGATGTAACATTCTCGTAATAAACGGTACATTTCGTTTGCCAAAGGGATTTGTTTTATATTCATTTTAATTTCTTTTGCTTCATGAATACCTGTTCCTCTTACATGCACATCGTGAAACTCCATAAGCAGTTGATAAACACGATGGAGAAAAATATTCGCTTCAGTAACAGAGGTTATACAATGTATGAGTACCATGGTAGATGCTCTATTGAAGCAGTTCACAACCAAAGTGGTAATCAGAATTGCAACATAGAGCTTATATAGCAGTTGCATATAACAAATTAAGTGGTGGGGAGCAAATATTTGTATGATTATAATTTTTTGCATTAACTTTTAAAATTAAACTTTTAAAGTCTTTCAAGTGGGTCAAGGTCGTCTAAACATATTGCCAGAACGGGGAATAGAGCAGTAAGTTATTGTAACAAACTGATCTACTCCCCGCTCTGTATTTAAAGTTAAATATTTGAAGAAAGAAGATTATTCAGACTCATCCGATGATGATGATGATGATGAGGTCATTTCGCAGAATAAGCGGCGACGAGCACTAAAGTCCCCTGTGTCTGGATTTATAAATAACCCATCGGTATTGCTACTACTTAAAGGAGTTTCAATATTAATGGGTTCCATTTCCTCCAAACAGAGCAACTGATGATACATAATCAACGTCTCTGGATCAACGTCGTCGTCACTCAACAGCTCGATTTGCTCCATCTCTCCAAAATATGGTACACTGCTGGAAATATCGCTTAGTAGTTCAAGATTACTAAATAAATCATCTTCCATTTCTGAATCGTCTTCGTCTTCGTCTTCGTTAATTTCTACTGGAATATTTTTTATAATTTCCAGTATAGTCTTCTTAGAAGGGAAAATGTTGTCTCTAGGTGACATGGCTCCAAGTAACAGACTGATTTTACTACTAATGGGAAACCTCCTTTTATACCCCCGATTTAGGTAGTGGTGGGTGTAAGTGAGAGGGAAAAGGTATTTTTATTTACAGAATCAATACTACCGCAAGTCTTTTAAGTCTTGTAAGCAGGTCAAGGTTACCTGAACATACTTCCAAAACGGGGAATAGAGCAGTAAGTAGTTCTCACTTAGACCACAAACTGATCTATTCCCCGCTCTTTTTTTTCAACCCACTCCCCTTTTTTATTGTTTTAACAAAGGTTTCGTTTTATATAAAATGTTATGTTGATAATCCATCCCTGCCGGAGTAATCTTGCCAATATACTCAAATTTTACGTATCAATATAATATCTGGGTAGTTTGTTTTCCATGCTTCCTGTTCACTATTAAACACTGGACTTGTAGGCTTCCACATATACAAATCGCAACCAACCTCACAATCGATAAATCTTTTCAGTACACTTCTCAAGGCAACTAACTGATTTACATTTTCAATTCTTCTGCTTACTACTAGTGTTGCAGCAGAGATAGAGAGAGCGTTATACAGAGCAGATGCACTCATTTTCAGCAGAATGATTGTACCACTGACGCAAAACCTTCTTTTATACCCGATCCAGTTGGTGGAGGATAAATGGTGGGGGGTTCTAGTAATAGGGAAGGGGTAGGTTATAAAATTAAAATATATCTAAAGATTTTATACTATCTGAAAGGTTTTTAAAGCTCGTAATTGGGTCAAGGACACCTTAAAATACCACCAGAACAGGGATAAGAGCAATAAGTGATTCTTATTCAAACCGCAAACTGATCTTATCCCTGCTCTGTATTACCCCACTCTCTATTTTAAACGGCTTTATATTTCGCTAAACAAACGTTGAAGCGCAATCTCTTCTAGAAGAATTTCTTGAAGAGTTGAGGTTGTGATCGGTTGTTCAGGCAGTTGGGGTGAAGTAAATGGGTTTTCCAACTCCATTTGTAAGGTTTTGATATATTTTGTTGCAAGGTGTATAATCGATAATTTGGTCATTTTCGAATTAGCAAATGGTAATTTGGATTGTAGTAAACTATATGCTTGATTTACTTTCAAAACCCTTTTCTGCACCCGGACATTTCTTGGCTCACTATTTACGTTAGTTGATACAGCTTGACCGTCCATAGCTGACTACTAACTAAATTCTGAAACGGTCGCTTAAATACCATTTGAGTGGGGGTAGGTGGTAGGGAAGGGGTGTTTTATTTAACATATCTATCCTATCCGCAAATTTTCTAAGTATAATATAGAGCAGTAAGTGGTTCTCACTTAGACCACAAACTGGTCTATTCCCCGCTCTGTATTTTATAAGTCTTTAATTGGTTACAATGATCATTCGTCCTGGTCCTCATCAAGAAGGAAAAGTTGTTTATAGACTGAGGGTTCTTCATCGAAGAAATGTTGAGCCGCTAAGTCATCCTCTTGAAGAAAAACAGATTCAAACGGTTGAGGGGTGAGCGGATTCTCAGATGTTTGGGGTACCATGAGTTGTGATTAAAAATGCTTGATATACTTGATGGCCATTGTTATAATTTTAAATTTAGAATCATCGGCATGCACGAATGGTAAGCTGCTTTTTAGTCTTTGAAAACCATCGTTCATTCTTGCTCTCCATTTCCGCGAACTTTCAATGTTTCTCTTGGTTTTAAGAGATCCGGAGTTGGATGTGCTTGCTGAGGTCTTCATAGCTGACTAATAAGTATATTCCGAAGCGCTCGCTTAAATACCCACAAGCCCCCACCAATACCCATGAACCCCCTCTTTTTTCGTGAATCATATTTTTGGCTTAGTACAATATATTTAAGTTTAAAATCTAGGTCAAGGTCGTTGTAACATTAAAAAAAATGTGGACAACCTATTTACATTTTGCAGCATGTGCTACAAAATTTAAATAGGTTGTCCACACTTTTTTTAATTTGGAAAAGAAATTTATTTAATTTGAAAAGAACTTTTTTATTACAGTTTTTCCACTCAGTTTTTCCCTTATTGTTTCGGATTAAGTAGTGTTTTTGTTGGGTTTTTCAGGATAATCCATGCCTTTAGGCAATCTTAAAATGTAGAGTTGATCCCTACATTTTAACATTACTTTTAAAAAACCCATTGTTTTGACAAAGAAGTATTGTTTGTTTTTGGAAAGCCTATTAATCCGAGTGTTGGTTGGTTTCACTGATGGATGTGTTGTAGAAAGAGAAACGCTGCCCTTCTGTTTTTGTTTTAAATGAAAACTGCACAACCGTTTATTTAAAATACAGCATTTTGCACAGCGTTCACCTTTCTTTGAACCTTTTTTGAAAATATAATTGCATTGTTGTGCAGGAAGTATGCACATCCTTTGCAATGACTTAAATTGTTTGAATTTATCTGAAGGATATTGACTATTTGTGCAAATTACTAGAGGTCTGGTTGAACTTGTAGAAGGTGGAGTTTCAGTTGAAGGGGTAGTAAATGTTTCAGAGCTCGAGCTCGAGGAGGATGATGAAGAGGTGGAGCTCGAACTAGAGGACGATGACGAAGTGGATCTCGAGGATGATGATGAAGGAGAAGATGAACGTGAGCGAGATGTAGCGGAAGGACACTCATCAATATTTATGACGGGTGGTGGAGTCATCTCGGTTGTTTTCTCAGGGATGATCAGGGCCATTGCAAGAGCCTGACGAAGAATAGAACCAACAGCAGAAGTCGAGGGTGATGCAGAAGTCGAAGGTGATGCAGAAGTCGAGGGCGATGCAAGAGCCTGGCGAAGAATAGAACCAGCAGAAGTTGGAGGTGATGTAGAAGTAGAGGGTGACGGTAACAAATCAGAACAAGAAGGAATAGTAGCTTTCATCTTCATTGGTTTTGTTTGTTTCCTAATGTAGGCGTTTGGATCCATAGGTCTGAGCGTAAGCAAGCACAAGCAGCAGAATGATTTTACCAGTGATGGGGAATTTCTTTTATACCCGATGTAAGTGGTGGGGAGTGCAAGAGTTAGAGAGGGGATATTGTTGTAAAATATATCTTCTAATATTTTACCAAACGAACATATTCTAAGTCTCCAAGGTCATCTAAACAATTTGCTAAACGAGAAACAGAGCAGTATGTAATTCTCACTTGAATTATAAACTACACTGTTCCCCACTCTGTATTAAAGCAAACAATTATAATCAATGAATTGAATAAGTCCCGTTAGTAGGTCAAGGCCATCTAAACAATTGCCAAAACGATCAACAGAGCAGTATGTAATTTTCACTTGAATTATAAACTGCTCTGTTCCCCACTCTGTATTAAAGAAAACAATTATAATCAATGAATTTTAATAAGTTCCGTCAGTAGGTCAAGGTCATATAAAAATATTGCCAAAACAGGGAATAGAGCGAAAATTGATGCTCTATTCCCAGTTCTGTATTTGAAATGATAATTTTGAGGAACCCCGCAAAAAGCTCGAACCAAGGTCTGTGTTACAATGGCTAACATCATCCTGAAACCCAATGGTACGTATATACAAACAAAGGGCGTCAGGCAGCCGAAAACCAAAGTTTTGACCAAGGTATGTTACAAAGACTGATTTAAAATTCAAAGGGAAAATACTTATGAAAGATACTCACAGTTATAGGCAATAATCCTAATAACAGGAACCTTTTATTAATTAACCCCTTAAGAAGTTACAAATGAATTGCAAGGTGTATTGACTAAGATACAAAGACTGCTTTAATATTCACAAAAGTTTCTCGTTCGGGAGAGGTAAGATAGATAATGTCAACCGGTTTGCATGGCCGTATTGACAGGCCGGTTTTCAGGGCCGAACCTTTTTGTAAAGGAATGGGGGTTTATTTGAGAAACATATTAAATTAATTTGACAACAATTCAAGACTTTACCCCAGTTTACTTTACATAAGACCAGTTTGCAGGGCCGAACCTTTTTGTAGGAAATGACTTTACCCACAGGTACATATTTAATTAGTAAATAAGACACTTTAACCAACACCAAATATAATCACAAACACTAACTATGTACTACTAGCAAACAACAAGCAAAAATCTAACAAACAAACTACCGTGCTTAACTAACATGCACATGCAAATGCGCATGATCTGTTAATTGCACGCACGTCAGGCCCAATGCACATTTAACAGACCTACGCTGGCAGAGTGCTACCCGGTGGTACGTATATACAAACAACGGGCAGCGAGCAACTGCGAAAAGACTGCAGACTGCTCCCGCTTATAAAGGCGACAGTCACTGGTGGGGGGAACCCCACCTGCTCCACCTGTCTGACCTCAAAAGGTAAACCCCAGCTGTATAACCACATATGTGAAAGTGTTAGAGAGGGGGGATATGGTTGTGAGGGATAAATTAATATTTTCTAATATTTTACTAAACGAAAGAGAAAATACCCACTGTTCCAGAAATTCGTAAACATTTAGTGAATTAATTACAAGTTACAAAATGCAGTACAACCGTGTTTTATGTATGAAAATAAAAGCTTAGAATCTAAAATTTCTAATAGTATATAACTTATTGCGTTACATTGACGTTTAAAAGTCAAAATATGCGGTTTAGTACAGACATATAAAATTTGTCTTTCAGAGACACTTGCCAGATCTAGAGTTAGAGCAATCTTCCTTCCCAGCTGCATGACCATATATGGATAGAGCAAGGTTTCGCTTTCTGACCCTCTATACTCCGTCGGCAAGCTCATTCTGGTTTTGTCTCGCGCACTGGAACCACGCTCTACAATGTCGTCCCCAATAACCCCTGAGAAGCTGCGTCGCCTGAAGGAGTCCTTGAAGAGAGTGGAGAAGAGAAGTGGGTTTAAGAAGCTGACTTCATTTAAGTCAAGAGTGAAGAGCAATTTTCAAAACCATCCGCTGTATTTTGCACAACCACCGACACAACCAACAACAACAGCAGCTGAGCCTCGACCTTCGACTCCACCTCCTACCGTCGATGAAGTCATGGAGCAAACGAAGGTAATGCAAGAACATGAGCTAATAACACCCTTGCATAATATAACTGCAAAGTTTCGACAATTAAAATTAAACGTACATTATAAATTTGTGGCGAAATTGGATGACAATTGTTACATTTTGTTTCACAACGAATGTCACATTAAAGTCCACTTACCAAGAACACTACCACCGCCGCCTTCTATGATTCCCCATAAAAAATGGTTATATTTCATCCGGCAAAACGGTACAGCGGATTGGATTCTACAGTAAAACACTCATCACCCCCCACATCGGCTTCTCCACCCACACAACTCTTCTAGGACACCAAAAACGGTTCTTTTCAGGACCAACCTAAACATTACAAGTTAGGGACTTTGCCTGTAATAGGTAGACGATTTTTATTAGTCTCCGATTGACCTTGACCGTGAGGCAGGTCCTTGACCGTGAGGCAGGCCAAACAGTTTCTAATTGGTCTCTAACCACATTCCGAAACGGCGCGGCGAATAATCTCCAGCCGCTTCCTAAACAGCGACCGGTTTCCCCCCTCTCCACGTTGACCTCTTTGCAACAAAACTTACAGCGTTTAAATGTATTCTTGCTATAGACTCCGATACCTCCACATCATTATGAACAACGAGTTAGGAACAAGGAAATCTTCCTATTATTGGAAGATTGCCTTATTTTTGGGATTTAAAATATAACGTAAAAGTACTAAAATTACGCGGCTAGACAAGACAAACAAGAAGTTGCAATTAAAAATTCAAATCCGATTAAGGATATAACAGCAATAGCGGAAAAACAACTATTTTGAGGATAAAGTAACGATGTGGAGGAGGGTAGATTTTTATCCTACACGCTAGCGGTATATCACTTTAATTCCAGCTCTTGACAAATAAAGATCTGCCTATAAAGTTTAAGTAAAGTCTGAACATGTCACAGTTTTACAGAAATATGACGAAGGTGTCATATAGTACTCCACTTACGACAACCTTCTACTTTTCCGACAATGAAGATAGAATGTCTACGCTTTTAGTGGACTGTGAACGGTTCCGACGAAGGATAATCAAGACTGAAACACTCTTAGCCAGTTGTCTGCTACGAAAAGAGCAACACATCAAGACATGCACTAGTTTAGATCATAGTGACTGTTATACCTATACACATACGATGTTTAGCACTAATCATTAAAGTTTTCAGTTACGGAGCTACGATCCTCACAGTGTAAGAGCTAAACCATAACTAAATAGCTATCCCGTGGTTATTATGCGAAATAAAAAATTTGTGCGGGAATCGTTGTGGTGGGGGTAAGGGCTGGGTACCCATCCTACATGCTCGTGACACATCAGTGTACCTTCAGCCCATGCCCAGTACTCATGGACTCGTCAATCCAAGACAATACTGTTTATTCTACATCTTCTTGTAATTTCGAACAAGCTGTCAATAATGTAAATACAACTGATCAAATACAAGTGCATGACGTTTCTACCACAACGTCTTCTGATGCGGAAGCAATAATGTTATCCTTGGTAGGATTTGACTAATGACTATTTTATTTAACAATCATAAAAAGAAGCATTACAGGATCTAACTTATAAATGCATCATTTTGTTCGGCTTTTTGAGACGCGACAGCAGAGTAAAGTTTAGCATCAAACAATTTTAATAGTTTGAAATTATCGAATCAAACTTGTGCAAGATAGTTTTTTAAAAACTTCTTCAGACGACCTTGACCTAGTCCAACATCTATGACATCACTAATACGTCGCCAACTACGTCGCTAAATACGACATTAAATGTCACCTGACCGGAAGCTGTCAATCAAATGGGCCAAAAGTCTCAATTTTTTACTACTCCTATGCGATTAATACTATCATATGGTAATGTATATACAATATTATACATATACTTAACAGCTACACCATTATATAAATATAATCTAGGATATATTAAAAAAAGATAAAACATATCAAAAGACATTTACATCTTGTATCATTTAACAAAATTAAAAAGGAGAAAATTATATTTCTGACCATTTTGGGGAACATTGGAATGCTAAAGATTCAAATTGGTACAAATTCCATGAACCATTTGTGCCGCACCTTAAGAGTTCTAGGAGTAGTTTTAAGGCACATGACTTAACTGGATGGATGTAGGGATATCAAGAAACAAAACAGGTTAAAAAAAATTATGTTAAACTTTTCAAAATGATGTTAAGGTTAACAGCTGTACATCATAAACAATAATTGTAAGTTACAACTAACAAAATTATAAAGAATTCTCATAGTAAAACATGGGAGATCCAACCTTTACCCTATATTATTAAGCCTACATTTAAAAATACACATTGAAAAAATCAGTTTGATCAATTTGAAGCAAAATGACTGAGTAATGGCAAGATAACCACCGTTAAAGTTAATGTCAGTAGTAAAAAAATGAGACTTTTGGCCCATTTGATTGACAGCTTCCGGTCACGTGACATTTAGTGGCGTATTTAGCGACGTAGATGGCGACGTATTAGTGACGTCATGTGAGTAAGGTTAGTTCAAGGTCATCCTGGGGATGTTTAAAAAAAGAAATCCTGCACAGGTTTGATTCGATAGTGTTCATTCGATATATTTAACGAATGAAATCATTAAATAAATATATCGAATGAAAACCATCGAACGAAACCCGTGCAAGATTTCTAACTTTTATTTTTATTTATTTATTTACAATAATACACACCGAAAAAACATATGCAAGATGGTAGACACGTAATTCTATTTCTTTATTTACAGTAATGTACACATAGGCAATGGTTGTCAGAGAACCGTCGATTTTGCTGTGGCTGTTGCTTCTGTAGATGGGTAGGGTTCACATTCTCCACAATAATACTTCATTCTAGGCGCGGGTGGAAGTGATGATTGCCACGATGACGACTCCGATTCCGTAGAGCTGCTTACATTGAACGAGGCGAGAGGTTCAAACTCTCAAAAATTATATCTATTCCCCTGTGTCGGTGGAAGTGTAGTTGCGGATGTTCACCAGTGTTCTTGAGCTAAAGAGTTAGTTGCAGAAATATCAAATGTTATGTTAAAACCGTTTGCAATCAAAACTTTTAAGTCATCTAAAAGAAGTTGCAAATCATGAACTGTAGGAAGATGTACAGTATTGTAGTGGACACATTTAATTTTAATAGCCATGATGTTACCTCGTGTACGGCTACTTGCGGAGTGAGCTTCCCACCTCCTCGCCTTACTTTTATACGCACCCCCTCCACTTTTTTACATTTACGATATGAATATTTTCATTACGTAACCTATTGGAGTTCTGCATATAATGCAATGGTTATACATCAGTCCACAATCAGTGCATGTACAACAGTGTCTACAAGGTAAAAATAGTAAATTTTTCTCAGAGGATAAACACACTACACATTCGTTTCCTTCCCTCCTAATTTCTTCGGTTGGTGTTTCTAAAGTTTTAACAGGATAAGGTTTATATACTCTCCGATGGTTTTGTACAAACTCTCTACCTTTTTGAACTAACAGATAAGCACACCTGTCAATCCATCGTGCGTGTTCTTCCCATGGGTTATCAGTCGCTTGCCAATCCTGCAATCCTCCTCCGCAATTGCGCAATTGTAACAAACGGTCTTATCATCTTCTCCCATGTAAAAGAAACCAGCATCTACAAACTCCATTCTAGTCTTGTATAGAAACGAGTCTTTTAATGCTGCATCAAACGTATCCAATCTCGATTGTAACTGTGCATATTTGGGAAATCGCATTCTCCTTTTTACTACTATATGTTCCATTTTGTTTTTGTAGGTTGTACCAAGGCAAATGTCGGAGGTATACTGACTTGGCATAAGTGTGTAGAACAGGTACCTACTCTACCCCACCACAACGTTCCCCCACCAACTCATTGTCAGTCTGTATAAAAGTGATAATCTTTTAACCAATACAGTGCATTTTATAAGTTTTTAATCTAGGTCAAGGTCACCAAAAAATGTTTTAAAAAGATAAAATATCAGTACTTGGAGTTAATACTGATATTTTATCTTTTTTAATTTTTATTTATTTATTTACATAAAATTTACATGTTAAGTTTTACATGATACTGGCTCAATCTAACAATGTGAAGTTCCCGACGAGGTCAAATGCAGAGATAGCTCGGTAGAGTTGTTCCTGCTGACTCCGTGTGATACTATATACAAGGTTCCAGGTTCGATCTTTTGCAGATCTTCATTTTGAAGCAGTTGGACAAATCTCTTGGGTAGGAAAATTTGGAATTTTGCTTCATCTCCTACTGTGTATGGAGCATCGCTTAAAGATACGAGAATAACGTCTCCCACTGATGTTTCGATCTTCCTTATGTCGTGGACGATGTAATGTTTGTTTTCTTTCATTTCCGAAGTTTTTCTTGTTGGTAAAATAGTTGATTTCGATTGTGTGTTAAACTGATCCACCAATGTTTGCAGAAATTTCTGTGATGCCATCTTGATACGTGTTCTCTCGTTGCAGTCTGGAGTAATACTGATGGTGGGTCTCCTCGCTTTTATACCCTCCGGTCCCCCCTCCACTTACCCCCTCCACTCTCCATTGTACAAGGATGTAGAAAAGCAGCTAGACGATAAGCGTTCTTTACAGCGCAATGAAATTGAGCGTGTTTATCATTCTTTGTTAGAATTCAAATATTATCCATCTCAAATGCGAAACTCATATCCATTTTAACATCTATTACATCATTTGCCATATAAAGCTGTATCCAATTGCGCTTTTCTAATCCTTTTGTATAAAGTCTTGTAAATTTACTGCAGTAGTGATTCATAATGCTTTCCACTTCTTCAAAACCCGTAAAACCTTCATTCCAACCAATGTGATGCAAGTTTCTCGTTAACCACTTATTTGTTCTTTTGGATTTAGAGTTTAAGTTGTTAAAAGGAAATGGAGGTTTGAATAAAAAATTATAAATAACATACGTTTGCAAGTCTAAGATTCTAACAAGAGTCTAAGTTCTTTAACAATGTATTTATCATTGTTTCCACGTAAAGCTTGAAATTCAATTTTTGCCAGACTTCTCCATGTCTCGGATGACGACTGAACTGTTTCCACACCACGGTAGAGCTTTTATAGATCAGGCCGTACAGTTCTCAGTGCGTTGGTGTATATTTGACGTGGTCACCATCCCCGGTAGGCCTACTCCACGAACTTCCTTTAGTTTTTTAAACTGTTTAAGTTAAAACGTTTTCTGTTTCTTCATGTTGTACAATTTCTTCTTCTTCTTTAACCTTTGCTTCTTTAATCGCTATTTCTTCTTTTTCTTAAATCTTTTGTTCATTAATCTTTTGTTCATACTCCTTTAGACATCTCCCCATTTCAACCTCATAAGGTATTCGGTTAAAAATAGATGTATCTATTGGACCGTAAGGAATTTGTGCATCGAGATGTTGTTCCGTCGCATCTACCAAATAATCCTTTACCACGGTATTTGAAAATACAAGTTGTTTCATATACCTGGTTATAGGTGAAGCTGCACAACTCAAAACGTAGAATACTTCCGGCGTCAGTTGAATTTTAACATCATGTTTTGTCAGGTCTCTAAATCGCACTAACTGTTCTCCGCGACATTTTAAAATGTCGATTTCAATGTCACATTCTAATAGACGAATAGCTGTCTTTTTTCCAAACATGTTCTTTGCCAAGTAGCATTCGATGAGGTTTAAATGTTTAAGAAAAGAATCCCATGCGGCATCTGAAAAAAATAGCATTTTAGGTCCTTGGTTTAAAATTGCAATAGGTGTATAACCCAAGTCCTTTACCAAACCTATTTCTATGCCTTTAGTCATACATCTTGAGATTGGATAAAGTATGCGAAGAAAAATATCTGTCAGTATGTTTAAAGGGATGTCGTTTTCAGGTCTTCTCTTCCTCTTTAAAGTTGACTTAGATGTTGAAACGTTGTCTGACTTTACCCCTTCATTTCGAAATTTAAGAAATTCGTCCAATTCTTCTTCATACTCTTTGATGTAAGAGTCTTCGTTTTGCACCAAACCTTCCACTTCTGCATTGTTATGCTCCTTTACTACAGAGGTCATCTCGACTGTAATAGATGTTGTTTCAACCGCAAACGCTGATCAACTGAACCCCTCTTGTAGTGCGCGCTATTTATACCCTTCCCCTTCCATAGACCTACAGAACCATCTTTACAACACCTGTTAGAGGTGTGTACGTAATAATTTTATCGTGAAGAATCAAGCAATACGCAGTTGTATTAGCGGGTGTAATTGCACAGACTTGTCAATACGACGAGACAGTCGGAAATTTCAAATGCGGATCGCGATATTTTAATCTAGCTGAAACAGGTGCGAACAATCCAGTGTTAAACGGGGGAACGAATAAACATGGAGATAACATAATAATAATTTACGATTCTGACATGGAATACATTCCCACACATTCGATGAGATGGCTTGAAAGTCACAGAAAGGTGTTTGACTATAAAGGCAGACAATTGCTATGGGATCCATTGGGTCAGATACATGTCGTTGAATAACCACAACACGTTGCGACTCGTTCAAGGCTGTCTTGCCGCCGCCCCCCACCGTCACGGAGGCTGTAGCCGCCTCCCACTCCGACACGACTCGAGGTCGTTGCCCTCTCGCTTCCCGCGCAGTTGCCAGTCTGTAGCTCAGTGTCGAGATGGACGGTGTTGCCAGCATACCCGCTCCCCGTAAAGATATTAACAAGTTGAAACGCAAACGTTCGAAGTCGGTTAATCACCAAGTTCCTGATGTAAAACTATGTCGCACCGCTAACGTTCCGATCGTCTCATCCAACGTGGCGAAAACAGCAGCGGCAGTGATGGATTTAGAAGCTATTCTCGCTGATCTCGAAGATTCTTCCTTTGAACCTAACAAACAGCCAGATCAAACTCCATCTGCTACCTCCACTGCCCAACCTCAAGTTCATTACTACATCACATATGGATCGCAGCAGCAGCAGCAGCATCAGCAGCAGCCCATCGTTGGTGGTTATGATTCTTATCAGCATCAGCAGCAGCAATACTCTGGTTATGTGAGTTATCTTCCGGAACCAAGACATAATCTATCACCTCCATTGATTCAGCAGCAGCAGCAGCAGCAAGGTCTTGTCAAAAAGCAACGAAAACTTCAAATTGAACCTAAATTGTTAATGAGACAAATGTATAAAGTCTGTAACCAGGCTGATGCTGTAATTGGGCTAGAATCTTCTGGTGATTTCAAAGCGTCAATATACCTCGTCAGCAGTGAAACCAGCATAAATTTTACAATTGAAGACCTGTTAAGTGTACGAAGTGTTAGAGTAGTTGAACTACTGGACAGTTATTTCAAAACCTCTGCAAAATTTGCACCGCTTTATTTCAACACAGTTCTTGTAAAACACCACATTGATGGCGTTGTTTCAATTTTCAACTACCAGGTGAGAATGCATCGTCAGCAGGGAATTTTTGCAACTGACAACGGTGTGCTGTGTCAAACATCATCACCTTCGTTGCTGTTACACTCTTCGGGATGTACAGCTTTAAAACGTGTTTTTGACTGTGTTGAAAACTACTACGGAATATATGTTCAGTGTACACAGACAGTTCAAAACCTGGTCACTAGCTATTGTCGCTATTTTACACGACACTACAAGACTTTGGTAATGTTGGCAGCAGCGACTGCGGCATCAACATCGTCTCAAAACGGAGCTTTGAGAGTACCAGCGGAAGTTGAACGCAATGTAACGAAAGACCTTCCTTTGTTTTTGACCGACTTCAATGAAAAGCGCTTGCAGCAGCATTCGCAAGAGGACTGGTGGTTCCAAGCGTCGCCCCTGCAAGCAGCACTTCTTCCGTTTATCGACGCGGAAGTGAGAAGATTCTGTTCACCAAACATTTGTGAAGCTGTTTTGCAAGACTTAAAATATGATCTTGTCAGATGGTGATTCTTTGTATAATATATTCAATATTTGCATATGTGTGTTTTCCTTTTTACCTTAAAGCTCTCAAAGTGTTGTTGATAAAAAAAGGTGTGTTTCTGTTTTGGTAAAGGTAGTAGAAATTGTAAACAGTATACTGTGGAGAATAAGTTTATTGGTCTAATACATTTTACAAAATTGCGAGTAACCACAGTGTAAAATTGCAAATATATTTTAATTTCAAAGTTTTACAAAACCCAACACAAAGGACACGTAAGAATACACAAAACACAAAAGAATGATTGACATTGGTACAGAGTTTTACGTAATTTAGCACAACTATTGTAATTTTATATACATTTCAAATTAATATGGTTTAAAAGTTACAACAAAGCCTTCTGCATAATTGGTTTTAGTCAAAACGATTACGAGTAAGAAAAAAATGAGACACGTTTTTAGTACAAACTACATAATTTTGCAAAAGAAAAACAAAGCGTTGTACAATAAAAATTTGACAATTCACCAGCTCGTCCACAAGGAGCACGCACCTCTTCGAAACACACATTTTAAAATTGTTAAAAATAAAAAAGGTCATGAATATCAAACTATATGTTAGTGGTGATTATTGATTTGTCACTATCAATAATTGTAAACAGCATACTGTGGAGAATAAGTTTATTGATTTAATACATTTTACAAAATTGCAAGTCCATTCTTGGTTACCACAGTGTAAAATTGCGAATATATATATTTTAATTTCAAAGTTTTACAAAACCCAACACAAAATACACGTAAGAATACACAAAACACAAAAGAATAATATGATTGACATTGGTACAGAGTTTTACATAATTTAGCACAACTATTGTAATTTTATATACATTTCAGGTTAATATGGTTTAAAATTGTATTTTTGAAACTCATAATAGCGATGGATTTGAATTTATTTTTTGATTTATTTGGACTTTACCTATCGCTTCTAGTGTTTAAACACTAGAAGCGATAGGTAAAGTCCAAATAAATCAAAAAATAAAATGGTTTAAAAGTTACAACAAAGCCTACTACATAATTTGTTGTACAACAAAGATTTGACAATTCACCAGCTCGTCCACAAGGAGCACGCACTCCTTCGAAACACATATTTTAAAATTGTTAAAAATGAAAAGGGTCGTAAAGTTCAAACTTTATGTCAGTGGTGATCATTGATTCGTCACTATCGCTGCTGTTTTCATTATCGTGATCATGTGTCATTCGCTTACATGTGCTGTAGTTAAATAACTGAAACAACGGTGTAAACACACACCTATCACACCAATTGTGTTCTTGTTTAACCACCTTATTTACTAAACAAACTACATCAATTACATAATGTTTAGATTCATTAAAGAACTTCCAATTTAGTTGTGACCACAGTTGTTGATAGTCAAATTCGTAATCATATCAGTTTGCACCGCAAGTTACCTCAAAGCACTGATTACATAACAAGAATGGCTTTTGGCATCCTATGTAAAATTCGAAGTAGTTATAACTAACATGACAGGTTTGCATTTCATAATGTACAAATTCAGGAGCTAAATCTAAAGGGTGGTTAATTAACATTAAGAATTCTTCTCTTTCTATACATTCAAAGTTTACGTCTCTGTATTCAAAACGATAAGGATCGTTTGGAGGTTCTGTTTTGTAAAACCAAATTGTTTTTAAAGTTTTACGTACATCTCGTTGAACACTAACTGGCAGTTGGGATAAAATACCAATGCTATCGATTGTTTCCAAATTTACTACAATATCTATAGACTTGCTGAATGCAATCACTGATTTTTCGTAAAGAGTCATTGTGTTTGGGAAAAAAACGGAGTTAGCCTTGGCTCCCCCCTGGGTTTTGCGAGCCGCTTTGCCTCCGAAGCCCGTCAATTTTGTAGTGACCGTGCGCCAACGTGTGTATGTCGTCTTGCATTATAAATCTTTTGTCGTCGTCAAATGACAGGGATCGTTTTTCAACGTTGACAGATGTTAGTTTAAACTTTTTGCACCTTATAAGGTTGAATTTCGCTTTGTACTCTGTGTGGTTGAACAATGCGTCTCGGTAGTGCTCGAAACGCATTTTCATGTCTACAAATGACGTTTTTATCCCTTTTGCCATTTTGGTCTCGTTTCCTCTTGTGCTGTCGTCGACCGGAGTGGAATTGTAGCGTTGACAATATATTTTGCTTCGCAGGCCGATGTGTTCGTACAGTGCTCTTCCTTTTGTTTCCTCTTTGAATTTCCCCGCCACCTGTTTGTTTGTGTCGTCCCTGAGGACATGTCCATCTGGGTAATTTGACAGATCAAGGTGTTCTTTACTTATTGATTTTAAAATATCATAAAGGTTTTCCTCGTTTCGATTAGGAGAACTAGCCAGTCAGTGTCCAAATAAACCAGGTAGATGTTGCTGCCAGAAGGTTTAAAACACGGTTTTAGCACGTTGTAGTAAAAGTGGTACATGTGCTCTTTTGACTGGTTGAGGGTAACACTGCCAATGTAGATGGGTCTATCTAGCAAAACTGAGCTTTTTCTAAGATACACTAAAACAACACCATCGTCTGCTTCACCTTCTTTAATTATAACTCTGTCTATAAAGCGAGACTGTCTTGCGTATTTTTCAAACGCTTCTTTTGTGGTGGCGACACGGACGTCCATGTGTCGTCTATTGTTCTGGGGGGACTTACCAAAGACCGCATTGTTAAGTAGTTTAAAGAAACTTCTTGAGAAATCAGTTGTAGCTTGACTCCTCAATTTTGAATTAAAATCTATGTATTTTTGCATCCATGCGGATTGACTAAATTTTACCATTCTGTGCACCTTTGTTATACGTAGGCCGAGTTTCTGCGCTTGTTGAAGCACTCTATAGTGAGCCACATATCGTTCCTTTTTTGTTAGTCTAGTCAACAGTTTTTCCACAATTCCGTTGGGTGGTATTGCTTTTTCAGGCAGCGGTGGTAGGTCGTGGAGTTTATCGTGCACACTTTGTGGCACGTCCACGTCGCACTCGATGATATATCCAAATGGTGAGTCTGGCGGAAGGTTGGTCCAGTCTACTGTTTCGGGCTTGTCTTCCCATTTAAAGTTTTCCGTAGGCAGGCATTGCGAGAGGGCGTATCCATAGAGGTTTACTGCGTCCAAGTAAAGCAAGTAGCTTGTCGGTTCTTCGGGGTTGTAGTCTGTGGGACATTCGAGCAACGTATTGTTACTTTTGGCGTAACGTAAGCAGCTTTGCACGATCCCGCCTCTAATTGAAGATTCGATTAACAGAAACATATCGTAGTCGGTGATGAGTTCCAATGTAATTCCAGTGTAGCGTAACATGACCTGCCAGCTGAGGGAGGGGGCTGTCCAAAAGTGGTTTACGTCTAACCTGTAGTTGGTGTAACAGATTGATCAAAACGAGTTTAGTACGTCGGTCAACAGGAACACGTCGAGGCGAAGGTAAAAATCGTGATACTGACCGAGGTTTTTGAACTTTAAACATTTCCATACGTTGATTGCATGAGCGTAGTCCTCATCACTGATTTCTGTTCCGTTAAGTCGATTGGAAAACGCTGATTGTGGAGGAAGACATGTTTCTAGGAATTTTTCTTCGTCACTTACGTAATCGTAGCAATATATTCCTTTTCTACTGATTAACGCTTTGTGTTCTGCAGGCACTAATTTTGAGCTTTCGACCAATTCATCGGGAGGTAGATTTTTCACCAGTTCATCGAGGCTGGCAGCCATCATCCTGTAGGAGTCTAGAAATCGGAGCCAAATGTTTTTTACCTTAACCATTATCGCAATCATTTTCTCTTTGTTTGAATGGATCACTTTAATCTCACATCCTTTTAGCACGCCAGAATTTGTTATAATAAACGCTTGGTCGTAGTTGCTCATGTTATGCAACCAGACCGAAATGAAGTTTGGAGTTTTTGCTCTGAGGTTGCAGCGAGAGCACAATGCATATCTATATTTTGACGTCACGTGGTCGTGATCGGCGCATTTTATGGTGTCGGGATTTAGATCGCTAAACAGTCTGTTGCAAAGGTCACAAACTACTGCTTTTTCGTGTCGGCTACGGTCTTCTTCGCTCGTGGTTATGGGCTCGTTACGCGAGAATACCTTGCTTACTTTTTCTGCTAAATCTTTTAGGTAGAGCAAAAATTTATCCCCGGCATGGTTGCCACGGTACAGATACGGTTCTGTGGAAATTTCATACTGCTCGAGTATGTTTGCATCGTATGTGGACGTTACTAGTGTGCAAAAGGAGTTTTCCTGATGTTTCTGATATGTCTTGCCGTTATCATAATCTTCATCTTCGCTGTCAACTACTGGTTTAAGTGTCGATTCGAAATCAGCGCAGACACTAAATGGTACTTTTATTTTCGTTTCGTACTGTTGCAATTGCAGAGTGTTATTGTTAGCGGGAGGAAGCTTAATTACTGTAGACAGATGTTTTCCACAAAGTTTCAAGTGTTCCTTTAACCACGTTTCGGGATCTGGTTTACATTTTCTAGCCTCGTTGCTGTGCGAACAGCGTTTGCACACTACAATTTTATTGGTGGATTTAGTGATTTGGGTTTGAATTAGTTTGGTAAAATCATGAATGTAGACGTAGTGACTGGAACCGTGTTCGCCATGCAGCAGCAGTAGGTCTGTATGATCGGCGAGTTCGTCAAAAACCCGCAGGGGAGCCACTTTGGTTTCACTCGTGTATTCAAAAATGTTTACGAAACGTTGGGATTATTTTGTTCAAATTTTTTTATTTGATTGACTGTTACCGGGTAACTAAGTCCTGTGAAATTGTAAGTGTTTAACACATTGTCGCGAAAAAATTCTTCAGTGAGTACAGAATTGTTATCAACGCGGGGGATATGTTTGCGAAGCATCGCGTACATGAAAAAACGATTGTCTTTATTGTTAACATTTACACAGGCCCTGCGTTTGGATAATTTAGATTGAAGTGCAAGATAGCTAGAACCTCTAGGTTCTTTGTAGGTAAATTTACTTACACGTAACGTTAAGCATTTGACGTTGAGGAAGACCCAACCGCTTCGCTCTCCATCTGCATCTTCTTCCTCCTTCAACAGTATGGCTCCGTTGCTGCGCAGTTGCTCGTCCAGGTCGTCCGTCTCGGCAAACAGCATTCTCGAGCGTGTCTTGAAGTTTCGAGTGTCGAGCAAGCCTCCTTCGGGATGTTCGTACTTGGCCTCGAGGACCATGTTGAATTTTAATGAATTGGAAACTTCCAGTTCGCTGGTTAGTATCTCCTTGACTGTTTGCAGGGCGGCTTCGACAAACGGAATCAAGTCGATGAAACCGCCATCTTTGTTTTTAATGACATAGTCACGAGCGTTCATTAGGGCTTTTTTCAGCTCGTAACCCATCGTGGGTAGACCGTCGCTGCCGTTGGCATTGCTGCTGCTGTCTTCTGTTGCTGCCTCCGGAGCTGATGGGGGAGCCACCACTGGAGCTGCTGTCGCCTCGGCAGCACGTGGCGTGTTGTGGTGGAGTCTGTTGAGTTTTGTCGTCAATGGAGACGTTGCTGCTGTTGCTTTTCTCTTGCGGCTGGTCTCTACTCGATTGGGTGGCTGGATGGTGGACGTTGAGGGTTTGTTGACGCTGCCTCCTGAATTGGTTGTGTTGCGGTGTGGTGTAAGTCCGTCAGGAGGTCTGCCGTTGCTGATGTGCACAGGAGGTGTGTAGAAGTTGGTGAGAGCCAAGCAGATTGACTGGTGTCTATCACGAGCGTCGGTAGTGACAAAGTATGCCTCGCGGCAGACTGCACAGAGGAACATTGTGTGTTCTGAGGGGGTGCGCTCCTGCTGTGAGCGAGCTGGTGAATTGTGCCGACTTGGGCGATGGCGTCTGCTTATAAAGGAGACTCGGTGAGTGGGGAAACTTCATAAGCTCAGTGAGTTAGACTGAGAGGGGAAGTGAAGGGAGAAAGGCCTTTCAAATGTCAGTGGCCAAGTGGGGAATGGAGGCAAGTGCCCCATTTGGGGCAATGTGTTGAACAGAGAGGGGACGATAAGTTTTACCGGTTATAAATGCTCGCGAATCTCTTGACAGTCACTCGTTCTTGCACGCTGCATTCAAGACCACCACTGCTCCTGCTGCTGCTGCTGCTGTTGCTTCTACTGCTACTACACCCCAAAGCTTTGGTTAGTATTTTGGAAGAACCACTGTTTTAGCAGTAGTTTGTGAGTTTTGATTTGTATTTACAGGTTTTGCACTGAAAAGTATTTTGTATGATTTTAACTGCAATGGAGCTCCACAGATTAATACTACTAATTTTTGTGTTATTTGCAGTTTTGCAGTGATCAAAATTGTCTGTATTGTGTAAATATGAATTTAACTGCGTTGGAGCTATACTACCCATACTACTATTATTTTGTTTTAGCTGCACTTTTGTGAGGGTTTATTGGTGTAATTCCTGATTAAAGTAATACTAGTAACTTCAAAATATTTGGGTTGCTATAGGATACTCGTAATTAAAGACATGGTTTTAAACAATTTTTTTACACCTAAATTCTATAGTTCCTGGGGAGGTGGGAGGGGGTGATAGTTGGATGTTGAGGAGGCGTATGGTAGTTGAAAGTGACGGTAGTGGTAGTTGATGTGGTCTGAGGAACAGTCGAAGTTAACATATCTCGTAATATGCTGTGTTGGTAGTGTATTGGTATTGCAGGTGGTGGAGGTGGGATTCGTCTGAGTCTTAGGGGTGGGTGAATGTTAACAGGGATTCTTGTGTCGTAGGTAGTAGTAGTGGATTCTGTGAAGGGTAGTCGAGTGGTCAAAGAAGGTAGGCGAGAGCGTAGAAGGATAGATTGACGCAGTCGCCCTCGGACAGTCTGGCGGTGTTGTCGACGGGCTCGTTGTTGTCAGGGTAAAGGCGTCGATGTGGTTATTCTTATGTAGAGGGGTTGTCTGGGCTGTCCGTCCTCCTCCTCCTCCGCTATGGTTATAACAGCTGGAGATCCTTAAAAGAAAAGATTGAAAACCATTTAAAAATTGTACTTTGCATTTATGCTAACATATCTTTCTGAATTTAAATTTATGGAGCAACTACAAAAAGGAATTTGGGGTTTTGCTAATACGATAGAGTGCCATTCGTTAAATCTTTACTGGCGTGATTCAGTAAAAAACATTTCAGAGGTCTGGGATTTATGACTGTCATTAGTTTATATATTTGTAAAGTGATATTCCACGTAGAACAAGGTTACTACTCATTGAAGGTAATTGTGGGAGGTCATAACTATAGTACAAAGGGAAGGAATAAATTCGAAAGTGCCATCATACAAACTGAATTTTTGAAAAGCAACCAACTGTAATTGGTATAAAGTTTTTCACCCATCTTCCGGTAAATGTTAAACATGAAAATAATGTTAATAAATGCAAGAATCTTCTGAAATTTTACATATTAGATAGACCACTTTATTCGATAGAAACATTTTATTTCATTGGAATTTGCCATATTGTTGTACAAACTTAGATAACAATAGAACTTGTAATGCATTTTATTGTAGGTTTGTTCTTTGTACTTGTGACGCTATTCTTTTTATTTGTGTAAAAACGTGAATGTAGAACTGTTCTAGAGAGAGAATAGTGCTCAATAATTTAATTTTCTTTTATAAGGTGACCAATAAGTTTTTTTTTCTTCGCAGACATGAGTTTATCAACGAAGCTTACAAGCTTGGAACAGGCGAACGCGCTGCCCAGAATTTCAGCAAAAGATCTAACAAGGCGGGAGGGCTACCTCATACACGACGCGAGAAGGGTCACGACTCGCTATGGACCGTCGGTTGTGTTGGAGATCGCAACACCGGATGGCACAAGGGCAATCACATACTTGCCAGCACGGTTCGACAACGAGCTGTCGGATGATAACTTACGCGAAATTAAAAGCGATGGATTTAAAGTTCGTTGCACGGGGATGGAGGGGAATGCTCCCAACGTCCTTATATACAAGCAATAGTTTTAAAATAAACATTTGTCAATAGATAAACCAATTTTTTTATTTTAAACCTTTAGATTATACTTGTACACTTTAAGAGGTATTTTACTTTATATATTACAGAGTATTATAAGATAAGACGTACAGATTACACATTAGTCAGTAAGTGTTAAGTTTAATAAATGCTAACCTAACATTCTATTTTGCATTGGCATTGTACACAACCTGTGGTGACAGTATTATGAATGTAGGCGCGATGAATATTTTTGTTCGTCTGTACAAAGGTGTTCTTGCGATTGTTGTTCGATGTAGTCATTGACAATGCAAGGATATTATTATAAGTAATTGTGTCACCTGGTGATCTAGGTCTCCAAAACTCCTCCGGGTTAATGTTCTCGAGCGGGCAGATCTGCGCAATTGCATCTCGCAGCTTGCAGACTTCAGCGGAGTTGCGGGAGTTAAAGGTGATGTTGAGGGTGAAGGTATCCATTGGAAGTGTACATTTCCTATCTCAAGGAGGGGTTTTTGTACTAACCGTAAAGCAAAAGCTCCTCTCACTTGCTTGATTTTTAATTTGTTAATACTTTCGATTGAAAGGAGGAAACATTTCCACGCAAACTTCCTCAGCCAATTTTCGAAAGTGAGATGGGACAATTGTTGTGTTGCATCGTGATGTTGTGTGTAATTATATATTAGCATAACGCCACCCAAATCGTTGAGGTCTAGACGGGACGTAAACGCCACTGCACGTCTCACCAGTTGTCGCGAAAACCCATCATCAACGCCGAAGTCACGTAATAGAGTCTGTAACGACTCGTATCTAACTACGCGAGCCGAGGAACCACCACTTACCACAGCGCGCACCATATAATCAACAGCAACGCGCCGACACGCCCACGCTGCCGAAGCAGTCACGGCTCGCGAATTGTCCCGGGCCCAGCGGACCCAACCGCGAGATTCACCAAGGCCAATTATTTATCAGGAACCCTATACCCAGAGCCATAGCCAGAGAGCAATTACAGGAATAGTATACTACTTTTTGTGATTTCAGTATAGGGATTTCGATTTTACCTCGCATGTTGGGGGTATGGTAGAGCGGCTGGCTTTGGTGAGGTCCGAACTCCGTGAGGTCCTCAACTTGGCGTCGCATGTTCTGGAAGACACCAACCCTAGGGAGGTCATATATGTCGCACCGACCGTATGGAGCGAAATTCAAGCGACGCTCGAAAACATACTGAACACCAACAGTCAAAGGATGGACAGTCTCACCTTCAGGGGGAGAGCACCACCCACAGAACGTCCGAGACTTATCGAGTGTCAAGTTTGCATGGATGCTCTTCCAACCATTTCTCTGGAGCCGTGTCAGCACACTCTCTGCCCTGCCTGTAGCAGACGAGTATCCACCTGCCCCTTCTGTAGACGCCTGATTACAGGGAGAACCAGGATTTTTTCGATCAATAATGTTTACAATAAACACAGTAATAAAGAATGTTTGTTTTTACTCACCTCTGTGTAACGCTTGGCTGGTTACGCCACATGCGGGTGTTGTACAAGGTCAAGACGAGCCGCCGCCGTGGTATCTAGGTTAGAAAGTAACAGTGCAGAATTACATGATTTTATACAATACTTTATACAGTATTTTATATACAGTATTTTATATAGTATGATACTTACAGTATGATACATACAGTATTTTATATAGTATGATACATACAGTACTTCCGTGATACACAAAGTTAGGTTAGGAAATCTCTTCTTATTCTTCTTGTGACGTCACGGTTCTATGCGGGTGCGTAGACTACTGCCCTGAGTTGTCATATACTTGATTAATGTATGTATAATTTGCTAGAACCGTTACAAATTGAGATGGGATTTAAAATGTGCAAAAATAAAAATAAACGAGCATAGAAAAGCTGAGCAAAAAATGTTCGCCTTGGAGAGGAACCGTTGAAGGTGTTTCCTCCTATTTCTTCTTTATTACTCTTCGCTCTGTTCCTCCTGTCCGATATGGTGTAGGTGTGTAACTGTGCATAGCTTCCCTGTGACCTCCTCTGTAGTTAGCTGTTGACGTCTGTTAAAATGTGGCCGGCGCCCCGATGACGCGTGGGTCCCGGTGTGCTGTGACCTTGGTGATAAGCCGCAACCTTGTCCACTGGTGTATCTCGGCCCCAGTGGAGAGCTCGCCAAATGAACAGAAAACGGTCCGCGCATTGTCAGGCTAGACCAAAAGTGTAGCACACGGCAAAACTGACTAATCCCGATCGGTGAGCGCGTTATCGCTAACACGCTCCTGTACATCTTAGTAATAATTAAACTGCAATGACGCTTATATATTCTTTTTTTGCATGTATACAGTAAAAATATACTATATAAACATATTTCAGATTAAAATTATGTGTAATATTTAATAATGAAAATATTAGAGAGTTGTAACAGCAAGACATATAAAATTAGGTAATCCAGAACTTTTTTTGTTTTTGAGATAGAAACGAACTTCCAGCGAGAAAGTCTTAGCTAATTAGATGATCTTAAGTCTTCATTCAAAACAATTTTCGATAGAATTTATATTTTGTTCAATAATCTGAGGTAAATAACCTCTATGTTCAGTTCTACGGGCGTCGTACAGCCATTTTACGCTATTGACCAATAGTTTTATATATTATTATGTCTTAATATACAATGCAAATGTAAATAAGATTCATTCAAACGAGTAGAATTACAATTTTCTGCTAGTTAGGAACCATTCTAAACGCCATAAATGTTGGTGTAATGCTTATGGATTATGTGACTCTGAAAGAATCTGGTATACTTTTATACAATTGTCTTGTCTTGCAAACTAAATTAATATCGCTAGCATTAGGTACTTATCTTTTCTCATTAGGTATTAGGTTTCAATCTGTTATCCCTATTAAATCTAAATAATATAAATATTATAACTTAATGTATTATATAATTTGCACTTAAATTAAGAAATGCTTTCAAGTACCTTAAAGTTTGTCCATTATAGTGTGTCTTATTAAATTATGAATCGTAATATTTGTTATAACAGAGAATACATTTTGATATTAATGTAGGCCTACTTGTAAGACAAACATATATTCACATTTCTACCCTATCCAATTCGTATTATGTATCAAGTTACCTTTTTACTTTATCTTATATCCCTAAAACAGTAATCTTGAATATTAGTGACACATGTTATAGTTGATGTAAAATTATGTGGATAAACTTGCTTGATTAAATTATATTTGTAAACGATTAAAAACGTAATAAATGCAAAATTAAATTATTGATTATAGTTTACGAAGTAGATTTTTAATTTTAGATTAAACGTAAAACCAGTAGTTGAACCACATTAGAGGATAAAGTACACATCAGTTTCCATCTCAAGATCACAGTCTGTTTCAATCTGTTTTGTGTCCATGTCGTTCTGTACTTGAGCCGAACTAATATTGAGCCGAACGCGGGCGAACAAAGGTGGTTTTATAACTTATAATAAAGAAATGAGTGTTATTTATTATAATTATTAATTGGTTGGTTAATAACTACAAATACTGTTAAAAATATGTTATACAAAATAAATATGTTATAAATATGTATAAAATAAGTTATACAAATATGTCTCTTACCTTTTGTAGAAGTTGCCTTTTTAAATACATAAATTCAATATTCTACCATGCTATATACTACTAACTATATACATATATATTTCCTGTTTAAATATCAGTCACAACTTTCATATAGAACATTATAACTAAGATGTATTATGTTTTCCCTATAATACAATTATATACTTATAATGATGTCAAATCCTTTCATAAAAAAAGTTTGTCACTTCATATAAGAAGCCTAGGTTTTAAATCTGCATAACAGTTTTACTTTAATGCTGTTACTAAATTTAGCTAGCTCAGTTGGAAGGTGGGTAAGTTTTTCCTATGATCAGTCCTCTCCAAGTTAAACTCGGCAGTGCTAAGCAGGTGTGAAGGATAGAAAAAATATTGTTGAAGTCGATAAGCCGTTCACACTAAGTTTCTAGTCTTTATAATAATTTTCTATGTTCAACTACAAAATAAATAATTGCACTGTAACCCCGCTACCCAGGCTATAAATATCTTAACTCTCAATAGTCATAGAATTGAATTCGAAGAATTTCCCTTAAAAATTAAATTGGTAAATAAACCGCTATAAATGACTTTTATGTCTTCAACTATGCACTGATATATTACAATTAATTTCAGATAATTAACTTCTTTACCCGAGATTATTTCAAAGCCAAAATCTTTTGGATAAATAAACAGTTTCTAAACCAAGTGTCTTGAATACTTGAATCAACCACCACCGTAAACACCATGGGTATGGTTTAGTGGTCCGTATTCACTAAATGCAAAAGAGAAAACACTGAAAAATACTATCCTTCAAGATAACAAGGGATAATCACTAATCTAGACACGTGTGAATAACAGACGTACAGTCCAATATCAGACGTACAGCCATAGTAAGGTAAGAAAAATAGTATAAGTTCAGGAATAAAGTAAGAAGTGTTTGCGGAAAACAACATATATCTTAATACATAAATAGTAGAGCTACAATATTCTACCCACAATAACCCCACATCGGATGTTTTGATTTGCAACCTCAAAAAATGCAACTATTATAGCTAGTGTTGGGTAACTGTAATGCAGGTAATGCAGATTGCGGTGCGCGGGCGGGGGGGACTGGTTTATTATTCGAATGTTCGGTACTGCACATGCGTTTACGTGTAAAAAGTTAGATACATGCGATTCATCCGCGAATGGTTCAATTATACAAGTCAATTATTTTTGAAGTATCTCAAAATGACTGCGACAAGTTAAAATATTCCATTTATTTTAATATTTACATCACGTAAACAAGTTATCTCAAATTTGTAGTTACAATCCGTAAACATTTTGAAAATTCCTTGAAGCAATAAACTAATAAACTATTACAAGTAACTGAGGAACCACTTGCCAATAGAATAATCGAGAATAAAATAATCTTAATGTTTTCCGTAAATCATGTAAATAAGCACTATATAAATCCTTATCGTCTCATTTTTAAAAGCAACATTTAAATGTTACATAATTTACTAAATGTGAGCAGACAGCGAGAATGGTGGATGTCCCTGGACACACAGAATGTGTGTCAATGTATATGTTACACCAAACAAGTTCTTTTCGCACCGGTCCGGTTTTGGCATGAATAACCGGGTATTTTGTGGTAATAAACCTTGCCTACATGGTCTGGAAAGCTAATATCGTATAAGTTATATCCCTTCACCTGCGAAATATTGTCTGATGTAAATATGATGTGTTCAACACGGTTCTCCTTGTGGTTGTATGTGTCTATGGGTGAGCATACAATAAAAAATGGAAAACCTCATAAAATTTACCACAACAAACTTACTACTAGGGTTACAGCCAAGCCTATTAGTAATGTGTTATCATATATTTAACACATTTTTTGATACCTCCTAGTGTATAAATGTTGTTTGTAATAATTTGTGGCTTTGAATACCTGCATTTGCCGATAGACTAATTCAAAGTCCGCTCAGATCCTAATTGTACCAAATGAAGATGTTTCTAAGTCCCGATCTAGGTCAAGGTCATCTTAGGATATTGCCAGAACGGGGAATAGAGCAGTAGGTAGTTCTCACATTGACTACAAACTGATCTATTCCCCGCTCTGTATTTTGAAGTTAGAAAGTCCAAACGAGAGTTTATTCGGTGGTGTAATACAAACACAGAACGTACTCTTCTCTCAATAAACGATAGATCTCCTTTGCAAAAGGGATTGCTCGGATCTCTATTCGTCTTTCTTCTTTTCCTCTAGAGGCTGTACCTCTAACGTGTACAATGTGACACTCCATTAGCAAAGTATATACTCTGCTTAGGAACACATTCGCTTCATGGATAGACGAAATGTAGTGGTTGAACACCATGGTGTCTAGAGCCAAAGTGGTGCTAAGATGTGCAACATCCCGGCTATATAGCACTCGTCCGTTAAAAGAGGGGAAAAGTGATAGACCTAGATGGACAGTTTGGCAACGTCGCATGTTAAGCTAGCAAACCGCCAATAAAACTATCCATGTTGGCCTTCTTAGGTAACCTGTTTATAGCCTTGACTCGGACCCACTCCGTCAGCTGTGCTAGATCTGCAAATAATGTCTGCACTGTTTACTTACAAGGATAGTTTATTCTTTAATATTAATTTTACTGAGTATGATTATAAATGGGGATAGGTGTGAAGTTGCTGTTTGTAATAATAGCCGAGTTAAAAGTCAGGTGACAAAATATGACTTGTGGAGAAAGGATTTGTTTGTTTACCATGGAAGCAGAGTGGACAGAGGGCAAAACGGCAGTCAGCATATAGGCTACACTTTTCTCTAGGAATACCTCTAGGTATATTAACCTTGTTGGATAGGGCCAAGTAATATAGCCAACTGTCACGGAAAGTAAGAATATTAATTTCCATATTAGCCCCTTTAGGAAATAAAAAAGTGAAATTTACTTTATTAACCATCCTGCTCGAATAAGTGTAAACATCTTCTATCGTAGCTTTACAGCTTATCCGCTTAACACCCGGAGAGCACGTATTTATGTTTTGACAGTGTGTGGGTGTATTTAATATCGGTCGGTCGTAAATGCATAATAACGAGGTTGCAGCGTCCAGCGACGCTCTGACCCACTTTATGTAGTGGCAAAAGTAAATATGAAATCAATGGCTGCTTCAATCTAGCGGATAAACTATTAACTTACTCACATTATAGGAAAACGCTATCTTTATTTATAAAAACTGGCATAATTTTTAAACAATTTTTTTTAATCTAAAGATTTCAAAAACCTTTGATTAATTGAATAAACTCATGTCAAACGGGCAGTACTTTATTTATAAAACATGTACATAGGACCATTTCTTAGTAGTTTCTTGCAATTACGAAACAATATTGTATTAGTATCTCGTACTTTACATGCAGTAATCTTTATCCAATGTTTTATGTATCTTATGGAAATTTTACAACTTTCAAATCTATACCTATTTAATAGGCGAGCAGGTTTTTTGTGACAATTACTCCTCCTAAACTACTGAACCGATTTTCATGTTTTTGGTGTCATTGGAAAGAGCCTAACGTGAAGTTGTACAGGAAACCCTTTTTTATAGGTAAATAATTTGTGAGTGAAGCCCTGGGGGCCCCTTAAAGTTGAGTTTTTCCTCATAAGCTTAACATTGGAAAATAACTGTAAGTTTTAAGCAATCAGCTGGATAGAGCAAACACAGTTAATCAGCAGGCCATGTTGGTTTTGGAACGGTAACAAAATATTTATACGGGAATGCCAGTATAATATCACGTCGTGATTGCGAGCGAAGCCACGACAGGCTACCAGTGTTAATTAACACGAAACGGTTTAACGATCTACTGTATGCTAATAACCAATGAGAATACGACAAACAGTAGGACGTTTAGTTTAACAACTGACTTTCGACGAGCTTCCCAAACTTCAACTCACGCGGCCACCTAGCAAACTTGTGAATCGCACGCCATTTTCGTCTTCGATACCGCGTGGTCGGAAAAGCGTATTGTTTCAGTTGTAGCAGTAAAACGTGCATTTCTTTTCCCTTGGAAACTGATGTCATCTTTAAGTAGCTTGTCTCTTAAGAAGCCCTATGTGTTTTATGATAATTTAGTTTTAACTTTTCTAGGTGGTATTATCAACTATTAAGAGGGGGATCCAGTCGCGTAACATTTCGTGTTCCTCCTTGCTTCCCCCCATAAGGGCAATATTAATTTTTAAAATCCGTCCCTTAATTAACTGGTTATTTTAATATTTCATTAAAGCTCATTAAAAAAAACTTACTATTTCAGTGAGCAGTTTTTCTATTAACTTTCCAAAAACATCGCAAATATTGAAAATTCTGGAATTTGATTAAACTATTATTATTTTTTATATACAAATTCTGCTCACTAATAATTTCGGATTACTCGTTGAGGGCGGAGGCAGTGTTGAATTACAGCGAGGCGTATGCGTCACTGTTGCAAAACTGTTATCACTTAACGGCACAGCGAACGAAGAGTGTCTCCGTCTCTGTCAGACTCACGCTAGACACTCTTCTGTCTCTGTCGCACTCACACTCGCATGAAACTAACGTCAAATCAGGGGGTCAAAGGTCTTTCTTGGGTTTCCATTAAATCGGTTGTGTAAGCGATCTTTAGTTGGGTAGACTCGATGGGCGGGGCTTGGAATATATTGTGTCGGTTTTTACGTTGTATTTAACTGTAGCTTAAAATTTAATTTGACTTATCATCGGTTATTGTTTCATAAAAAATACTTGTTGTGACACTTTAATGGATTATCTTATATGCTTTGAGGCGGTTTTGGATCGAAAAAAGGATTTTCGTAATACATCTTCATAACTTTCAGAATGAACTTTCAGATGAAATTTCACGGACACTTTTACTTTTCTTATCTGCTAATCGTATATTATTAATACGCTACATGCAAACATATTTGTATAAAACTTCGTGATTGGCTTTATGTGGTGTTGAGAAACATATACTTGGATTGGAAGTTCGCTGAGTATGCAGGTTCGCTGCGACAAAGGTATTATACTTTACCATATTTTTATTGGAACATTTTCATGCGATATAATCTAGTGACGTTTATGAAATTGTTGCAAAACGCATGTTAATTGAATAAATAATATTAGTAACCAAGCACTTCTAAACATGGCAATAATTTGTAAAATATAATAATGCAGTGAAACAGTGAATAGTTATCATATGATCATGAGCACTCCGACCATCTACAGTTACAGTTTCCTGTTGATTGATAAAGAAGATGCTAGAAAAATTACAAACATCATTAAAGGATTTACCGAAGAAGGAACATTCCAGGGGGTTCTCTTACAGTGTCATGATGAATCTCCCTGCAGCAAGTGATATCTCGAAGATGAATCCACATCGAAAGAAGCATATCCTTATTTAAAATATTTAGTTGATCAATATGCAAACGTAACGATCCATATTCAAATACGGCTGTAAAATCTGTTAAATAAAATGCTTTTCTACAAAAATAAATTATACTCTATCTTTTTTAGGATGCACTTGCGAAACGTACCTGGTATTATTTTCTCTAAAATCCTACATTTAAATCGTAGGGACCCGCAAATGGATAATAAAAACCATGACAGCTGTGTTTGTGCTGCATTCTGTGGTTAGTCCCATGGAACTATAGTTAAAGAAAATACAAATAAATGTTCATAAGGAATACATTTGAACTTTGTTGAGGTCTCATGCGGAGTCCTAAGTTCAGATTAGTATGAACACCATCTGGTTTTCCTAGTTTATCTCTAAAGAATCGGTGTACTAAAATTTAAACTCTCTAGGTAAAATGGGATGTAGAAGAATTCATGAGAGTGAGTGAGTCAGTGAGTAAGAGCTTTGCTTCGTTAAAACATAGATGATATAACTTTAGCTGACATTCATAAAACCTCCTCATAGTTAGTTGTATGTACTACATTTATGTAAAGCAGTAAAAACCTGCTCGTGTTTATAATTGTCAACTTTTCCTGATGAAAGTTTTAATTGCATTTTAATGAACTCTTAGACGGTCAGCATTTGGGATATAAATTCCAAGAATATTATTCTTAAACTACATTAATTCGAAGGCCTAGTAATTGATCCACCAAAAAAAAGAGAGTGTGCAATATAAATCCAGTTCACTAGTATAAACTAGACCTGCAAGCTTTCATATACTACAGCCAAACTCCATCCATATATGGTTATACAGCTGAGGAGCTTAATCCTGTTTCCCTCTTGAAGTGGGGGTGAATGATAAACCTCTTCCTCTTATCATTCTCAATCGAAGCATGGACCGGTACAGTTGCAGTGTCTGCGCAAAGAGTTTTGCTCGTCGTTGCGGGGTTAATCGTCACATGCGCGAACAACACACAGCATGTGATCCTGTTGTTTGCCCTTTCTGCGGAGTTCATTTCCACAGAGAGGAAAAGCTAGACAGGCACATTCAGTGTGAGGCTTGTCTTGGAGCACAACCGCAGCGTCCTGCCAATAACTTGCAACCTGCACAACAACCGAGAACGTGTCCCAGAGATGCATTGCCTCCACCTTCACCCCCGAGATGTGCACCTGTGCAACGCCCAATTGGTAATATTAATTAGTAATAATAATAATAATAACATTAAAAAAGAATAGGGATTTGGGAAAAATTGTATTTATAAAAAGTTATTTGACAAACCAGAAAAAAAGTTCCCATAAGAAAAGCATAAAGATTTTGGAACGTCTGCTTTGTTTACATTAAAACATGTGATTAAGTCTATACTTTTGTTTAGATTAACTGACGTGTGTTTCTACTTATATAATTTTTACTTTTTCCTCAACATGTAAATAGTAAAAGAAAAATACTGTATAATTTTTGTTTTTTCCCTATTTTAGCAGTTGTAAGACCTATACCTCGGGATTTTCCGGCTGTGGTGGATGCTCACGAAGTAATTGACTTAACGATCGATTAGAAAAACATCAAGCAAAAAAACCCAACACGAATACAGAGCGGGGGAATAGAGCAATTCATGGTTCGCATGATGACAGCTGTGTTTGTTTGTGCTCGGAAGGAAACCCTCTTTATTGGTTTGGAGGTTTCAGTCTTGTCTTATTCTGTGCAAGCAAAAAAACAGACAGTTAAACATAGTAATAAATGTGGAAATAAACAATAAATAAGTGACTCGTGATATAGTCCTGTTCGGGTTCACACAAGTCAGGGATTGAAGACCTTAGCAGTTATCCCTTTACAAAATGTAACATTCCGTAATTAATAATTTCTTAAAGAGTTTCAAACGGAATGCTGCGAGATGTGATGTATACCTAATGTTGGCTTCACACAACTCTAAAAGAGACCAAACCTTCAACGGTTATCTCGTTAGATGAACAGATTTTGCCATGAATACTTCACAGAGGAGTGTCTAAAAATATCTTTTTACTGGATCTCAGGCCCTCAGCGTGTCCAAACATCTCGATAGGATGGAATCGCATGATGACAGCTGTGTTTGTTTGCGCTCGGAAGGAAGCCCTCTCTATTGGTTTGGAGGTTGCAGACTGGTCTTATTCTGTGCAGGCAAACAAACAAATAGTTAAACATAGTAATGAATGTGAAAATAAACAAATAGATAAGTGACTCGCGATATAGTCGTTGTCGGGTTCACGCAAGTCAGGGATTGAAGACCTTAGCGGTTCTCCCTTTACAAAATGTAACATTCCGTAATCAATTACTTCTCAAGGAGTTTCAAACGGAATGCTGCGAGATGTGATGTATACCTAAAGTTGGTTTCATAAAACTCTAAAAGATACCAAACATTCAACGGTTATCTCGTTAGATGAACAGATTTTGCCATGATTACTTCACAGATGAGTGTCTGACAATATCTTTTTACTGGATCTCAGGCTCTCAGCGTGTCCAAACATCTCGATAGGATGGATTTGCAGGATTTGCAAGAGCGTTTATTAAACCTGAACATTTAAAAAACATATTAGTAACTTATTTTTCTGCCTTCAATACCTTTTGCGGTTTCCGGCAGAACAAGTGACTTAATCTATGAAAGGGTTACTTAATCTATTGAAAAGTTTACTACTCGCTATTTATAATTCCATAGTGTTTCAAACTAAAGTATTAAGTGTTAGGTTAGTAACTAAGATAATGCAAACATACTAGGAGTTAATACTACTGTCATGATGTGCAAACATGTTAGTAGCTAATACTACTACCGGGCTATCAGTATGAATGTTTTGACCCAAGTGTGGATCCTTAAAGTGCTGCTCTGCCTTTTATAGAGGGGTATTGGGGTAGGGACAACAGTGAACGGTTTTTGGATGTGGAGACCAATAAACCTAATGTTCAACACGCGGTTTTAAAGTAATTTTTGAAAGCGAATTTAATAACACGTTGCAGTCGGCCGAAATATACGTTGCTCAGTATAGCTTTTGCGCCTGCAAATGTCGAACACAATCCTGTAGCGCGCGCTTAGCGCACGCAAGATTCTACAATGTACAGGCGCAGCGTTAATGTTTGATTCAATATTAACTTATGATATATAACGTTCAGTTATTTATGATTTGAACCTATCGTCTTTAGTGATATGTTTATCCAAGTTGTCTGTAAGAGGTTCAAACAGATTATATTCCTAAACAACACATCAGGTATGATTAAACAATACTTTACGTGAACGTATATTGTTGAACTTGTTTTTATACCTTTCTCGGTTTTACCCAAGTAAGTGACTATACCTCTGTACTGTTAATAAAGAATTATTAAGATACATTTAAAAGTTTATCTTTAAGAATATCGTATGATTTTTAAGGAACCTTGCTATGAATTGGGAGTAGCTCGAATATTATTCATGTTTTGAGATAATATTTGTCGGGGTTAAGCATTAAATGATAAACGTTTTAAACCTTATTACAGGTAAAGATTTACCATTTAATACCCCCTCCTCCTCGGTCCATTTGATTTTATTAATTAAGGGGTTGGATGAATTTGGAATATATTTAAAACAAGAGTAGGCTAGACATTGATAGTTTAGTTAGACGATTTAATTTAGATCTTCTTCCAAATCATTTGAGGCGCTTCGCTATCACAAACGAGGGACCATTTACCGTTTGGAATAGGGATTCATGGAAGTCTGGAAAGGGACTTGGAAGAGCTTTCCTTTACTTAAGAGAACCGCCATACCGCCTTTATAGCGAATAAGCTTATATGTTTCAGTCGGCTGTAACTTATAAATCCGAATCTTTTGAATTTGAGGTCTTCGGTTTTTCTTTAGGTTTGGTTTGGGTTTACTTACTACACCTTTTTCCTTTGATGCGTCTTTCATTAGTTTTAGTACCACCTGTTCCAATATTTTTAATTTAGCTTTAGTTTCATCACGGGACTTATTGAGTAGCACGTCTTTTGAACTACACTCTTGAGTCTTTTTTGTTGTTTGTAAGTCTTTTGAAGATAATGATGGGGAAGGAGCCTTGTTTAGCGGCAAGTCTTTTGAAGAAACCGATGGGGAAGACAATGATTTTTTTACACTAACTCCAAAGTGGATACCGCACAGTTTTCACCCTTTTGAACATTTCTTCCCGCACATCATGCCTTTGTTCGACCCCTTTACAAAGCGGTGTGTACATACCTCGGAACCTTGCTGCTGTGGTTGTATCAGTATAGCCCGCCTCGGTGGTGAGCCGCATTCCTCTTCCGACAATTGCAAGTCCAGCTTTAGAAGTAGATTTGTTTTAACTATATCATCTACACAGATTTCAGGCTGTGTCGATAGAGGAGTAGGCAATTTTCTGGTCCCCAAATCTGGGACTTAGTTTGTTATTGGTCGAGGTAATGTTGCGATGATAGATGGTCTTATTTGTTTTCTTTCGCAAGCAAGTACCGAAGACATTGTTAATACAGCTAAACAGAAATAAGACAAAGTGAGAGTTTTTAGGTTAGGTGATGGAAGGAAAATCGGGTTAAATTATGATACAATTTGATGTACAAGTCCTCGTATCCCCAAAACAGTCTGTTTAAAGAAAACCCAGAGTTAGATATACAAAGATATATAACACTTGTGACGAAATACAAGTGTTCAAACTGTAAAATCACAAAGATGAATGTTTGAAAGGAAGGTATAAAGAAACACAAGTTTTTAAATCATGGAACTGTACGCAGGCGCTGAAGTATAACATTGCTGGAAACTGTATTGAGGAAGATTTTTAAATATTTAAAATATTAATTATAGTTATAAAAACACACACACACAAACACAAGAAATCCAGAGGTACGCTCAGACCAGGTTCTCAAGCTATGCAGGGAAGACTGGTATCGATGCATGTTTTGCTTGCATTATATAGCAATACAAATAAAGAACGACTGACAAGGATGTAAACCGCACCGCGCCCCACAATTATTTAGTTGTACTAGGGTATGCGGGCGGTAACGTCGTTTACGTTTTTGAGCGCGTCACACCCAACCTGTCCAATTAAACCGGTGCAGTTGCGTACAACCGTATACAATACAGACCTTGACTCAAGGATATTGCGAAAGCAGACATCCAAATAACTTTGCAAACATTAATAGAGGTTATTTATTTATGTTTCGTTATATTGTACAAGTATGGATTCTTGTTTTGGTCTGTAATTGTAGTTTTCATGTGGTTTTTGTAATTTTTAACCAAACTGTTGGTAAGATTCACTCGTTGGAAGATGTAACTTAAGGTAGTAATTTTACCTTTAATAATGTTGCTAACTTTCGAAACAAGACCTTATAGTTGTTGTTAGGTATATAAATATTATGCGATATAACCAAACACAAATAATCTTTATGGTCTCTACTTTGTGGGATTATTTCTTATTAAATGCACATGCATACCTTGAACCTAAACTGGGATATTTAAACATGTTTTCTGATTGTGACAGTGATAAAAACCCTGGTAGATATTGTAAAAGTAAACCTTAAATAACTTTGATAACTTTTATAAAGGTTATTTATGTTTAGTGGTCTTGTATAATATTCATAGAGTTTTACAAAACTATCATACGGGGAAAAAGTTGTTTAAAACTATCATACAGATTATTTGTGTTTGGTTATATAATGCGGTTTTACAACGTTGACAAACATTGGTTTTGCAATTTTGTTGGATGTTGTAGCGTTTGTAAGTTTATTCGATGTGTAAGGATACTACATTCACGATGGTTTAATATCGTGCAAGTATTCATATGATGTACTTTGTGTAGCAGACAACGGGCCAATTGTTGTTCAGCGTTTATTATTCTCTGATGGAACCGCATACAATCCAGTAAAAACGTATTTATTCTGTCTTCATCGTTGGAGAAATGGAAGGTGGTGTCAATTGGGTTACTGAAATACACCTTCCTCATATTTCTGTTAAACTGTGGCATTGGAGCTACGGTCTTCACAGTACAACAGTAAACACTCAATTACAGCATGTAGAGTGGATATTGTTGGGTTTGATCTAATGGTTCTTTTATTTAACGAATATGGATGGTTGTGTGGTGGGTGAAAAGGTTGGTTCCCATCATGCACTGTTATGCTATGTCATTACACTTTAAACTCTCGCCCAGTACACATCGCTAAATGAGTGCCACCAACAACGCATGGGGACCAGACTTTACTGATGAGGAGCTGTATGCAATTGCTGAGGCTTCAGATAACGCTGAAATAGATGATCATTTTGAGTCATCATCGTCGCAGTAGTCGTCACACCAAGCCCATTCGTATGATATTATCTTGAAGGTATATCGAGAACAGTAGGGGTGGCAATGATATAGCAAGCCAATCAGAAGCCAGCATTTTGGTCACGTGACTTGTGACGTCATTAGGCCCCGCCCCCAAGATGGCGGCGCCCATGTTTCCCGCCAAATTTCCCCGCCAAATTTTCCCGCCAGATTTTCCCGCCAAATTCCCTAACCTCACTTTTCTCCCTCCAGTGTTGCCAACCTATGGTTATTATATGCAGTATTATATATATATGCTCTATGCTATTATACTCTATAGGGATACCAACCTAGCGGAGCTAAATAAGGTAAGTAAAAAGTCAGTTTGTTATAAAATAAGTTTATTAGATATATGTATATATGTATAATAAAATAGATATATGTATATATGTACAATAAAATAGATATATGTATATATGTATAATAAAATATAATATATAAACAGTTAACATAATAATAAAAGAATATACATATAAAAAACAATGAGTAATATATAAAGAAGTGAATAATAAAAAAAACAAAGAGTAATATGAAAAAAGTTAATAATAAAAAACTAATATAAATACATGATTATATATATATTATCTAGCGGTCCACCTCGGCAGCCTCTGTGTCCTCCTCCCTGAAACAAACAAAACACCGTTAGTCGTTTGAAAATCCAGTTGTAACCTGTTAAAATACAGCTCTGTGATTGGTCGGAATAAGCTCGCACCCCATTGGTCGTCTTAGGCGTTCTGATCTCTGATTGGTCCATCCAAACACCTGTACCGTTGGCGGCTTACCTCGTTCACTCTGTTCCAGGCTTTTGTGGTGGTCAGAGGTCTCTGCGCTGCTCAGTTTTTTGATATTGTGGTGTAGTGATAGTATTGTGCAATCGCAGTAAGTGCTAGCTATAATTTACCGTTAGTATTTAACGCGTATCATATCTGAGACCTAACCTCAAACTTATTACATAACATAACCCTATTTTGCGTGTATAACATATTCCACTTTATTAGTTTAATTTTCTAGCCCTAGTGTTGTATTTACTCAAGTCGAGGTTTTACATAACCTCACTTTTGAGGGTAAACATAACCCTACTTTTACGTGTATAACATAACCTCAATTTATTGTTTTGATTTTGTTTTGACTTAAGTAGTAATGGCTAGTGTTGTTGAGCCTGTCGAAGTCCTCAGTGACGAGCAGGCGTATGTAAAGAAATTCCGCTTGTACGGTACTAAAACAATTTTCAAATTTTCTAACCCTCCTCCCGATACTAGTGAGATAGATTGGCTCAGACAAGGTTTCGCCAAAATTGTGAATGAGATGAAAGGCCAAGCCCATGAAAACGATCAGCTCGGCTTTACATTGCAGAGTCTTAACCTAAAAGGTAGAGATCCGGGGTTTGTTGCTTTTCGGCCCGCTGGTGAAATTGAGGAAGACATCCTTTGGCAAATTTTTGGGGGAATAGTACAGTCAAATTCTGAATCCATCAAGTCCACGGACACTTTTAAAGTAGAATGTACCCGAGTTAATCTCCCTGTAGGTTCCGGCCGTACTGGGAGGGTAAGACCCGGTATCTTTAACAACTTTGAAGAGGAGTGTAAGGCGAGAAAAGGAATTGTTGTAATTAAAAATAAAGACAACCTGTGTCTCCCCAGGGCTTTGGTGGTGGCTATCGCTCATGTTACAAAAGACCCTCAGTACAAGTCAATTCGGCAGGATGATAAAAAAAGACAAACCGTTAGGGCTCAGGAACTTATTCGGCGGGCTAGGGTGGAGATGTCCGAGGATGGCGCTGGGATCCCTGAACTTGAAAAGTTTCAAGACTTGCTGAAAGAGTTCAAAATTACCGTGTTCAATTATGACAATAAAGGCCGGGACGTTTATTTTGAGGGACGTGTTGAAAATCCAAAATTCAAAATTAACTTGCTCTTTCATAACGGCCACTATAACGTAATCACTAGTCTGACTGCCGCTTTCGCCTGCGCTTATTTCTGCGAAGCGTGCCACGTCCCTTACGATCACAAAGCTAAACACAGATGTTCAAACATCTGTTCTCAGTGTCAGACCATCTCACCTCCCTGCAAAGAGGAGCATGGAGGAATAGTTTGTCCAAAATGTAACATGACTTTGAGAAACCAGCGGTGTTTCACTGCTCACCAAGTCGATAGATGTAAAGAAGTTAAAAAATGCCTTGACTGTGGTAAATTAATTTGGATTAGAGACAGATCCACACCCCACAAGTGCGGTGAAGCCTATTGCAAACCTTGCGGTTCCTTCCAAGATCCTAATCATAAATGTTTCATGCAGCGAGACGAGGGTAAGCCTAAACGCAAGGACTACCTATTCATTTTCTTTGACTTGGAGACTCGCCAAGACGAGTCACTTCCCTCTGACCCCGAGCAAAAATTACATAAAGTCAACTTGTGCGTTTCTCAACAGTTTTGCTTTAATTGTATAGAGTCTAGATTTTGTATGACATGTAGAAACCGTACGAGAGTCTTCAACTCTGACCCGGTTAAAGATTTCATGGAATATGTCATGGAAGTCAGGAAACAGTTCAAAAATGTCTGTGTGATTGCCCACAACGGCCAAGGCTTTGATTTTCAGTTTTTGTTAAAGTATGTGTTGGAACAAACTAAATTCACACCAGATCTTGTCATGAGGGGAAGCAAAATTATTCTCATGGAAATGGACAACGTGAGGTTTGTGGACTCACTCAACTATTTCCCCATGGCCCTCGCTGCGCTCCCTAACGCCTTCGATCTGCCTCCCGAGAGAAAGAAGGGCTACTTTCCCCACTTGTTTAACACTCTGGCAAACCCAGATTATGTAGGTCCTATGCCCGACAAGCAGTACTACTGCCCGGGATCAATGTTTGAAAAGTCCCACGAGGCCTTTGAAGAATGGTACGATGCGAGAGTGGCTGAAAACTATGTCTTTGACTTTAAAAAGGAAATTTTAGAGTACTGCATCTCTGATGTAGAGATCCTAGCTCAGGCCTGTCTTAAGTTCAGATCGATATTCCTCAAAGAGTGTAATGTCGATCCTTTCCTAGAGGCTGTAACGATCGCTAGCGCCTGCAACTTGGCCTTCCGCCGCAACTTTTTAAAACCAAACACGATCGGCCTCATCCCAAAGAACGGCTACCGTTTAGTGGATAACCAATCAGCTATCGCCATTCAGTGGCTCAGCTGGGAAGAAGAGAAGCGTGAAGTGAGGATCGAACATGCGGGGCGGAGTAAGGAAGTAAAGATTAACGGGCTAAAAGTAGATGGGTTTGACGGGGAAAACATCTACGAGTTTCACGGGTGCTACTGGCACGGTTGCCCCAAATGCTTCCCGTACAATCGAGAGGCTCCTCTGAAGGAGGATCCCTCGGACTCACTTCACTTGAGATACGAGAGAACCAAGTCCAAAATATCTAAGTTTAATGACTACGAAGTAGTCGAGATGTGGGAGTGTGAGTTTCGAAAAGTAAAGAAAGTACAAAAGCTCACACACTTGGACTCTCTCCCCATATTGAACACCCTTCCTCTAGACCCTAGACAAGCTTTCTTTGGGGGCAGAACGGGCAACTCCAAGACTTACCACAAATGTGAAGAGGGAGAAACAATCCAGTATGTGGACGTGTGCTCTCTCTATCCGTATGTGTGTAAGTACGGTAAGTATCCCCTTGGTCATCCTACGATTCACGTGGGTGACAGGGAGTGCAGACAGAGAGGGCTCGGTGTAGATGGTTTGATGAAATGTAAAGTCCTGCCACCTCGGGATCTCTACCACCCGGTACTCCCAGCCAGAATGAACAAGAAACTCACGTTTGCCCTATGTAGGACTTGCGGGGAAACTCAAAACCAAGGGGAATGTTTTCATGAGAGTGAGGAAAGGGCGTTGGTAGGGACTTGGACTATGGACGAGGTGAGGAAGGCTGTAGAGAAAGGCTACGTTGTCCTCGACATCTACGAACTGTGGGAATATAAAATGGCAACATACGAGAAAGGGGGGCTTTTCACTGACTTTATCAATAAATTCTTGAAAATGAAGCAGGAAGCCTCAGGCTATCCTAGCTGGTGTGAGACTGAACAGGACAAAGACAAGTACATCGCGGACTACTTCACTCATGAGGGAATCAAATTAGAGAAAGACAAAATTGTTAAGAATGGGGGTTTGAGACAATTGGCTAAATTAATGTTAAATTCATTTTGGGGAAAGTTCGGGCAGAGGGAGAACCAAACCAAGGCAATGATTGTCAGAGATCCCAAAACACTCTTTGAAATGCTGACAAGCCCCGACGTACAAGTCAATAGAATCCAGACTGTTAATGAGGAGGTTGTGGTAGTTAGCTGGGAGTACCTGGAGGAAGTCGGCGAGCCCTTGAGAAATGTCAATGTAGTGATCGCTGCCTACACTACAGCACAGGCTAGGTTGAAACTCTATGAACATCTGGAGGCCTTGGGCGGTCAGGTGCTCTACTACGACACGGACAGCTGTATCTATTTCTACAGGGGAGGTTTGTATAGAGTCCCTACGGGAGATTACCTCGGGGAAATGACAGATGAATTGGTAGGTGATTACGGGCCTGGATCTTTCATCGTTGAATTCGTTTCTGGGGGGCCAAAAACTTACGCGTACCTTGTCTGGTCAACCAAAAAACAAAAACTACAAACTGTGTGCAAAATCAAGGGCCTCACCCTCAATATGAAGACTTCCGAAACTTTAAACTTTGAAGCTCTGAAAAAGATGGTCCTTAGTGAAACAGCTGAAATACTAGAAATTGAAGAAAACAGAATTAGGAGGACTAAAGACCGCGATATTGTAACTGTAAGCGAAACTAAAGTTTTCAAAATTACTGGACCAAAGAGGAAGTTTGAGGGAGAGTACGACACCCTGCCTTACGGCTACAAAATTCAAAGACTTGAGTAAAACAACACCGGAAGTTTAAGGGGGGGCGTTTCGCCCCCCCTAACCCGTAATGAGTCATACTTTCCCCTTCCGCGGATCGCTCTACCTCGGTCACTTTTGCCGCTGCTCCTGCCGAGGTAAGACGTGTCCTTACGTTGCTCTGATCTGTACTATTGCACAATACTTGATATAAAATGTCTCACTTAACTTCTTATATATTTAATAACCAGGCCGTTGCTGTCCTGTTTGACAGAGAAAATAATCCTTGGTTCAAAGCAAAAGATGTTGCTCAAATCCTAAACTATCAAGATACAAAGCACGCAATCCGTACCCATGTAAGAGAAAAACACCGCAAAAATTTACTGGAAGTACGAGGGGGCGAAACGCCCCCCCTAACCCATAATGAGAAACATACAATCTTTCTTAGCGAGCCAGGTCTTTATTCGCTAATTTTAAAATCCAAATTGCCCATTGCTGAGAAATTCCAAGACTGGGTTTTTGAAGAAGTCCTGCCTTCCATTAGAAAGTATGGAATGTATAAAATCCAACAAAAAAATAATGAGTTGTTACAATCACTTACAAAATCACTGGAAATTAACCAACAGCTAGCTCAAATTAACTCAGAATTTAAAACTGCAAACGACATAATGTGTAAAGAAAACCAGTCACTGAATGAGTTGTTGACTGAACAGGTACTGAAGGTTGCTGTGATGTCAGACGACGATGGACTTAAACATGTTTTATGTGTCCTTATTAAAGAAACCCTTCTGGAGCTGTACGGAGTCTGCGAGTACAAATGTATTCGCATACAAAAAAGAAAATTTAACGAAGCTCTCATTAAAGCCAAAAATGAAGGTTTCGTACCTTGTTTCATCAAGTCTCCTGTTCCTAATGGGATTAATGTACTTAACAAAGCAAAAGAAGTAATGCAGAGTTATGGTATGCACTTTGACTCTGCATACAACATCATCCTAACTTCTCACAATTTTGTAAATATAGTTGAGCATGTCTTGGACAATGCATAAGTTCCCACTGTATGTATGTGTGTGTGTGTGTGAATGAAGGTCCCTGGCGCGGGTGACGAAAAGCCCCGTAAACCTGAAAGGGGGTCTAGTAGATTGAGGCGCCTGGCTAACACCCAGGCTACTCCTTCGAACGGTCTATGTATGAATGAGGGGTCTTACAGACCTCGGGTGAATGAAGGACTTTGTAAATCGTGTAGTCTAGACTACTCCTTGAGTCCGTACGGTGGGGACTTGTAAAATTAAAAAGTAAAATACAAAAAGAAAAACGGGGGAGGCAGTTAGTTTACTTTCGGAAGGCCTCCACGGGCCATGGCGGTGGAGGAGCCATGGTTTATCTTTTAAAAAATACTCTATCCTTTGTTTGCTAAAAAGGGAGAGGGCATTAGTTCGTACTGAGCGTCAACCAGGTAATCTGGATTGGCTCACGCACGGAATAATGTTTAACCTGGGTGCACATGCACGGGTGGTCTCAAACCCCACTCAAGCAAACAGATACTTACTTATTCCGAGTATAGGGGGTTCATCACGGCGTACACCGGGTTTCTAGGCGGTAGCGGTGGTGGCTCTAAAGCTCGTGGCTCTATCTCGGAGTAGATGTCCTCTACCACTCTACGAAAGACAACCCTAGGTGTCGGAGCAGGGGGTGGCTTCTTCTTCTGACAGGACACTACATACCCGAAGCACACCAGTAAGCAGGACATTTTGATCAGTACTGACCGAGCGTTACTGCGGTGAGGGTTATCAAACAGGACGCTGAGGTTTTGATAACGAATATGGCGTGGTGCCTGATAAGCTCTTTAGCGGACAAGTTATTTGTCTTTGCTATATTTGTTACGAGCCTTGTATTTATCTATATAATGAGAATCACCGATGTTAGTATAAAACTAGTGTCCTCAGAATAATCGTATCATTAGTAAAATGGACGGTAAGACAGCTATAGCTGAGGAGCTGCACAGACCTGCCAGGAGAAACTATTCCAGGCGTAAAGTCACCCTTAAGGGTTTAAGGGACCTTTATCAGGCTGATCTCGTTGAAATGAAGCCTTATGCGAAAACTAACAAAGGCTACAAATATATTCTTACCATGATTAACTGTTTGTCAAAACTAGCTTTTGCCGTACCTCTAAAAGACAAGTCAGGGCCAGAAGTGGCAAGGGCACTCGCTCCTATCTTAGCTAAATATAAAATGAAAAACTTTCACACAGACCAAGGTACCGACTTTTTCAATAAACATGTAAACGCGTTAATGAAGAAATACAAAATCAACCATTACCACACATTTTCCGAACTTAAGGCTAGTATAGTAGAAAGACTGAACAGAACGCTTAAGACAAAAATGTACAAGTTATTTACTGCCAGAGGTAGTTATGAGTGGGTAAGTCTATTACCAGAAATCATAAAATCTTACAACAACACGAAGCACAGGACTATAGGTATGAAACCCAAGGATGTGAGACAGAAACATGTCAAAGACATTCTAAATAAAATAAATAAAGTTAAAAAACCCAAACATAAAATCCTTAAACAAAAATTAAAACTAGGTGATAGTGTTAGAATCAGTAAAGCTAAAAGAGTGTTTAAAAAAGGCTATTTGCCAAATTGGACAAATGAGACGTTTACAGTATACGCGATTAAACCAACAAGACCAGTAACATATATATTACAAGACAGCAGGGGAGAAATACTTAAAGGAGGTTTCTACGCGGAGGAAATTAGCAAGTCTAAAACTGGTGACATTTATTTAGTTGAAAGAGTTTTAAAAAGAAAAGGATCGAAACTTCTCGTACGTTGGAAGGGGTACGATAGCAGCCATGACAGTTGGATTGATTCACAGGATTTGGTGTGATAGCGGCATCCGGGAAGTATATATCAGTTGTAATCAGTAGTGAGTAATCAGTCAGGATGCGGGTTGAGAAGCAGGAAGTCGAGCTTCCCGTTCAAAACTTTGATGAATATATCGGGTCGGGCATGGTTAAAAAATATAAACACGGTATTTTATTACCTGATTCAATACGCTGTATAATATGCGGGCCAAGTTCCTCTGGGAAGACCAATGTTTTATTTAATTTATTGTTTGACCCAAACGGCTTAAGATTTGAAAATGTCTACGTTTTTTCAAAGTCCCTCTATCAGCCAAAGTACGAATTTCTTAAGAAGGTAATGCCTAAGGAGGTCGGTTATTTCGCGTATGATGACAATAGTCTAGTTGTACACCCAAACGAAGCTAAACCAAACTCTATAATGATCTTTGACGATATTTCCTGCGAAAAACATGACAATATACGCAGTTATTTCACTATGGGTAGACATAAAAATATAGATACATTTTATTTAGGGCAGACATACAGTGCTATACCCAAACAGCTGGTGAGGGACAACTGTAACTTTGTTATTTTATTCAAACAGGACGAAAGGAACCTAAGACATGTGTACAACGATCATGTCACTACCGACATGTCCTTTGACAAATTTAAAGAGTTGTGCGCTCGGGCGTGGCGAGATAACTTTGGATTCCTTGTGATTGACAAGACTCTAGACCCTTATAAGGGAAGGTACAGAGTAGGGATGGACAGTTTTATAACAGAAGTGTAATGGTACGCATCTACACGTACAACGATTTAAGAGGCTTTAACGCTAAACTCCATAATGTCAAGTCAAACTTGTGCTCTTTTTATTACAAGGACAAGAAGAAATTCTGTGGAAACTACTGCAGTAAGAAACCCCCTCATGGGTACCAGCTTAACAAAAGATGCTGGAGACATAAAAAACTAAAAAGATCCGCTGTGATACCGCCTGTAGTTTTATTAATTATATCTGCGAGTGAGAGAACCTATAACCGAGATACATGGCTTAGTTTTATGAACAAATGCGAAGAAAAAAACATACCCTTGGAACTTGTAATATATCACGAAGATATGTACAACTGTACCGTGCGAGACCCACAAAATATGATATCTAGATTCAGGCCGTTCCCCGAGTTCTTTGGGCAAGTTTTGCCTTTACGTAACCTGCACGGAAGTGTTAATTTTACACAAATCTGTAATGAAATGCTGCAATACGGATGTAAGATCCCATTTGCTTCACGGTGTATACTTCTGACAGAACGCAGTATTCCTATAAGATCACCGATGACAGTCTATAAAAAAGCTTCAAGCTTAAAATGTCACATCGATATTAGTTATAATATCGGATACACGAACGTACCTCCTAGTGTCCCTAGATGCAACAGGAATAAACCGTTTAACGGTGTTAATAACCTATGCCAGGGGTTGTATACTACAGAGTTTCTCAAACTGGCCCTGCCCACACTACCAGTACAGTGCGAGAGATTCGGTATAAGTCTAAACAATGGCGTGTACAGTGTAACAAACAGAGTGCTATTTGACCAGTGGAGAGCGTTCACAGGCGCGAACCCGAGCGAATTCTGGCTTTTAAATTCTTATTTACTGCAACACCTCAACGAGCCTAGGCCTATGGCGTTACTCAGACGATTCATGCAAAACACAATTGAAAGTGATAAATACACCGTAGCAGAAATACCTCAATGGAGAGACGGGTGGAAACGTACTTTTGTATTCAGGAGTTTTACCGGTCGTTATGTGATTCCCCGGTTCGATGCTAGAGAACAGAGGTACTACAGAGGTATGGACTTTAGCGCTGGTGTTTCACTGTTGGATATTATCGAGTTCATACGGAGGCATAAGAGGCGTGCCTTTTTTTTCAGGCAAGTCGAAATGCCTTAAATCTAGATGCGCTGGTTGAAATCTATCATTTATGACTATGAAGCGGAGCAGTAAACAGCAACTGACAAACCGGCTCATAGAGCTGCGTAATGCTATTAAACGGAAATATAAAATGTTTAAGGAAGGATCCGAGGAAAGTGATATTTTGCTTGAGAAGCAGTATAAACCAATTATTCAAGAACTTAGAAAAACGACAACAAACACAGCCGACATAAAAACTGAACCCGAAACCTTTAAAGAAGAGCCAATGGAATACGATACGACAGATGATGATGAAGGAGAAGCTGAATTTATTCCGCAGAGTGTATCAACACCTGAAACCAGCGGGTTAAAGCAAATTGTATCGACCCCTTCGGGACTGGAAACAGCGTCCCAATATATTGAAAGTCAGTTTAGTAACCCCATGACAGTGAGGTATATGACGCTACTTTTAAAAGATGCTAGCGGTAAGGTCCGAGTTATTGATCATGACTACGGCCCTAGATACGAAGGCAGTACTTTAATGATGGGAGATAAGGTGTTAGACTTTGACAACGATGGAACTATTCTAATAAACAACACAAGATATAGACCTACCGAAGGTTTGTATGAGCTCATATTTAAGAGAACCCCTGACGAAGATATATACAATAAAGACGATCTTAATACCTATAAGAGTATTATTATCGCCACCAACGCTCACAAGAGAGGCTACAAATTCCACAATCAAATTAGAAGGGACAACAATCTAAAGTACAGAAGAATTATAAAAGATTTGTTCCCGGTTAAAGCGGGCAAAGGTTTAGCGTGGAAGAATGCACGATCTCGTGATATAATACATTGGGATGACGCCAATGAATTGGTGGATAGATTACGACACATAGCCATGTCAACAGAGACTGGAAACAGAGTCCATGGCAGTGAAATACTGAGTATCGTGGAGGAACTAAGGGAGGCTGGTTACATAAAAGGAGCTGGTAACAGTAGGTTTAAAGCATTATTAAAATGACGATTGACAAGTTCGGACGTAGTAGCCGGAAATCCCGAGGTGAGGCCGTCAAGGGCCCCAAGGGAGAGGGTTTCAATTTAACGCCCCAGGGTGACTATGATATGCAAAATAAACGGTTATGTAAATTGGCTACACCGGTACAACCACTAGACGCTGCTACAAAGAATTATGTTGACCATAAATCTATACCTTCTGACTTTCAGAGGTTCAATATGCAAAACAAAAGACTATGGAGTGTAGCTGACCCTGTAGATTCCTCGGACGCAGTTAACTTGGGCACACTAAAAAAACTGAGTATGACTATCTCCAAAGATAATTATGACGCTAACAATAAACGAATAACTAATTTAGCTCTACCAACAGACCCCAGCGATGCAGTTACCAAGTCGTACGTGGAAAAAGAGATATTGCCTATAACCACTAACCTCGCTAATCAACAGCTTGACTTAACCGGTCTCAAGACCAGACTGTCAAAATGCGAAGGTCTAATAACTATTAATAAAGATTTTCACGAGAAACGGTTGAGGAAATTCGGTACCATGGTCTTTAATTATATTAACAAAAAACAAACTGGGAGGTCTGCCATTCTACCCACGCCGGGTGAAAACGATTACTTAGACTGGGAAGTTTTGTTTGCTGACGGATTGGAAGGTGGTGAAGAGCCTGAAGAAGAAGACGTCAAACCACTTCCGCCTGATACTTATGATCTCTTTATGACTGAAGAGGGACTGAGTGGAGCTTCTTTTGATACAAATTAAAGAGAATTTTCGTCTTGAACCAACGGGTATATTTAATAATACTGTTCTTTTCCCCAATCTCCTCAGCTAACTCCGAGCCAGTTTAGGTATAAAAGGGGCAAGTTTACTTTATAACTAACATTAATGTGTTGGAGTGCAATGACATTACAGCGGATGATACTAGCGCTTGCAATAAATGGCTAACACAAGAAGGAAAACTCTCAGACGCAAGCTAGTGGTCGTGCGAGGTGGAGGTATTGTTTCATCGGTGCTGAACAAAGCTATAGATTTACTACCTGTCGAACTGCATATTCCTGGTTATCAGTACTGCGGACCTGGCACGAAGTTAAAAGAGAGATTGGCTAGAGGTGACAAAGGAATAAACGGGCTAGACGCGGCCTGTAAGGTCCACGACATAGCATACTCCCGGTATTCCGACAGCGAGCGGCGAAGGCAAGCTGACAAAGAGTTGGCGGAACGCGCTTGGCAGAGATTCAAGTCTAGTAACGCCAGTGTTGGTGAGAAAGCCGCTGCTTGGGCAGTCACAACAGCCATGAAAGCAAAAACAAAATTGGGGGGAGGTCGTAAGAAGAAACGCCCTGCTAAACGCCCGAAGGGTAGAGGATTGTATCTTAGACCCTATAGAAAGGAAGGTTCGGGTACAAAGGCGGGCGCAGGCCGAAGAAAGAAAAGAAGAACGAAAAAAAAGCATCTCAATACCAATAAAGCCGCCTACAAATTACGATTTGATCAAATACGCGAGGTTATTGAAAATTCCTAATTTCAGAGGGGTTTATATGAGGAACAGTTTACCGAAAAACCCGAGAAAATGTGAATCTGCTATAGTTAACTTGGACAGTACAACCGGTCCAGGCACGCACTGGGTATGTTACAGGAAGATTGATAAAAAGGCCTATTATTATGACAGTTTTGGAAACCTAAGACCACCACCGGAAATTTCTAAGTACTTGGGTGAATGTGAGATGTACTATAACTACGAGAGACAACAGAATTTTGACTCAGTTGTTTGTGGACATTTGTGTTTAAAGTTTCTCTGTAGTAATGTTCTGTCTAACAGGGGTAACTAGTGTTCTATCCCACGAGCTAGCGTTTCCTATTGATGTTAGCGAGGGTACATGGGAACTTGGTTTAATTGAACTGACCACTTATAACTCTATACCGAACATTGAAAAAAACATAAATGATACGTTTTACTACGGTGATGATAAAAGTATTACGATCCCTGAAGGGTCTTACGAAATTGAGGACATTGAAAAGTATATACAGTCGCAACTGCCAAAAGAAGTACAATTTACTTTGAAACCTAATAATAACACTTTGAAAGCTACGATATGTTGTTCTGAGAAAATTTACTTTACTAAAGAACATTCATTGGGAACACTCTTGGGCTACAAAAAACAAATATACGGGGCCAAAAATGAACATGTATCGGAACTGCCTGTAGATATAATAAAAGTTAACTCTATAAGGGTGGAATGTAATGTCACACGCGGGTCATACTTGAATGGGGTTGAGGGCCATGTCATACACGAGTTCTACCCGGCTGAACCACCGGGCTATAAAATAATGGAATTACCGAGGAATGTCATTTATTTACCTGTGATCAGTCAGAGGATCAACAACTTGACAGTGTCTCTAAAAGACCAGGACGGTAATCTTGTTAACTTTCGCGGAGAAAGGATCTCGGTGAGACTACATCTCAGGCGCAGTAATGGGGCTACTATTTAGGCATATACCATTAGGGCCACAAGTCAGTAGTGTTCAGAAAGCCAAGGGGTTAACTTGTAAAAGCATAACGTTTCTTCGCTCTCTCGGTTTTAAAGTAATAAAGAATGGCGCTATTAGCGATAGACAACCAGGCAGAGTATGCTGACCTGATAACCGGGATGGAGTTGCACTCACATCAGCCGTATGCAAGTACAACTTACAATAATAACGATGAAATAAGAATACCGATATTACAGCAGGACATAATAACCGCGCCTTTTGAAAGTTTTATTGTGATACACGGCAAAACCAACGCTACAAAGGCCGACGGGACTCCTCAGGATGTTTCCTTTATTAATAATGCGATATCTTTCTTGTTTGAAGAAATCCGCTATGAGATTTGTGGCAAGGAAATTGACAGGACAAAAAATGTCGGTATAACTACTACTTTAAAACATATTCTATCCATTCGCGAGGAGGAGAAAAATGCTCTAAAGGTCGCTTGCTGGTTTGGCCCTGGTAGTACTGAAAAAGTGACAGATTTTGTATATTCAATCCCTCTAAAACTCTTGCTAGGTTTCGCTGAAGACTACAGGCGGGTGTTGGTAAATGTTAAACAGGAACTGATACTATTACGTTCGGCTACAGATACAAACGCTGTAAAATTGAGGGAGGCCGGGACTTTAACATTAACAATTGACAAAATCTACTGGCGAATACCTCACGTTACAGTGAACGACGCTCAGAAGTTAAAATTGTACAAGTTTATTGAGAAAGACCCCGCAATACATGTTCCTTTCCGTCAGTGGGAAATGATTGAATACCCGAACCTACCGAGTACAGACACGTTATCTTGGACACTTAAAACATCTAACCAAACAGAAAAACCTCGGTATATTGTTCTAGCCTTCCAGACAGGCAGAAAGAATGACTTAACAAAGGACATGTCACGGTTCGACGCCTGTGATTTGCTTGATGTTAAACTGTATTTAAACTCAAGTTTCTATCCGTACGATAACCTTCGTGGGAACACCACCTTGTTTTATGATATGTATGCGAACTTTCAAAACTCTTATTACGGTAGAATCGGCTCACCGATATTAAACTTTGATGATTTTAAAACAAAGTGTCCTCTGTATGTAATTGACTGTTCAAAGCAGGACGATACTATTAAGACCGGTCCCGTAGATGTAAGGCTTGAGATTCAAACTAAAACAGCAATCCCGGCTAATACTTGGGCGTACTGTCTCATAATTCACGACTGTCACTACACATACACACCGATCACGGGAGATGTCAGGAAAATATCGAGTTAGTTTCTCCAGCCCGGTAGTTACAAAAATATACAGTTTGCCCGCTGAAGATAGAAAATCAGATTGGGAACAGTTAGCAAGGGATAGGGCCAGGTTTTTGAGAAGAATTAAATGTACCGATGACAAAATATCCAATGTAATTTCTAAACAGTGGACCCTCAGGGTCCAACACTTGGAATGTATGTACAAGGGGGGTGAATCACCCCTCTTGGGGCGGGGTGGGGAAGGGATAAAAGATACATATAATATTCAGAGGGTTAGTCTCTTGCTAGCACTCAGCGAGTAAACATGGGCGAGTGGGTTATTATTCAGTTTTATAACGCCGAGAATGTTTTAATAGGTACAGCAAACATGGATTGTTACAAGATATACTGCGAGAAGGAAATATCTGATATTCCTGAGGGTACCACCACCGTAGTTGTTAAACTCAGAGACGATGGAGACTTTAGCAGTGATGATGATGAGGAGGGTATAGATGTTGTGGGTTAAGAGATTTTGTTAGTCTGAGGTGAACAGTCAGTGAGTAAACATGGGTTACTACGGTTGGATTAAAATTGAATATTACTACAAGAAGGTTTTGATGAAAACAGATTACGTAGACAGTTACAAGTTTGCTAGTGTTGAAAAGGAGTTTAAATTAATGCGCGGGATCGATAGCATTATAGTTAAATGGCGTACAGATTTTGACAACAGTGAATCCTCAGAATCCTCTTCAGATCCTGAGGAGAAGGAGGGTGGAGGGGAGGGGGTAGATGAGGTTGGGTGTGGACGTTTATTAACGGGGCGTACCGATTAGTAGCAGAGATGCCATCGGCCGAGACGGAGGTGAGTACGGGAGCTATACCCATCCCTAAGGGGAAAGAGCCTATAAATTTAATGACCGGAGTATTTCTAAAGTCAGTCCACTTCTTGGACCCTGAACTCACCAAGTGCGTAGTATCGGGTATTTTTAAAAACAGGGACAACAGCCTCGGAGTATTAATTAAGGGGAGGAAAGGTGTTGTGTTTTGGTCTTACGATTCTTACTGTCAGCTGGTTGACAGGTTCAATGAAATTACTTTAGCTTTTGAAGGCAAGTATCAATGCTTTGTAAAGACCGATACGGGAGCTGATATTAAAGTTAACAGTATTTTTGGTCAGCAGTACGCTTGTGTCTCTGACGGAGAACACTCCTTGGCTCTCAATCGACACGAGTGGAATCAGCTTGTAATTAACATTCCTTTGATCGGTCGCTCTCTATTAGAATTGTTTTATTTGGAGGATATTATTAAAGTTTTTATTGATCAGGTTTTATCGGGCGCTGAAGCTTGTACAGAACAACTACCGCCTCAAGTAGCTGACCGTCTTTTTAGCGAAGTCTCATTATGGAAGCTGTAGTCGAGTTTCACGGGTTCAAAGACAATAATAATAAATTTATTATAAAGGAGTTTGCTATAGTCGGAAAGTCTTACAGAACTCAGCTGGTATTCCGGCCTCCTTACTGTTTTAATTTTTTGAATAGCAAGATGAAAAGAACAGCCCGCTGGCTGACTCGTCACTTTCACCATATAAAGTGGGATGAAGGTGAGGTACATTACAGCGAAGAGCTTTTGCGCTCACTGTGTAAACCCTTCGAGGTCATACACACAAAAGGCCTGGAGAAGAATCAATTCCTTCGGGCATTTCATTCTAATGTTAAAGAAATAAATGAAAGTTTGTATATAGATGATGATGATTTTACAGTAGCTTGCATTATACATAAAAATAAAAACGAAACTTGCGCCTTGAGGTCCGCACAGTACTACGCTCGAAAAATATTTTCGAGTGGGGCCTAATAAAAATAAGGCCCGGCAGTCGCTCACCCAAGGCAGGGCTAAACCCTTTGTAAGTCCAGGGGTGTGGGGAGGTTGGCCTAAAAAACCGTGAAACCGTTTGTTGTAATCCTCCGACTGTCAGGGAAATGCGAATTAAAAGGCGCAACAAAAAAAAAATAAATAAAAACCAAATAAAAAATATAAAAGTAAAATTCTCTGTCTATTTTCTAGGCTAAACTGAACGGACACAGTCTTAGTAAATAGCCTAGAAACAGAGAACAAAAAATATTTATCGGAGGCAGCATTTTTGTAATGGAGTGGCTGCCACGAATCACTGCGTTGGTTGGGGCAGTGGTTAAAAACAGTGAGAATAGGCCTACTGGGGATACTCACTTTAATAAAAAACGCGCCGAGACCCTACCCCCTGGGTGGTGTGGAAATATGGGTCATACAAATACTTAACTTGGACTCTAAAAACCGAATAAAAATAATAACATACCTTATCGAAAGCCCTCCGTCCAGCTGTAAGTCAGTGTAACACCGCATACGCCGCAAGTGTACCGCAGCGTCCAAGTGTACTTTATACTGCCGCGGAGATAAGGTACCAAACAATAGTGGTAGCTCACTTGCAGGTGTGGAGAGAGCTCCACATGGTGTCCCGGCACACAATATTCCCCGTACAAGGGACACAAGAATGTACTCAACACTTCGAATTCCGTACACACCGGCTCCATGACTGTAACTGAAGTGGCGAGTGTGACTCGCGCCCTAATCGCTATCACAGGAAGTGATAGCGCGGATGACTAGTGTAGCAAGCAATGCTAGACCCGTTTTTGAAAACAAGTTTCCACCACTGTCTAACGCTTGCTACCCTGTTCAAAAATAAGAACAATAATTAATATAATTACTTACTGAACAGCATCGTGCTCACAGGACTCGATAGGTGGATGGTTTCCCCACTCCTCCGGGGACAGCTCCTCACACCTACAACATATGTCGTAGCCTACCCCTTCTGGGGTAAACCACAACATATTACACGACGTCAGCTTGCCGCAGGCCTCGCAGTGGCTGTAGTGCAGATGCTCCATGGTGAGACGCGAATGAGTGAATGCATGCGCCGCAACAGTTTCACGCCTGCGCGGCACTGATAAGAGTTTCCTCTGATTAGAACTTCAAGCGTTTCAAATGGATAATAAAATAGAAAACTAAAACGTGAGTAAAAATCATAATAGCTTATGATGATTGAGAGGCTAAATCATAGCCGATAATAACAGGGTCCAGAAGCTCGTTAAAACAAAGTACCGCTCAAGATGATTGAGCGGCCGAAAATTACCATCGATTACGAGCCGGCCCAGACGCTCGTTAAATCCAAGTATCGCTCAAGGTGATTGAGCTCACGAAAATTACAGTCTATTTGTCTAATGGTTACACTGTGTGTTGTAAAATATTGTACTTACTATATTACGCAGGAACATCTGCTAACGGCTCTGCTAATTTCAAAGTCGCATATATCGCAGAGCCGCATCCTCTCCTGCGGTATAAAATCCGTGTAGCCACAGGTCTCTCTTGCCTCCTTCGACCTGTATGGAGGTATGTTGCCTCCACTCAGGATGATGGCTTCCTAAAACATTTGTTATAAAAACATAAATTACAATGCAACAACCCTTTTTAACAGTGTACTTAATTTAAGTGTACTTAATTTAAGTGTACTTACAAGAGTGCAGAAGACACACAAGACCAAGTCGTCTTCAAACTCGAACCAAAAACTCTCGAGGGTTTTACAACACCTTTTATGCTCATTAACGAGTTGAAGGCGCGTAGGTTGTGGCAACGGTAAGTTTAAAATTTGGTCCAAGCGCGGGTTATTAGCGCAGACGGCCTCCAGACAAATATGTACGAGAGACGAGGCCATCGCGTACTGCCTGATGATTCAACTCAAGGAGATAGGGAAAGCTACTGTGATAAGGTCCCTGGTGACTAAGGTTGAGGGTGGGGATAGAGTATAAATATGAGCGTTTGCTGTCTCTCGATTACAGTATTCCATGCATTCTGTAGTAATGTTCCGTCTACTGATTATTGTGACTGTTCTTCGCTTGTCCTCTGGGGACAGTGACGGCGAGAACCCACCACTTCAACCCGGGGTACGTAGTTAATTCAGTGTTAGGTTAGTTGTTAGTTAGTAAATAGTTTCTTAAATGTAATTTTTTTATTTTATTTACAGGGTCCCAGACCTTCGAGCCCTGACATTTTTGCCGATGAAGACTCTGATGAAAGTGTATAGAGTAATTAATTCCAACATTTTAAAATTAATATTATTACGTTTTCTTATAGTAATGTAATTTTTTATATTTTCAGAGTGATTCGACTGACTTAGATCAACCTCTTAACGGATATCGGCGGCGGACCCGAGCGACAAATATACGAATAACTGAGATAATGGCTAGTGTAAGTATTTTTAATAATTGTGAAAATTTAATAATTTTTAATAATGTAAATAATTAATTTAGTCGACTTACTACCGTCCTTATAATAATATTTTTGTTTTAGTGGGGAACTGATTGTCTATTTGACGAGTATAGCCGGAGCGACACAGGTGATGTGTTCTTCATAAATCGGCACAGGGACATCCTCTCATACTCCATGCCCGATGGAGATACTGACATGACCCTGGCGCCTCTTGTAGGGTTTCACCCGATACATTGGGTAAGTAAAATAACAAAAGTGTAAAATTGATCACTAGCTTATATATTCTGCTGTAATATATTTATATTCTTTTTTTTTTAAGGATGATGCTTACGATCGCTTATCGGATTGGAGACTATTTTCAAGCCCTACCGTGGAGACTGGAGCATATATCTATGAGGAGACCTGTGTAGTCGACGGTATTTTATGGATACGTTCTTCTTGGATGGTTAGTAGTTTTTAGGATTATATATAACATTAGATTAAGAATTGAGGTAATGGCGTGGCTTGTACTTATCGTTTTTAATTTTCAGAGGGGTATTGAACGCGTTCCGTGGGGCTATGAAATGGACCTACGGTCACTACCCACTTGCTGTAGAACGCGCAATGGAACCCGGTATGTGAGAGAGCATTCCGAATCCCTCCGCGATGCTGTGCAGCTCAGACAGCTCCAAGCTCTTGTGGTAAGATATCGATCGAATAAACGTTTTAAAAGCCGGTAATACTTTGAAGAATCTAATAATTGTTTGTTTTTCAGCCAGCGTATGTCATGGAGGATGACATACATTTCATGAATGAAGAGGAGGACATCCTCATTTATGAAGAGAATCCTGCCCCATCAGCTCCTAGAGGATTTCGCCGAGTTAGCTTTGTAAGTAACGTAGTATAATATAATAATAACTAACGTACATTACTAGACTGTTTTATTCTTACTTACTGATTTAAACGTTTACAGGCGAGTGTTGAAACCCGTTTGAGGGAGATGGAGGCGCTTGCGTGGCCTTCGAGGCAGTCCCGTGTGTACGTCCTCACTGAATCTACCTACTGGGCCAGGGATCGCTGGACTTTAATTCAGTTGAGGGTACGTAGGTCAATTTGCTAACGAACTTTCACTTTCTCACCAGGGTACAGATACTTACTCACAAATCTTTTGCAGAGGGAAGACCAGCCGCTAGAAAGGTGTACCCTCGGGGCTCGTCGGGTTTGTGCTGGCGTATATTACGTCCACCGACAAGCCACGGGACTTCGTACGCGTCTAGGGGTAATTATATTATTATTCTGTTTTTTTAAATTTATATAAATCATGTTTCAAAATTAAATAGTAATTTTTTGTTTTCAGACAGTAACAGTCGGTTTTCTTTATTTTAGCTTGAAGACGATTTACTAGGGCTGAGGATGTCACGTCATCCAATAACGAGTGCAAACACCTCCGCGGGGCCTTCCAGGAGAGTTGAACCTGTGGTAAGTTGAATACAACCCTTAGGGCTATTGTTTTTTAATGAGTATATGCAATTAACCAGTGTATTGTGTTCCAGCGTGTGTATGATGACCCGTCGCAGGCACAGGGGGCCGAGAACCTGCCTCCACCTAGCCCACCACCGCTGCCACCACAGCCCGAGAACCCGCCTGCACCACAGCCCGAGAACTCGCCTCCACCTAGCCCACCACCGCTGCCACCACAGCCCGAGAACCCGCCTGCACCACAGCCCGAGAACCTGCCTCCACCTAGTCCACCACCGCTGCCACCACAGCCCGAGAATCCGCCGCCACCTCAGCCCGAGAATCCGCCGCCACCTCAGCCCGAGAATCCGCCGCCACCACCACCACAGCAGCCCTGTCCCCACTGCCGTCGTGAGGAAAGGCTGCATGAGCTGAGGCATGACGCTTTTGGGATGGTGAGCATATAATAATAATAACTTAATGTGATTTATAAATTAAACTGTGTTTATGATTTCAGGGTTTATATAAGTATATTTTATGATTTTAAGACTTGTTTATGATTTCAGATCGAGGCACGACAGGAGGGTGTTGACCGTGCGTCTTGGCGGGCTGTATGCCACCTTACCACCGCTAGGTCAGAGCTCCGGGAGGTTCTCCACCTGTCCGAGACCGTCCTGGTGAACGCAACCCGTCAGGAGATGCTGGAAGTCGCCCCAGTCGTCTGGACCGAGATCCAGACTACGCTGGAGCGCATCCTCACTCAGACGGGGAGCCATATGGACCAGGAAATCTTCCGGGGACGTCCACCGCCTGCTACAGAACCTCCTAGGGCCCTGATGTGCAGGGTCTGCCTTGATACGCTCCCTACGGTGGTGCTGTCGCCGTGTCAACACACCCTCTGTCCCGCGTGTGCAGTTCGCCTCCACGTGTGCCCGTTCTGCCGCTCAACAGTCGTCGGCCGCAAGCGGATTTTCTTTGACGGCTAGTTTTTTATATTAATAACTTTTTATATATATTCTTTTTATATTATTAACTTTTTTATATGTATATTCTTTTTATATTAATAACTTTTTTCATATTACTCTTTGTTTTTTTATTATTCACTTCTTTATATATTACTCATTGTTTTTTATATGTATATTCTTTTATTATTATGTTAACTGTTTATATATTATATTTTATTATACATATATACATATATCTATTTTATTGTACATATATACATATATCTATTTTATTATACATATATACATATATCTAATAAACTTATTTTATAACAAACTGACTTTTTACTTACCTTATTTAGCTCCGCTAGGTTGGTATCCCTATAGAGTATAATAGCATAGAGCATATATATATAATACTGCATATAATAACCATAGGTTGGCAACACTGGAGGGAGAAAAGTGAGGTTAGGGAATTTGGCGGGAAAATCTGGCGGGAAAATTTGGCGGGGAAATTTGGCGGGAAACATGGGCGCCGCCATCTTGGGGGCGGGGCCTAATGACGTCACAAGTCACGTGACCAAAATGCTGGCTTCTGATTGGCTTGCTATATCATTGCCACCCCTACTGAGAACACCTCCAGATGATTGACGATTGTTTCTCCTCGCAGCCTACATGTGATGATGTGTGGGGGGATGTATAACGATGCGTGGTCTAAACTTAACGATTTGGAAACTGAACTTCAACGAGCCAAGACAGCTATGTCTCAATAATTTTAAGATGTATATTGTATTTAAAAAGTTAAAGTAAAAGATACTATCTTGCACAGGTTTCATTCGATAGTTTTCTTTTGATAAAAAACGTAAAATAAATAACATAATACAAGCTGAACAACCAGACGAAGTACCTGTGATGGGGCAAACGCTAACTAGACAAGGAGATAACTTTGTACTAGGTGATAATAAATATAATTTCTTAGAATTGAAAGAAGACAAATGGAATGAAAATCACCAAATAATTAGTAATCTAAAGGATGGTAAAGCAAGTTGTGATGCTGTAAATGTTTCTCAAATACCAACAAAGAGTAAAGGATATAGGGATTTTGAAAATAACATTATTTCGTGTTAAACCCGCTGTTAATGATAATGTTTGTATAACTAAACATGAAATGTATTGTATAACATTAAATGAACTTAAGTTTGATTGTAAAAATAAGCAATTAACAAACATTTTAGCGGGAACCTCACCAAGTGACGTAGCTCTTGTAGGTCAAATATTAAAATATCAGGATGGTTTGTGAAAACAGGGTGATAACAAATACGAGTTTTTAGAATCCAAATAAAATTAGGAATCCGAAGTAAATGAGTGAGTAGTCCACGCACCTCATGAGGTGTAACATGGGGCTTATGGGCTTAAAATATGGAATCTGATTGGTCTAATTAGGTCAAGTGATTCAAGATGGCGTTCTCGCCAAATTTGCTTGCCAAAAAAAATTGACGCCAAACCTAACCTCACTTTCTTCCCGCCACTTTCTTCCCTCCAGGTAGTGTTGCCAACTTAGCATGTATATATAGATAATTATATGTACCACATATTATTATATGTATAAATATGTATAATAACGCTACAGTGTATGTACCAGAAAGGTAAGTGAAATAATGCTCTGTTAACAACTTAGTTTAGTTATTACAAAGAAACTCAACTCAATCCACATTGTCGTTGGTCGTTCGAGCTTCCGTGCCAAGGATGTGGTTACCTAACCACCGCACGTCCTGAGCGGTTACATGTAACCGCGAGCGGTTACCGCAGGACGTCCGTTATCGTCTTTGAGTTCGTCCCGAATAGCCAATGAGGCAGAGAAAGTTGTATAATAAATACTTTGATGTTCAGTCTACAGTTATGTTTGTTGAGGTGTTCTGTGCTCACTCCTCTCCTCTACTCTACACAGGGTGAGTAAAAAATCAGAATCATTTTAAATAAACTATCTTTATTACTTTAAAACCAATTAAATACTAATACTTGGTAAACAAAACATTACTGATTCAAAGAAAACAATTTTACTGTAGAAACCTTCTAAAAACAATATTAATACAGAATGACTTTTCATCTTCACTTGTAAAATAATAATTACATATTTTAAAATTTACCACTTTTAATAACAAACATAAAAGGACTCTACTCGTTGACTTATTATTGTACAAAAACAACTTCAATAAAAATGTCCTTACTTTAAAGTTTAAACAAAATAATTATACCTCTAAAAACACACATAAAATGATTTTAACATTTAATATTAATTTAAAAATACATAAAACAACTATTGTTCAAAAAATATCCTTAGCCTACTTATAATTCTAAGCCGACAGAAGGGGCAGCTATAAACCCGCATAATAGACCACGGATATAGAGTATGGTGGCAGGGCTGCAGAACAATACAGGGTAGGCCGTCATTACAAATTTGGCACTCGATGTGCCTACCCCGCTTCATGTCTGGGTCAGGCCCTCTCTTGGTCAGGGAGTCCATCACCGGGCCACTGGTTCCCAGGATGTTCTCCAGAGTCTGACGGACTTCATCCCATACATGGGGTATTACCGCCGCCACATCCAGAGTGTTGAGTCCTCCAGGACATTCGCTGCGAGGTTCAGCACGCCCCACAGCTCGTGTCTCACGTAGGTTAGGCGGGAGAACATTGTTCTGGTTTCGGACGAAACGGTCCCTGGCCCGTGCCGCAATCGCCCCTGAAATCATAAAGTATCTTTGATATCTCTGTATATTATACTGAATCCCTAAAGAAACATGTGTTATTATTATTATTATTTTGTGAAGCCTGTACAAATTGACGAGTGGATATTTAGTTTAATCATAATTACCTACCGCTTCAAATATCCGCCTTCGCAATTGCAGTATGGAATCCCCCCTTCTTCAGTCGGCACAGGTCCCTTGCTCAGCTGCTGGCATCCTCTCCTCACACTGTAGGTTCATTGGTTCTGCCGGTGGTATGTCCGCCTCTCCATTAACCAAGCTCTGAATAGTTAAAAATACCTGTTATTATTTGAAATGTTAAATATAAACAAGGTTTATTTACTCAAATAAAAAAAAATATAATAACCAATACAGCTACCCTACCTCAATATCAGTTGTGCGATCCTCCCACTCGTGGATAAACCGTGCATCCCGGCCATGCCCCCTGTTGAAGGGGAACCCTGCAGGCTGCCATGCTTCACCACCATTCTAAAATCATTTAAAAATTACTAAATACAGCTATACAAGTCATGGCACAAAAGTAGTCCATTTAAACCTATGTATACTAACCATAGTATAAATGAGACGCCAATTACAGCCGTTTAACTATTGCTGGCGTACGTGAATATAGTTCCCAGTTTCACCCGTTGGCGCAACTTCGTCGATCATCTGATCTACATAATATTCCGCAACGTTCTGAAAAAATATAAATATATATAATCACTGTATTAAATCAAACCCTACTTAGTTAGTCCGACTAAAATACATTACAACTTACTTGCGGGAGATGATAAGAGTTGCGGGGTGTAGGATGATCATTCCGAGCTCCAAAATAACTCAGTATCTGCCCCCGCGTATTGTAAAAGAATTGTTGCGGAACAGCCTGAAACAAGGTAAAAGACAACATCTGTTAGGTTATTTATAAACAAACCTAATTTATCCTTCTAGTATTAAGTGAGAATGTATTAAACCTACCAATAGATCAACACGCCTTGCAGGACCTGCAGCTGGTTCATTACCACCAACACCGGGCCTCTCAATCCTTGCCACCAGTGCAGCCACTCTCCGAGACAAGGGAACTCTTCTAGGGGGAAACTCGAAAACATCCTCATCATATTCTGTCATGGTCCGTCGCTGTAAATAATATTTATATTATTATTAAAACCTAAAATGTATATTACTCATTAATACTAATTATTAAACCTTATTTTAATACTTACAAGATGATTCTGCCGAAAGTCACGTCTCGAAGCTGTCATCCAGGCAGGAAGCACCCTAGACCGATCTCGCGGTGTAGTCTCTTCCCGTCCAGCCCTGGATGACGGGAGCTCCATTGGCTGTGACTCTGGGGTTGGAGTGCTGGGGCGTGCAACTGGAGAGCAATCCCTAGCCTGAAAACAAAAGGTACATAAACTATATATAAATTTGATATACTAACTTATTAGTTATATTTTAAAGTAAACATTCTACTTTAATAAAAAAAGTTATAAATTTGACTTACATTCCCCACACTCTGGCTAGATCTGTTGTCAATGTATACCATGTTCTTTGGTGTACGCCTAATTGGAGACGCAGGACACTGTCACTGAAAGAATATTAGAGTTTGAGAAATTTATACCGGAAGTAGGTCTACCCCAAAGTGGGGTAGACCTATCCTACAATGATTCTAAGGTTAACAAAAAATAAAACTTACAGTTCCCAATGCTCGCATGCTAGCCTCTATAAGCTCAGGAGCTATGTCATACCGCAACAGACAAATAAAATAAAATTTAGACTTACATTCTCCAATTCCTGCCGGATTGCCTCACGATCCTCTTGGCTCAGCATCTGCCCTGTGCCGTTCTGCAACCAACAAATTAATAAGTAAAACATGTCTTTCTAATCTAAGTTAAAATAAGCCCACTATAAAAACCTACTAACCCTGAAACTATTCCTGGTCACCACTGCACCAGACTGTAGGAAGCTCCTACTGGTTTCAATATTAAATTCCCCCTGGCTCGAACGCCCAGAATGTCTTAACATTTGAGTTAAGAGGCCACTGTACTCTTCCTCGAATCAAATAAAAATAAAACTGAATACACACCTATTATAAAAAAAATCCTGAACTAAAGTCTTGCCTACTGTATTTACTAACCTGAGATAGAGGTCGCAGCTTGGTTAAACTCGCTGTAGAGCTACTGGCCTATAAATCAAACAAATAAAATATATTACTATACAAATACAACAAATAGAGCTATATATATTAAATATTATACTTATTTAAATAACAACGTCAAATCAAAACAATGCTTACCTGGGAAAGGTGGTGGAGGTCAGAAATATTGCTCAGGGAAACTGCAGTCCCGCTCTGAAAATAAATAAATTTATAAAATATAACCAATAACAACACACTTTTTAAACCCTGTAAATCTATATAAATGTCACAACACACCTATTAAAACCTGACATACACAACAATACAATACTTACGGCTCTAATAGACAGGATATCCAGGTCTTCGGCAAAGAACATGTCCTGACTTAGTGTCTGAGCTGGTGGAGGGTTGCTGCCAGAGGCCTAATAAAAAAACAACAATCTATTACTAACTATATGACCTGTAAAAACGACGGGTCTGAACAAGTCTAAAGAAATCAAGGTGAGTTTAAAAAATAAATAATAAAAACTAACCTGTTCAGCTAAAGGAGGAATATTTTATTCATCGATGTCTCCTGCCGCCAGGCGATGACAGACGAGGACAAACAATTGCAAAAACACTATAGCCATTATAAAAATCACTGTGTTCATAGCAACATAACAAATTAAAGCCTGAACCCCGTATATATATTAAATTCCATCCATATGCTCTGCCTACCCAGCCAATAAAAATCCATCCGCCCTACACATCCAACCAATCACATCCAAGATGACTGTTGCTCCGTCCAACAGGACAGCCAATCACAACCCGCAGGTTCCGCGAGGTCTCGCTAACCGCGCCCCCCAAACACACACACACACACACAAACACTCTGCTCCTCTCAGTCGCTCGTCATGTCGCCTTCGAGTCTTACCCAAATTTGCCTTAAGCACTATTGTTTGAAATTTAAATTCATAGACGAAATTCAAAATTTAAACGTTCCATATTTTATAAAATATTTATTGATTGAAGAGCACAAAAGTAAATGTTATTCAGCAAGTTTCTATATCTTTGGGCAGGGCTATTGCAGTATATTTTACTCGGTGGGTACAATTATTAATAAGGTTAACGTTTTTACTGTATGCGTAACTGTGTATAGTTCTTTTTTTGTTTTTACAGATATATGCACGAGCGCGGCATCGGTTTCAGGCCGACGGTGGCGGTTGGTATCGGGGGACCGTGAGCCTAGGCCACCACCTACGCTGGCCGTACTCTCAGCCCTGGTACTACCCCGAGTGCGGGAGGTTCCAAGGATCCACGACGTCCCAAGAATGTTCCTGCTAATGTAAGTTATGTTTATTTCTCAGCAATTTTCTTTAGAGTCCGGTAAAAATATATTATCGGGCTACAATTTTTTGATTTGTCCTAATGTTTTTAATTTATCGGTCAAGTCCCCCTCCCTGCACTATCGCGTGGAAGCGGTTGGCGATTAGCAAGCACTGCTTGCCTCTCGCGTCAGTTACAGTCATGCAGCCTGTGTATGAGTGGTGCGATTCTTGTAGCAAACAAACTTACTGTGTTAGGTTGTGGAGGAGCCATAATGGGTTCCTCTATGCATTATGCTGTGTATGTGCAGGGCTACCTTCCGAGCAGTGGGACCGGCGTAAACCACCGAGGTTTTGTGGGCATTATTACCCGTAAGTAATTTGTATTATAAATAATCTAGACTGTAGCCTGCCCAAAACCCTCTTTAAAACTTTAGAGTCCGGTAAAAATACTTTAACAGGGGCTACATTTAATTTGACCGTAGTGTTTTAAATTTCTCGGTCATTTACTTTAGAGTCCGGTAAAAAATACTTTACCGGGAGAATATTTTGTTTAGCCTGTAATATTTTCCTTCTTTAGCCCCGGTGAAATAATTTTGAACGCTCACGTTTCCCCACCGGTAAGCCGTTAGGATAGGCCGTAGGAGCGTCTGTGCGTTCTTTTTCGTTACCCAGAGCTTCCCCTGCAGGCCTAACCTCGGGGGTGAGAGGCCCTAACCAACAGCTCTCACACTGGTAGCCACTACATAACAAAATGCCGCCTATTTTTTATTTTCTTGTATCTTTAATTTTATATTTTTTTATTGTTGCACCTTTCCATACGCTTTTCCCTAACAGTCGGAGGATTACAACAAACGGATTCACGGTTTTTTAGGCCAACCTCCCCACACCCCTGGACTTACAATGGGTTTAGCCCTGCCTGCTGGGTGAGCGACTGCCGGGCCTTATTTTTATTAGGCCCCACTCAAAAATATTTGTTGAGCGTAGTACTTCGCGGACATCAAGGCACAGTTTTCATTTTTATTTTTTTGTACAATACAATCTACAAGTTCATAACTATCGCTACTATTTACAACATTAATCTCTTTAACATTAGGGTGAAATTCCCGAAGGAATTGAGCCTTTTCAAGACCCTTTGTATAAATAGTTTCAAAAGGTTTTTCAGAGTGAGCTTAAAAGCTCCTCACTATTCTCTACTCCGCCATCGTCCCACTTAATGTGGTGATAATGACGGATCAACCAACGGGCTGTCCTTTGCATTTTACTATTTAAACAATCAAAGCTGTATGGAGGTCGGAACACAATATTTGTTCTATACGATCTCCCTACAATAGCAAGCTCTTTAATAATAAATCTATAGCTTCCATAATGAAACCTCTTGATATAGGCGATCGGCTACGTAACAAGGTAACTGATCAGTACGAGTTTAAACGTCCGATAAAACCTGATTAATAAAAAATTTAATTATATCTTCTATATAAAATAATTCCAATAGAGAGCGACCAATTAAAGGAATATATTTTACAAGTTTATCCCACTCATTACGGTTGAGAGCCAAGGAGTGTTCTCCACCAGAGACATAGGCGTACTGCTGACCAAAAATACTGTTAAGCTTTATTTTAGCCCCCGTGTCTATAGTAATAAGACACTGATAATTCCCCAAGAAAGCCAAAGTTATTTCATTGAACCTGTCAACCAGCTGACAGTAAGAATCGTAAGACCAAAACACAACGCCCTTTCTCCCTTTAATAAAAATACCCAAACTATTATCTCGATTTTTAAAAATACCCGACACAACACATTTGGTGAGTTTTGGGTCCAATAAATTTACTAACTTTAAAAATACTCCTGTCATTAAATTTATAGGCTCAACCAATCAGGGGATAGGCACAGCGTCTGCCTCCGGCGAAGTTATCTCTGCAACTGATCGTCTTCAGTCGTCTTTGTAATATTCAACTTTAACCCAACCGAGTACTAGCCAGAGATTGATTTAATTGGACGTACGGATGTATTCTTTCTTACCCCTTCCCCACCCCACCTCAAGGGGGGCGTGGTTCACGCCCCCCTTTGAATATACATTCCAAGTGTTGGACCCGGAGGGTCCACTGTTTAAAAATTATATTGGAAATTTTCTCTTGTGTCAGTTTAATATGTCTTGAAAATCTGGCTCTGTCCCGCGCCATTTGTTCCCAACCTGATCTCCTATCTTCTTCGGGTAAACTGTATATTTTTGTAACTACCGGGCTGGAGAAACTAACTCAATATTTTCCTGACATCTCCGGTTATCGGGGTGTATGTGTAGTGTCAGTCGTGTAAAATTAAACAATATGCCCAAGTATTTGCCGGGATTGCTGTTTTAGTTTGAATCTCAAGCCTGACATCCACCGGCCCTGTTTTAATTGTATCGTCTTAGAACAGACAATTACGTACAGGAGCACTTGGTTTTAAAATCGTAAAAGTTTAATATAGGTGAACCGATTCTTCCGTAATAAGAGCTTTGGAAGGTGGCAAACATGTCATAGAACAAGGCGGTTTTCTCACGAAGGTTATCGTACGGGTAAAAATTTTAGTTTAAATAAAGTTTTACATCAGTTAGGTCGCAGGTGTCAAATTGTGACATGTCCTTTACCATGTCGTTCTTTCTGCCTGTCTGGAAGGCCAGAACAACATACCGGGCTTTTTCTGATTGGTTAGACGTTTTCAGTGTCCAAGATAATGTTTCGGTATTCGGAAGGTTCGGGTATTCAATCATTTCCCATTGACGGAATGGAAGATGAATCGTGGGATCTTTCTCAATAAACTTGTACAATTTACTTTGTGAGCGTCATTTACTGTTATATGAGGCATACGCCAGTATATTTTGTCAATTTTTAATTCTAAAGTCCCGGCCTCTGTAGTTTTTACAGCATTATTATCTGTAGCTGAGCGTAAGAGTATAAGTTCCTGTTTTACGTTTACCAACACCCACCTATTCAGCGGAACCTAGCAATAGTTTTAGAGATATAGATTATATAAAATCTGTCACTCTTTCTGAGTTACCGGGGCCTAGCCAGCAGGTGTTCTTGAAAGTGTTTGTTTCTTCCTAGCGAATGGATAGAATATTTTTTTAAGTAGTAGTAATACCGACATTTTTTGTTCTGTCAATCTCCTTGCCACAAATCTCGTACCGAATTTCTTCAAACATAAAGGCCACTGCGTTATTTACAAAGGATACGTTCAGAGCAGACCCATCTGCCTTTTTAGCGCGAATCATAACTTTACCGTGAATCATAATAAAGCTCTCAAACGGAGCAGTAATTATGCCCTGCTGTAATATCGGTATTCTAATTTCATTATCATTATTATAAGTTGTATTAGCGTAGGGGAGATGCATATGCAACTCCATCCCTGTTATCAAGTCATTATATACAGCCTGGCTGTCAGTAGTTATGTAAGTGTAGTGTTTCATGGTTAATTGACAAGTAAGTTAAAATTTATTTGTAGGTGAAAATTCGTCCTTTATAGTGAACTGGTTCTTGTATGGGTGATTGAACTATTCATTGTGAATGAGTCTGAGAGTGAACTATTGAGTGTGTTTGGGGGGGTTAGTTAGTGTAAGTGATGTGGTAAGGGTATTATATAGTTTACTTGGATGATGGTGAGATATGGATATGATAGGGGTATTGTAAGTTTAATTGGTTAATGGTGTGACAAGGTTATGGTAAGGGTATTATTAATGTTACTTGTATAAGGATATGATAGGGTACTAGGAGGGGTGTGGGAGTATGTGATGGTATGTGATGGTATGATGGTTTTATATAGTATGTGACGATGGAGGGTAATGAGGGGTTAATGTGATTTTAAGAGGATATGAGAGATTTATTGTATTTTTTTTGTGTGCGTGGCTAAATTATACAGACTATGTACAGACACTGGTATAGGACGATGTCTTTGAACCTTATAGTTTCAGTGTGTGTTGACACCTGTGACCTCTTTCACAACAGCACATGGTTGAGTGGTGTGCATGCGTGTGTGTCTCCGGTCTTTCACCCATCGAGTGGTATTTAATGCTCCTCCACAAAGCTAACGCTCATTCCACAATAAGAAGCCATGGCGGGAACAAAGTCCTATACCTTGTGGGACGACGCTAGCGTCACAAACCTAATGAACATCATAAGAGACGAGGTGGACACCCACCTAGTCATCCTTCGGTGGGGGCTCCTGTGTCCGGACGGCCGCCACCACTTCCTGCCACGGAGGCACGTGGCCAACCAGCCGGGCCATCTGGAGGAGGTCCAGCAGCGCCTCCTCAACCTCGTCAACAACGGGGAGGTGGCCCTCCTCCAGAAGAGGACCATCCGCCTATTTTAGATTATAAGTTTTTTATAATAATAAATGAAAATATATAAACAAAAACAAAAAAAAAACAAACAAAAAACAACAAAAAACACAACAAAAAACTATAGTTTTAGTCACTTCTCTAAGAATCAATTATTCTTAGAGGCATCGCGCTGGTTCTTGGAGCGTGAAGCTGTTATCATTGGCAACGGTGCTAGTCCGTAATGTATAACCAGTTTTATTTAACTATACATTCTATATACTTAAACGTGTAAATTCCATAAACTAAGATGGAGGTCATTATAAAGCGTCTAACTATGCGAAATGGAGCAGGCACAATTGGGTGGTTCATCCTTACGCACCCGACACTATACAGACACAGAATAAAGTGAGCCTAACAACAGGGGAGCCAGAGAAATGACTTATTTCAATAATTGTTTAATATTATCAGACTTAATTTGTAAGTTGAGAAAAAGCTGTCTGATAAAATAAAAGTGGCTTTGTAGACAACTACAAACTTGAAGATATGAGTCTCAGAATTTATACAACATTTAGAATCCTTGCTGCTCTATATATAACTATACTTGTACTGTAACTGTACTTGCTCTATATATAACTATCCGAAAATATAAATATTGTTTTATTTTACCGTGGTTTAATATTTTTAATTATTAAAAACTCTTACGTGTTATTAAAGGGGGACGTGGAGGGTCACTCAGAGGTTTTTTAGAGGTTTGTTGTTTTTAAGTTAGAAACTGTTAATCCTTGAATTGTGCTAGTACTGTTAGAGCACCAAATTTTACATTTTTAATTTGTATATAGTTACAATACGTTTAGCTCAATATATGTTTCAGTTATTCGATTGTAAAAGAAAAAACAAAAATGTATCAGCTTTTATTAAGTTTATTGGTATTTAATATTTAGGTATATTCTGACGAAGGCCACCCGAATAATAGTTTATACGATGATTAAATCAAGTTTATTTACTGCCTACGATGTAGAATAGGCCAGCGGTGTACACCTTCAACTGGGTCAGGGCGCGTGCGTGAAGGCGGGGAGGGTCAGTGCTCCGCGTGGCAACAATACTTGTCGTTATCACCATCTGTTGTTGTCGGTGGGCGTCTGACACAGTAGTCACACAGTAGCCACACAGTAGTATTGCCACAGCAGTCTTTGCTAATAGTACACAGAGAAAAATGGAATTTGAAAAATGGATATTGGTTGTCATGACCAATATTAGTTAAACCACGATTAGTTAACGAAAGTGGTTGGCCAGGAAAGGTTATCGTAAACAAAACAACAGTTGGTTTAACTTTTCGTAGTAGTTGTTTCATGAATCCGGAAGTGGTTGATCATATTGAGTTGTTTTGGTTTGTCCTAACCCACCAAAGAGGTAACGTTCAGCAACTTGTTAAAGTAACTAATTTAAACTGGTTGTTAGCTGAAACCAATGCCTTCATGAATTGCGCCCCTTTTTGCTTCAATTTGGCACCAAGATTATTCCGTGGCAGTCTTTGTGAGTTCCAGTTGTGAACTACTCTAATAAGTTGGGGGTTGGACGATTTAATACCGCGTTTTGATGGTAAGTTATCATATAATTACCAGCTTTTTTTATGATTAAAGTTATTTGATCCAAACCATTAATTAATTTACAATCCTATAGTACACGGAGGTCTTTGTACAACACTTCTTTTGAATCATTCATTTCGTCCTTATAAAACCGTTAGGCCTCCTTTTCTTATGAATGCATAATCCTTGATCTAGACAGAACAAATTAAAATTTAGATGTAGAACCCAGCAACTTTGGCTATTCTTCCAAGAGCTAAGTCAAGCCTGGGGTTCTAGGACTGTCTGGGTTAAGCATTGAGGCTAACAACTAAATGAATATGGGTTGTAACAAACTAGAATATGGGGTTATTACAACTACTTTGAAAATTGAGGATTGGTTAATTTAACCAGTCAAGCTGTTTGGTTCAGGTTTTAACAACTACTTTGAAACAAATTAGTTATTTTAACCAATGAATTTATTGGTTAACTTAACTTATAAAATTGTTTGTTCCAACATATATTTTTTAACTCTCTGAGCTTAGTTAAATGAACTCATACAAATAATTGTCCATATAGTAACCTCTGACATTGGTTGAACTAACTTATAAAAAAACTTGGATTAAAACTTGGATTAAAACTTGGATTAACCAATCACGTTTCTCTGTGTAGTTTTTACCTGCTATTTGCTGAGTAACGTTTGTGCTAGTGAAAATGAGTGAGCGTATCTTAATTTTGGACTTGCCTAAAACAAAAGAAGGAGCTGTGTTTTTTTACAGCCGAAAGAATGTTTGCCATCTCGTCACCATTTGGACTCGTATCTAGCCGAGAGCGAGATTACAGTCAGCGATTGAAACACAACCGAGTACTTATATCCAACAGTGAGATTCAAGCAAAATAAAAAACAACCCTAGAATCTCACATAAAAAATAAATATGAACAACTATTAACTATTATTTGGAAAAATACAAGATATATAAATTTGAAGTTTAGAGTAACCATACCCCAATTAGTCTAAGATTTCTGGAGCAAATTCCACTTGGATAACTATTTATTTAATAACCTCTTATCAGATTTTCAATTATAATTATTAAAAACCATATTGCAATATTAATAATTAGAGTGTAACCCTTTCAATATAAATATATTTTTAAGTATTCTTTGTTATTTAGCAAATTACAATGAGTAATATGTTAATTTTTAATAAATTATCTATACATACAAATATACCAATGACGCATCAGTAATTAAAATCCTAGATTTAGTCATACAAAAAATCCCCTATTAAATCAGGAAGATTATGCAATTCTTATAATAAATATCCGTCGACTGCCATCAAGGAAGTGCAAACAGATTTAGTGAAAGTGTGCTTAATATAGTCGGGTTAATAAAGGTAAGACAGTTTTGTGGATAATAATTTTATTATTTATTCAAGTTAACTTTAATAGGGTTTTTCTTTTTTCCAGGTGAACTGGGGGGACACTAGTTTGATAAACATTGAAAGCGAAATTATGTAATTAGTTTCATTACATTTCCATAAGAACTTATAAACAGTTAAATATAATAACGCTTTAGTTTGAAATTTAAATTTACATGTTTCACATTAATAACAAATATTATTTTAAATTATTGTAACAGGCTGATATCACTCTGAGTAATCATGTTTATCCAATCCAAAGGAGAAATGAGTACTGATAATGATACAGATACAGTACGACACGTATCTGTTCCTGGACAAGTACTCATGAATACAAGTAATCATGAAAAGTAATCAGTACGAGAGAGTACCGGTACCGGAAGTAACTGATATCCGAAAGTACTCAAATATGTAAACATATATATACAATCTTGAACGAATAATATTTCTGGCTCCTGGGACCCCAAAATGAAACTCTTAGTGGTCAGGACCTGTTCGTATAAAAACCTTCATAACTCTCACATTTCAAGGCGACCCGCTCAAGTGAAATCAAGTTGTCCCCGTCTATCAGTCGTTTCAAAAACGTTGACACAAAAAACATCAGTCTCATGGTCTGTAAATTGGCCATGAATACGTTTAAGTGTATAAAGTATTACGTTCCATTCTTCAATTACATTTTCGAGAATAAGTCAAAATAACCTCTCAAAAAGCAGGCATACACTCTATTTTAATCATACTGGTACCAAAATCCAAGGATTAATTTAATATATATATATATATAATCTTCTCACCAGTACCCCTTCACCAGTATATATCACAGCTCACATATATACTCGTCTATTTCATAACAAAAAACAGATACACATATATGTACAAATGCTCCTACAAAAGCATGTACGCAATCTGTCACACACTTCCACGATCCACGTAGTCTTCTCTTATAGGTAGGGGACACACTAACATTGATATATCACACTTACTTATACTTTACAACAAAAAAATACAATAAATCTCTCATATCCTCTTAAAATCACATTAACCCCTCATTACCCTCCATCGTCACATACTAATTAATACCTTATCACACACCCTCCAAGTAACATTAATAACACCCTTAACCTATCCTTATACAAGTCTAACATATATAAACTATATAACCTATATAATACCATACAATACCATTTACTCTAACCTTGTCATATCCATATCTCACCATCATCCATGTAAACTATATAATACCCTTACCCCATCACTTACAATAACACACCCCCCACACACCCATACAAACACACTCACTAGTTCACTCACACACTCCTTCACACTGAATCGTTCAATCAACCATACAAGCACCAGTTCACTATAAAGGACGAAATTTCACGTACATAAAAATTTTAACTAACATGTCAATTAACCATGAAACACTACACTTACATAACTACTGCTGTCTATCGCTAGTAGCGCCATTTTTTATTACTTTAAAACCGAGAGAACGGAGAAACTTTATATTCTTACAACTTAACGTCTTGACTTTCTGAACACTACTGACCTGCTGCCTCACCGGCATTCCCCTAAAAAGTAGCCCCATTTCTGAGTCTGAGATGTAGTCCAACCGAGATTCTTTCTCCGCGAAACTTAATAAGAGTATTGTCCTCGCCTCTTAGAGACACTGTCAAGTTGTTGATCCTTTGACTGATGACTGGCAAATAAATGACGTTTCTCGGTAATTCTGTTATTTTATAGCCCGGTGGTTCGGCCGGGTAGAACTCGAGTATAACATGACCCTCGACCCCGTTCAAGTATGATCCGCGAGTGACAATACAGTCCACCCGTATAGAGTTGACTTTAATTATATCCACAGGTAGTTCCGAAACATGTTGAATATTAGCCGCGCATATTTGTTTTTTGTAACTCAAGAGTGTTCCCAATGATTGCTCTTTAGTAAAGTCAATTTTCTCATAACAATATATCGTAGCTTTTAAAGTGTTGTTATTTAGTTTTAATGTAAACTGGATTTCTTTCGGCAGCTGGGATTTAATGTATTTTTCAATGTCCTCAATTTCGTAAAAAACTTCAGGGATTATAATAATTTTACCATCACCATAGTAAAACTTATCATTAAAGTCTTTCTCAATGTTTGGTATAGAATTATAAGTAGTCAGTTCAATTAAACCAAGTTCCCATTCACCCTTGCTAACATCTATAGGAAACGCTAGCTCGTGAGATAAAACACTAGTTGCTCCCGTGAGACAAAACATTACTACAGAGAAACTTTAAGCACAAATGTCCGCAAACAACTGACAAACTTCTGTTGCCTTTCATAATTATAGTGCAGTTCACATCCACCCAGATATCGTGAGATCTCTAGTGGTGGTCTTAGGTTTCCAAAACTGTCATAATAACAGGCTTCTTTATCATTCTTCTTGTAAGAAACCCAATGAGTACCCTGCCCAGTTGTACTGTCCAAGTTAACTATTGCAGATTCATATTTTCTCGGGCGTTTCGTTAGACCATCTCTCATGTAAACTTCTCTGAAATTAAGAATTTTTAACAACCTCGCGTATTTGATTAAATCGTAATTTGTAAGCAACCTAGAAATTGAGATGGAATTGAGATGCTTTTTTTCGTTCTACTTTTCTTTCTTCTACCTGCACCTTTCTTAGTACCCGCACCTTCCTTTCTATAGGGTCTTAGATACAATCCTCGGCCTCTGGTACGTTTAGCGGGGCGTTTCTTTTTACGACCTCCCCCAAATTTTGTTTTTGCCTTCATGGCTGTGGTGACTGCCCAAGCAGCGGCTTTCTCACCAACACTGGCGTTACTAGACTTGAATCTCTGCTAAACGCGTTCCACCAACTCCTCGTCCGCTTGCCTTCACCTCTCACTATCAGAATAACGCGAGTATGCTATATCGTGGACCTTACAGGCTTCGTCTAGCCCGTTTATTCCTTTGTCTCCTCTTGCTAATCTCGCTTTTAATCTCGTGCCAGGTCCACAGTACTGATAACCGGGGATATGTAATTCAACAGGTAGTAAATCTATAGCTTTGTTCAACACCGATGAAACAATACCTCCGCCTCGCACAACCGCTAGCTTACGTCTAAGAGGTTTCCTTCTAGTCTTAGCCATTTTATTGTAAATATTTAATCACCTCGTACAGTCTATTTAACAGTGTCTCACGTATACACGGAATTTTTAAAACTTCAAAAATGTCAGACACCGTACGAGACACAGAATTTGTGAACTCGTTGTACTCCAACAAACCACTGTCAGTTACAATATAAATCATGCCACTTATATATCAAAATGCACCGCGACTGTGAGCAGAAACCCCGTACATTGTAGATGAAACCATTCCCATAAAAGTGCCAGTAAAGTTGCACTCGTTAATTTCAATCAAATACCAACCGTTAATAACCATGTAACTATTCCCCGTGTTAGTGGCAAAGGCCGAATTAACTTTATATACCTGTCTACCGGCTATGGTGTCGGCACTATGCACTGTTACCAAAGACAGTGAAGGGTATCTAAATAAGTATACATCATTGCCAGCAAAAAGAGCAATTTCCCCATTAGGTCTCTGGTAGATGGCAGATATTTCAGTAAAGTTTCGCGGTAAAAATTTGAGCAAGGGTTATATTCTTCTTGGCCTTGTTAAATCCTCAGGAGTCCTATCTATAGGGTCCAGACTTATAATCCATACATAGTCTCTAAAGAAAGCAAATATCCTCTTGTTTACAATAACGTACTTATCAATTTTACCTTGTAACTCGCATATATCGCGTTTTTCAGTTATCTCGGGTGGTGTCTCAGGTGTTGTACTTCTTGGTGTTGTAGTGGTTGTTGTTGTTGTTGTTGTTGTCGTTGTCGTGGTAGTGGGTTGTGTATAGTTTAGAATGGTTGCAAATGTCTTAGTGGGCCTGCCGTACAGAAACTCCATAGCGCATTGGTCATATTTGCTTAGCTCGTATTCGTTCATGTCCACAATCCCCATTGGACTCCTATGGAAAGGGCACATTACTGATTTATCGTCGCCTGAATCGTCCAGGCCTAGGGCGTAACCAATTTCATGTACGCCCTAATATTTGAAAAATGAAATTTTTCCATATCGTGGTAAATTCATAGTGAAATCCCAATTTTCTTCCGAGTCAAAATGTATGTCTGTCTGATTATACCCTGTATTGGGCAAATAGGCGTGAGCTAAGAGGTAGCCGGGGCCATCAAAGTCATATAGACAAGTCTCCCGTCTAGAATAAAATACATGTTGTCTGTTTAATGAGAAGGATATTATTATAGTGGGGTTATTTATATATTTAAAACAAAATAAGTTTGCATGTTTGACCCATACATCAAAAGCTTTTTGAATTAAGTTGGGGTACTGTGGTCTTCCGTATTGGTACCAAGTTATTACTGATTTATTCCACTTTCTATTAGGTAGAGCTGAGAAGGGTAATATATTGTCTTTATAGCCACACCGAGGAGTGCTTATAAGTGCTAAGGTATAATTGTCAAGAAAACCCGTGGGCTCAAGACGAAAATTCTCTTGAAATTGTTTTACTGCAGAAGTAATTTCCTCTGTAAAGGCGTTTTTTCCAGATAGCCGTAATATGTAAGATATTCTATTGACTTGTTGCACGAGGCAAGAGGCAACACAATAAGTAAGAGAGCCAACATCTTTGACGGTTCAGAGTAGACTAATCAGTATTCCCCGGTTTAAGTGACATTATATATTCAGCTTTTGTCCTGAGGAGACTGGGAAAAGGAACAGTATCATCTTCCACGATCTCTAACTCCTCCTTCTCCTCCTCCTCCTCCATTTCAACAGGTATCTCTGTTTTGGGTTTCTCTATTTTTAACAGCTCTTCCCAGTTTAAGTAATCGTTTTCACCCGGCGTGGGTAGAATGGCAGACCTCCCCGTCTGTTTTATGTTAATATAATTAAAGACCATGGTACCGAATTTCCTCAACTGTTTATCGTGAAAATCTTTATTTCTAGTTATTAGACCTTCGCATTTTGACAGTCTGGTCTTGAGACCGGTTAAGTCATACTGTTGATTAGCGAGGTTACTGGTTATAGGCAATATCTCTTTTTCCTCGTACGACTTGGTAACTGCATCGTCGGGTTCAGTGGGTAGAGCTAAATTAGTTATTTGTTTATTATTAGCGTCATATTTATCGTTGGAGATAGTCATACTTAGTTTTTTTAGTATGCCCAAGTTTACTGCCTCCGAGGGCTCCACGGGGTCAGCTACACTCCATAATCTTCTGTTTTGCATATTGAACCTCTGAAAGTCAGGAGGTATAGATGTGTCGTCAACATAATTCTTTGTAGCAGCGTCGAGTGGTTGTAACGGTGTAGCCAATTAACATAACCGTTTATTTCGCATATCATAGTCACCTTGGGGTGTTAAATTGAAACCCTCTCCCTTGGGGCCCTTGACGGCCTCACCTCAGGATTTCCGGCTACTACATCCGAACTTGTCAACGGTCATTTTAATAATGCCTTAAATCTACTGTTGCCAGATCCTTTTATATAGCCGGCCTCCATTAGTTCCTCCACGATACTCAGTATTTCATTGCCATGGACTCTGTTTCTAGTCCCTTTTGACATGGCTATGTGTCTTAGTCTACTTACCAATTCAATTGCGTCGTTCCAGTGTATTATATCACGGGACTTTGCATTCTTCCACGCTAGACCCTTGTCCACTCTTGCCAGGAATAGGTCTTTAATAATTCTTCTGTACTTTAGATTGTTGTCCCTTCTAATTTGATTTGGAATTTCTATCCTCTCTTGTGAGCGTTGGTGGCGATAATAATACTCTTATAGGTCTTAAGATCGTCTTTATTGTATATTTCCTCATCTTAAATATGAGCTCATACAAACCTTCGGCAGGACTATATCTTGTGTTGTTTATTAGAATAGATCCATCGTTGTCAAAGTCAACACCTTATCTCCCATCATTAAAGTAATGCCTTCGTATTTAGGGCCGTAGTCATGATCAATAACTCGGACCTTACCGCTAGCATCTTTTAAAAGCAGTGTCATATACCTCACCGTCATGGGGTTACTAAACTGACTTTCCATATATTAGGACGCTGTTTCCAGTCTCAAAGGGGTCGATACAATTTGCTTTAACCCGCTGGTTTCAGGTGTAGATACATTCGGTGGAATAAATTCAGTTATTTCTCCTTCATCATCTGTTGTGTCGTATTCCATTGGCTCTTCTTTAATGGTTTCAGGTTCAGTTTTTATGTTGGCTGTGTTTGTTGTCGTTTTTCTAAGTTCTTGAATAATTAGTTTATACTGCTTCTCAAGCAAAATATGACTTTCCTCAGATCCTCTCTTAAACATTTTATACTTTATCTTAATAGCATTCTCAGCTCTATGCGCTGGTTTGTCAGTTGCTGTTTACTGTTTCGCTTCATAGTCATAAATGATAGTTTTCAACAAACACATCTAGATTTAAGGCATTTCGACTTACCTGAAAAACAGGGTACGCCTCTTATGCCTCCGTATGTACTCCATAATATCTATCAGTGAAACACCGGCACTAAAGTCCATACCTCTGTAGTACCTCTGTTCTCTAGCATTGAGGAGGAGGTATCACATAACGACCGGTAAAACTCCTGAATACAAAAGTACGTTCCCACCCGTCTCTCCATTGAGGTATATCTGCTACGGTGTATTTATCACTTTCAATTGTTTTTTGCATTAATATGTTGAGTAGTTTCATAGGCATAGGCTCGTTAAGGTGTTGCAGTAAATAAGAATTTAAAAACCAGAATTATCAGGGTTAGCTCCTAACGGCTTACCGTGGTGGGGAAAACGTGAGCGTTCAAAATTATTTCACCGGGGCTAGAGAATAATTGACGGAAAATATTACAATCTCAACAAAATTTTCTCCCGGTAAAGTATTTTTTACCGGACTCTAAAGTAAATGACCGAGAAATTTAAAACACTACGGTCAAATTAAATGTAGCCCCTGGTAAGTATTTTTACCGGACTCTAAAGTTTTTAAAAGGGTTTTGGGCAGGCTACAGTCTAGATTATTTATAATACAAATTACTTACGGGTAGTAATGCCCACAAAACCTCGGTGGGTTACGCCGGTCCCACTGCTCGGAAGGTAGCCCTGCACATACACAGCATAATGCATAGAGGAACCCTTTATGGCCCCTCCACAACCTAACACAGTAAGTTTGTTTTCTACAAGAATCGCACCACTCATACACAGGCTGCATGACTGTAACTGACGCGAGAGTTGAGCAGCGCTTGTTAATCGCCAACCGCTACCTCCCCGCTACCGCGCGATAGCGCAGGGAGGGGGACTTGACCTAGAAATTAAAAACATTAGGTCAAATCAAAAAATTGTAACCTGATAATATATTTTTACCGGACTCTAAACGAAATGGCTGAGAAATAAACATAACTTACATTAACAGGAACATTCTTGGGACGTCGTGGATCCTTGGAACCTCCTGCACTCGGGGCAGTACCGGGGCTGAGAGTACAGCCAGCGTAGGTGGTAGCCTAGGCTCACGGTCCCCCGATAACAACCACCACCGTCGGCCTGAAACTGATGCGGTGCTCATGCATATATCTGTAAAAACAAAAAAAAGAATTATACACAGTTACGCATACAGTAAGAACGTTAACCTTTTTAATAATTGTAACCACCGAATAAAATCTACTGCAATAGCCCAGCCCAAACATATAGAAACTTGCTGAATAACATTTACTTTTGTGAGTAGTGTGGGTTTGCCGATTCTGGGCCAAGTGATTGACAGCTTCCGGTCACGTGACCGGAAGTGCTGCGTCATTAAATACGTCATCTGAGGCTGAGCCAGTGACGTAGGCGTTTTTGTGACGTAATGAGGGAAAGGTTAAAGTTCAAGGTCACGGGGAGGTTGTTTTAAAAAGTACTACCTCGCACGCGTAAAATCCGATTGTGATTCGATAGTTAATCGATAAAAAATATCGAATGAAATCAATCGATTGAAGCAATCGAATGATACGAGTGCGAGGTAGTACTATTTCATTTATTACTTTATTTTTTACTTTTCTTTTTATTTACAACAAGTTATGTTTACAATAATTTATGTTTACAATAGTTCCTCGTTGTTTGTCGTCATCGATGTTGTTGATCCGGATTAGCGACCATCACTTCGTTTTCTGATGAAAGGCGGTAGATACTTTGACCCCTGCGCAGAGTCTATGTTGTTTGTTGCGATCAGTTCTAAAGATAAACTGTAGCCATTCGCTAGGAGAAGTCTTAACTCTTCTTTAAAAATCTCCAGGTCCGTAGAAGTTGATAGATAAATAGATTCATAATAAATACATCGAATCTTGAGTGAAATGATAACGTTATTTTGTGAAGAGTGCGGCGAGAGGATGATGTTCACCAGTCAAGAGCTGAAGGTGTACTGACTATTCACAACCTAGCGTTGTAATCGTACTAAATGGTGGGGGTAAAAGTGTGGTGGGGGCGGAGCAGATGGCGGACGGCAGATGGCAGGCGGCAGGTGGCAGGTGACAAGTGCGCGGCAGATGGCAGCTGGCGCGGGGAGGAAGACTTTGAATAATATATCCATTAGTTAAAACCCATCAAAGTATTTGTGGTTCCATGCGCACTGCGCAAAAGTTGGTCTGCTCGTCGAAGTTCTTCCTCTACTTTAGTAACCAGCCGAAAATCCGCTTCCATTTCATCCTCCTGCTCTGGAAATTGCGGCCGCGCACACCACCCCTTGGAAGCATAATCATACGCGTTCTTATATTCCTCCAGGACTTGTTCATATGTCCTAGGCTGCTGGGATATAGTTTGCATCGCCGCTCCTTGCTTAACCTCGGTAGTCTCAAGAGTTGCCACCAACTCCTTCTCACTAATCACGTCTCCCCAAATAATGTTATTGCCACGGCTTATGATGTTGCTTGTTGACTGCTGAGATGTAGTTTGCTCAATCTCGGTAGCGTCAAGAGTTGCTATCAACTCCTCCTCACAAACCGCATCTCCCCAAATATTGTCGTTGACGCTGCTCATGGTGTTGTCTGTTCCAATGTTTGTATAGTAATGCAGCGTTTGAGTGTAGGTTAGGTACTCGTCCCTTCCCCCACCACATCACTCCCCCCACCACACCAATTCCCCCACCAAGTTTTTACATCGCGCACTAACTAGCGTACACGCATTAGTTAGGGTCTGACTCTTACACTGTCAAGACCGTAGCTCCTTAACTGAAAACTTCAATTAATTCGTCTCAACACTGTATGTGTATAAATATTACAGTCACTATGATCTAAACTAGTGCATGTTTCCATGTGTTGCTTCTTGTGCAGCAGACAACTGGCTAAGAGTGTTCCAACCTTGGCAATTCTTCGATGAAACCGCTCATTGTCCGCTAAAAGCGTAGACATTCTATCTTCATCGTCGGAGAAGTAGAAGGTGGTGGCCAGCGGGCTAGCGAAGGACACCTTACTTATATTCCTGTAAAACTGTGACATGTTCAGACGTTAACACAAACTATATAGGTAGATGTTCATCCGACAAGAGCTGGAAGTATAATGATGTAGCGCTAATCTGATTAATCCGCGTAATTTGAATACCCACTTGATGTATTTTAATCCGTAAATAAAGAAGTTATTTACGTTTGACCTCCAAAATAGTTGTTTTTAGCTATTACTGCTATACCCTTGGTCGGATCTGAATTCTGTTTGCATCAACTTGTTCGTCTGATCAATCCACGTAATTTGAGTATCCACATGACATACGTTGCACAAACTTTGTACCCCCCTCCCCCCAAAATGGGTCATGTTCAAGGTCAAGGTCAACGTCACGGACCTTAGGAAATTTTCACAAAGTGGGCTGCACACAAACATGAGACTAACAGTCTCCTGCCTATATAAGAAAGGAAGTCCCTAACTTGAAATGCTTAGTCCCTAAGTAAGTCCCAAGTCCCTAACCTGAAAAGGACCATTTTTGGTGCCATGAAGAGGAGTCCTGAAGGAGTTGCGGTTAGTCGAGGTGGAGGAAATGGACAAGGGATGTAACAATTTATTTAATTAGCCAATGCGCCTTGCCCTCTTGTCTGACGAAAAACAGTTCCTTTTCGGATGGGATTCTAGGCGGTTGCGGCAGGGATTGAGGCAGTTGGACCTTGAAGTGGAAATCTTCATATTGCAAAATATAACTGTTTCCGCTGAGCCTTGCCACAAACTTGTATTCGATATTTGTTTTTAGCTTTCTAAATTTAAGATATGTGAAGTTTAGAGGAGTGACTAATTCTTCTTCCTTCAACACCCTCGTCCGCTCCATCAGCTCATCCACGGTGAGAGGTTGAGTTGAAGGCCGAGGCTGACTTGTAGTCGAAGTCGAAGGTCGATGCTCAGTTGCCGGATGTTGGTTGAAGTAGAGCGGATGGTTCTTAAAAGTTCTTCTTATTGTAGCCTTGAAAGAAGTTGGCCTCTTAAAACCACTTCTTCTCTCAACCGTCTCCTTCAGGGACTCCTTCAGGCGTCGCAGTTTCTCGAGGCTCACAGGGGAAGTCATTGTAGCGCTGCTGATCGGCACGTAGTTCCAGTTCGCAAGACAAAGCTGGAATGAGGTAGCAAACGCAGTAAAGCGTTCTCGAAAGTGAAACCTTGCTCTATCCATATATGGGTAGAAAGCTGGGGACCGGTTTACATCATACCCCCCCCTTAAGGTCAGTTTAAGGTACCCCCCCGAGCGGACCCTCCCCCGAGATGACCCCCCGCCGCTTTTGGGTCAGTTCAAGGTCACCCCCCCTTCATGACTTTCCCCTCCGTCATCATTCGGTGACGTCACTTTGCCTTTATAAGCGGGAGCAGTCCGCAGTCTCTTCGCAGTAGGCTGCCGCCCGTTCTTGATCTACGTCCGTCCGGGTTGCATTCTGCTGCAGCGTAGGTCTTTTAAATGTGCGTTGGGCCCAACGCGCAATTAAGAGATCCGCGCCTTTGCATGTGCATGGTAGTTTGTTAAGCATGGTAGTTTGTTTGTTAGATTATCGCTTGTAGATTGCTGCTAATTAATGTAGTTAGTTTAATGTATGTTGGTGTTGGTTTCAAGTGTTTTATTTAATGATGAAATATGTACCTTCCTTACACATCCTTATCCCTGGGTAAAGTCTTTATATCCGTGGGGTTTGTTATCAAAGTAATTTAAATGTCGGTCTTTGTAAACTACCTTGGTCAAAACACTGGTTCGCAGTATCCTGACGCCCGTTCGCTGATCTACGTCCGACTGGGTTTCAGTGATACTGATTGTTCTTTGTAATATTAACTTTAACTCTAACTGACCAGTTTGTTTCAAAGTAATGTAATTTGTTTCTTTGTAAAATTAACTTTAACTTCAACTGATCAGTTTGTTTCAAAGTAATGTAATTTGTTTCTCATCCTTTTCCTATCCCCCTGACAATAAGGTTCGGCCCTGAAAACCGGCCTTGTCAATGAAATCAATACGGCCATGCAAACCGGTTGACACCACCTATCTCACCCACGAGAAACGTTTGTAACTTTTTGGGGTAAATTAATAAAAGATTAAGTGTTTATAACTGTGAATGTCCTTTAAAAGTCCCTAATACAGAACGGGGAATAGATCACCACATGCTGCTCTATTCCCTGTTTTGGCAACATGAATGGATGACCTTGACCTACTGAAAAACTTGATGGGACTTAGAAAAACTTTTGTTTGATCAAATATTGGAAAAAATATACTCTTAAAATAACCTTTCTCAATCACCTCCACTCCCACCACTTACATCTCCCCACCACTTACATCTCCCACCACTTACATTGGGTATAAAAGAGGTTCCCCATCACTGGTAAAACATTCTGCTGTTTGTGTTTAACCATGGCGCATATCAGGAAGCAGACCAGGCCCAAGAAGATTATCGTAGCAAAACCAGCTCTTGTGTCACCTACTACCTCTTCTACTGCTTCTTCATCTTCTACACCAACTACTTCTGCACCGTCTCTACTCCGCCAGGTTTTATCTTCGCCTGCTTCTTCATCGCCTGCTTCTTCATCATCCGGTCCTGCATCCATACTCCGCCAGGCATTACTGATGTCCTTGATAATCCCGGAAGAGTCGCAACAAAGGTCTCCATCTTCTCCACCAGCAAGACCCAAGTCACCATCAAAATCTCCTTTATCTTCCCCATCACCAAGGTCAAGGACAAGGTCTTCTTCGTCTTTTTCTTCTTCTTCATCTTCGAGCTCGAGGTCCTCTTCTTCTTCTTCATTTTCGAGCTCGGGATCATCATCATCGAGTTCAAGATCTTCAACACCCACTATACCGCAGATAATTTCTCCAATCATCACTCCACCTTCCACAAGTTTTCATCCATTAGTAATCTGCATAAATGATCAAACTCCTTCAGAGAAATTTAATGAATTAAAATCCTTGAGAAGGAAGTGCATACTTCCTGCACAGCAATGTAAATACAGTTTTAAAAAAGGTGCAAGGAAAGGGGAACGTTGTGCTAAATCTTGTGTCTTAGATGAAGAATTATGCAGTTTTCATTTAAGACAAAAGCACAAGGGTACCGTTTCTCTTTCCACACCACATCCAACAGTGAAACCAGCCAGAACTCAGATTAATAGGCTTTGTAAAAACAAACAATACTTCTTTGTCAAAATAATGGGTTTCTTAAAGGTCATGTTAAAATGTGGAGACCAACTCTACATTTAAAGATTACCTAAAGGCATGCACCATCCCAACAAACCTACGAAAAATCACTAACTAATCAGAGACAATTCAGGAACCACTTTGTGGAAATCATTGTAATAACCTTTTTCCAAATTAAATCAAGTCTTTCTTTTTCCAAATTAAAAAAAAGTGTGGACAACCTATTTACATTTTGTAGCATATGCTGCAGAGTGTAAATAGGTTGTCCACACTTTTTTTACAATGTTACAACGACCTTGACCTAGATAACGGACATTTCGCTCTGTATAAATTCCTATACAAACAGAAACATTGATGTTTTCACCAACCTTTTAGGTGGGGGTAAGCGGGTATATAATCGTGGCGTCGTAGAACATATTCATTAGTCAGCTATGGAGACTCCAGCAGGTTCATCCAACTCATCAGCTACTGATGTGGAAGCAATCAGGGAACATAGAGCGAAACAAAACAGAGCACGTACGCGAAGAAACGGAAAGAGACTAAGAGAAGGATTCAATAGATTGCAAGACGCCGTACCATTTGCTAATCCTAGTGATTCTAGGATTTCAAAAATTCGACAGGCAGTACAATATATTAAGTTCCTTCAAACACAGCTTCAAGAACCGTGTATAAAAGCCGAACTGCCTGAGGAACCGCTGCCCCCTTAATCTTACAAAAAGAATTAGGGAACGTTTTTGTCGAACCTCCGACCCTTAAAAAAGAAGATAACTAAACTCGTTAAAACAATGAGAGGGGTTAAAAAAACAAAAAAAAAGAAAAACAAAGCGGGGAATAGGTCAGTTTGTGGTCAAAGTGAGAATCACTTACTGCTCTATTCCCCGTTTTGGCAATATGTTCAGATGACCTTGACCCACTAAAAAGACTTAGAATATTTGTGGATAGTATTGACTTACACTCCGTGTGGTAAAATAATGGAAGATATATTTATTTCTTAACACAATATACCCCTTCCCTAACCCTTGTACTCCCACCACTAACCCCCACCATTTAAACGTAGTAAAAAAGGGGTTCACTATCACTGGTAAAATCATTCTGCTGAAAATGAGTACACCCGCTCTCCCTATCGCTACAGCAACACTAGTAGTAAGCAGAAAGGTTGAAAATCACGATAAGTTAATTGTCTTAAGAAGATTACTGCACAAGTTTCTCGATTGGGAGGTTGGTTGTGATTTGAATATGTGGAAGCCTACGGCTCCAGTTTATAATAGTGAACAGGAAGCATGGAAAACAAACTATAAAAACAATGTAAAAATACTTAAAATGATTGGTATAATGGAAAGGTTTCTCCGGCAGAGATGGATCATCAATACAACATTTTATATTAAACCAAACCATTGTTGAATCAATAAAAAGGAGAGAGATTAAAAAAACAGAGCCGGGAATAGATCAGTTTGAGGTCTAAGTGAGAACCACTTACTGCTCTATTCCCTGTTCTGGTGGTATGTTCAGACGACCTTGACCCACTTACAAGACTTGTCATTCTGCGACATCGTTGTTTGATATAAAATGTACTTCCTACAATAATATACTTGACATTTACCCCCACCACGTAAACTTGGTATTCAAGCGACCGCATCGGAATATCCTCAGTAGTTAGCTATGGATTCCCAAGCAAGCACATCCAAAGAGTATAAAGATGAACTATCAGAGTTTCTGAAGTTCAACAATTGCTTGCGGCACCGAAGAGCCGAAAACGCATTAAGAACAAAAACATAAGCTGACAATGCAAAAAGCCTACCGTAGATTATCAAGTAAAGTCCCGGGTGTTAAATCTACTACTAAAACAAAGGAAATGATATATCGGGCAATAAACTACATAAAACATCTGCAGGCAATAGTTGCAGAAGTTCCTTCTGAAGAACCGGTCTCTCTTGAACCGATAGAATGCGTGTTCCTGGTGGAAGATAGGTTGGCGAAACATAATTTTCTTGAGGAAGAACCGTCAGCCTACAAACAAATCTTCCTCATGGATGAAGACCAGGACGAATAACTGGGTTACCAAAATTAAAGACGTTTGGAATACAAAGCGGGGAATAGATCAGTTTGTGGTCCAAGTGAGAATCACTTACTGCTCTATTCCCCGTTTTGGTAAAATGTTCAAACGACCTTGACCCACTTCAGGACTTGGAAACAACTTTGTTTAATACTAAATATATATTTAACAACAATATCCCCTCCCCAACACCTCCCCCCCATTATATTGTGGTATAAAAAGCGAGTTTCTATCAATGGTTGAATCAGTCTAGTCATGGCACCAAGAGACATCATCTTTCCTCATCCACGAGAGGTAATTCTAATGTTAAAAACATTGTGTTAGAAGATGAAGATGCGGTGTTGGAAGATGAAGAAGTTGATTCCGTAGAGATGGAAGCCGTGAGTTGGATGGATAAATTGGAGAGTGATGAGGATATCTCTAGTGTAGTGGATGACGTGGAGGAATACTCGAATTCGGACGATGCGGAGTGTTACTAACAGTTACTCTGTTTGGAACACATGGAGGCAACTCCGAGTGGTAGTAGGACCCTTTTTGAGGGTACCGACGTTACTAGATTTCTCCCCCGTCGCTTGTTTCCGTTTGATGAGTCGGATTTGTCAGATGAGTCTGATTAGTTTCTTTGTTAACCTTCAAACTACAAATACAGAGCGGAGAATAGATCAGTTTGTAGTCAAAGTGAGAACTACTTACTGCTCTATTCCCCGTTCTGGAAATATCTTCAGATGACCTTGACCTATATCAGGACTTGGAAACATCTTCATTTGATACAATAATTATTACTAAATCAAACATATGCTCCAAGAGGGGGGAACTCTAATGGTGGGGGTAATCAGGTATTTAAGCATGCACTTTGGAATACACATATTAGTCAGCTATGGATTCGCAAGCAAGCATATCCAACTCCAGATCTGTCTACAAGCAGAGAAACGCTGAACAATCAAAGAAATGGAGAGCGAATATTATCACTGGATATGACAGATTACAAAGTATAATCCCATTCGCCAATCCTCAAGATGCAAAAATAACCGTTTTATATAAGTCCATGGAATATATCAAAAGTTTACAGTTAAAACTCCAAGAACCGCTGTCAGCACCCTCAATTGATCAAAAACTGTTGGAATCATGTCCTCTGACTGAAGATGACTTGGCGGTTCAACATTTATTTGCTGAATAACCCTCATACAAACAACTTTTTGAAGATCAGGATAGTTAAAAGAAAACTTAAAGATCTGTTAAATAATACAAAGCGGGGAATAGATCAGTTTGTGGTCCAAGTGAGAATCACTTACTGCTCTATTCCCCGTTTTGGCAACATGTTCAAACGACCTTGACCCACTTTGGGGACTTGGAAACATCTTGGTTTGATGCAAAATGTACTTCCTGCGTAAAATTTGATATTTCTTCCCTAACACATATACTCCGGCATGTATACCTCCCACCACTGTTCTTAATCGGGTATAAATAGAGGTGCATTTTGGAGTGTTATTAGTAGCTGGTTAGCCTTTGAGGAATACACAGTTATAATATGTATCGGTGCGATATTTGTAAAGCCTCATTTAGAGATGATTGGCTTTTAGCCATTCATAAAGAACTAAAACATAATCCCAACACAAATACAAAAGAAGAACAAAATGAACAAGAATTAGATCCAATCGATCATCAATAAGCACAACATAAATATGCAAACCTAAATCAAAAAGAACAAAATGAAGTTTAAAGACCGAGTGTCATTCATTATGCACAATCAACGCCATCAACATCGACTTCTACGCCTGATATGTCTACACTTCACCATCCTTCAACATCAACACCATCAACATCGACTTCAACGCCTACTATGTCTACACTTCACCGTCCTTCAACATCAACAGCTGCTATGTCTACATTTCTCCGACCCTCAACATCAACAGCAGTGGATGTGGAACTACAGTAGTGGGGGTTTTTGGGTTTTGCGCCGGAAGTGACGTCTCATCAGTGACCGGATGTGCTGAGTGGATAAATACGTCATCTGAGGCTGAGCCAGTGACGTAGGCGGTTTCGTGACGTAATGAGGGAAAGTTAAAAGTTCAAGGTCACGGGGAAGTTTTTAAAAAAAATCTACCTCGCACTCGTAAAATTCGAATTGTGATTCGATAGTTAATCGAAATAAAATATCGAATAAAACCATCGAATGAAACAATCGAATGATACGAGTGCGAGGTAGTACTATTACAAATATTACTTTATTTTATTTACAATAATTCATGTTTACAATAGTTCCCCGTTGTTCGTTGTCATCGAATGTTGTTGATCCGGACGAGTTGCGGCCATCACTTCGCTTTCTGATGAAAGACGGTAGTTTCTTTGATTCCTGCGCAGAGTCCATGTTGTTTTTTGATGCGTAAAGTTCCAAAGATAAATCTAACCGGACGCAATGAGAAGTCTTAACTCTTCATTAAAAACCTCGAGGTCTTGGAAAGTCGCCAGATGAATAGAGTCATAATGAATACACCTAATTTTGATGGACATTTCAACAGAGAGCTCGATTTCCACTGGTCAAGAGCTGGAGGTGTACTGACTATTCGCTAGCTAGCGTTTTAGTATCAAACAAAATGGTGGGGGTAAAAGTGTGGTGGGGCGGAGCAGATGGCGGACGGCAGATGGCAGGCGGCAGGTGGCAGCTGGTTGCTACTACATTCGCCGCCACAGTAATGCAATCCGTCGGCGTAATTCTTGTATTTTATCTTGTCGGTTCATTTGATACGTTTTACATCTACATATGCAATAGCTGAAACACCTGCACTTACGACAAGCTTTCTCGTCAACTTGATCGCCTGGTATTTTAAAACATTGTAACTCGCTACAATATGTATTCAAATTGTTATCGAATGATAAATTGTTCATTGGTGGCACCGAAATGTTAGCTGCAGCGTGTGTTAGACAAGACTGAGACTAACTTCACTGCTCCCTCTCTCTTATACCTCATCATAAGTTAACCCTGAATGAAAGTTCAAGGTCATCCGTTTGAATTTAAAAAAAGCAACACAGCAGTATATAAAATAATATACTTCTGTGTTGCTGTTTTTCTTTTTTCTTTTTTTATTTTCTTTACTAAACAAACATCTTACAATACAGTAAGCTTAAGTCTAACATTGATGACTAGAAATACAAACAGAGAAATACAAACAGAGTCATAATGTACAAGGATGCGTGATGTGCAGAGTGAGTTACGTCGAGTTGTGTCCGCTTACACCGTGTGATACCAAATACAACGTCCCCGGTCGAATATCTCGCAAATCTTCATTTTGTAGCAGTTGAACAAACCGTTTTGCAAGAAAAACTTGAAACTTCGGCTCATCTCCTGGAGTGAAAGGTCCTTCGCTCAATGAAACTAGAATTGCTTCTCCATGTGTGGTTTCCACTTTCTTGATGTTATGAATAATGTAGTGTTTTTGTTCTTTTAGTTCTGAACACTTTTTAGTTAGTAGAAGGTCGGATTTTGAATGAGTGTTGAATTGATCAATCAGTGTTTGTAGAAACTGTTGTGATGCCATCTTCGTCAGTAGTGGTTGTGGTGTCTTCTGTGATGTTGCCTCTTCGGAGTCTCGAATAATACTCGTGCTGGAGCGGTGTTGTATCCTCGTATTTATAGGCCCCACTACCCCCACCACCTTTCTGTTCTCCGTTAACCCCACCACATTCCTGCGTTTGTTTCAAGTAAGCAGCCAAACGATATGCGTTGTACAATGCACAGTTTGTTTGACCGTGTTTAAGATCTTTTGCAGCAACACAAATATTACCGAGATTAATGTTAAAGTCCTTACTGATAGTTATATCGAAAACATCACCGTGCGTGTACTTTTGTATCCAGTTCCTTTTTTCTAACCCTTTTGTGTATACATGCGAATATTGTTTACAAAAGTTAAACATAATACTGTGCAGATTACTGTAGCTTATAAATCCTTCATACCAGTGTATGTGATGAAAGTAGTTTGTTATCCATTTGTTTGTAATTTTTGCTTTGGCGTTAAGTTTGTTAAAAGAAAAAGGAGCTTCAAACGTAAATGGGTAGGCTACAAATGTAAGCAAGTCTAAAATTACTAATTCCTTGATAATAAACCTATCATCATTATTTCGAAATGCTTGAAATTCTATTACACAAGGCTTTACACTCACTTCTTCATCCCCTCCGCTCATCATGGCATCTAACGATCAACTAAACTGTTTTTCACACCACGGTAGGTTAAATACCAGGCCGTACAGTTGCAGGCGAGTTGGTGTATATTTAACGTGGGCACCGTCCCCAATAGGCCTACCCCTCGTGTGCTCTTCTTTACTAAGTCAAACCTTAGTCTTTTTTAACTTCTTCTTCTTGTGTTTCGTTTTCTTCTTCTTCTTCTTGTTTCTTTGTTTCTTCTTCCTGTGTTGTTTCTTCTGTAGATTCTGTAGCGATTTCTACAAGTGGTTCAAAATCCTTTAACTTTCTCCGAATGCAAACTTCATGAGGTATTCTATTAAAAATAGATGTATCCACAGGTCCGTACACGATGGTGCTATCAGGTTGTTTTTCCAAAGTATCGACCAAATATTCTTTAATAATAGCGCTTGCAAATACCAACTGTCTCATGTACCTTGTAATAGGTTCTGTTGCGTAGTTTATAATGTAGAATTCTTCACGTGATAGTAGAATCTTATTTTCATGTTGCGTCAAGTTTCTAATTCGCACTTGTAGTTGTCCGCGATGTTTAACAATATTGATTTCATTGTCACAATCCAAAAGTCGAATATGTGTTTTCCTTCCACACAAACTGTTAGTTAAATAACATTCTATTAAATGCACATGTTTCAAAAATGACTCCCAAGCATTTTGCGAAAATATAACCTTTTTTGTTCCATGGTGTAGTAGTACTGTAGGGGAATAATCCAATGACTTCATCAATACAACTGATACACTTTTACTGATACATGCTGAGATGGGGTAAAAAATTCACAAAAAACTTCAGTTAAAATGTGAGGAGGGATATTTTCTTCAACTTTCTTCTTCCTCTTTGGTACTATCTTTGATGGGTCTGCATTACTTTCCTCCGCTCTATCTCTTTTACCAAACTTTAAAAATGCAGTTATTTCCTTGATGATTTCTGCTTCACAGCTATAATCATGTTCCAATAACGGTGCTACCTCTGCATTACCTTGTACAACAGATGGAGAACTCATTTTGTAGAAGATGTTACCCATGCGACGATAGGCGATCAACTGAAGACCCGCATTGTTGCTCCACTATTTATAGGTTAGCGACAGTGGCGGTGCCGGTGGTGGTACAACGTTTTACAATACTGTCCTTACAATACCGGTCAACGGTGTATATGTAACAATTTTATCGTGCAAAATTAAACAATACGCAGATGTATTTGCAGGTACGTTTTCTTGAAATTCCATTTATATTTTTATATCAACACTAGACGATTTTACAGATTCATTTTGTTTGGAGCAATCAATTACAACAATCGGAGCTTTCGATTCAAACTGTACGGGAGATAGTAGAGTTGTGTTTGTTTTGCCGTAGTATGAATTTTGGAACCTAGCGTACATATCGTATAAAACACTGTACCTTTTTTATCAAAAGAAATATTAAAGTTGTCGTAAGGAAAAAATTGTGAATTCAGGAACACTTTACAGTTTGTTAATTTACAATGGTCAAATTCACCAGCTTTTCAGTTAATATACCTTTTTTCTTCCTTTGTAATCCAAAGATTAGATATCTCGCTTTTTCCAAATGAGTAGAAGTTTTTACAGTCCATGTATGCCGTTGTGTTGTAGGTAAAACGGGGTATTCATGAAACTCCCAGCTTCTGAATGGCATTACAATGTCTCGATCTGATTTTAACTTTCTCAATAATGTAATCCTATGCTCATCATTTAGTCGCACATGTGGTACTCTCCAAACAATCTTGTCTAATGTTAATTTCCAGTCTAAATTGGCATCAGTTGTTCCAGCAGCTGCTTTAATAATATCATTATCGTTTGATGATCTTAATAAAACCAGTTCTTGTTTTACATTTATTCTTCTTCTTCTGTAGTCTTCAGCAAATCCTAGGAGTAATCTTAAAGGTACATAGAAATCAAAGTTTCCCGAAGAGTCAGGAGTGATTGTACTTTTGTCTGGTGCAACCCATCCTGCAACAGCTAACAGATTCTTCTCATTTGGTGTTAAAGACGCTAATCCTTTCAGTGTACTGGAAATTCCAACCTTTTTTGTTGAATCGACTGTAACTCCTGAAATTTCATATCCAATCTCGTCAAACAAAAATGCCATAGGATTATTTATGAACGGAACAGTGGTTCCAGCAGTACCATCAGCTTTTGTTACTTTTCCTTCAATATATAAATAACTTTCTCTTGGAAGACTATAAATGTCTTGTTGTTGTATAGGAATCCTATTTTCATCGTTATTGTTTAATTTGGACGAAGCGTAAGGGTTGTGCGTGTGATATTCCTTTTCCCATAAGGTCTCGTCAAATGTTGGACCCTGCGCTATATCCAGTATATCCATTGTTAATGACCTTTAATCCAATTTCTTCTAGAAAACGAATGTTGTCACTTGTTAATCCTTCTACAGCTGATGAACTACTGACCTCTTTGCTGGTTGGCTCTCTCTTTTTAAATGATAACCCCATTGTCTAAGCGCATGATTTATATGTATTCTTACAGTAATAGCTTCTCCTCTAAAGTCAATAAGGTTTCCGTCTTGATCCACTATGTTCAGCACGATGTCTGAAATGAAACTGGTGTTTAACGGTAGGTACACAAGGTTTTGAGGCTTTTCTACTATCTTGAAACCCGGTGCAACTGATGGGTAGAATGTGTGTAATATATGACGATTTTCTCCATCTCTGTAGGATCCTTGTATAATGTTACATGTAATGTCTATGCTTTTAACTTTGATGATCGTCACAGTTTTATTCTCAGAATGAGTTTTATTAGGTTCTAATACTTTTGTTTCCTTAGAAAACCCCAATAAACTATCAATTGAATGTTCTTGACTAAAATCAATATAATACTTAGAAGTAATTTCGGCTTTCATTGTATTGTTATTGCCTTTTATTGTTATATTTTCTTTTCCCATATGTTTTTGTATAACTTCATTTATATTATCAATTTCATAAGCTCCTGTTGGTAATCTGAATTCTTCCAAAGCTGAATACTTTCCTTTATCATCTTTTGTCTTGTAATAATGTATTTTGTTATTAATTTCTTCACTAACGTTTGGAATAGAGTGATATGTTGTTAAATCCAATAATGCGGCTTCCCATAGTCTTCCTTTTTGCAAACGTAGCGCTGGAAACAGAATACTGCGCAAAGTACATGAGTTACCGGTTAATGACACTGTATACGAGGACATTTTAAAGTTGACTAACACTTTTAGCTAAAAAGTCTAAACATAAATGACCGCAAATGGATGTATCATCAGGTTGTTTTATTGTATGATTGTAAAAAACATTTTCTGCCGCACGAAAGTATCGTTGAAGTTCTTGTGGTGGTGGAAGGTCTCCAAAACTGTCGAAATAATAAATGGTTTTACCAAGTTTCTTGTAACACACCCAATGAGTGCCTAATCCTTCACTATTATCCAAATTTACAATACCAGTCTCATTTTTCCACATTTTAACCGGTAACTCATCTTTCATAAATACTCCTCTAAAAAAAGGGATTTTCAAACAAGAAGCATATGTAATCAGTTCTTCATTGGTTAATTCTTTGTTTTTAATTATTAATTGCTCTTTCCTATTTAATACACACGATACGGTCTTAGGTATAATCCTCCTCCCTTTTTTATCATTGACCATATTGTTGGTTTCTTTTTAGCTTTACCACTGGTAGATCGACGTTTTCTTCTGATATTACCTCCTTGTTTCTTAGCGGGTTTTTTTGCACGCCTTCTTCTCTTTCCTCCTCCAAACGTAGTTTTTGCTTTCATTGCTGCTGTTACTGCTTTTTCACCAATACTCGCATCACTAGATTTTACTCTTTGCCAAGCTTTCTCAGCATGTGCTCTATCTGCTATTGATCTATTTTTAGTATCACCAAATTTGGAATAAGCTATATCGTGCTGTTTACAAGCCTGATTGAGCTTATTTATTCCAGGATCTCCTCTAGCAAGACGTTTCTTTAATTTGGTTCCAGGACCACAATATTGATATCCTCAGGTAAATGTAATGTATCGTCTGTCGAATATGATTGATGCTTTATCCCTTATCATGGGTATTTTAAATTCTTTTTTCTCTTATGTAACCTTCATCGTTTTCTATTGGTTCATTAATCACATTCACTTTATCCCCCTTTCCTAATGTCTTGACTTTAGAGGGCTCAGACGGTTTATCTCGTTGACTAGGTTTCTTTGGATTGTGGATATTTTTCCAGTCTAAATAATTGTGGCTGTCAACATCTGAAACTGAAGCTCTTCCTGAAGCCCGATGGATATAATGAATTAAAGCTGCACCAAACCTTTCCAAATGTTTTTCATATTCCGTAGTCCATTTATTGTGTACAATATCAAACATTTTCTTATTTACAGCGTCTCCATCCTGCTCACAATCACCTACATTTGATAATTTTAATTTTTTTACATCATAGATTGTGTCAGTATCATTCCTTTTGAAAATCGTTAACAATTTTAGAGTAGCTAAATTTACTACTTCACCTTCATAAACGGGATATTGTATATCGCTTAACCTTTTACCGGAAAACCCCCAATGATCTTCGTGTACAGTTGGGGTTCTTTTTTTTCATGTACTGTACTGTAGCCGCATCAGACAACATAAGCGGATCACCAACATTTTGAATTACTTTTCCTTCAAAATTATAGTTGCCTTCAGGTGTTAACGGAAACCCAGCTCTTTTTTCAATATATCCAGATTTTACTCCAAACTTGGAATACCGTCCAAACTTGTCCAGACTCATGATGTAACTGAATCGCTAACGTTTAGGTTCTTATATATATATATACGTCTACTGAACAGTTATTCCTTGTTTTCGCAGTTCATCAACCAAAGCTACCCATTCGTTTTCTAAACCAGTGTGCCCGGCTTCCATAGCTTCATGTAATAACCTCATTCGATCAACTAACTTATTTATATCGTTGTAATATATTATATTGTTTTATACAAATTTTTTAATAATCCCCTTCCAGATGTGGTAGGCTTAGTTGTTTTTCTCTTTTTATGCAAAACATTCAATTCAGCAGAAGATAAAGCTCTTCTTTTAATTTGAGCTTTATTTGATTTCGAGGGAAAAAGACTAGATATAATACGTGTGTATTTTATTGACCGATTTCTATGAATAGGTAGGTCTTTGGAATACTTTTTTTTATGTGCATTTGTATACTCTAATATATTTTTAAACAATTGTAAATCCCTTTTAGTATATTTACCAGGATTATTTTTAAGATGAGTTCAAACAATCTTTTGTACCTTTATATTTCTTATCTCCAATAACTATATCATCATTTTCGTTTATATCTAACTTGCTATCTCCAATCATTAATCCTTTATCCTCTATTCTAGCTCCATAGGTAAGATAATTTCGATAAGCATGTGCGGCGTGTAACATTTTTAACGTATATGTTTTTCCAAGTGTTCCTTTATACATAATATCCGTGCCTAATTTGCTTAAGTTGGATGGGTTAATAATCTCTTCTTCCGCTCTTGTATCTTCTACACTTGTATCTTCTGTACTTGTATCTTCTGCAATTTCCTTTTCCTTTAAATCCTCTATATTTCCGCTTTCTTCATACACGTCGCTTTCTTCAGATGTTTGTAACTGGCCAAAACTTTCATCATTCTGAAATTCTTCTTCATATTTGGAAATTGGTAGCATTTTGTCTCCTTCGAAGCGAATTGAAGGTTTTTCCATATTTTGTGCTAATCGCTTTAAAGGTTCAGTAACAGGTTTGAATTTTGTTTCTAAAAATTGCTCTCTTTCATTTATACCTGATTTTAAAGCTCGTTTTTTTTGTCTAATAGAATCACTAAGTGATTTTATTTCCTTTAATAGCTTTTCCTGGTTTACCATCTTCACACCTTGACGACTTGTACTGTAATACCGCTAATCAGTGTATTAAAACAAATTTATCAAAACCTATTCTATAACGACCATCTTTTATAGCTTGATCTTTCATAATAACCAGAAATCCATACTTTTCCGCCCATGCTTTTCCACAAAGCTCTTTAAACTTTTCAAATGGCATATCCGCATTCACATGATCGTTATAATATGTTTTAGGTTAGTATCATCTTGTTTAAATACAATTAGAATACTTGCATTATCTTTGATAAGTTGTTTTGGGATTTTGCAATAAGTTTTTCCTATATATATATATGCTGTCGATGTTATTATGTCTTCCAATGGCAAAGTAGTTTCTAATAGTATCCTGATTTTCACAAGATACAACGTCAAATATAAATACGGAATACGGTTTCGCTTCGTTTGGTTGCATAATGCTATCACTAGCATTAAATTTGTAAAAATAACTTCAGACACATCAGATAGGATTTTATCCAGCAATTGATACTTTGGTTGTTGTAGAGACTTTGAAAAAATATATAGGTTATTAAACCTTAATCCCTGCGGATTAGTGATCAAATTAAAGACAAAATTGGTCTTTCCACAGTTTGAGGGGCCACTTACTATACATCGAACAGTGTTTGGAAGTAAACTACCGTGTTTACCATTGTTGATTTTAACGTTATCCACAGTTAAATCATCTATGTTATTAATATTGAATCGATCTTTATGGTGAAAAATCTCCATCCTGCTCAAAGGTCAACGATGAAATGAGTTGCTTGCATTAAACCAAGTCCTTTATAGGTATCCATGAATCCTCAGTTTTGTTAAACCCTAACCACCGCACTTTAACTGCGTCCTTTTTTCTTTGTAACACTTTTTCAACACGATATACATCACCTACTGTTGACTTTAACATATCATGTCCATAAAATGCACCTTGCAACAAATCTCCTTTATTATCTTTTAAGATATACGTTTCAGGTACAGTCGGTTGCACTTTATACACTGTAAAAACTTTATTAGTCCAATTGGGAAGGTATTTCTTTGTAAACACTCCCTTATATTTACTAATCCGTACTTTATCACTTACATTAAATTTTCTTGGCTGCATTTTTTCTACTTTAGGCTTTGTATTTTTCTTTATGCGTTTTAATACATCTTTTGCATTTCTTCTATTTACTTTGTTAGGTTTCATACCAATAGTTCTATGAAACCTGTTGTTATAATCATTTATTAATTGTGGTAAAACATCATACCATACGTAAAAACCTCTTTTTGAAAATTGTTTATACAGTGCTCCTTTTAAGCTTCTATTGAATCTTTCTACAATAGCTTTTTTTTCTCTGAATTTGTAGAATAATTTTATATATATTCATTAACTGTGCAAAGTTTGTATTAAAGTATTCTGTTCCATCATCAGTTTGTAAATGTTTAATTTTGTTTTTATCTCTTTTTATAGCTATTTCCATGGCTTGTGTTACGCTTTTACCAGTCTTGTCTTTTAGAGGCAAAGCGTCTGCAACTTTTGTAAAACAATTAATAATTGTCAGTATATATTTAAATCCATTGTTTATTATTCTATACGGTCGCATTTCAATTAAATCCGATTGATAAAGATCATTTATCCCTTTATAAAACAGTATTTCTTCTTGGAAACTTTATTCTTGCAGGTTTGTGTAGTTCATTAATAATCTTCTCACACAGGTCTGACATGATGGTTTCACGAAGACAGCTGATATGGTATTAAATATTCTTTTGTATAAATCTGCTTATATATACATATAGTTCAAGGTCATTCAAAACTTGTGTAAAAAAAGGGGAAACACAGCTTAACATTGCTGTGTTTCCCCTTTTTTACGGAAAGGAAAAGGATAAAGGATCTAGGACGATGAAAAGGTTACTCGTCAATAGGGTTGAGGGAGTAGTGGCCGAATGGTAAAGTGTGGATGTTGTCTGGAAGAATGTGTCGTTTATCGTCATTGGAAGAAAGTGCTATTTTAACTTCTGTTAGGCTGTATATCTGATGGTTAAAACTTCTGATTGTATTGAATTTAGCTGTAATGACTTTATCTTCAAATAAACATTGCTTGTATCGATCAAAAATAAATTTCTTTTCTAAATATAATTTCTTTACACCTTTAGCTTTCTTAATATAGCTATTCAGCGATCCATCTTCACACTCGTCTTCTTCATGGACACTGCTACAAGTCTTTCATTAATAATTATAGATGTTCCAAAGTTTGGCTGCTGTACGAGTTTCTGTAGCTTTTTTGCGTCGGTAACAAGTTTTACATTTTTGTGTCTTCTTTTGTTTTCCAATGTTTTTCCAAATATCGATTTATTCATTAATTTAAAAAAGTCTTTTTGAAATTCTGATGTAGCGGCTGCTCTTCTGGTGGAGTTTGAATCAATGTAATGTTTTAACCAACATGACTGAGAAAATTCCAAAACTCTATTAATTTTTTTAATACGTAGTCCTAATTCGATGGCTTGTTGGACTACCCAAAAGTGAGCCACGTAGCGCTGTTTATTATTTAGGTCATCATTAATTTAGGGTGTTTTCCAGTTGGAGAAACTTCTGTTTTAGCGAGGAGTGGGAGGTCGTAATAGAGATCGTGTAAATGTTCCGGGTATTCAAAATTGCAATCTAAAATATATCCAGTGTCACCATGTTTTGGAATTTGTGAAATATCGCCAATAGAGTCGGGATTAATCCATTTGAAATCATCATATGGAAGTGGGTTTGACATAGCCCATCCATATAAGTTATTTGCATCGAAATATCCCAAATAGGTTGTTGGTTTAGTTTCGTCGTAATTAAGAAGGTATTTGTTGTTGGCTTTAACATGTCTGGTAACACTTTGACCCAATCCACCTCTTACACCCGCTTCAATCATTAAAACCATGTCAATATCTGTTAAAAGTTGGAGTTTGCATTTTGTTTCTTTTAACATTACAAATATCGCAGTGATGCATAATGTAGGTGCGATCTCCGCAAGGGTCAATGCAATAATGAAAAACACTGCAAATACCCCTCTATTTATACCCTAGCAAGAGTGGTGGGGGTAAGTATTAGGTTAAGTTTACTGTTTTTTACATTTTCTATTTACTATTATAGCTGGAGGCTACAAAGTTCTGTATTTAGGTCAAGGTCATTGAGCATATTTTCCAAAACGGGGAATAGAGCAGTAAATGATTTCATTTTAAACCATAAACTGATCTATTCCCAGCTCTGTATTTAACAATTTTCTTTAACAGGAACATTTAATAGATTTTAAACTCGGATGTTAAGTCGGATTGTACACATTGCATCTCGATCGACTAAAAATTTCATAAAATAATAGGGATCTTCAGTTGTAGATTCATCTTTAACATATTCAATGGTCAACATTGCCGAACGAAAATCTTGTGGAATTACGTCGACTTTTATTAGTCGCCTTTCGATTTCAAACCGTTTTGTTATTGATGTAAGTTTTATCACATCATCGATATTGATGAGGGGAAAGCTGTAACAAACGGAGTTTGTTGGTGGGTTCATCATTGAGATATGATAAATATACACTGTTGAATCGACATTAAATAGACGTTCCCCCACCATTAAATGTATAAGTTGCCCCCACTTTTTCAAAACAAAAAAAATTGAAAGCTGGTAAATATTTTCTGTCTTGTAAATGGGTAAATTTTATACAACGATATTACCAAAACGGGGAATAGAGCAGTAAGTAGTTCTCACTTTGACTACAAACTGATCTATTCCCCGCTCTGTATTTAAAGTTTGACAGTTGTCAAGAAAAAAACAACACTTAATCAGACTCATTTGATGAATCGGAATCAGTTGTATCAGAAGCATCGGAAAGAAATAGTCGTCTAAGAATATGATATACCCCTCGTGCGCTATTTAAAAATAACCCATCCAAACTACTACTACTAGTGGGTGGAGTTTCATCATGTATTCCAGCAGAACAGAGAAGATGCTGATAGATTCTATAGGTTTCAGATTCCACGTCACTTAACAATTCAATTTGTTCCATATATCCTGCTTCAAGATCATCACTGTCCATATCACTTAATAATTCAAGATCTTCCATTGCATCCATATTACTTAATAATTCAACATCTCCCAATTCGTCTTCATTTTCATCCTCACTTTCAATCACAATATGTTTTATATTTCCCACGATTGATTTTGCAGAAGGAAATATATTATCCTTTGGTGACATAGCTGCTATATATCCTAGTGCTAACACAAGTAGCAGAATGAGATAAGCACTGATGAAAAACCTCTTTTTATACCCCCCCCCGATTTAAGTGGTGGGGGTAATTAGTGATAGGTAAGGGGTATTATCGCAACAATATATGAACAATTTAATACTAACAGAGTATAAAGTTCTGTAAGTGGGTCAAGGTCACCTTAAAATATTACCAGAACGGGGAATAGAGCAGTAAGTGATTCTCACTTTGACCACAAACTGATCTATTTCCCGTTCTGTCTTCCGCTGTTCAGTATTTCCAAAGACTCTTAGTTAGTTGAAGAAAGTTGTTCAATTTCTATTGCTAGCAATTCTTCAGGCAGTTGAAATGATGTATTTTGTGATAACATTTCCAACATTACAATATATTTTATGGCATGTGTTATAATAGAAAGTTTTGAAGCTTTTGGTTCAAGAAAAGGTAATTTTGTTCTTAATAGTAGTATACTATTCCTGGTGTAAATTTGCTCTTATGCTTATGCTGTCGGTATATGGTTCCTGATGTTGCGGCTGGGTTCGGTTCGGCGAGCCGTGATTGCGGCGGTGAGTCGGAGTGTCGGCGCACCGCGGATGATTACACAGTGCGCTCTGCGGTGGTACCTCCGAGCCGTTTGCTTGTCACTTGTTGATCCCTGAGTTTGGAGGTAAAATGGTTGGGGACAGAAGGAATAACAAAAAGTAAATATTAATGTTTTTTATTATAAAATTGCAAGCAGTGTGGTCAGAAAGCGTACAAGTTAAGATATGATTAATTTTAGCTTTAAGACAATTGGACAAAAGCTCCTCAGACTTCCATATAGTCAGTTTAAATTGTTCACGGTCAGCGATGAGGGTTGAGCACCTATCTTCATCTGGCAGGTTGGCCAAAGCGGTGACAAGTGGATCGTGAAAAGATACTTTTTTCATGTTTCTGTAAAACTGAGACATGATTACGTACGACAACACTCTGCCAAGTCCGATGCAGTAATGTCAGGAGTTTTTCCGTAGCGCAAGGAAAAATCGTCTTCAGGTACGTCCCCCTTGCAACAAGTGGGTTTACACTTGTTATCCCTTTTATCCTTTAGATCCCTCTTCAGCTGCATGTTGAACCGAACAAACTTGCAGTAAGGTGAATTGTAATCATGGTCTGCGAAGGGATCATCATTTTCCTCCCACTTGCATAAGATTACACCACAATAAACACATTTGGTGGCATCGTTCGTAGAATGCACTCGTACAAAACCGGCATCTGCCAGTTCTTTAGCAGTGGGCGACGCTTGTTTCCAGTCGACAAAGGTATTCGCCCTGGCAGCAGGTTCATTTATGTCTATAAGATCCAGGTTTTCAACACACCATTTAGCAAGACGTTGCGCGTTGTCGAAAGTGCACACAAAACCCGGCGAGTACAGCCGATGGTAGAGACACTGCTTGAACATGTCCTCCTTTGCGCAATCCACTTCATCCCGCCCAGCAGTGTCGTCTTCATCTTCACTACAATCGCTTATGGGTTCTGGAAACAGGAATGGCCCTTCTAGTGGAGGAAAACCGAGTGCCTCCAGACTAAAGACTAATCGTCTGGCATTAAATAATTTTTCCAAAACTCTAGCCTTCTCGAGATCCGGAGCATATAGCACTCGCATATCTGAACAAACCTGGTTCAGCCCGTTTAACAAATCCTCATAATCGCTGAAGCCATACCAAAAGTCCAGACCGTGATAATGTTTGCTCAGCCATTCGTTGCGGCGATCTGCGACGCAAGTACCTGACCAGTAATGAGGTGTCTCCTTTGGTGGTTTGAAAATCCAATGCTGAGCAGATCCCGTCACAATGTCCACCACGGTCAACTCTTTAATTACAACCTCGTTAGTCTTCTTGCTTAAAAAAGTGCTAAAATCAATCACTGCTTTCTTGATCATGGCGGCGGTGGAGCGGTGCGGCGGAGCACTAGAGAGAGAATGACGACCGGGAAGGCAACTGAGCCACTTTAAATAGGCGAAGGAGTGGGCGGGGCTTATTTGTTGAGCCTGACCAAATTGTTTGACGGGTTGTACGTAAACGCCCTGTCATGACAGTAGGCAGAAGTATTAGCTGGAAAGTCTTCTGATGCCTCAAAATCTAAACGTATGTCTACAGGTGCTGACTTGATCGATTCATTTTGTTTAGAGCAATCGATAACGACCATCGGAGCGTGATTCTTAAATGTATTTGTTGTCAACAAGGGCCGTGGCGCAGTACCATAATAAGACTCTTGAAATCTAGAGTACATGTCGTAGAGTAATGCAAAATGGTTGTTGGAGAAATCCAACTTGAGATCGTCGTAAGGATAGCTGACTGAATTTAGATGAAGTTTCATATTGGTCAATTTGCAGTGGTCAAAATGAGAAGCATTAGCCTTCAAGTTGTTCTTCTTGTCGGTTTGAAACGCGACAATGACGTATCGTGGCTTCTCCAGTTGAGAGGCGGTTTTAACGGTCCACGACTGTTTGCTAGCCTTAGGAAGTGCTGGATATTCGTACAATTCCCAACTTCTGTACTCCACTGGAATACTGGTGCCGCGACCGAGTTGTTTAAGCAACGCGACCCTTTGCTCATCGCTCAGAGTAACGTACGGTATACGCCAACAGAGCTTTTGTAACTTGACAGTAATATTCTCAACGTTCGTGTCCTGGACTCCTCCAACAGCCGGCCCGGGCGTCCAGTGAACAGCATCCTTATCACTGGCTGACCTAATGAGAACCAACTCGTGGCGTGCGTTGACAACCATCTTTGTGTAGTCTTCGGCAAAACCGAGAAGACTACCTAAGCGTACACAAAAACTGAAATTTCCATTGCTGTCGACCGCATTAGCGTCGAGCGACGAGTTTACTTTGTCAGAAGAACTCACCCACCCAGAGTTGTTCATGTATTTAAGCGTGTCATCGTCAAAAGACGCGTATCCCTTAATCGTAGTAGCGATCCCGGGATTTCTGACACGATCCACTTCAATACCATTAATTTCATAGCGTATTTCGTCAAATAACTGAGCAAAAGCGTTGTTGATAAATTTAGTTCTGGTTGGGGCGGCAGTGCCGTCTTCTTTCAAAAGTTTACCCTCGACGTACAGGTAGCTCATTGAGGGAATGACACAAATATCTTGCTGTTGTATCGGAATTCGTATTTCATCACTGTTGTTGAGTGTCATACTGGCATAAGGAAGATGCGAATGCCACGCAACGTGACTTATGCTAGAATCGAAGGGAGCACTCAACAGGATATCTTGAACGTTCATTGTAGTACGGTAAAGCCGAGAGAGCGTAAAAACCTCTTGTTTCTTGTTGTTAATCGCCTGACAGACTGACGTCTACTACTGACTTGCGACTTGGTGTCTGTCAATAAATAGGCGCGCCTCACCGTCGCTGCTGCTCTTCCGTACATAAAACCCATTCTAAGGTCGACGCCTCAAATGTAACCGCACAGTTATTCGTTCACCGCGAAAATTCACCAAACGTCCGTCTTGATCTACAAGTTGCAGCGTAATATTGTCAATGTTTGCTTTGGTAACGGGAAGATAAACCACAGGTGACGGCTCTTCGATCAACTTGAACCCTGGACCGACACTCGGATAAAACTGGTAAATAGTGTGCGCAGGTTGACCGTTTATATATGACCCTGTGACGATGTTGCAGTTCAATAGAATCGAATTCACTTTAAAAATGTCTGTTATCTTCATAGTACCAAGTTCCTGGTTAGGATCTAGCTTGACTGGCTTAAAGCCCAACAGACGTCCGATAGAATTATCGGGGGTAAAGTCTACAGGAAAGTTGCATTTGATTTCGGTGTGCAAAGTGTTATTATTTGGAGTAAATTCGATATGCAGCTTCTTGTCCACCTTCCACAGTTGCTTCTGTAAAAAGTCTGCAATGTCTAAAACCTCATACGAACCTGTCGGTATGACTGCTTTCAGACCGTTGTTAAAGTGAAACACGTTATTGACAACATCCACGTTTGGAATGGAATTGAAAGACTCAAAGTTTAGCAGACCTATTTCCCAAACCGAGTTACTGTCCAGTTCCAGAGCTGGGAAAAAGTCAGCGGACAGAGTGGACTCTGTGCCCGTAAAGGTAAACGTCAAAGACATGACTGACAAGTAAATGAAACGCAGTGCACCTTTTGTACCTTTATTGCATCATGGATAAAAACGCCAAACAAAGGTGGCCACAAGTTTCACTATTAGAATCAACAAACTGATAAGCGGTCCTGTTGTGGGAAATAAAATTCCCCTTCAGATAGCGTTGAATTTCACACGGAGGTCTCAAATCACCGTAGCTGTCGAAATAGTCCACAAGATTACCACTTTTTCTAAAACACACCCAATGCGTACCTTGTCCACTGGAATTGTCCAAATTAACAATGACAGATTCTTGACGCCACAGCCGTTTAGGCAAATTGTCACGCATAAAAACACCTCTAAAATGTGATATCCGAAGCTGACGAGCCAACGTTTCAAGGTCCGTATCGTACAATGCCCTCTTGGGCAGAAGGCTTAGCAGTTTTTTGCATACTGCGTATACGGCATCATGTACAGACCCAAACCCCCCTTTCTTGTGCGGTCTCAAAAACAGACCTTTGCCTTTGCGCAACGCAATAGCCTCCATAGTCTCGTTGTGCCTTTGCAACTCTGCCAATTTCTTCCGGGCATCCCTAGTCTCGTTTATCGCTTTTGCCACTCCAGCAGCACCACCGGCGAGACTGCCCAAAGCGCTTAGCCCCGCAAAAATCGGCAGTAGTGGTAACAATCCTCCAGACTTTGGCAACGGTAGGATCCGTTCATGACCACTGCGACCACCAGTATGTCTTACTAATTTGCCTTTTTTAAATTTTCGAACAGCCTTCAGCACCGCCATGGTGGCACTCCGCATGCGACCCCTGTTGGTTTCCAAACTTTTTGAAGACCTAATTCCCTGTCCCCTGACTGCGGCTTTAGCGTGCTTGATCACATCACGAAACGTCACATGTTGAAACCGTTTCCCCCCACCACCACTAGCTGTTGCACCTTGCCTCCTCTTTGCACCTTTACGCTTCTTGGTCTTGCGAGGTCGGCGAACGGTGCGCCTCTTTTCACCATCTGGCAATAGTCCTTCCACCATTGTCGAAAACCGCAATGTATCTCAACGAAAGCCTGAATCTCTACTGAGCATAGGCATATAAATGCGCGACGCTATATATGCAGCCAGTCGTAAAGTAACGAGGTCGACATGAAGTTTAAGAAACAGCACGAAACGTTTGCCATTAATACCGATTTGGGGAGACTGATAGAGCGCAATTCGCAACACAGTTCCAAACACGGTCCCCTGTTGCCGAGCTCAATTAGGTGCATCATATGCGGACCTTCAAACTGCGGTAAAACATGTCTCATGTTCAGTCTACTTACGGAACCTCGAGGATTGCGATTCGCGAATTTATACATATTCAGTAAATCACTCCACCAGCCTAAATATTTAATATTATCGCAAATAATGAGTAAAGCACCTGAAATAGGTTATTATACGTTTGAAAACAACGAGGATGTACAAAGTCCTTCCGAAGCGAAACCTAATTCGGTAATTGTGTTCGACGACGTAGCTTGCGACCGACAAGACCATATGCGTGCGTACTTTTCCATGGGCAGACACAAATCGATAGACTGTTTCTACCTCGCGCAATCCTACACGCGCGTACCAAAACACCTGCTGCGAGACAATGCGAACCTTATAATGTTATTCAAACAAGACGAGTTAAACTTGAAACATGTTTACGACGATCACGTCAGCGTTAGCGATATGACCTTTAACCAATTTAAAAACCTCTGCGCCCGGTGTTGGAACAAAGACCGTCATTCCTTTGTGGTAATCAGCAAAGACGATGAGTTGAACAAAGGACGCTACAGATGCGGTCTAGACACGTTCGTGACTGATATAAATAAAGAATCCTCGGGGGAACCAGTCAAAGGTCGAACGGCATGACAAAACGCAAAGCAAGAGGGGGTGAAAAAAGAGGAAGGGGCATAAGTTCTGCAGTTAACAAAACGATTGATTCGTTACCAGTAGAACTGCACATACCTGGGTATAACTTTTGTGGACCAGGAACTAAGCTAAAGAAGCGGTTAGCACGAGGCGATACGGGTGTCAATCCTCTAGACGAAGCGTGCAAGATCCACGATATAGCCTACTCTAAATTTAAAGACTCTAAAAGAAGACAGCGTGCGGATAAAGAGCTGGCTGAAAGAGCTTGGCAAAGGTTCGAAGCGTCAGACACGCCAGCGGGAGAAAAAGCAACAGCGTGGAGCGTCACTACGGCGATGAAGGTCCAAGCTCGGAGGTGGTAAGCGTCGTCGGCGGTCATATAAATAAGATATCAGTACAAAATCTTCCCTAGTATTGCTTTAACGCAGACTATGGACAGACGACGTAAACTAAAGATAAGAAAACGTCGAGTAAAGAAAGCACAAGCATATGGTAAAGAAGAGGCTGTGAAAAGGGAAACTATTAAGCTTACAAAAAGCGTCCGCGAAAAGTACAGGACTTTAAAAAGGAACGTAGAAGACGTTGAAAAGTATCTAGAGGCTTCTGCCAAACCTTTGGTCAGCCCGTTGCAGAAAACGGTCGTCGAGAGTATTAAACAATCGATGCCACTCCCGCAAATCAAAGAGGAAATCAAAAAGGAAATAAAGTCGATAGGAACGGATAAACATAGCGAAGGCAGTGATGACGACGACGAGTTAAACAAAACAGTGGACACTTCGACTCAAACGGAGACCAGTCTGGTGGACCGATATTTTAAAAGACTTCAATCTCCTGCCTACCGCGATAAACTCGACACTACGTACGGTGTTAGACCCGATGGAAAAAGTGGCACGATGATAGGTGACAGCGGAATTTCGTTTACCAAAACAAGGGTTATAGTAAAAGATAATAGATTCGACATGACTCCCGGACTGATGGAACTACTCTTTATGCAAGTGCCAAAAAAGGATGAAATTACCGCTTCTGATTTAAATACGTACAAACAGATACTGGTCATGACCAACGCGCACAGACAAATGTACTCTACGGAACGAGGGATAAACGACAACAAAGGCAAAAAGTATACTCTTGTTATACAGAGTCTGTTTCCGCCAAAACACAAAGTACCACCGGCAGCATCAACGCCATTGGGCAGTGGATTGAGTAACAGAGCTGATGCAAACACTTTGGTAAATCGCCTCAGACTGCTGTATATGTCCAAGAATGCCGGTCACAGCGGACATTCTAGGGAGTATAACGAAATAGTGAACCTTTTACGTTTGTATAAAATCATATTGTAATCAGCTTTGTTTATTTTCGAGGCGAGTTTGATACTGTCAAGATGGCAGACGGTGCTAAAGAGAAAATAGTCGAAGAGCTTCACAGGCAGGCGAGAAAACGTTATCCGCGACGCCGTGTCTTTGTCAAAGGCTTAAACGATCTATGGCAAATCGACCTTATTGACATGCAAAAGTATGCAAAACAAAACGCAGGGTTCCACTATATACTCACAGCGATTGACGTGTTATCGAAATTTGGCTTTGCCAGACCGTTACGTGACAAAACCGCCAAAACAGTCGCAACAGCTATGGAAGATATATTTTTAAATAATAAACAGAGACTACCAAAAAATATCCAATCTGACGATGGTAAAGAGTTTTTTAACAAATCGTTTACCTCCCTGATGAAACGGTATGGAATAAACCATTACAGCACTTTTAGTCCGCTAAGAGCGTCGGTAGTTGACCGTTTCAATCGCACGCTGAAAACTTGGATGTTCAAAGCGTTCGGAGTCCAGGGCACGTACAAGTGGTCCACAAACGGGCTGCTGTCGGAACTGATGACAAAATACAACGACCGCGTGCACCGATCCATTGGCATGAAACCCAGTGACGTAACTCGCTCAAACGAAAAGTCTCTGGTTCTGAAGCTGAACAAGGCTTCCGGTAAGCGTGTCAACAAGAAGCCTCGATTTAAAGTCAACGACATTGTAAGAATTTCCAAATACAAGACGTCAATTTTCTCCAAAGGCTACCTCCCCAATTGGACAACGGAACTGTTTGTGGTAGACAAGGTTCGCAAAACTCGACCTCCGGTATACATTTTGCGCGATATGGAAGGAGAACCAATCAGCGGAGCGTTTTACGAACAAGAAATGCAGAAAACAGCCTTTCCAGACACGTATTTGGTTGAAAAAGTGTTGAAAAGAAAAGGGAAACGAGTCTACGTGAAATGGTTGGGAATGTCAAGCAGACATAATTCGTGGACATAATCCATCTGACAGACCGCTCGGTTATCAGTCGATGTATAGCAACAGTTGCGATGAGACGTCATCCTATTGACAAGTTTGGACGTGTGCTTTGCTTTTCCAAACGGCTCCACCGCCAAACTCTCGCTTTGGATGCGGGCGGAGCTCATTTTAACGCGCGTTACAAAAGACTAAGATACGTGGCCGAACCCGAAGAGTCACACGACAGTGTAAACAAAGGCTATTTGGAAAAATATTACGAATCGACTTTTGGCAATTTGGAAAAACGTGTAACAGAGTTGGAAACGCAAGTGAGTAAACTGCAACGTATTTGTCTACAACTGGACACTACGAACCCTGAAACCCAGATTTGGGATGCAAAGGGAGATAGACTGTCCAAAGTGGGTGCTGGCGATAGTTTAAACTATGTGAGTGTAATTGCACAGACTTGTCAATACGACGAGACAGTCGGAAATTTCAAATGCGGATCGCGATATTTTAATCTAGTTGAAACAGGCGCGAACAATCCAGTGTTGACCGGGGGAACGAATAAACATGGAGATAACATAATAAGAGTTTACGGTTCTGACATGGAATACATTCCCACACATTCGATGAGATGGCTTGAAAGTCACAGAAAGGTGTTTGACTATAAAGGCAGACAATTGCTATGGGATCCATTGGGTCAGATACATGTCGTTGAATAACCACAACACGTTGCGACTCGTTCAAGGCTGCCGCCGCCCCCCACCAGGAGGCTGTAGCCTCCCACGACTCGAGGTCGTTGCCCGCTTCCCGCGCAGTTGCCAGTCGCTCAGTGTCGAGATGGACGCCAGCATACCCGCTCCGCGTAAAGATATTAACAAGTTGAAACGCAAACGTTCAAAGTCGGTTAATCACCAAGTTCCTGATGTAAAACGATGTCGCACCGCTAACGTTTCGATCGTCTCATCCAACGTGGCGACAACAGCAGCGGCAGTGATGGATTTAGAAGCTATTCTCGCTGATCTCGAAGATTCTTCCTTTGAACCTAACAAACAGCCAGATCAAACTCCATCTGCTACCTCCACTGCCCAACCTCAAGTTCATTACTACACCACATATGGATCGCAGCAGCAGCAGCAGCAGCAGCAGCAGCAACATCAGCAGCCCATCGGTGGTTATGATTCTTATCAGCAGCAGCAACACTCTGGTTATGTGAGTTATCTTCCAGAACCAAAACATAATCTATCACCTCCATCGATTCAGCAGGAGCAGCAGCAGCAAGGTCTTGTCAAAAAGCAACGAAAACTTCAAATTGAACCTAAATTGTTAATGAGACAAATGTATAAAGTCTGTAACCAGGCTGATGCTGTAATTGGGCTAGAATCTTCTGGTGATTTCAAAGCGTCAATATACCTCGTCAGCAGTGAAACCAGCATAAATTTTACAATTGAAGACCTGTTAAGTGTACGAAGTGTTAAAGTAGTTGAACTACTGGACAGTTATTTCAAAACCTCTGCAAAATTTGCACCGCTTTATTTCAACACAGTTCTTGTAATACACCACATTGATGGCGTTGTTTCAATTTCCAACTACCAGGTGAGAATGCATCGTCAGCAGGGAATTTTTGCAACTGACAACGGTGTGCTGTGTCAAACATCATCGCCTTCGTTGCTGTTACACTCTTCGGGATGGACTGCTTTAAAACGTGTTTTTGACTGTGTCGAAAACTACTACGGAATATGCGTTCAGTGTACACCGACAGTTCAAAACCTAGTCGCTAGCTATTGCCGCTATTTTACACGACACTACAAGACTTCGGTAATGTTAGCAGCAGCGACTGCTGCATCAACATCGTCTCACAACGGAGCTTTGAGAGTACCGGCGGAAGTTGAACGCAATGTAACGAAAGACCTTCCTTTGTTTTTGACCGACTTCAATGAAAAGCGCTTGCAGCAGCATTCGCAAGAGGACTGGTGGTTCCAAGCGTCACCTCTGCAAGTGGCACTTCTTCCATTTGTCGACGCAGAAGTGAGAAGATTCTGTTCGCCAAACATTTGTGAAGCAGTTTTGCAAGACTTAAAATATGATCTTGTCAGATGGTGATTCTTTGTCTAATATATTTAATATTTTCTTATGTGTGTTTGTTTTTAACCCCAAAAGTTGAGTGTTTCTGTTTGTGGTAGTAGAAATTATAACAGCATATTGTGGAGAATAACTTTATTTTTCCATTAGCATAGTCAGTGAGTTTCACAAGATGCCAGCACAGTGGCAAAGAATTATTTATACAAGTTTCAAAGCGTCAAAACAACAACCAAAAGCATTTTCGGTACACAAGACACACACACCAGTACAGAGTAAAAAAGAATTATTTACATTGGCTTTTACATAATTTAAAAACAGTAAATACCCGCAACACAAGTTTCAATGCCCATTTGTTTCAAAAAACACAAGACATATTTACACAAAGAAAGGGTTTGACAGTTCACCAGCTCGCTGACGAGGCACGCAGCCCCTTTCAGACAAAAATTGTTAAAAGTGAAAAGGATCGTTTAAACTTTATGTCAGATTATTTACATTGGCTTTTACATGATATAAAAAACAGTAAATACACGCAACACAAGTTTCAAAGCCAAATTGTTTCAAAAACACAATACATATTTACACAAAGAAAAGGTTTGACAGTTTACCAGCTCACTGACGAAGCACGCAGCCCCTTTCAGACAAAAATTGTTAAAAGTGAAAAGGATCGTAAAGTTCAAACTTTATGTCAGATGTGACCAGTGATTCATCACTATCACTGCTATTTTCATAATCGTGGTCATGTGTCATTTGCTTACATGTTCTGTAGTTAAATAATTGAAACAACGGTGTAAACACACACCTATCACACCAACTGTGTTCTTGTTTGATCACCGTATTCGGTAAACAAGCTACATCAATTGCATAATGTTTAGATACATTAAAACATTTCCAATTTAGTTGTGACCACAGTTGTTGATAGTCAAACTCATAATCGTATCGGCTAGCACCGCACGTTATTTCAAAACACTGATTACATAATAAAAAAGGCTTTTGGCTTCCTATATGAAATTCAAAATAGTTGTAACTAACATGACAAGTTCGCATTTCATAATGTACAAATTCAGGAGCTAATTCTAAAGGGTGGTTAATTAACATTAAGAATTGTTCTCTATCTATACATTCAAAGTTTACGTCTCTGTATTCAAAATGATACGGATCGTTTGGAGGTTCGGTTTTGTAAAACTAAATTGTTTTTAAAGTTTTTCGTACATCTCTTTGAACACTAACTGGCAGTTGGGATAAAATACTAATATTGTCGATTGTTTCTAAATCTACTTCAATATCTATAGACTTGCTAAATGCAACCAATGATTTTTCATAAAGACTCATTGTGTGGGAAAAACGGAGTTAGCCTTGGCTCCCCCCTGGGTTTTGCGAGCCGCTTTACCTCCGAAGCCCGTCGATTTTGTAGTGGCCGTGCGCCAACGTGTGTATGTCGTCTTGCAGTATAAATCTTTTGTCGTCGTCAAACGACAGGGATCGTTTTTCAACGTTGACAGATGTTAGTTTAAACTTTTTGCACTTAATAAGATTGAATTTCGCTTTGTACTCTGTGTGGTTGAACAGCGCGTCTCGGTAGTGCTCAAAACGCATTTTCATGTCTACAAATGACGTTTTTATCCCTTTTGCCTTTTTGGTCTCGTTTCCTCTTGTGCTGTCGTCGACCGGAGTGGAATTGAAGCGTTGACTATACATTTTGCTTCGCAAGCCGATGTGTTCGTACAGTGCTCTTCTTTTTGTTTCATCTTTGAACTTCCCAGCGACCTGTTTGTTTGTGTCGTCCCTGAGGACATGCCCATCTGGATAATTTGACAGATCAAGGTGCTCTTTACTTATTGATTTTAAAATTTCGTAAAGGTTTTCTTCAGTTTCAATTAGGAGAACTAGCCCGTCGGTGTCCAGATAAACCAGGTAGACGTGACTGCCAGGAGGTTTAAAACACGATTTCAGCACGTTGTAGTAAAAGTTATACATGTGCTCTTTTGACTGATCAAGAGTTACACTGCCAATGTAGATGGGTCTGTCTAGCAAAACTGAGCTTTTTCTTAAATAAACTAAAACAACGCCATGGTCTGCTTCACCTTCTTTGATTATGACTCTGACTATAAAGCGAGACTGTCTTGCATATTTTTCAAACGCTTCTTTTGTGGTAGCAACACGGACGTCCATGTGTCGTCTATTGTTCTGGAGGGACTTACCAAAGACCGCGTTGTTAAGTAATTTAAAGAAATTCCTTGAGAAATCGGTTGTGGCTTGACTTCTCAATTCTGAATTAAAGTCTATGTATTTTTGCATCCATGCGGATTGGCTAAATTTTACCATTCTGTGAACCTTTGTTATGCGTAGGCCGAGTTTCTGCGCTTGTTGAAGCACTCTATAGTGCGCCACATATCGCTCCTTTTTCGTTAGTGTGGTCAACAGTTTTTCCACAATTCCGTTGGGTGGTATCGCTTTTTCAGGCAAGGGTGGCAGGTCGTTTAGTTTATCGTGCACACTCTGTGGCACGTCCACGTCGCACTCAATAATATATCCGAACGGTGAGTCTGGTGGAAGGTTGGTCCAGTCTACCGTTTCTGGCTTGTCTTCCCATTTAAAGTTTCCTGTAGGCAGGCATTGTGAGAGGGCGTATCCGTAGAGGTTTACTGCGTCCAAATAAAGCAGGTAGCTTGTCGGTTTTTTCGCGGTTGTAGCCTGTGGGACATTCGAGCAACGTATTGTTGCTTTTGGCGTAACGTAAGCAGCTTTGCACAATCCCGCCTCTGATTGAAGATTCGATTAAAAGAAACATGTCGTAGTCGGTGATGAGTTCTAGTGTAATTCCAGTGTGACGCAACATAGCCTGCCAGCTGAGAGAGGGGGCTGTCCAAAAGTGGTTCACGTCTAACTTATAGTTGGCGTAACAGATTGATCGAAACGAATTTAGCACATCTGTCAACAGGCACACGTCAAGGCGAAGATAAAAATCGTGATACTGGCCAAGATTTTTGAAATTTAAACATTTCCAAACGTGAGTCGCATGAGCGTAGTCCTCATCGCTGATTTCTGTTTCGTTAAGTCGGTTAGCAAACGCCGATTTTGGAGGTAGGCAAGTTTCTAGGAATTTTTCTTCATCACTAACGTAATCGTAACAATATATTCCTTTTCTACTGATTAACGCTTTGTGTTCAGCAGGCACTAATTTTGAGCTTTCAATTAATTCATCGGGAGGTAGATTTTTTACCAGTACATCGAGGCTGGCGGCCATCATCCTGTAGGAGTCTAGAAATCGTAGCCAAATGTTTTCTACCTTTTACCATTATCGCAATCATTTTCTCCTTATTTGAAGGGATCGCCTTAATTTCGCACCCTTTTAGGACGCCCAAATTTGTTATAATGAACGCTTGGTCGTAGTTGCTCATGTTGTGCAACCAGACTGGAATAAAGTTTGGAGCTTTTGCTCTGAGGTTGCAGCGAGAGCACAGTGAATATCTAAATTTTGACGTCACGTGGTCGTGATCAGCGCATTTTACAGTGTCGGGGTTTAGATCGCTAAACAGTCTGTTGCAAAGGTCACAAACAACTGCTTTTTCATGGCGTACACGGTCTTCATCGCTCATGGTTATAGACTCGTTATGCGACAATACCTTGCTTACTTTTTCTGCTAAATCCTTTAGGTGGAGCAAAAATTTAGCACCGGCATGGTTGCCTCGGTACAGATACGGTTCTGTGGAAATTTCATACTGATCGAGTATGTTTACATCGTAAGTGGACGTTACTAGCGTGCAAAAGGAGTTTGCCTGATGTTTTTGATATGTTTTGCCGTTGTCGTAATCTTCATCGTCGCTGTCAACTACTGGTTTAAGGGTAGATTCAAAATCTGCGCAAACACTAAATGGTACTTTTATTTGCGTTTCGTACTGTTGAAATTGCAGCGTGTTATTGTTAGCGGGAGGAAGCTTAATTACTGTAGACAGGTGTTTTCCGCAAAGTTTCAAATGTTCCTTTAACCACGTATCCGGGTCTGGTTTACATTTTCTAGCCTCGTTGCTATGCGAACAGCGTTTGCACACTACAATTTTATTGGTGGATTTAGTGATTTGGGTTTGAATTAGTTTGGTAAAATCATGAATATAGACGTAGTGACTGACATCGTGTTCGCCATGCAGTAGCAGTAGGTCGGTGTGATCGGCAAGCTCGTCGACAACCCCTAGGGGAGCCACTTTGTTTTCACTAGTGTATTAAAAAACGTTTACCGAAACATTGGGGTTATTTTGTTCAAATCTTTTGATTTGATTCACAGTTACTGGGTAACTAAGTCCTGCAAAATTGTAAGTGTTTAACAAATTATTGCAAAAAGATTCTGCAGTAAGAACAGAATCGACACGGGGGATATGTTTACAGAGCATCGCGTACATAAAACAACGATTGTCTTTATTGTTAACATTTACACAAGCCCTACGTTTGGATAATTTAGATGGCAATGGAAGATAGCTAGAACCTCTAGGCTCTTTGTAAGTAAATTTACTTACGCGTAACGTTAAACACTTGACGTTAACGAAGAGCCATCCGCTTCTTTCTGCGTCGGCGTTTTCTTCTTCCTTCAGCAATTTGGCTCCGTCGCTGCGCAGTTGGTCGTCCAGGTCGTCTGTCGCGGCAAACAGCATTCTCGAGCGTGTCTTGAAGTTGCGAGTGTCTAGCAGGCCTCCTTCGGGATGTTCGTATTTGGCCTCAAGGACCATGTTGAATTTTAATGAATTGGAAACTTCCAATTCGCTGGTTAAAATCTCTTTAACTGTTTGCAGAGCGGCTTCTACAAACGGAATCAAGTCGATGAAACCGCCGTCTTTGTTTTTGATGACATGGTCACGAGCGTTCATAAGGGCTTTTTTTAGCTCGTAACTCATTATGGGTAGACCGTCGTCGTCTCCGTCACCGCTGCTGTTGGGGTTGTTGCTGTTGTCTGTTGCTACCTGAGCTGATGCTGACGCCGGAGCAGATGGCACTGGAGATGCTGTCACATCACGTGGCGTGTTGTGTTGAAGCCTTTTAAGTTTTTTTTTAACAATGGAGACGTTGCCGCTGCTGCTTTCCTCTTGCGGCTGGTCTCTGCTCGATCGGCTGGCCGGCTGGTTGAGGGTTTGTTGCTGCCTCCTGCATGGTGTGCCGAAGGTTCGTCAGGAGGTCTGCTACTGCTGCTGGTGTGCACAAGAGGTGTGAAGAAGTTGGTGAGCGCCAAACAAATTGACTGGTGTCTGTCACGAGCGTCGGTAGTGACAAAGTACGCCTCACGGCAAACTGCGCAGGGGAACATTGTGTTCCTGAGAAGGTGCGCTCCTGCTGTCAGCGAGCTGGTGAACTGTGCCGACTTGGACGTTGGAGTCTGCTTATAAAGGAAACTCGGTGAGTGGGGAAATGCCATAAGCTCAGTGAGTTAGAGAGGGAAGTGAAAGGGGAGAAAGGTCCTTTCAGACGCAAGTGGGAGGCGAGTGAATGGAGTGCCGTGTTGAGAGGGGTACTGGGGTATAAATGCACGCAGTTCTCTTGTCAGTCACTTTTGTGTGCGCGCAGTCAAGACTACCACTGCTCCTGCTGTTGCTGATTCTACTGCACATCTCAAAGCTCTGGTTGGTATCTTAGCCTACTTACTTGTAATTTGTGTTACAGGGTGCCACTGCAGTGACTAAAACTCACTTTATTGTAAATTTGAATTATGTTGGGGCTATACTCCCCGTATTACTACTAATATTTTTAGCCGTGCTAAGACTCTGCTTGCGTTAAAGCTCCCATACTGCTACTACTAATATTTTTGAGCTTTCACAAGGCGGGTTAGTATTTTGGACAAATTTACTAGCGGTTGCTTTGTGTTTACAGTGTTTGCACTGCAGTGACTAAAACTTACTTTTTGTAAATTTAATTTTGCGTTGGGGCTATACTCCCCGTATTACTACTAATATTTTTAGCCGTGCTAAGACTCTGCTTGCGTTAAAGCTCCCATACTACTATTTTTTAGTATTCACTCGGTGCTTTTGCTAGTGGTGTGTGTTTGCTAGTCAAGTGGTGTCTGTGAAGGTTGGTGGGAAGGTTGGCAGTAACGGTAGTGAGGCAGTTGTACTAAGCAAGTCCCGTAAGTGGTGCGTTGGTAGCGTATAGGTATTGCGGGTGGTGGAGGTGAGTAGTGTGGGTTTGCCGGTTTTGCGCCGGAAGTGACGTCACATCCGGTCAGTGACCGGATGCGCTGAGTGAAAAAATACGTCATCTGAGGCTGAGCCAGTGACGTAGGCGGTTTTGTGACGAAATGAGTAAAAGTTCAAAGTTCAAGGTCACGGTGAAGTTTTTTTAAAAAAAATCTACCTCGCACTCGTAAAACGATTGTGATTCGATAGTTAATCGATAATAAATATCGAATGAAAATTATCGAATGAAACAATCGAATGATACGAGTGCGAGGTAGAACAATTACAAATATTACTTTATTTTATTAACAATAAGTCATATTACAAATATTACTTTATTTTATTTACAATAATTCATGTTTACAATAGTTCCCCGTTGTTGGTTGTCATCGATGTTGTTGATCCGGACGAGTTGCGGCCATCACTTTGCTTTCTGAAGAAATACGGTAGATACTTCGTTCCCTGCGCAGAGTCCATGTTGTTTTTTGATGCGTAAAGTTCCAAAGATAAATCGTAACCGGACGCAATAAGAAGTCTTAACTCTTCACTAAACACCTCGAGGTCTTGGTAAGTCGCAAGATGAATAGAGTCTTAATGAATACACCTAATTTTAATGGACATTTTAATATAATGTTTTACGTTTGTGAAGAGCACTCGATGTTCACCAGTCGAGAGCCGGAGGTGTACTGACTATTCGCTAGCTAGCGTTCTGGTATGAAACGAAATGGTGGGGGTAAAAGTGTGGTGGGGCGGAGAAGATGGCGGACAGCAGATGGCAGGCGGCAGGTGGTGCGAGGCAGATGGTTGCTACTACATTCGCCGCCACAGTAATGCAATCCTTCGGCGTAATTCTTGTATTTTATCTTGTCGGCTCATTTGATACGTTTTACATCTACATATGCAATAGCTGAAACACTTGCACTTACGACAAGCTTTCCCGTAAACTTGATCGCCTGGTATTTTAAAACATTGTAACTCGCAACAATATGTCTTCAAATTGTTATCGAAAAATAAATTGTTCATAGGTGGCACCGACATGTTAGCTGCAGCGTGTGTTAGACAAGACTGAGACTAACTTCACTGCTCCCTCTCTTTTATACCTCTTCATAAGTTAACCCTGAATGAAAGTTCAAGGTCATCCATTTGAAATTTAAAAAAAAACAACACAGCAGTATATAAAATAATATACTGCTGTGTTGCTGTTTTATTTCTTTTTTTTTTGATATTTTCTTTATTAAACAAACATCTTACAATACAATAAGCTTAAGTCTAATATTGATGACTAGAAATACAAAAAAAAAAAAAATACAAACAGAGACATTATGTACAAGGATGCGTGAGGTGCAGAGTGAGTTCCGTAGAGTTGTTGCCGCTTACACCGTGTGATACCAAATACAACGTCCCCGGTTGAATATCTCACAAATCTTCATTTTGTAGCAGTTGAACAAATCGTTTTGGAAGAAATACTTGAAACTTCGGCTCATCTCCTGGAGTGAAAGGTCCTTCGCTCAATGAAACTAGAATTGCTTCTCCATGTGTGGTTTCCACTTTCTTGATGTTATGAATAATGTAGTGTTTTTGTTCTTTTAATTCTGAACACTTTTTAGTTAGCAGAAGGTCGGATTTTGAATAAGTGTTGAATTGATCAACCAGTGTTTGTAGAAACTGTTGTGATGCCATCTTCGTCAGTGGTGGTTGCGATGTCTTCTGTGATGTTGCCTCTTCGGAGTCTCGAATAATACTCGTGCCGGAGCGGTGTTGGCTCCTCGTATTTATAGGCCCTGCTACCCCCACCACATTCCGGTTCTTCGCTACCCCCACCTCATTTCTGCGTTTGTTCCAAGTAAGCAGCCAAACGATATGCGTTGTGCAATGCGCAGTTTGATTGTCCGTGTTTAAGATCTTTTGCAGCAACACAAATATTACCGAGATTAATGTTAAAGTCCTTACCGATAGTTATATCGAAAACATCACCGTGCGTGTACTTTTTTATCCAGTTCTTTTTTTCTAATCCTCTTGTGTATATATGTGAATATTGTTTGCAAAAGTTAAACATAATACTGTGCAGATTACTGTAGCTTATAAACCCTTCATACCAATGTATGTGATGAAAGTAGTTTGTTATCCATTTGTTTGTACTTTTTGCTTTGGCGTTAAGGTTGTTAAAAGAAAAAGGAGCTTCAAACGTGAATGGGTAAACTACAAATGTAAGCAAGTCTAAAATTACTAATTCCTTGATAATAAACCTATCATCATTATTTCGAAATGCTTGAAATTCTATTACACAAGGCTTTACACTCACTTCTTCATCCCCTCCGCTCATCATGACACCTAACGATCAACTAAACTGTTTTCCACACCACGGTAGGTTAAATACCAGGCCGTGCAGTTGCAGGCGCGTTGGTGTATATTTAACGTGGGCACCGTCCCCAATAGGCCTACCCCACGTGTGTTCTTCTTTACTAAGTCAAACTTTAGTCTTTTTTAACTTCTTCTTCTTCTTGTGTTTCGTTTTCTTCTTCTTCTTGTTTCTTCGTTTCTTCTTCCTGTGTTGTTTCTTCTGTAGCTTCTGTAGCGATTTCTACAAGTGGTTCAAAATCCTTTAACTTTCTCCACATGCAAACTTCATGAGGTATTCTATTAAAAATAGATGTATCCACAGGTCCGTACACGATGGTGCTATCAGGTTGTTTTTCCAAAGTATCGACCAAATATTCTTTAATAATAGCGTTTGCAAATACCAACTGTCTCATGTACCTTGTAATAGGTTCCGTTGCGTAGTTTAAAACGTAGAATTCTTCACGTGATAGTAGAATCTTATTTTCATGTTGAGTCAAGTCTCTAATTCGCACTTGTAGTTGTCCGCGATGTTTAACAATATCAATTTCATTGTCACAATCCAAAAGTCGAATATGTGTTTTCCTTCCACACAAACTGTTAGTTAAATAACATTCTATTAAATGCACATGTTTCAAAAATGACTCCCAAGCATTTTGCGAAAATAAAACCTTTTTTGTTCCGTGGTGTAGTATTACTGTAGGGGAATAATCCAATGATTTCATCAATCCAACTGATACACTTTTACTGATGCATGCTGAGATGGGGTAAAAGATTCGCAAAAAAACTTCAGTTAAAATGTGAGGAGGAATATTTTCTTCAACTTTCTTCTTCCTTTTTGGTACTACCTTTGATGGGTCTGCATTACTTTCCTCCTCTCTATCTCTTTTACCAAACTTTAAAAATGCAGTTATTTCCTTGATAATTTCTGCTTCGCTGGTATTATCACGTTCCAATAACGGTGCTATTTCTGCATCACCTTGTACAACAGATGGAGAACTCATTTTGTAGAAGATGTTGCCCATGCGACGATAGACGATCAACTGAAGACCTGCATTGTTGCTCCGCTATTTATAGGTTAGCGACAGTGGCGGTGCCGGTGGTGGTACAACGTTTTACAATACCGTCTTTACGATACCAGTCAACGGTGTGTATGTAACAATTTTATCGTGCAAAATTAAACAATACGCAGATGTATTTGCAGGTACGTTTTCTTGAAATTCCATTTCTATCTTTATATCAACACTAGACGATTTTACAGATTCGTTTTGTTTGGAGCAATCAATTACAACAATCGGAGCTTTCGATTCAAACTGTACGGGAGATAGTAGAGGTGTGTTTGTTTTGCCGTAATATGAATTTTGGAACCTAGCGTACATATCGTATAAAACACTGTACCTTTTTTTATCAAAAGAGATATTAAAGTTGTCGTAGGGAAAGAATTGTGAATTCAGGAACACTTTACAGTTTGTTAATTTACAATGGTCAAATTCACCAGCATTTTCAGTTAATATACTTTTTTTCTTTGTTTGTAATCCAAAGATTACATATCTCGCTTTTTCCAAATGAGTAGAAGTTTTTACAGTCCATGTATGCCGTTGTGTTGAAGGTAAAACGGGGTATTCATGAAACTCCCAGCTTCTGAATGGCATTACAATGTCTCGATCTGATTTTAACTTTCTTAATAATGTAATCCTGTGTTCATCATTTAGTCGCACATGTGGTACTCTCCAAACAATCTTGTCTAATGTTAGTTTCCAGTCTAAATTGGCTTCAGTTGTTCCAGCAGATGCTTTAATAATATCATTATCGTTTGATGACCTTAATAAAACTAGTTCTTGTTTTACATTTATTATTATTCTTCTGTAATCTTCAGCAAATCCTAAAAGTAATCTTAAAGGTACGTAAAAATCAAAGTTTCCCGACGCGTCAGGAGTAATTATACTTTTGTCTGGTGCAACCCATCCTGCAACAGCTAACAGATTCTTCTCATTTGGGGTTAAAGACGCTAATCCTTTTAATGTACTGGAAATTCCAACCTTTTTTGTTGAATCGACTGTAACTCCTGAAATTTCATATCTAATCTCGTCAAACAAAAATGTCATAGGATTATTTATGAACGGAACAGTGGTTCCAACAGTACCGTCAGCTTTTGTTACTTTTCCTTCAATATATAAATAACTTTCGCATGGAAGAGTATAAATGTCTTGTTGTTGTATAGGAATCCTAATTTCATCGTTATTGTTTAATTTGGACGAAGCGTAAGGGTTGTGCGTGTGATATTCCTTTTCCCATAAGGTCTCGTCGAATGTTGGGCCCTGCGCTATATCCAGTATATCCATTGTTAATGACCTTTAATCCAATTTCTTCTAGAAAACGAATGTTGTCACTTGTTAATCCTTCTACAGCTGATGAGCTACTGACCTCTTTGCTGGTTGGCTCTCTCTTTTTAAATGATAACCCCATTATCTAAGCGGATGATTTTATATGTATTCTTACAGTAATAGCTTCTCCTCGAAAGTCAATAAGGTTTCCGTCTTGATCCACTATGTTCAGCACGATGTCTGAAATGAAACTGGTGTTTAACGGTAGGTACACAAGGTTTTGAGGCTTTTCTACTATCTTGAAACCCGGTGCGACTGATGGGTAGAATGTGTGTAATATATGCCGATTTTCTCCATCTCTGTAGGATCCTTGTATAATGTTACATGTAATGTCTATGCTGTTTACTTTGATGATCGTCACAGTTCTATTCCCAGAATGAGTTGTATTAGGTTCTAATACCTTTGTTTCCTTAGAAAACCCCAATAAACTACCAATTGAACGTTCTTGGTCAAAATCAATATAATACTTAGAAGTAATTTCGGCTTTCATTGTATTGTTATTGCCTTTTATCGTTATATTTTCTTTTCCCATATGTTTTTGTATAACTTCATTTATATTATCAATTTCATAAGCTCCTGTTGGTAAACTGAATTCTTCCAAAGCTGAATATTTTCCTTTATTATCTTTTGCCTTGTAATAATGTATTTTGTTATTAATTCCTTCACTAACGTTTGGAATAGAGTTATATGTTGTTAAATCCAATAATGCGGCTTCCCATAGTCTTCCTTTTTGCAAACGTAGCGCTGGAAACAGAATACTGCGCAAAGTACATGAGTTACCGGTTAATGACACTGTATACGAAGACATCTTAAAGTTGACTAACACTTTTAGCTAAAAAGTCTAAACATAAATGACCGCAAATGGATGTATCATCAGGTTGTTTTCTTGTATAATTGTAAAAAACATTTTCTGCCGCACGAAAGTTTTGTTGAAGTTCTTTCGGTGGTGGAAGGTTTCCAAAACTGTCGAAATAATAAATCGTTTCACCAAGTTTCTTGTAACACACCCAATGAGTGCCTAATCCTTCACTATTATCCAAATTTACTATACCAGTCTCATTTTTCCACATTTTAACCGGTAATTCATCTTTCATAAATACTCCTCTAAAAAATGGGATTTTCAAACAAGAAGCATATGTAATCAGTTCTTCATTGGTTAATTCTTTGTTTTTAATTATTAATTGCTCTTTCTTATTTAATACACACGATACGGTCTTAGGTATAGTCCTCCTCCCTTTTTTATCATTGACCATATTGTTGGTTTCTTTTTACCTTTACCACTAGTAGATCGACGTTTTCTTCTGATATTACCTCCTTGTTTCTTAGCGGGTCTTTTCCCACGCCTTCTTCTCTTTCCTCATCCAAACGTAGTTTTTGCTTTCATTGCTGCTGTTACTGTTAAAGACGCTGCTTTTTCACCAATACTCGCGTCACTAGATTTTACTCTTTGCCAAGCTTTCTCAGAAAGTGCTCTATCTGCTATTGATCTATTTTTTGTATCACCAAATTTGGAATACGCTATATCGTGCTGTTTACAGGCCTGATCAAGCTTATTTATTCCAGGATCTCCTCTAGCAAGCCGTTTCTCTAATTTGGTTCCAGGACCACAATATTGATATCCTCCAGGTAAATGTAATTCCACAGGTAATAAATCAATCGCCTTGTTAACTATAGCTCCAACCGGTTTACTTAATAGAGAAAATGCTGTTGATGCTATTCCCCTTCCTCTCTGTAATCTCTCTCGATTATGACTGATGCGTTTAGCCCTCGGCATGACTATTTATAGCCAAACTTACAATCAGTAGGTGCACTCTATAAATGTTTTACAATGAATGTAATATTAGTCTTGGCTTCTTGTATTATATATACTGTTTAAAATCCATTTATTATATAGAAATGGATTAATTAATTAAATGTAGACATAATAAATAAAAGTAGTAAAAATAGAAATAAGGTGTAATTGAAGATGTTTCAAATGTTTCTCCGCTGGTGATGGTATCGTTGTTTTCGGTAAAATGAATAAAATCTAAATAGTTGTCATGTTCCCTTAGAAACTTGCCACTTAATCGTTGGTAATTAAATAACACATTCCAGTCTAGTTTATCTTTAAAATTGTCAATGTAATTTTCAGAGAGATTTTGATATTTACTTATTACTTCCCAACAGTTATTAAAATTTGATGTCATCTCTACGAGGAAGTCTTCTGAAAACTGTTGTCTTTGTAAAATATGAATCCAGTTAACTCTGTGAAAATAAATTCTTAACATAGTCATTGTGAAGAGGTAGTGTATGGAAAGTTGTTCCCAATCCATATATCTATCAAACCGTTGAACAAAACCATCTGTCAGCACTCCTTGGGGAAATATCGGCTCTTGAGATATTAAACTCCACGCAGTAATATTGGATTCCATCATCCTCTCTGTATCATCTCTCGAATATGACTGATGCTTTATCCCTTATCATGGGTATTTAAATTCTTTTTTCTCTTATATAATCTTCATCGTTTTCTGTTGGTTCATTAATCACATTCACTTTATCCCCCTTTCCTAATGTCTTGACTTTAGAAGGCTCAAACCTATCTAATTGATTAGGTTTTTCTGGATTGTGTATTTTTTCCAGTCTAAATAATTGTGGCTGTCAACATCTGAAGCTACAGCTCTTCCTGAAGCCCGATGGATATAATTAAATAAAGCTGCACCAAACCTTTCCATATGTTTTTCATATTCTGTAGTCCATTTCTTGTGTACTATATCAAATATTTTCTTATTTACAGCGTCTCCATCCTGCTCACAATCACCTACATTTGACAATTTTAATTTCTTTACATCATAGCTTGTATCAGTTTCATTCTTTTGTAAATCGTTAACAATTTTAAAGTCGCTAAATTTACTGCTTCACCATCATAAATGGGATGTTTTATATTGCTTAACCTTTTACCGGAAAATCCCCAATGGTCTTCGTGTACAATCGGGGTTCTTTTATCCATGTATTGTACCGTAACCGCATCAGAAGACAAAAGCGGATCACCAACATTTTGAATTACTTTTCCTTCAAAATTATAATTACCATCAGGTGTTAACGGAAACCCAGCTCTTTTTTCACTATATCCAGATTTTACTCCAAACTCGGAATACCGTCCAAACTTGTCCACACTCATGATGTAACTGAATCGCTATCGTTTAGGTTCTTACTATATATATATATACGTCTACTGAACAATTATTTCTCGTTTTCGCAGTTCATCAACCAAAGCTACCCATTCGTTTTCTAAACCAGTGTGCCCGGCTTCCATAGCTTCATGTAATAACCTCATTCGATCAACTAACTTATTTATATCGTTGTAATATATTATATTGGTTTTATACAAATTTTTTAATAATCCCCTTCCAGATGTAGTAGGATCAGTTGTTTTTCTTTTTTTATGCAAAACATTTAATTCAGCAGAAGATAAAGCTCTTCTTTTAATTGGAGCTTTATTTGATTTCGAGGGGAAAAGACTAGATATAATGTTTGTGTATTTTATTGACCTGTTTCTATGAATAGGTAGGTCTTTGGAATATTTTTTTCTATGTGCATTTGTATACTCTAGTATATTTTTAAACAATTGTAAATCCTTTTTAGTATATTTACCAGGATTATTTTTAAAGATGAGTTCAAACAAACCTGTTGTACCTTTATATTTCTTATCACTAATAACTATATCATCATTTTCGTTTATATCTAACTTTCTATCTCCAATCATTAATCCTTTATCCTCTATTCTAGCTCCATATGTATGATAATTTCGATTAGCATGTGTGCCATGTAACATTTTTAATGTATATTTTCTTCCAAGTGTTCCTTTAAACATAATATCTGTGCCTAATTTGCTTAAGTTGGATGGGTTGATATCCTCTTCTTCTGCTCTTGTATCTTCCGCACTTGTATCTTCTGTACTTGTATCTCCTGCAATGTTCTTTTCCCTTAAATCTCCTATATCTCCGCTTTCTTCATACTCGTCGCTTTCGTCAGATGTTTGTAACTGGTCAGAACTTTCATCATTCTGAAATTCTTCTTCATATTTGGAAATTGGTAGCATTTTGTCTCCTTCGAAGCGAATTGAAGGTTTTTCCATATTTTGTGCTAATCGCTTTAAAGGTTCAGTAACAGGTTTGAATGTTGTTTCTAAAAATTGCTCTCTTTCATTTATACCTGATTTTAAAGCTCGTTTTTTTTGTCTAATAGAATCACTAAGTGATTTTATTTCCTTTAATAGCTTTTCCTGGTTAACCATCTTCACACCTTGACGACTTGTACAGTAATACCGCTAATCAGTGTATTAAAACGAATTTATCAAAACCTATTCTATAACGACCATCTTTTATAGCTTGATCTTTCATAATAACCAAAAATCCATACTTTTCCGCCCATGCTTTTCCGCAAAGCTCTTTAAACTTTTCAAATGGCATATCCGCATTCACATGATCGTTATATATATGTTTTAGGTTAGTATCATCTTGTTTGAATACAATTAGAATATTTGCATTATCTCTGATAAGTTGTTTTGGGATTTTGCTATAAGTTTGTCCTATATATATGCTGTCGATGTTATTATGTCTTCCCATGGCAAAGTAGTTTCTAATAGTATCCTGATTTTCACAAGATACATCGTCAAATATAAATACAGAATACGGTTTCGCTTCGTTTGGTTGCATAATGCTATCACTAGCGTTAAATTTGTAAAAATTAACATCAGACACATCAGATAGGATTTTATCCAGCAATTGATACTTTGGTTGATGTAGAGACTTTGAAAAAATATATAGGTTACTAAACCTTAATCCCTGCGGATTAGTGATCAAATTAAAGACAACATTGGTCTTTCCACAGTTTGAGGGGCCACTTACTATACATCGAACAGTGTTTGGAAGTAAACTACCGTGTTTACCATTGTTGATTTTAACGTTATCCACAGTTAAATCATCTATGTTATTAATATTGAATCGATCTTTATGGTGAATAATCTCCATCCTGCTCAAAGGTTAACGATGAAATGAGTTGCTTGTATTAAACCAAGTCCTTTATAGGTATCCATGAATCCTCGGTTTTGTTAAACCCTAACCACCGCACTTTAACTGCGTCCTTTTTTCTTTGTAACACTTTTTCAACAAGATATACATCACCTACTGTTGACTTTAACATTTCATGTCCATAAAATGCACCTTGCAACAAATCTCCTTTGTTATCTTTTAGGATATACGTTTCAGGTACAGTCGGTTGCACTTTATACACTGTAAAAACTTCATTCGTCCAATTGGGAAGGTATTTCTTGGTAAACACTCCCTTATATTTACTAATCCGTACTTTATCACTTACATTAAATTTTCTTGGCTGCATTTTTTCTACTTTAGGCTTTGTATTTTTCTTTATGCGTTTTAATACATCTTTTGCATTTCTTCTATTTACTTTGTTAGGTTTCATACCAATAGTTCTATGAAACCTGTTGTTATAATCATTTATTAATTGTGGTAAAACATCATACCATACGTAAGAACCTCTTTTTGAAAATTGTTTATACAGTGCTCCTTTTAAGGTTCTATTAAATCTTTCTACAATAGCAGCTTTTTTCTCTGAATTTGTAGAATAATGATTTATTTTATATTTATTCATTAACTGTGCAAAGTTTGTATTAAAGTATTCTGTTCCATCATCAGTTTGTAAATGTTTAATTTTGTTTTTATCTCTTTTTATGGCTATTTCCATGGCTTCTGTTACGCTTTTAGCAGTCTTGTCCTTTAGAGGCAAAGCGTCTGCAACTTTTGTAAAACAATTAATAATTGTGAGTATATATTTAAATCCTTTGTTTATTCTGCTATGCGGTCGCATTTCAATTAGATCCGCTTGATATAGATCATTTATCCCTTTTATAACAGTATTTCTTCTTGGAAACTTTATTCTTGCAGGTTTGTGTAGTTCATTAATAATCTTCTCCTTCAGGTCTGACATGATGGTTTCACGAAGGCAGCTGATATGGTATTAAATATTCTTTGGTATAAATCTGCTTATATATACATATAGTTCAAGGTCATTCAAAACTTGTGTAAAAAAGGGGAAACACAGCTTAACATTGCTGTGTTTCCCCTTTTTTTACGGAAAGGAAAAGGATCAAGGATCTAGGACGATGAAAAGGTTACTCGTCAATAGGGTTGAGGGAGTAGTGGCCGAATGGCAATGTGTTGATTTTGTCTGGAAGGGTTTGTCTTTTGTCGTCATTACAGGATAGCGCCTTTTTAACTTCAGTTACGCTGTACAGCTGATGGTTAAAACTTCTGATGGTGTTGAATTTAGCTGTAATGATGTTATCTTCAAATAAGCATTGCTTGTAGTGTTCAAAATGCACTTTCTTTTTTAAATATAAACTCTTTACACCTTTAGCTTTCTTAATATAGCTATTCTTCTTTTCTTCTTCTTTTTCATTATAGAGTTTCAAAGAATATAGTTTAGACATCAGTGCAACAATCTCTTCAAGCAGAACACCATTAGCCTCATCCTTGAATTTGCCTAGTACTTTTTTGTGTCTGTCATTGTCGTAGTTTGGATGATCTTTTGGATAATCGGAGAAATCAAAATCGTTCTTGTAAATAAATGTACGTAAATCTTTATACATGTCCAATGTTACTATGCGATATATGAAAGCGTCAGTGTCCATATATGTAATAGATATATTTTCTCTTCCGTAGAACGCCACCATTTTGTTGTAGTGAAAATCGTACGTGTGTGTTTTTGAGATGTCCAAGATTGACATGCCTATATACAAAGGACGATCCATCTTCACACTCGTCTTCTTCATGGACACTGCTACAAGTTTTTCATTAATAATTATAGATGTTCCAAAATTTGGCTGCTGTACTAGTTTCTGTAATTTTTTTGCGTCGGTAACAAGTTTAACATTTTTGTGTCTTCTTTTGTTTTCCAATGTTTTTCCAAATATCGCATTATTCATTAATTTAAAAAAATCTTTTTGAAAGTCTGATGTAGCTGCTGCTCTTCTGATGGTATTTGAATCAATGTAGGGTTTCAACCAGCATGATTGAGAAAATTCCAAAACTCTATTAATTTTTGTTAGACGTAGTCCTAATTCGATAGCTTGTTGAACCACCCAAAAGTGAGCCACGTAGCGTTGTTTATTATTTAATGTCATCATTAATTTGGGGTGTTTTCCAATTGGTGAAATTTCTGTTTTAGCAAGAAGTGGAAGGTCATAATGAAGATCATGTAAATTTTCTGGGTATTCAAAATCGCAATCCAAAATATATCCAGTGTCACCATGTTTCGGAATTTGTAAAATATCGCCAATAGAGTCGGGATTAATCCATTTAAAGTTATCAAAAGGAAGTGGGTTTGACATTGCCCATCCGTACAAATTATTTGCATCGAAATATCCTAAATAGGTTGACGGTTTGGTTTCATCGTAATCGGGAAGGTATTTGTTGTTGGCTTTGACATGTCTGGTAACACTTTGGGTCAATCCGCCTCTTACTCCAGCTTCAACCACTAAAACCATGTCAATGTCTGTTAAAAGTTGGAGTTTGCATTTTGTTTCTTTTAACATGGCTTGCCAAGCTAATCCTGGTGAAGTATACGAATGTAGAGGGTCCAAACCGTATGCAGCAAAACAGGTGTTTCGGAATTCTTCCATTACATCACAAAGAAGAGTTACATCTAGTTTGACATAAAAGTCCGAGTAATCTCCTAAGGTCTTCATATCTAACTCGTTCCATACTCGACGTGCGTGTTGATAGTCCTCAAGTGATATTTCCGAATCATTAAGTTTGTTTTTGAAGTGTTCTGGTGGAGGTAGTGATGTTTCATCAAATCTATGCAGTCCATCTATGTAATCATATGGGAATACTCCTTTTCGAAGAACCAAATTCATTTTACTGTTTGGTACAATTTTGCTTGTTTCGATCAAATCTTCTCTTCTTAAATTTTCTGATAATTTCATAAGGCTGAAAGGCATAAATCTATAGGAATCAATGAATCTAAGTTTTATATTGCCGATTTTTTTAGAAAAGCTAATAAATTTTTCCATGGTTTTTGCCAAGACATCTATTGCTCCATTATCTCTCCCTAATTCTGGGATTATAAAGTGAGAGTCGTATCCACTAAGATTATGTAAAACAACGGGGATAAAATTTGGAAGTTTGTAGTTTAAGTTGCAAGAGTTACAGGCTGCACCTCTGTAAGCTCCTGTAAGATGATCATGGTCTCGCACTTTAACATTATCCGGTGTAAAGGTGTTAGTACACAGATAACATGTGTTGCTGAATCATGTTGTTGAAGTTCACCTTCAGTCATAGGTGTCATCGGTAACACATTTCTATACATTTCTTCCACCTTTTCAGCTATGTTATATAAATCATCGACAAAGTGTCGAGCTGCTTCTTCACCACGATAAATTTTCGGCGTAGACGACAGTTCATATTTACAAAGATTATCTTCAGAAAGCGTGGACTTTACTATTAAACAATAGCTGTTTGGTGTGTGCTGCTGGTATTTGCTCCTTCTTGTTACGTTCTCTTCTTGATGTTCGAGCGGAAGTAAAGACGCTTCAAAATCAGCGTATACAGCAACAGGTACACGGTATTGTTGTATTACTTTATCAAATTTTATCTGCGCTCTGCTGGGATGTGGCAATTTAACTCTAACCTCATAGTTTCCATTACATAACCTTTGATGTTCTACTAACCATTCTGAACCTCCCCTTTTTAATGGTTTGCCTACATGACAAAAACATCTTTTGCAAATTGTCATTTTTTTTCATGCTTAGATAATTGTTTAGAAACAAGACTTTCAAATTTTTTGATATACACAAAGTGTGAAATATCGCCTTTAGTAATCAATAACAAATCGGTATGATCTCTGCGCTCATTTGGTGTTATACGCAAGGGGTACACATTGTTTGACGAATCCAATCCGAATAGGTTGACAGAAGCTGAAGGATTTTGTTTTTCAAATTTTGAAACGTCTGTTATAGCAACAGGGTAAGTCATCCCTTGAAAATTATATCTATGTTGTACTTCTTCATAATAGTGACTTGGTCTTTCCAGATGAATTGTTACATATTTGGCCAACATGGCATATTTAAAACACTCAGTATCTTGATTTTGTACGTTGACGCAGGATAAGGTATTTCTAATCTTTGTTGGTAGAGGGATGTAGCTACTTCCTCGAATTCCATAGCCGTGTTTGTGTACTCTTAAGTCTAGCCCTGTGATGCTTAACAAACTCCATCCAGAGCCTCTTCCTTCATGTTCTTGTATTTTTGTCATTAGCTCTTCAAAACATTCAGATACGATTGAATCAATATCTGACGAAAACATAATAGTTCGGTTTTTTGTTAAAAACCCTCTCGGTGAAGTTTCATTCTGAATGTTTGTAAATAAACCATCTAGTAATAGGCCAAATTTAATAAAATTTAATCTTTTTAATTCATTTTGCAGAGTTTTACTTACCAATCCTTTTGCGTTATTTAAAAATTCTTCGAGTTGTAATTTTGCATTGTCAATTTTAAAGTGGGTTACTACATTACCCGGAAGTGCTTGGGCATGTAGTTCTACATTTACTGCTGTTGATGCTGAAGGACGGTGAAGTGTAGACAGAGCATGCGTAGAACTCGATGCAGCTGATGATGTTGAAGGACGATGAAGTGTAGACAGAGCAGGCGTAGAAGTCGATGCAGCTGATGATGTTGAAGGAAGGTGAAGTGTAGACAGAGCAGAGGTAGAAGTCGATGTTGATGGTGCATATTGAATTACAGTTGGTCTGGAATGTTGGTGTTGAGCTAACATTTGATCTATTTCTTTCAATTCTTCTTCTTCATATTTTTCATCTTGGTTGTTGTTATGTTTTAGTTCATTACGAATCATTAAAAGAAATTCATCCTTAAATGAAGACTTGCAAATATCGCAGCGATGCATAATGTAGGTGCGATCTCCGCAAGGGTCAAAGCAATAATGAAAAACACTGCAAATACCCCTCTATTTATACCCTAGCAAAAGTGGTGGGGGTACGTATTACGTTAAGTTTACTATTTTTTGCATTTTATATTTACTATTGTAGCTGAAGGGTACAAAGTTCTGTATTTAGGTCAAGGTCATTGAACATATTTGCCAAAACGGGGAATAGAGCAGTAAATGATTTCATATCAAACCATAAACTGATCTATTCCCCGCTCTGTATTTAACTAAGACAATTTTCTCCAACAGGAACATTTTATAGATTTTAAACTCGGATGTGAAGTCGGATTGTACACATTGCATCTCGATCAACTAAAAATTTCATAAAACAATAGGGATCTTCAGTTGTAGATTCATCTTTAACATATTCGATGGTCAACATTGCCGAACGAAGATCTTGTGGAATTACGTAGACTTTTATGAGTCGCCTTTCGAGTTCAAACCGTTTTGTTATTGATGTAAGTTTTATCACATCATCGATATCGATGAGGGGAAAGCTGTAGCAAACGGAGTTTCCTGGTGGGTTCATCATGCCGATATGATAAATATACACTGTTGCATCGTCTTTAAATAGACGTTCCCCCACCATTAAATGTATAAGTTACCCCACTTTTTCAATCTTGTAAATGGGTCAAGGTCATACAACGATATTACCAAAACGGGGAATAGAGCAGTAAGTGATTCTCTCTATAACCACAAACTGATCTATTCCCCGCTTTGTATTTAAAGTAAACTATTTGAAGACAACAAAGACTTATTCAGATTCTTCCGATGATGATGATGATGATGAGCTCATATCACTAAATAAGCGACGACGAACACAAAAGTTCCCTGTGACTGGATCTAGAACTACATCATCGATATTAATACTGCTTGGAGGGGTTTCACTATCAACAAGGTCCATTTCCTCCAAGCAAAGCAACTGATGATGAAATTCCGGTTCATTATCATCGACATCGTCGTCGTCAGTCAACAGCTCCAACAGCTCCATCTCTCCAAGATATGGTTCACTGCTATCAAACTCACTCAGTAGTTCAAGATCACTAAATAGTTCACCTTCCATCTCTGAATCGTCTTCGTCTTCATCTTCGTTTAAATTTAATGGAATATTTTGAATTAATTCCAGTATAGTCTTCTTAGAAGGGAAAATGTTATCTCTGGGCGACATGATTCCAAGTAGCAGACTGATTTACCACTAATACGAAACCACCTTTTATACCTGATTTCGGTGGTGGTGGGGGTAAGTGTTGAAAGTGCAAGTGGTAGGGAAAAGTGATAGGGAAGAGGTATTATTGTAACACAAATGATTAAGTCCTGTAAGTGGGTCAAGGTCACCTTATCCTATTACCAAAACGGGGAATAGAGCAGTAAGAGATTCTTATTCAAACCTCAAACTGATCTATTCCCCGTTCTGTATTCTTCCGTTCAGTATTTCCAAACCATCTTTAGTCAGTTGAAACAAATTGATCAATTTCGAATGTTACAATTTCATTAAGAATTTTTTCTATTGCAACATCACCATCATCAAGAAAAACTTCTTTAAGAGTTGAGTTGGAGATTGGTTGATCAGGCAGTTGAGGCGAAGTCAATGGTTTTTCCAACTCCATTTGTAAAGTTTTAATGTATTTTGTCGCGTGTTGTATAATTGATAATCTTGACATTTTTGGACTAGCAAATGGTAATTTTGATTGTAGTATCTTGTATGCTTTATTTACTTTTAGCACCCTTTTCTGCTCTCGAACATTTCTAGGCTCTCTATGTAAGTTGGATGATCCAGCTTGACTGTCCATAGCTGACTAATTACTAAGTTCTGGAGCGGCCGCTTAAATACCCCGCTTACCTATACCATTAGAGTGGGGGTAGGTAGTAGAGTGGGGGGTAGGTAGTAGAGTGGGGGTAGGTAGTAGAGAAGGAAAGTTTTATTTAACAGTTTTATTTTTCTATCCTATCCGCAGATTTTCTAAGTCTGTGAGTGGGTCAAGGTCGTCTGAACATATTGCCAAAACGGGGAATAGAGCAGTAAGAGGTTCTCACTTTGACCTCAAACTGATCTATTCCCCGCTTTGTATTTCAAAGGACTTTAGTTTTAAGATAGTTACTCGTCCTGATCTTCATCCATAAGGAAGATTTGTTTGTAAGCTGAAGGTTCTTCAGCGAAAAAATGTTGGTCCGCTAACTCATCCTCTTTAAGAAAAACGGATTCAAAAGGTGGAGGGTTGTGTAAAACTTCTTTGTGAATTGAGGACGGTTCTTGAAGCTGCGATTGTAGGTTTGCAATGTATTTTATTGTCTTTTGTATAGTGGTTAATTTAGAATCATACGGATTGGAGGATGGTAATATGCTTCTTAATACTTTATAACGGTCAGCGATCTTTGTTCTCATTTTCCGAGAACTAGCATTGTTTCTCTCGGTTTTGAAAGATCTCGAGTTTAAGTTTGGCGAAGTATTACTAGTCTCTGGAAAAATGTTGGATAGAATCATAGCCTGGACAAGTATCGATGGGGCAGCAGAAGATGAAACAGTGATGTGCTCCATGGTGTCTGAGGTGGGCGAATACAAGCAGCAGACTAATTTTACCATCGATAAGGTGTCTCTTTTATACCCAATGGAAGTGGGGGGGGAATATATGTTGAAAAACAACATATATTTCAATGTTGTTTTTTACCAAACGAAAATTGTCTAAGTCCCAAGGTCATCTAAACAAGTTGCCAAAACGGGGAATAGAGCAGTAAGTGGTTCTCACTTGGACCGCAAACTGATCTATTCCCCGCTCTGTATTTTAAAGTAAACAATAACTCTTCTCACTATTGAGCAGCCTTTGTTCTTTGAAGCTCAAGTTCTAAGTCTGCAACCAGGCGAAAGTCTGCATCATGCTCCTCCCATTGTTCAGGAGAACGCGGTTGACCACACCACTTAGTAAAGGCGTACCTCATCGCCTCATTATACTCCTCCAGGATAACATGATAGGGTCTTGGTTGCTGCGTTGTAGACTGCATCGATGATGTAGTTTGTTGCGGATGTGAGTAGTATACCCACCCGGTTAGAACCGTGACGTCACAGAGATTTCCTAACCTAACTTATCATGCTGTAAGTATCATACTGTATCATACTATATAAAATACTGTAAGTATCATACTATATAAAATACTGTATAAAGTACTGTATGTATCATACTGTATCATACTATATAAAATACTGTATGTATCATACTATATGTATAAAATCATGTAATTCTGCACTGTCACTTTCTAACCTAGATACCACGGCGGCAGCTCGTCTTGACCTTGGACAACACCCGCATGCGGCGTAACCAGCCAAGCGTTACACAGAGGTAATGAATAAAAAGTCAGTTTGCATCTAAACTAATTTATTATCTACATATATATATATCTTCTGCCACCGCTAACAGCTTGTCTCCAGATGGAGCCACCACCCTGCCATCAGACTCCTGTAACAATTCAAATATTCATTAGTCATCTCCCCCACTCTAATCTACTCTATTACAACTAACATTCGTTCTCTTTGCGCTCAGATTTTCTCGTGGTTGGACGTGTTTTTACTTTGCTCCGGTAAAGTACCTTATTTTTATTCCTAACCTAACTGTAACATAACCTCACTTTATATTATAGTGACTTATTTAAAATGGCTGGGAACCCTATCGAGGTTCTCAGTACAGACGATACCTACGTTAAAAAATTCCGACTATACGGAACGAAAACAGTATTTAAATTTACTAACCCTCCCGCTAACAGTAATGAAATAGATTGGTTAAGAGAGGGTTTTGCAAAAATTGTAAATCAAATGAAAGACAGAGCGCATGCGAATGACCAGCTCGGTTTCACCTTACAATCTCTAAACTTAAAATCCAAGGAACCCGGCTATATTGCTTTTCGGCCTGCTGGAGATATTAATGAAAACATTTTATGGGAAATTTTCGGGGGAATTGTACAGTCTAATGCCGAATCGATCAAATCCACTGATACGTTTAGAGTCGAATGCACGCGAATCAACCTACCTGTGGGTTCTGGGACTCACAAAAGACCTGGCCTGTACAACACATTTGACGAAGAATGTAAAGCCAGGTCGGGAATAGTAGTAATTAATAATAAAGACAACTTGTGTCTCCCTCGGGCTTTGGTGGTAGCCATGGCTAAAGTGACAAACGACCCAGAGTATAATCTTGTACGTATGGAAAAGGGTAAACGACAAACCGTTAGGGCACAGACACTTATTCAAAAAGCAAGGGTAGAGGTCTCAGAAGAGGGAGCCGGTATACCAGAGCTTGAGAAATTCCAACACCTTCTAAAAGATTATAAAATCACTGTTTACAATTATGACAGAAAAGGCCGGGATGTATACTTTGAGGGGGCCGTTGAAAAACCTAAATTCAAAATTAACTTGCTCTTTCATGATGGCCATTATAACGTAATCAACAGTCTGACTGCTGCTTTTGCCTGTAACTATTTCTGCGAACCTTGCCATGTTCCCTATGACCACAAAGCTGAGCACAGGTGCTCAAACATCTGCCCTTACTGCCAAACCATCTCACCTCCCTGTAAAGAGGAGCACGGGGGAATAGTTTGCCCCGACTGTAACATGAATATGAAAAACCAGCATTGTTTTATCGCCCATAAGGTTGACAAATGTAAAACAGTAAAAAAGTGTTTAGATTGTGGAAAATTGATTAATTTAAAAGAGAGATCCGGACCTCACAAGTGCGGGGAAGTTTTCTGTAAACCCTGCAAATCATTCAAAGATCCGAATCATAAATGCTACATCCAACCCAATAAGGGAAAACCTAAATCTAAAGACTATATTTTCATATTTTTTGACTTGGAGACTCGCCAAGACGAGTCTTTCCCCTCTGATCCCGATAAAAAAGTACATAAAGTCAATTTGTGTGTGTCACAACAGTTTTGCCATAATTGTGTAGATGGAAAAATGTGTGCAACATGTAAGTGTCGTACAAGAATCTTCAATTATGACCCGGTCAAAGATTTTATGGATTACGTGATGCAAGTACGTAAACAGTTTAAACACGTTTGTGTAATTGCGCACAACGGGCAGGGCTTTGATTTTCAGTTTTTGCTAAAACATATAATGGAAGAAACTAAATTCACGCCGGAATTGGTTATGAGGGGGACTAAAATTATTTTGATGGAATTGGACAACGTAAGATTTATAGATTCCTTGAGCTACTTCCCCATGTCTCTCGCAGAACTCCCTAAAGCTTTTGATCTGCCTCCTGAGAAGAAAAAGGGCTATTTCCCGCATCTTTTTAATACATTGGCGAACCAAAATTATGTAGGCCCGATGCCCGGTAAACAGTTCTACTGCCCAGACTCAATGTTTAAAAAGCCCCACAAATACTTTGAGAAATGGCACGATGAACAAGTGGCCAATAACTATATCTTTGATTTCAAAAAAGAAATATTGGAGTACTGTATCTCTGACGTAGAAATTCTGGCTCAGTCCTGTCTTAAATTCAGAAGTATTCTTTTACAAGTGTGTAACGTAGACCCTTTCCTAGAGGCTATAACGATTGCCAGTGCATGTAACTTGGCCTTCCGCCGCAACTTTTTAAAACCAAACACGATCGGCCTCATCCCAAAGAACGGCTACCGTTTAGTGGATAATCAGTCAGCCGCTGCTTTACAGTGGTTAACATGGGAGGAGGAGAAACGCGGAGTGAGGATTAAACATGCGGGCCGAGGTAAGGAAGTCAAAATTAATGGGGTGAAGGTAGACGGCTTTGACGGGGAAAACATCTATGAGTTTCACGGGTGCTACTGGCACGGTTGTCCAAAATGCTTCCCATATAACAGAGAGGCTCCTTTGAAGGAGGATCCCTCAGACAGCTTAAATCTCAGGTACGAAAAGACTTTGAAAAAAATTGAAAAACTCGGCAGTGTGATTCAAATGTGGGAGTGCGAGTTCCTTAAATTAAAGAAAGATAAAAACCTTAAACACCTAGACAGTTTGGAAATTTTAAATTCCCTTCCCCTGGATCCTAGACAGGCATTCTTTGGAGGCAGAACAGGAAATTCTAAAACTTACCATAAATGCGGTGAGGGAGAAACCATTCAATATGTAGATGTTTGCTCTTTGTACCCGTATGTTTGCAAATTCGGGAAATATCCATTAGGCCACCCTACCATTCACGTCGGCGATAGAGAGTGTCGAGAGAGAGGGCTTGAAGTAGAGGGATTGTTAAAATGCAAAATTCTACCTCCTTACAACCTGTATCATCCCGTACTTCCGGTAAAAATGAATAATAAATTAATGTTTGTTTTATGTAGAACTTGCGGGGAGTCTTTAAATCAAGGGGAATGCGAGCATGATAGTGAGGAACGGGTTTTAATCGGGACATGGACCATGGACGAGATTAGGAAGGCGCTTGAGAAGGGTTATGTTATTTTGGACATGTTTGAACTGTGGGAGTATAAAGTCGCTACTTATGAAAATGGGGGGCTGTTCACAGATTTTATTAATAAATTCTTAAAAATAAAGCAGGAAGCCTCAGGCTATCCTAGCTGGTGTAAAACAGAAGAGGACAAGGACAACTACATCGCAGACTATGTTCAACATGAGGGGGTTTTATTAGAAAAAGACAAAATCTGTAAAAACGGGGGTTTGAGGTCGCTGGCTAAATTAATGCTTAACAGTTTTTGGGGAAAATTCGGTCAAAGAGAGAATCAGACCAAAGCAACAATCGTCAGGGACTCTAAAACATTATTTAATCTGTTAATTAGCCCAGAAATAAAAGTCAACCGTATTCAACTTGTTAACGAGGAGGTTGTGGTAGTGAATTGGGAATATATTGAGGAAGTCGGCGAACCTTTGACAAATGTAAATGTTGTAGTTGCGGCCTACACCACAGCTCAGGCTAGACTTAAATTATATGAACACTTGGAGGCTTTGGGTGCTCAGGTTTTATACGTGGATACTGACAGCGTCCTATTTTATCATAGGCAAGGTTTGTACAGGGTTCCTACAGGGGATTACCTTGGGGAAATGACAAATGAGTTGTTAGAGTACGGGCCAGGATCTTATATAGTAGAGTTTGTGTCCGGGGGGCCTAAAACTTACGCCTACCTTGTTTGGTCAACCAAAAAACAAAAGCTGGTCCCTGTTTGCAAAATTAAAGGACTGACATTAAACATGAAAACCTCTAAACTGTTAAATTTTGAATCTCTTAAACAAATTGTTCTCAGCGAAACAAAAGACACATTGAAAATTGAGGAAAATAGAATACGGCGCCTCAAGGACAAAAATATTGTAACAGTAACTGAAATAAAAAAGTTTAAAGCCACAGGTCCCAAGAGAAAACTAATTGAAAACCACGACACTCTGCCCTACGGTTACAAGATAAAAAAAACCATCACTTAAACCAGCAGTGGGGACAGGTGCCGTCGCGCTCTACCGCTCCCGTTACCCACTCTCTTTGCTTCCTGCCGCCATAGCGATCGGACGTGTTTTAAAATCGCTCCATTTGTAATACTGTAATTTGTTTGCTGTACCTGTTGAAATGGAGGGGGAGGAAGATTGGAAACAAAATATTGGTTGGATCTTTATAAATCTACTTTGTGACGGAAGACCTGTCCGAAAAATAAAATTTGAAGGAAAGCCATTAAAATTGGAAGTAAAATCAAATGCAGACTTTGACAGAATAGAAGTTGAATTTTTGAGCGGTAAGGCGATGCTAAATAGCGGATTCTCTAAAGAAAGGATTATAAAAAAGTAGCTAAATTCTCCAAGTACGATGAATTAGAATATAACATTTATTTTGACTGCGGCGGAAAAAACCTAGGATGTCTGACTGACTCGTTTGTGTTAGATGACGAGTGGGGCAACCCGGAAGACCGCCCATGCATTGACCTTACGATTTATGATGAATTTAATAAAGAACACGTACACCACGTGTTAATTAAATTTAAAAAACCTGACTTGTAACCTGTTAAAAAACTGCTCTGTAATTGGTTATAATAAAAATGCATTCTATTGGTTGTAATTATCGTTCTGCACCCTGATTGGTCGATACTTTTAGCGCTATTTATTCTCAAGCGTTAACTTCACTCTGCCTCGGTCACTTTGCCGCTGCTCCTGCCGAGGTAAGACGTGTCCCTACGTAGCTCTGATCTGTACTATTGCATAATACTTGACATAAAATGTCTCACCTAACCTCTTATATATTTAATGATCAACCCATTGCTGTTCTGTTTGACAGCAGTGATGATCCTTGGTTTAAAGCTAAAGATGTCGCTAAAATCTTGGGTTATCAAGATTCAAAACAGGCATTGCGGATAAATGTTGATGAGGAAGACAAGTGTAAGGCTGTAAATATACTCTCTAAAGGGGGGTGTATCGATACACTCCCCTTTAACTTCCAATCAAACACAGTTTACATCAATGAATCTGGTTTGTATTCTCTTATCCTACGCTCCTTGAAACCAGAAGCTAAAGCATTCAAAAGATGGGTTACAAGTGAAGTCCTGCCTTCCATTAGAAAGTATGGAATGTATCAAATCAAACAGGAGAATAATCAGTTAAAGAATGAAAACTCTCAACTCTTGGCTGAAATTACAAACGTTATGGAAACTAACCAACAGCTCACTCACATTAACTTAAAATTTAAAAGTAAAAATGAAACAATGTGTGAAGAAAACCAGTCACTGAATGAGTTGCTGACTGAACAGGCACCGAAGGTTGCTGTGATGTCAGACGACGATGGACTAAAACATGTTTTATGTGTCCTTATTAAAGAAACTCTTCTGGAGCTGTACGGAATCTGCGAATACAAATGTATTCGCACACAAAAAAGAAAATTTAACGAAGCTCTCATTAAAGCCAAAAATGAAGGTTTCGTACCTTGTTTCATCAAGTCTCCTGTTCCTAACGGGATTAATGTACTTAACAAAGCTAAAGAGGTTATGAGGCGTTATGGCATGCATTTTGATTCTGCTCATAACAATATCCTCACCTCACATAACTTTGTAAATATTGTTGAACATGTGCTGGATAATGCCTAAGTCCCACTGTATGAATGTGTGTGTGTGAATTAAGGTCACTGGTGCGGGTGACGAAAAGCCCCGTAAACCTGAAAGGGAGCCTACTAGATTGAACAGTCAAGTTAATCGCTTGGCTGCTCCTTCGAATAGCTCATGTGTGAATGAGGGGTCCAGTAGATTAGAGGCGTTTGGCTAAAACCCAGACTACTCAATCGAACCGACCTCGGGTGAAAGAAGGACTTGTCCGGTGGGCAAAAAAAAGTAAATAAATATAAAGCAAATAAAAAACTCATCCCCTTGTCTGTTCAAAGGGAGAGGACTTTTATTTTGTACTGGGCATCAATCAGGTAATCTGGATTGGCTCACGCACGAAATAAAGGTTTAACCTGGGTGTTTACGCACGAATGGTCTCAAACCCCATTCAAACAGACAATATAAAACTAATGTTCACCGAATAAATAAGTTATTTTGACAATGGACGCTATAGCTAACGAACTACACCGACCTGCCAGGAGAAATTATCCCAGGCGTAAAGTTACCCTTCCAGGACTATACCAAGCCGATCTTGTTGAAATGAAGCCTTATGCCAGATTCAATAAAGGGTACAAGTACATATTGACGATGATTAACTGTTTGTCCAAAGTAGCGTTTGCCGTACCTCTAAAAAACAAGTCTGGCCCAGAAGTGGCAAAGGCACTCGCTCCTATCTTAGCAAAAAATAAAATGACGCATTTCCAAACAGATCAGGGAACAGACTTTTTCAATAAACACGTAAATGCTTTAATGAAAAAATACAAAATCAACCATTATCATACATTTTCAGAACTAAAAGCAAGTATAGTAGAAAGATTAAACAGAACTTTCAAGACAAAAATGTACAAGTTATTTACTGCCAGAGGTAGTTACGAATGGTTAAGTATTTTGCCAAAAATTATAAATTCTTACAACAATACTAAGCACAGGACTATAGGTATGAAACCACGGGATGTAAGACTGAAACACGTGAAAGACATTCTGAATAGAATAAACAAAGGTAAAAAACCCAAACATAGAAGCCCTAAACAAAAATTTACATTAGGTGACATTGTTAGAATCAGTAAAGCTAAAAGATTGTTTAAAAAGGGTTATTTACCCTCTTGGAGTTTGGAAACTTTTAAAATATACGCAATTAAACCGACTATTCCAACCACTTATGTGTTACAAGACATCAGAGGAGAGATACTTAAAGGAGGGTTTTACGCTGAAGAGATTACCAAGTCAAAAACAGGCGATATTTACTTAGTTGAGAAGGTGTTAAAAAGAAAAGGTTCTAAGCTTTTTGTGCGTTGGAAAGATTACGACAGCAGCCATGACAGTTGGATTGAGGCCAAGGATGTGCATGGAAAGTCGATACCGAGGAACAAGTAAAACACTCCAGCAATTAGCTGCACTACCGATACCGTAAAAGCCCACATGTGAAAGCAACCATGAAGTGATAACATAAAAACCAAAGCAATTAGCTGTATGTAACAGTCACGATGCGGGTCGTTAAGCATAAAGTCAGGTTTCCTGTTAAAAACTTTGACACGTTTTTCAGCGGGTCTGGAACGGTTAAACAGAACAAACACGGTATTTTATTACCCGATTCAATTCGCTGTATAATCAGTGGGCCAAGTTCCTCTGGGAAGACCAATGTTTTATTTAATTTATTATTTGACCCAAACGGTCTAAGATTTGAGAATATTTATATATTTTCCAAGTCCCTTCATCAGCAAAAATACAAGCTATTACGAAACGTTATGCCCAAAGAGGTTAAGTATCATGAATTTGGCGATAACAGTCTGGTTATACACCCAAACGAAGCTAAACCAAATTCTATAATGATTTTTGATGATGTGAGCTGTGAGAAGCATGAACACATCCGTAATTATTTTACTATGGGAAGACACAACAATTTAGATTCATTCTATCTGGGGCAGACATACAGTGCCATACCCAAGCAGCTGGTGAGAGACAATTGTAACTTTGTTATTCTATTCAAACAAGACGAAATGAACCTAAAACATGTTTACAACGATCATGTCACTACGGACATGTCCTTTGACAAGTTTAAAGAAATATGCGCTCAAGCGTGGCGAGATAATTTTGGATTCCTTGTGATTGACAAAACTCTAGACCCATATAAGGGAAGGTACAGAGTAGGCATGGACAGTTTTGTAGCAGAGGTATAATGGTACGTATATACACGTACAATGATTTAAGAGGTTTTAACGTTAAACTTCATAATGTCAAGTCAAACTTGTGCTCATTTTATTACAAGGACAAAAATAAATTTTGTGGTAATTATTGCAGTCGGAAGGGTAAACACGGATATCAGTTTAACAAGCGATGCTGGAGACATAAAAAACTAAAAAGATCCGCTGTGATACCACCAGTAGTTTTATTAATGATATCTGTGAGTGAGAGAACTTATAACCGAGATACATGGCTTAGTTTTATGAACAAATGCGAAGAAAAAAACGTACCGTTGGAACTTGTAATATATCACGAAGACATGTACAATTGTACTGTGCGAGACCCTCAAAACATGATATCTAGATTTAGGCCGTTCCCCGAGTTTTTTGGGCAAGTATTGCCTTTACGTAACCTTCACGGTAGTGTTAATTTTACACAGATATGTAATGAAATGCTGCAATACGGATGTAAGATCCCATTTGCTTCACGGTGTATACTCCTGACAGAGCGTAGTATCCCTGTAAAATCTCCAATGACAGTTTACAAAAGAGCTTTAGGCTCAAAATGTTATATTGATATCAGTTATAATATTGGATATACAGCTGTACCACCTAGTGTCCCTAGATGCATCAGGAATAAACCGTTTAATGGTGTTAATAATCTATGCCAAGGGCTATATACTACAGAGTTTTTAAGAGCTGCCTTGATCACACTACCAGTACAGTGCGAGAGATTCGGCATAAGTCTAAACAATGGCATGTACAGTGTAACAAACAGAGTGCTATTTGATCAGTGGAGAGCGTTCACAGGCGCAAACCCGAGCGAATTCTGGCTTTTAAATTCATATTTATTAGAGCATCTCAACGAGCCTAGACCTATGGCATTACTAAAGAAGTTTATGCAAAAAACAATAGAACGAGATAAATACACCGTAGCAGAGATTCCACAGTGGAGAGACGGGTGGAAACGTACATTTGTATTCAAGAGTTTTACAAAGCGTTACGTAATCCCCAGGTTCGATGCCAGGGAACAGAGGTATTACGAAGGAATGGATTTTAGCGCTGGCGTTTCATTGTTGGATATTATAAAGTACGTTCGGAGGCATAAGCAGCGCGCCCTGTTTTTCAGACAGGTCGAGATGCCTTAAATTTAATCGTGTTGGTTTAAATATATCATTTATAATTATGAAGCGGAGCGGTAAGCAACAGCTAACTAATCGACTGATACAGCTGCGTAATGCTATTAAGAGAAAGTATAAAATGTTTAAGGAGGGATCTGTAGACAGTGATATTATGCTTGAGAAGCAGTTTAAACCTATAATTCAAGAACTTAGAAAAACAAACACAGCAGACATAAAAACAGAACCTGAAACAATTAAAGGTGAACCAATGGACTATAGTACGACAGATGATGAAGCTGAATTTATACCGCAGAGTGTATCTACGCCTGAAATCAGTGGGTTAAAACAAATTGTATCGACTCCTTCGGGACTGGAAACAGCGTCACGATATATAGAAAGTCAGTTTAGTAACCCCATTACGGTGAGATATATGACAATGCTTTTAAAGGATGCTAGCGGTAAGGTCCGAGTAATTGACCATGACTATGGTCCTAGATACGAAGGCAGTACTTTAATGATGGGAGATAAGGTTTTAGACTTTGACAACGATGGAACTATACTAATAAACAACACAAGATATAGTCCAACCGAAGGCTTGTATGAGCTCATATTTAAGAGAACTCCTGACGAGGAAATATACAACGAAGAAGACCTTAAGACCTATAAGAGTATTATTGTTGCCACCAACGCACACAAGAAAGGATACAAATTCCACAATGTAATTAGAAGGGACAACAATCTAAAGTACAGAAGAATTATTAAAGACCTATTCCCGGTTAAAGCGGGCAAAGGTTTAGCGTGGAAGAATGCACGATCTCGTGACATTATACACTGGAATGATGCCAATGAATTGGTGGACAGATTACGACACATTGCCATGTCTACAGAGACTGGAAACAGAGTCCATAGCAATGAAATACTAAGTATCTTGGAAGAGCTAAGGGAAGCGGGATTTATAAAAGGCAGAGGTAACAGTAGATTTAAAGCATTATTATAATGACTATTGACAAGTTTGGACGTAGTAGCCGAAAATCCCGAGATGAGGCTGTCAAAGGTCCCAAGGGCGATGGTTTTAATTTAACGCCGGACGGTGATTACGATATACAAAATAAGCGATTATGTAATTTAAAAAGACCTGCAGAGGATAACGACGCGGTGACTAAAAGATTTATGTGTGACAATACCTTAATTTTAGATGAAAAAAAAGAGTATTTTGACGCTAATAAATGTGTTATTCGACATGTAAAATCACCACAAAATTCTGATGATGCTGCCACAAAATTTTACGTAGACTACAAATGTATTCCTTTTACAGGAGAACATTATATCTTAGGGAACAAAATACTAAGAGACGTGCGAGATGGCGAACAAGAATATGACGCTGTAAACTTGCGGATGTTAAAAAAATCATTAATGCTGGTAGATAACACTTTTTATGATTGTCAGTCAAAACAAATAAAAAATTGCTCGGATCCAACTGATTTTCAAGACGTATTAAACTTAAATTATATTGTAAGACTATTGAGTAAAGTTTTATTTGACATTTACAATACCTTAGGAGCTCCAATACAGACAGACAAGGACGATTGGGTAAGATTAAACGTTATTAATAAATACTTTTTAGACGAAAATACAGGACAATTTCGTAATAAAGATGATCCCTATGAAGAGGAATTAATTGAAGACACAGACCCTTTCCCCAGTTTCCTGAGGACGGGATCCGGTTTAAAAACACATTAACTGGCAAACACTAATTAGTCTACACCGATCCACTCAACATGCGGGTCGTTTTATTGATTTTTTTGCCTCTTGCCTCGTGCAACAAATCGGTAGATTTTCTAACTTATTACGGGTATTTGGAGAAAAACGCTTTGACACAAAACATTACTTCTGCAGTAAGACAATTTCAAGAGTACTTTCGTCTTGAACCAACGGGAGTGTTTGATAACGATACATTGGCCCTCATGGGTACGCCTAGGTGCGGTCATCGCGACAATATATTACCATTCTCAGCTTTACCCAATAGAAAGTGGAACACTACAGAAATAACCTGGTATCAATACGGCCCTTCTCAACACCCCGACATAATTCAAAAAGCTTTTGATGTATGGGCCAAACACGCAAATTTAACTTTAAAAAAAAACATAAATAATCCCACAATAATCATATCATTTTCAACATCTAGAAAACATGTATTCTATTCGAGACAGGATAATTGTCCCTATGATTTCGATGGACCCGGGTTAGTTCTCGCCCACGGCTATCTCCCCAATACGGGGTATAACCAAACGGACATACACTTTGATTCGGAAGAAAACTGGGATTTTACTATGAATTTACCACGAAATGGAAAAATTTCATTCTACTTAACTTTGCTTCATGAAATTGGTCACGCCCTTGGTTTGGATCATTCAGGTGATGATAAATCAGTAATGTTCCCTTTCAACAGGGACCCTACAGGGATTGTTGACTTGAACGAATACGAGCTAGGCAATGATGACAGACTCGCTATGGAGTTTCTGTACGGCAGGCCCACTAAGACATTTGCAACCATTCCAAAAATGAATACAACAACATCCACAACAACTACAACAACAACAACTACTACCACACCAAGCAGTACAGCACCTGAGACACCACCCGAGATATTTGAAAAACGCGATATTTGCGAATTAAAAGATCAAATTGATATGTTCGTTATTGTAAACAAAAGAATATTTGCTTTCTTTAGAGACTATGTATGGATTATTAGTTTAAATCCTACAGAGAGAATTCCTGAGGACTTAACACGGCCAAGAAGAATATCACACTGGCTTAAATTTTTACCGCGAAACTTTACTGAAATATCTGCCATTTACCAAAGGCCTAACGGGGAAATTGCTCTTTTTTTTGGCAATGATGTATTTTTATTTAGATACCCTTCACTGTCCTTGATTACAATGTATAATGTCAATAACATAGCCGGTAGAATGGTACATAAAGTAAACGCGGCCTTTGCAACTAACACGGGAAAGAGCTACATGATTATTGACGATTGGTATCTGATTGAAATTAACGAGTGCGACTTTACTGGTACATTTATGGGAATGGTCTCGTCTACGCTTTACGGTATCCCTGCCCACAGTCACGGTGCTTTTAGGTATATAAACGGGATGATTTACTTTATAACTGACAGTGGGGTCTTGGAGTACAGCGATTTTACTAACTCGGTATCTCGCACGTTGCCTGACGTGTTTGAAGCTTTAAAAATACCGTGTATACGCGAGACTCTATTAACTAAACTTTACGAAGTGATTAAATATTTACAATAATATGGCTAACACAAGAAGGAAACCTCTCAGATGTAAGCAAGCGGTTGTGCGAGGCGGAGGTATTGTTTCATCATTGCTGAACAAAGCTATAGACCTCCTACCTATCGAATTACATTTAAGAACACCAACCTTAAAACCATATCGGTATTGCGGGCCCGGCACGAAATTAAAAGAGAGATTAGCTAGAGGTGACAAAGGAATAAACGGGCTAGACGAAGCTTGTAAACAACACGATATAGCATACTCGCGGTACTCCGACAACGAGAGGCGAAGGCAAGCGGACAAAGAGTTGGCGGAACGCGCTTGGCAGAGGTTCAAAGCATCAGACGCATCTTTGGGGGAAAAAGCAGCGTCTTGGTTAGTCACCACAGCAATGAAGGCCAAGACTAAATTGGGGGGAGGTCGTAAAAAGAAACGACCCGTTAAACGTCCTAAAGGCAGAGGTTTATATCTTAGACCCTATAAAAAGCAAGGCGCAGGCAAGAGGAAAAAAAGGCAAACGAAAAAAAAAGCATCTCGATACCAATAAAGCCGCTTACAAATTACGATTTAATTAAATACGCGAGGTTATTAAAAATTCCAAACTTTAGAGGGGTTTACATGAGAGACGGACTACCAAAACGCTCGAGAAAGTGTGAATCTGCTATAGTTAACTTGGACAGTACAACCGGTACAGGCACGCACTGGGTATGTTACAGGAAGATTGATAAAAAGGTCTATTATTATGACAGTTTTGGAAACCTAAGACCGCCACCAGAAATAACACGATATTTGGCGGGATGTGAACTCTACTATAACTACGAAAGACAACAGAATTTTAATACAGTGGTGTGTGGTCATTTGTGCTTACATTTTCTCTGCAGTAATGTTCTGCCTCACGGGAACGACTAGTATACTATCCCATGAGCTAGCATTTCCCATAGATGTTAGCAAGGGTGAATGGGAGCTAGGTTTAATCGAACTGACAACTTATAATTCTATTCCAAACATTGAAAAAGACAATAATGATAAGTTTTACTACGGTGAAAATAATAGCATTACAATCCCTGAAGGATCTTACGAGATTGAAGATATAGAAAAATTCATACAATCTCAACTGCCAAAAGAAACCAAGTTTACATTAAAACCAAATAACAACACTTTAAAGGCTACAATATGTTGTTCTCAAAAAATTGATTTTACTAAAGAACATTCGTTGGGGACACTCTTGGGATTTAAAAAACAAATATACGAGGCTAATAAACAACATGTTTCGGAACTGCCTGTAGATATAATTAAAGTTAATTCAATACGGGTCGAATGTAATGTCACTCGCGGGTCATACCTAAACGGAGTCGAGGGTCATGTGATACACGAGTTTTACCCGGCCGAACCACCGGGCTATAAAATAGTTGAGCTCCCGAGGAATGTCATTTATTTACCGGTAATAAGTCAAAGGATCAATACCTTAACAATATCTCTCAAAGATCAAGACGGAAATCTTGTTAATTTTCGCGGAGAAAGAATCTCGGTTAGATTACATTTAAGGCAAAGCCATGGGGCTACTATTTAATTCTAGGCCAGCAGAGCGGGCAGCCAGTAGTGTTCAGAAAGCAAAGGTGTTAACTTGTAAGAATATAAAGTTTCTCCGTTCCCTCGGTTTTAAAGTTGTAAAAAATGGCTCTTTTAGAAATTGAAAATCACGCTATTTACGACGATTTGATAACAGGAATGGAATTCCATGCTCATCTACCATACGCTAATACAACTTATAATAATAACGATGAAATAAGAATACCGCTATTACAGCAGTACATTATAACTGCCCCTTTTGAAAGCTTTATTGTGATTCACGGTAAAGTTAGCGCTAAAAAAGCGAACGATACTGCTCTGAATGTATCCTTTGTAAATAACGCAGTGGCTTTTATGTTTGAAGAAATCCGCTACGAGATTTGTGGCAAGGAAATTGATAGGACGAGAAATGTCGGCATTAGTACTACTTTAAAAAATATTCTATCTATTCGCTCGGAAGAAACAAATATATTAAAAAATGCGTGTTGGAAAAGCCCCGGGGTATCTGAACAGGTGACAGACTTTGTATATTCAATCCCTCTAAAACTCTTGCTAGGTTTCGCCGAAGACTATAGAAAGGTTTTAGTAAACGTAAAACAAGAATTAATATTTTTACGCTCGGCTTCGGATATTAACGCTGTAAAAACTACAGAGGCCGGGACTTTAGAATTAAAAATTGAAAAAATCTACTGGCGTATACCTCATATTACAGTCAACGACGCCTGTAAACTAAAATTGTACAAGTTTATTGAGAAAGACCCCGCAATACATGTTCCCTTCCGTCAGTGGGAGCTTGTAGAGTACCCGAACCTGCCAAGAACAGAAACATTATCTTGGACACTAAAAACATCTAACCAAACAGAAAAACCCCGGTATGTTGTTCTCGCCTTTCAGACAGACAGAAAGAATGATTTAACAAAAGATATGTCACAATTTGATGCCTGCAACATAACCGATGTAAAGCTTTATTTAAATTCAAACTTTTATCCTTATGATAATATTCGTGGGAACACAGCCTTGTTCTATGACATGTATGCTACATTCCAAAACTCTTATTACGGAAGAGTTGGTTCGCCTATACTAAATTTTGACGACTTTAAATCAAAGTGTCCTCTGTACGTAATTGACTGTTCAAAACAGGACGATACTATTAAGACCGGCCCCGTAGATGTAAGACTTGAGATTCAAGCTAAAACAGCAATCCCAGCTAATACCTGGGCATACTGTCTCATAATCCACGACTGTCACTATACATACACACCAATCACGGGAGATGTCAGGAAAATCTCGAGTTAGCTTCTCCAGCCCGGTAGTTACAAAAATATACATTCAACCCGCAGAAGATAGAAAATCAGATTGGGTACAAGCAGCGCTAGACAGAGCCAGGTTTTTGAGACGTATCAAATCAACAGAAGAGCAAATCTCCAAAGTAATTTTTAAACAGTAAACACTTGAAATGTATATTCAAAGGGGTGGGGGTAAAAAGGTACATTTATATAAATAGAAGAGATAATTAATCAGTCTGTGGTTAGCAGTCAAGGCGTAAACATGAATTATTTTGGTTGGATTAAAATTGAATATTACAAAGACGGGGTTTTAATTAAAAGGGATATTGTGGACAGTTATAAGTTTAATAGCTTCGAGGAAAAATTTCAATTGCCCACGGGGGCTGATAGCATTATAGTTAAATGGTGTACAGAATTAAACTACAGCGATTATGAAGATTCCTCCTCCTCTGAATCTGTCTGAATCCATGGAAGAATTTATAGTCATTCCCAAGGGTAAAGAACCTATAGATTTAATGACCGGTGTATTTCTTAGATCGGCCTATTTTCTTGATACCGAGCTCAACAAATGCGTGGTATTGGGTATTTTTAAAAATCGAAATAATTGTCTGGGAGTGTTATTTAAAGGGCGGAAAGGTGTTGTATTTTGGAGTTACGACTCGTTTTGTCAGCTAATTGACCGGTTTAACGAAGTGACTTTAGCTCTCTTGAATAAAAGTCAGTGTTTAATATCTATAGAGTCTGGAGCTAATATTAAATTGACAAACATTTTCGGTCATCAGTACGTCTGTGTCTCTGATGAAGGACACTCCTTAGCTCTAAACTTTCATGAGTGGAATCAACTTGTAAAAAATATTCCTTTAATTGGTCGCTCTCTATTAGAATTATTTTATATTGAGGATATTATACAAGTTTATATTAATCAAGTATTAACCGGTGCAGAAACCTGTACAGATCAATTACCACCTCACGTAGCCAACCGACTTTATCAGGAAGTTTTATTATGGAAGCAATAGTGGAGTTTCACGCGTTTAAAGACAATACAAATAGATTTATCATTAAAGAACTTGCCATAGTTGGGAGGTCTTACAGAACACAGATTGTGTTCCGACCCCCATACTGTTTTAATATTTTGAATAGTAAAATGCAAAGGACAGCGAGATGGTTAACCCGTCATTTTCACCGCATAAAGTGGGATGAAGGTGACGTGCGTTATAGCGAGGAGCTTTTAAGTTCACTCTGTAAACCTTTTGAGATTATACATACAAAAGGTAAAGAGAAGGCTCAATTCCTTCGTGAATTTCACCCTAATGTTAAAGAGATCAGTGAAAGTTTGTATATAGATGAGCAGTTTACGATAGACTGCATTATACATAAAAATAAAAATGCTATTTGCGCAATGAGGTCTGCAGAAAAATATGCTCTGCTTGTATTATGAGCGGACCACGGGTCCGGCGGGTAACCTCTTGTGAGGACGAGGGTCAGGTTGATTAAGCCTATAAAGCAATGCTTCCCCTCTATCCGTTATATAAATGCAGACTTCAAAATGCAACAAAAAATTTAAAAGTAAAAATCAAATAAAAAGTATAAAAACATTCTCTGTTTATCTTAGTAAATGTAGAGTTGAAAGGTGTTAAAATGAACGGACTTTGTCTTAGTAAATGACTACCTTCCTCATACACAATGAACGGATTGACAGAGAAAAATAAAAATATATAAAGGAGGTAGCATTTTGTTATGGAGTGGCTACCACGAATCACTGCGTTGGTTGGGGCAGTGGTTAAAAACAGTGAGAATAGGCCTACTGGGGATACTCACTTTAATAAAAAGCGCGCCGACGCTCCTACGGCCTAGCATAAAAGCTTACCGTGGTGGGGAAACGTGAGCGATAAAAATTATTTTACAGGAAACTTACGATACACATACCTTAGGGCTCCGTCCACCAACTGCAGAAGTGGAGTCTACAAGACCGGCAAAGAAACCACACTGTCCACCTGCGGGTTACGAACGTTCTGTGCCCCGGGGAGAGACAGTGGTGTATTGATATGTGCAGGTGATTTTTCACCTGCACTATATGCCCCGGAAAACAAACGTCGTAAACCCACAGGGGATTTAAGAATTTAGAAACTACGGGCAAGTCGACACAAATCGGCTCCATGACTACGAATGAACCTTAACGGTGCCCGCTTCCCGCGCCTCGCGATAGCGTAGGTGGGGGACTTGAGCACTCTAGCGTAAAAGTGTTTTTCAGCGGGTCTGAAAATTTAAAATCGTTAAACTGAACCCCGGTAAATTTATTTTAGCGGACTCGGTATGGTTTGGCCGAGAAATTTAAAAGGTTTGGGCAAAGTTTAATGTAACCCGGTAGAGGATTTTAGCGGACTCGGTATTGTTTGGCCGAGAAATTAAAGTATTTTTTAATAAGTACGTACCTTAGGGGTATTGTCCTGTCCACACCGTGGACGATTCCTCCTGGCACTCGTGGCAGGAGTACGTCATTCGCCACCTGTACTCCATGCGCCCGAGGTTGTCTGGCCGCAGGCAGTAGTGATACACAACCTGCAGGTGAGGTGTCACCTCTGAACTGTGGCCAGGGCCACAGTCCCTGACAACCCAAAACGTCTGGAATGTGGCTGAAAACACCGTGAAGTCTATACATATCGGCTCCATGACTACGAATGAACCTTAGCGGTGCCCGCTTCCGCGCCTCGCGATAGCGTAGGTGGGGGACTTGTAACATAACGGACGTATCGTCACTCAGCGACGCGGCGAATACATACAACAAAATTGTTTTTAACTTACATTCGCAGAGACATTCTTGAATAGGCCGCCACATAGAGCGCGGAAACCTCCCGCAGTAGTAGCAGGTCGCAAGAAGCGAGTACGGCCGGCGCAGGTGGTAGCCTACGGATGCGTTCCCGGTCACCCAGCCACCAGGCTCGGCCCGAAACCTATGCGGCGCTCGTAAATATACCTGTAATACATAAAACAGAATTATACACAGTCACACATACAACAACAAAAAAGAGGTATTAATAATTGTACTCACCGAGTAACATCTGCTGCAATTCCTCTTTTTCCCGATATAAATTTCAAAATATGCGTTGTAACATTTACTTTTGTGTTCTTCTATTAATAATTTTTTCAATAAAAATGGAAGGTTTGTTAAATTTTGAATTTCTTGGAGGAATTTAAATTGCAAACAATAGTGCTGAAGGCAAAGTTCTGTGAGGCTTGCCGGAGTCGTCATGGCTGCACACTGAAAGAGAGAGCGTGGGGCGTGATTTTGTAACGTGCGTGGAGAGGGGATTGTGTATAAATACGGTGTTTTAGCAGAGTGCCTTTACAGATGTTATGCAGTTTTTGCTTCTGCTAATACTGTACATAATGTTGATGCTATTCGTCATGGTTCTAATTCGTTTGACAGCGGGTCTCAATGATGAAAATCTACCCCCGAATCACCAAGTGAGTATGATAATATCAACAGTTTATAGCTTTTTTATATGTCTATATTTTTTCAATGCGTATTAATATATTTTTACACTTTCAGGAGCCTAGAGTCCCTGCAGAGGAACCCGCTTCTCTCAGTCAAGATTTGTTTTTTCAAGAGGATTTAGACCTTCTTTCTATTCGTAATGTAAGTAATGTTTTAATTTATTATTATTATATGTCCATTATATACTTTGTTTCAGCTGATATAGTTTTATTTTTGTTTTCAGGGTGGTTCTCACGTCTCGATGGAAGATGTATCAGACATACTACCTCCGACACAACAGGTATACATATTACTTATAGTTACTTTAAAAGATGTTTTTTGTTTCCTTGAAACGAGGTTAACTATGTTTTTATTTTTTCAGAGTGGATCGTCTACTTCAAGCGAGCTGCGCTCTATATCTCAGGTGTGTTGGATTTTATTTATTGTTCTAATAATTTTAACTTTTAAGAGTGTTTGTTTATACATGTTTCTCTATTTTAGGATGAGCATGAACGGAGGTTTAGGCAGATGTTAAGACTTTCTGGTGGATCGGGGGTCTATATCCATACATCTCGGACATTCTTGGAGGATGGAGGTGTGGTGACAAGACATAGCCTTGCGGTTAGTATATTCGACGGTGTTTTTAACGTTTATAACGTTAGGTTCTAATTAATAATGCTGTTTGTTTGTTGCAGAACGGTTTCCTAAGTCAAGAAGCACGGGATTTGATCCGTAGAGAGTTGGAAGAAGTAAGTATACACGTGGTATTTTTCCTTATATTTACGTGGTATTTTTCCTTAGTTTATACGTTGAAGCTAATTTTGTTTTTGTTTGTTTTTTTAGATGTCGTCGCGCCCGCTGTCTCCTATTCGCCGAACGATGCCAAACATAATCAGGCGCACAACTTCGGTAAGAACATATCGTTATTATTTTTATTGTCTTGTGTGTGTTGTGTTTTTCTGACTATTAATCACAGTATACTGGTTTTCAGTTGAGGGACCGTTCTCCCAACATACGACCTAACTCGCCACCGAGAGCCGTCACCCCCACACCCTCGAGACCCACTACACCAGTTACAGTGTATGCTGAACAGCCCGCCAATATTGCGGTAAGGGAAACACCTACTTGGTAATTTATATTAGTTTATTGTTTTTTCTTTCTAAATTGTATTAATTTGGTGTTTTTCTTTATTTCCAGCTCGTTGGATCTGACCTTAGAACGCTGTATTTCGTGAATAGGAATGGATACCTTCTATCTATAATTTCTGTAAGTATCTTTTCTCTGTGAGGGAGGGTGGGTAAGTCTGGTACTTTGTTACACTGATTATACGTTATTTTCAGGACACCCCGAGAAACGTATGGTTCCCGGGAGGTTACCATCAAGTAACAGCGAACATTTTCGAAGAACGTTACATTGAGATGCATCAGCTAGCCAATAATACACGAGAAACAGGAATGTATATCTTCTGCGAGACCACTAACGTCGCTGGCGACCAGTGGAGGTTGTTCCGATTAATGGTAAGTTTTGGAATTGAAAGATTTTGAAATTTGTGTACAAAGGTTTTAAATTAAGCTAATTCTAATTTCATTTACAGAGGGGAGGTGAACCTGTAAGACGGGCCAGGCTGGCCACTCTCCCGCTTCGCGTGAGAGCATGCTATGGGGTGACGCATTTTGAGAGGGAGGCGACTGATGCCCAGACACTATTCAGCCATCTACACCTTACGGTTAGTTTCGTAGAGTCATAAATTACAAAAGTGTCGGTATTGTTATTGGAAATATACTGTATATCTGTTTTTTTACAGCGGGAAAATGCAACCGTTCAAGAGGCCGAAGAAGACGTTTTCGCTTTCAATACGCCCAGAAGGACACCTCCGGACCGTATGGCAGCTTTGACGGCGAGGATGGAGCAGACTGACGGTAGAAGTGAAGCTGGTCCATCAAGACGTGTCGAACCGCAGGTGGGTAGCTGTATCATGGGTGTGTAAAGTTTTTAAGATCGATGTGATACTAATTGTTTTTTATGTTTCAGAATCTGACATGTGATGAGGAAATGCCGAGCTGTGCCGCTGAATGTTACAGCTGTCGTCGTGAGGCAGGTATTCTCCGGCTGAGACTGCGATACTTTAATAGGGTAAGGCTGAGGAGTATGGGGGGTCTTTATTTGTATTATTCTAACTATATCGGAGATTAATTATGGTTTTGTGATTTCAGCATAGATATTTAGATTTTACCTCGCATGTTGGGGGTATGGTAGAGCGGCTGGCTTTGGTGAGGTCCGAACTCCGTGAGGTCCTCAACTTGGCGTCGCATGTTCTGGAAGACACCAACCCTAGGGAGGTCATATACGTCGCACCGACCGTATGGAGCGAAATTCAAGCGACGCTCGAAAACATACTGAACACCAACAGTCAAAGGATGGACAGTCTCACCTTCAGGGGGAGAGCACCGCCCACAGAACGTCCGAGACTTATCGAGTGTCAAGTTTGCATGGATGCTCTTCCAACCATATCTCTGGAGCCGTGTCAGCATACCCTCTGCCCTGCCTGTAGCAGACGAGTATCCACCTGCCCCTTCTGTAGACGCCTGATTACAGGGAGAACCAGGATTTTTTTCGATCAATAATGTTTACAATAAACACTGTTATAAAGAATGTTTGTTTTTACTCACCTCTGTGTAACGCTTGGCTGGTTACGCCGCATGCGGGTGTTGTCCAAGGTCAAGACGAGCTGCCGCCGTGGTATCTAGGTTAGAAAGTGACAGTGCAGAATTACATGATTTTATACATATAGTATGATACATACAGTATTTTATATAGTATGATACAGTATGATACATACAGTACTTTATACAGTATTTTATATAGTATGATACTTACAGTATTTTATATAGTATGATACAGTATGATACTTACAGCATGATAAGTTAGGTTAGGAAATCTCTGTGACGTCACGGTTCTAACCGGGTGGGTATACTACTGATGTGACTGAGCATCATTCTCCGCAACCTTATTAATCTTAAAAACTTCAGTCATTTCTGCAGCCTCAGCAATTGCGTACAACTCCTCTTCGTTAATTTCCTTTCCCCATGTGTTGCTGTTGACGCTCATGATGATACAACTAATAATTATATTCCGAATCGCTCGCTTAAATACCCGCTTACCCCCTCCACTCTTTACTGTTGAATAATGACTTTAGTATAATATTTCTCCTTTTTCCTTTTAAGTTTATCTTTGACTTAGTGTAAATTATCCAAGTCCGTTATCTAGGTCAAGGTCGTTGTAACATTGCAAAAAAAAGTGTGGACAACTTATTTACACTCTGCAGCATATGCTACAAATTGTAAATAGGTTGTCCACACTTTTTTTTTAATTTGGAAAAAATGCTTTATTTAATTTGGAATAAACATTTGGTCTTTTTATTTATATTATTATTTTAATGATTTCCACACAGTGATACCTGTATCATTTCGAATTAAATAGTCCTTGTGGGTAGGTTTTTTGACGTGGAGGTCCATGGCTCTAGGTAACTCTACATAGTACAGTTTACCTTCACATTGAACCAACACCTTTGCAAAGTCCTTTATTTTAACAAAGAAGTAGCGTTTGTTTTTACAAAGCCTGTTAATTCGAATTTTAATTGGCACCACTGTTGCACGTGGTGAAGAAGGAGATGCGCAATGGTTTAATTTTAAATGAAGACTGCACGTTTCTTCATTTAAAATACAACGTTTAACACAGCGTTCACCTTTCTTAGCACCTTTTTTGAATATATAATTACATTGTTGTGCAGGAAGCATGCACATCCTTTGTACAGATTTAAGTTGTTTAAATTTCTCTGAAGGAGATGAAGTATATGTGCAGATTACTGAAGGTCTGGTTGGAGAAGATGATTGGGTGGCTGGTTGGCTTGGTCTCGAACTTGATGTTGATGAGGATGAAGAAGCAGACGATTTGGAAGACTTTGATGAACATGTAGAACAACTTGAAGATGTAGAAGGACTTGGAGAAACAGCACGAGACGTTGACAAAGGACTTGGAGAAACAGCACGAGAAGTTGACGGAAGAGGTGAAGGACTTGGAGAAACAGCACGAGAAGTTGACGGAAGAGGTGAAGGACTTGTGTAAGTCGTTGACGCAGCAGGTAGTGGTGGACAGTTCTCCGGGACGATGTTAGCTAACATCAGGGCTGTCCGAAGGATGGATGGAACCGCAGAAGACGGAGTGGTAGAGGCGGGCGAAGACGAAGCAGAAGGTTTCAATTTGAGAGGTTGTGTCTGCTTCCTAATATGTGCCATGGTGTGAGGTATAACAGCACAAGAGGAAGAATGATTTTACTAGTGCTGGGGGACCCTCTTTTATACATACTGATAGTGGTGGGGAGTGCAAGTGTTATACGGTGGGGTTAATAATGTTGTAACGAGTAAATATATATTACAATACGGGGATTTTCTAAGTCCCGAAGTGGGTCAAGGTCGTTTGATCATATTATTAAAACGGGAAATAGAGCAGTAAGTGATTCTCACTTGGACCACAAACCGATCTATTCCCCGCTTTGTACGTGAATTTTCTAAGTCCCAAGGTCATCTGAACATGAAGCCAAAGCGGGGAATAGAGCATAACATACTGCTCTATTCCCCGCTCTGTATTTGGGAAGGGGACAAAAGACAACAAACAAGAGACTGATTTTAAACAAGAGACTGACTTTATATTTTACAAGGTTTTATCAGGCTAAGATGGGTAATGTCAACCGGTTTACGCGCCGTATTGACACAAGGTCGGTTTGCGCGCCATACCTTAGAGGGGTTAGGAAAAGGATGAGAAGCAAGATACATTACTTTGAAAATAAAGACTTTGCCAGCAACTATGTAAACAAAAATTAATCAGTTAACGTTACTTTTACAAGAACAGCCAAGGTCGGTTTTGCAAAGGTCAACAGTATCACTGAAACCCGGTGGGACGTAGACCCAAACACCCGGCGTCAGGCTGCTGCGAACCCAAGTTTTGACCAAGGTTGTTGAGGGACCTGTAGGGCCGGGAGTACATATTTCATTAGTAAATAAGACACTTCAAACCGATACCAAACATTAACATATATTAGACTAACTACATTACCTAGCAGCAAACTACAAGCGTTATCTAACATGCTTAACAAACTAACTAAACATGCAAGGGCGCGGATCTCTTAATTGCGCGTCGGGCCCAACGCACACTTAACAGACCTACGCTGCAGCAGAGTGCAACCCACTGGGACGTATACCCAAACAGCGGGCGGCAAGCTACTGCGACGAGACTGCGGACTGCTCCCGCTTATAAAGGCAAAGTGACGTCACCGAAGCGGAAGGGGGGATGTTACGTCACGGGGGGGATGTTACGTCACGGGGGGGGTGACCTTGAACATGAACCAAAAAGGGGGGGGGTGACCTTGAACATGACCCAAAAAGGGGGGGGGAGGTTGTGTCGTCACGGGGGAAGGGGAACCGGATGTAGACCGGTTTTTAGCTTTCTACCCGTATATGGAAATGTCACGGTTACACTTGGCGACCCGCTTTGCTCCGTCTGGTACCTCATTCCAGCTTTGCCTTGCGAACTGAATACACCTCTGCGCTATGTCTTCTCCCATTACACCCGAGAAACTGCAACGTTTGAAGGAGACTTTGAAGAAGTCTTCGGAAAAAAGGAGCGGATTCAAAAGACCTAGTTATTTTAAATCTTGCATACGGAAGAATTTTCGACACCACCCACTTTACTTCGACCAACGGCCTTCGACGTCCACTGCATCTTCACCATCGCTATCACCTCGCCCTTCATCGCTTCGACCTTCATCGCCGCCACCAACTGTTGAGGAGATAATGAAGAGGACGGCTACGGTGAAACTTACCGAGTTGGTAACGCCGCTGGAGTCTGTCGCCGTCAAGTTTGCGCAGTTGAAATTAAACGTGGAGTATCTACTTGTGGGGAAGATCAGCGATGATGAGTACCTACTCCAACACCTCTTTGGCGGCGGCCGTTACGTCAAGGTCCACCTTCCAAGGTCCACTCTGCCACCTCCTGAGACCAAGTGCGACTTGATTTTAGTACGGCAGAAGGGACAAGTAAAGTGGGTTACAAAGGAAAAATAAACACTGACTACCGCTCACCGCTCCTTATCCACCATCTCCTTCAAACACAAACGGTCCTTTTCAGGACCACCCTAAGCATTTCAAGTTAGGGACTTGGCCTGTACATAGGCAGGAGACTATTAGTCTTATGTTTGTGTGCAGCCCACTTTGTGAAAATTTCTAAGTCCCAAGGTCCTTGACCTTGACCTTGACCTTGAACATGACCCAAAAAAGGGGGGGGTACACAGTTTGTGCAAAGTATGTCATGTGGGTACTCAAATTACGCGGATTGATCAGACGAACAAGTTGGCGCAAACAGAATCCGACAGATTCGACAAAGGGCATAGCAGCAACAGCGAAAAACAACTATTTTCAAGGGCAAGCCTAAATAACTTCTTTATTTACGGTTTAAAATATATTAAGTGGGTACTCAAATTACGCGGATTGATCAGACGAACAAGTTGGTGCAAACAGAATTCAGATCCAACAAAGGGTATAGCAGCAACAGCGAAAAAACAACTATTTTCAAGGACAAACCTAAATAACTTCTTTGTTTTTGGTTCAAGGTCTAACATGTGGGTACTTCAATTACGCAGCTTGACAAGGCGAACAAGTAGGTGCAATTTAAATTTAAATCTAACCAACAGTATAGCATCCGTGGCGTAAAAACGATGGTTTGAAGGACAAGGTAACGTTGTGGTGGGGGTAGATGCCTATTATACACGATAACGCTACATCATTATTCTTCCAGCTCTTGTCGTATGAACATCTACCTAGACGGTCTGAAAAATGTCGCAGTTTTACAGGAACATGAGGAAGGTGACCTTCAGTAGTCCCCTTGACACTACTTTCTACTTCCCTGACGATGAAGACAGAAGGTCTACACTTTTAGTGGACAATGAGCGGTTTCGTCGAAGAATAATTGAGGTTGAAACACTTTTAACCAGTTGTTTGCTACGCAAAAAGAACCATATGAATACATGCACCGGTTTAGATCATAGTAGCTGTTATACTTATACAGCGTTGAAGCGCAAACATTATTGAGGTTTTTAGTTACGGAGGTAAGGTCTTGACAGTCTAAGAGCTAAACCCTAACTAACACATGTAAACTAGTTATTGTGCGATGTAAAACTTGGTGGGGAGACTGGTGTAGTGGGGGACTGGTGTAGTGGGGGACTACCATCTGCCGCACACTTGTCACCTGCCGCCTGCCACCTGCCGCCGCCCATCTGCTGTCCACCATCTGCTTCGTTCTACTACACTTTTACCCCCACCATTTTGTTTGATACCAAAAACGCTAGCTAGCGAATAGTCAGTACACCTCCGGCTCTCGACCGGTGAACATCGAGCTCTCCGAGACGCTCTTCACAAAATAACAATATCATTTCACTCAAGGTCTGATAGATGTTTCTATTTCATTGACGTCACGTATTCTTTCCTCCTGACAGCAATGAAATGCAAACACCTAACAGAACAGATAGGTGTCAAAAACACAACATGGACTCTGCGCAGGGAACGAAGTATCTACCGTCTTTCTTCAGAAAGCAAAGTGATGGCTGCAACTCGTCCGGATCAACAACATCGATGACAACCAACAACGGGGAACTATTGTAAACATGAATTATTGTAAATAAAATAAAGTAATATTTGTAATATGAATTATTGTTAATAAAATAAAGTAATATTTGTAATTGTTCTACCTCGCACTCGTATCATTCGATTGTTTCATTCGATAATTTTCATTCGATATTTATTATCGATTAACTATCGAATCACAATCGTTTTACGAGTGCGAGGTAGATTTTTTTTTAAAAAACTTCACCGTGACCTTGAACTTTGAACTTTTACTCATTTCGTCACAAAACCGCCTACGTCACTGGCTCAGCCTCAGATGACGTATTTTTTCACTCAGCGCATCCGGTCACTGACCGGATGTGACGTCACTTCCGGCGCAAAACCGGCAAACCCACACTACTGAGGTGGAGTCTTGTGAGTCTTAGGGGTGGGAGAATATTGGAATTCGTGAGTCGTAGGTAGTAGTTGTAGTAGTAGCTGTTACTATGGTAGTTGTACTAGAAGTAGTAGCTGTTACTATATCTGCAAAGGAAGGTAGGCGAGAACGTCGAAGGATCGTTTGACGCAGTCGCCCTCTGACAGTCTGGCGGTGTTGTAGGCGTGTTGGCTTCGTTCTTTGTCGTCGGGGTGGTAGCATCAGTGGGATTATTTCTATGTTGATCGGTCGGGTTCGTCCTCCTCTCCTCCCCTCTCCTTTATTTTGATGACTGCTGGAGACCCTTAAAAAAAGGGAGATAATTTTAAAGTGACAAGTGATTTTGTTTTTGCAGACATGAGTCTATCCAAGAGACTAAGTGAGTTGGAACAGGCGTCAGCACTGCCGAGAATATCGGCAAAGGACTTGATAAGGCGGGAGGGATACCAGATCCATGATGCACGGCGGGTGACCACTCGGTACGGGAGGTCGATCGTCTTGGAGATTACAGCTGAAGACGGAACACGCGCAATCACTTATTTGCCGGCTCGGTTTGACGCCGAGCTCACGGACAGTGACTTAACAGAAATCAAGGGAGGGGAGTTTAAGGTGCGTTGCACCGGAATGGCTGGGAATGCTCCCAATATTCTGTTGTACGTTTAGTACTTAATTCTAATAAATCTTGTATTTCAATAGATTACTAGTTTTTTTAACCTGCCCATGTGTATTTTTTCGATAGACAATAAGATGAGTGTTAAGAAAGCACGTTTTGAAAACATAAAAGATTTCTTACTTATATTTGTAATTAACGACGCATAACGGCGTTTCAACATATGGTTATATTGAACTGTATATAACATGCAGCGATGAGACGCTAGACAATAAGAAATAGTTTTTTGCTAGACAATAAGATGTGTAATTGTTAAGAAAGCTTAAGCATTTTTACAATATAAAGAAACAAGATTTCTTACTTATAGTTCTAATTCACGACTACGCATAACGACGTTTCAACATATGGTTGTAATCAACCGTATATAACATGCAGCGATAACACACTAGACAAAAGAAGTACAATTTACAACTGAAAGTTTAAGCGTTTTGTTATGTGACAATATAAAAAGGTTTCTTACTTATATTTGTACTTCACAACGAGGCTCCTAGCTGACGTTTCAACGAATAGTTGAATCAACTGATTATTGTTACAACAACAGCATTGACACGTTAGACAATAAGAAGTTCACAGATCAGTAAAAGCTTAAGCATTTAGTTATGTGAAAATACAGAACAATATTTATTGTTAAACTTTCTACAACGACGAATACAATTGAAAGTTTAAGGGTTTTGTTATGTGACAGTATAAAAAGGTTTCTTACTTATATTTGTACTTCACAACGAGGCTCCTAGCTGACGTTTCAACGAATAGTTGAATCAACTGATTATTGGTACAACAACAGCATTGACACGTTAGACAATAAGAAGTTCACAGATCAGTAAAAGCTTAAGCATTTAGTTATGTGAAAATACAGAACAATATTTATTGTTAAACTACAACGACGAACAGCTGACGTTTCAACAAATAGTTCAACTGATTATCAATATGAAAACACCATCACGACTTGAGTTTGATGTGCGATTTTGCAATAATTTGACAATAGCTAGGCATAGTCGACGTAGGATTATTGTCTCTCTTACCTGGCAATTGGAGTCTCCAGAACTCCTCCGGGTTGATGTCTTCGACAGGGTAGATCTGAGAGATTAAATCCCGTAGCTCGCAGACTTCAGCGGAGTTGCGGGCGTTGTAGGTTACATTGAGCTTGAAGGTGTCCATGTCGAATGTACATTTCCTATCTTAAAGTAAGGTCTTATACTACGTCGAGCGAAAGGTCCTCTCACGATGATTTTGGAAATTTTGCTATAAACTACGTTCGCTTGAAAGGAGGAAACATTCGCGAAACTTTCGCAGGAGCCATCGAAAGTGCTATTTGCATATTTATTGAGGTGCGTCGGTCGTGATGTGAAATTGGCGGTCCTTAGCATCACGAATTCCAAATCGTCGAGGTCTAGACCACCAATTACGATGCGGATCCCTACATTAACGCGGAGCCAGCCGTCGACATAACCACTTAACTCTCACTGCCTCGTAACCTATTACGCAACACCAGCGCACCGGCGGTCGCGGCTCGCCGAACCGAACCCAGCCACAACATCAGGAACCATATACCGACAGCATAAGCATAAGAGCAAATTTACACCAGGAATAGTATACTACTCTTAATCAATTATAGGCTTCATTCAATATTGCAATCCTTCTTCTCTCTCTAGCACGCCTTCTTTTCCCTCTTTATCATTCTCCTCCTTGCCTTTAGCATCTAAGCTAGACGACCCTCCTGGGCTTTCCATAGCTGAATAATAACTATACTCCGAAGCCGACTGCCTTATATCTGTTTACTTCCACCCTTTTACAATGAATATAGCTGGTTCGATGTCTTGTTCTGGGAAAAAGTCGCTAACCTAACGTGTAGTGTAATAAAGATACAAGGCAAACCCCTCTTGTAATAATCGGTAAATTTCTCTCTTCAAAGGGATTGGTTCCACATCTATTTTTATCTCTTCAGTTTTACGAATACCCAATCCTTTGACCTTAACATCATGATACTCCATACGCAATTGGTATACACGCTGGGTAAAGATATCCGCTTTAGTAGTAGAGTTAATATAGTGGAGGTATACCATGGTAGATGCTCTATTGATGCAGTTCACAACCAAAGTGATTATTGACTCTGCAACATCGCGCTTTAATACCCAACATGTAAGTGGGTCAAGGCCGTCTGATTATATTACCAAAACGGGGAATAGAGCAGTAAGCGATTCTCACTCTAACCGCAAACTGATCTATTCCCCGCTCTGTATTTAAATCTCTTCCTTTTTATGATTTAGTTAAAGGTTTGGTTTGATATAGAACGTTATGTTGATTATCCATCCCTTTTTGAATAACCTGACCATATTAGCAAGAATTTTAAATAACTTCCTACTATCGTTTGTTTTGTATGCTACATTTTCACTACTATACACTTCACCTGTTGGTCTCCACATGTACAATTCACAACCAACCTCTATGACGAGATACTTGTGCAGTAATCTTCTTACAGCAAGCAGCTGATCGATGTTTTCAACTCTTCTGCTAACTATTAGAGTTGCTACAGAGACAGAAGGAGCGGATGCAGTCATTTTCAGCAGAATGATCTTTACCAGCGATGGAGACCCCCCTTTATACTCACTGAAGTTGGTGGGGAGTAATAGGGTTAGGGAAGGAATTTGTTTGTAAAGAAATAAAAAAAAAAGATTTTCAATATTTTCTTCTTTTTTTGTACCAATTGAATATTTTCTAAGTCCTCAAGGTCGTTTGATCCTGTTGCCAAAACGGGGAATAGAGCAGTAAGCGGATCTCACTTTGTCTGCAAACTGATCTATTCCCCGCTTTGTATTTTAAAATTCTTTAATTTGTTAAGCTTATGCATCCTGATCTTCATCCATGAGGAAGATTTGTTTGTAGGCTGAAGGATCTTCAGCGAAAAAATGTTGATCCGCCAACTCATCCTCTTTAAGGAAAACGGCTTCAAAAGGTAGAGGGATATTCAAGATTTCTTCGTGAATTGAGGGCGGATCTTGGAGCTGCGATTGAAGGTTTGCAATGTACTTTATTGTCTTTTTTATAGTGGATAATTTAGAATCATATGGATTGGAGGATGGCAATATGGTTTTTAATATTTTATATCGATCAGCGATTCTCGCTCTCAATTTCCGAGAACTAGCAGTGCTTCTTTCGGCTTTGAGAGATCTCGAGTTGGAGTTTGGTGAAGACTACCTGTCTCTGGAAGAATGTGAGATAGAATCATAGCCTGGACAAGTATCGATGGGGCAGCAGAAGATGAAACAGTACAAGAAGAGGCGGCAGAAGTTGGTTTTCTGATGTGCTCCATGGTGTCTGAGGTGGGCAAACACAAGCAGCAGACTGATTTTACCATCGATGAGGTGTATCTTTTATACCCAATGGAAGTGGTGGGAGTGCAAGTTTTAGGGAGGAGATATTTTTGTAAGAAATATATTTCAATGTTTTTTTTACCAAACGAAAATTTTCTAAGTCCCAAGGTCATCTGAACAAATTGTCAAATCGGGGAATAGAGCAGTAAGTGGTTCTCACTTGGACCGCAAACTGATCTATTCCCCACTCTGTATTTTAAAGTAAACAATAAATCTTCTCACTATTGAGTAGCCTTTGCTCTTTGAAGCTCAAGTTCTAAGTCTGCAACCAGGCGAAAGTCTGCATCGTGCTCCTCCCATTGTTCAGGAGAACGCAGTTTTCCACACCACTTTGTAAAGGCATACCTCATCGCCTCATTATACTCCTCCAGGATAACATGATAGGGTCTTGGTTGCTGCGTTGTAGACTGCATCGATGATGTAGTTTGTTGCGGTTGTGACTGAGCATCATTCTCCGCAACCTTATCAATCTTAGAAACCTCAGTCATTTCAGCAGCCTCAGCAATCGCGTACAACTCCTCTTCGCTAATTTCCTTTCCCCATGTGTTGCTATTGACGCTCATGATGATACAACTAATAATTATATTCCGAATCGATCGCTTAAATACCCGCTTACCCCTTCCCCTCTTTACTGTTGAATAATGTCTTTAGTATAATATTTCTCCTTTTTCCTTTTAAGTTTTATCTTTGACTTAGTGTAAAATATCTAAGTCCGTTACCTAGGTCAAGGTCGTTGTAACATTGTAAAAAAAAGTGTGGACAACCTATTTACACTCTGCAGCATATGCTACAAATTGTAAATAGGTTGTCCACACTTTTTTTAATTTGGAAGACAATTTTATTTAATTTTGAATAAACCTTTTGGTCTTTTTGTTTTTATTTTTTTATTTTAATAATTTCCACACAGTGATACCTGAATTATTTCGAATTAAATAGTCATTGTGGGTAGGTTTTTTGACGTGGAGGACCATGCCTCTAGGTAACTCTACATAGTACAGTTTACCTTCACATTGAACCAACACCTTTGCAAAGTCCTTTATTTTAACAAAGAAGTAGCGTTTGTTTTTACAAAGCCTATTAATTCGAATTTTGGTTGGCACCACTGTTGGACGTGGTGAAGAAGGAGATGTGCTATGGTTTAATTTTAAATGAAGACTGCACGCTCCTTAATTTAAAATACAACGTTTAACACAGCGTTCACCTTTTTTAGCACCTTTTTTGAATATATAACTGCATTGTTGTGCAGGATGTATGCACATCCTTTGTACAGATTTCAGTTGTTTGAATCTCTCTGAAGGAGATGAAGTGTATGTGCAGATTACTGAAGGTCTGGTTGGAGAAGATGATTGGGTGGCTGGTTGGCTTGGTCTCGAACTTGATGATGAGGATGAAGAAGCAGAAGATGTGGAAGACTTTGATGAAGATGTAGAACAACTTGAAGATGTAGAACAACTTGAAGATGTAGAAGGACTTGGAGAAACAGCACGAGAAGTTGACGGAAGAGGTGAAGGACTTGTGGAAGACGTTGACACAGCAGGTGGTGGTGAACAGTTCTCCGGGACGATGTTAGCTAACATCAGAGCTGTCCGAAGGATGGATGGAACCGCAGAAGACGAAGTGGTAGAGGCGGCTGAAGACGAAGCAGAAGGTTTCAATTTGAGAGGTCGTGTCTGCTTCCTAATGTGTGCCATGGTGTGAGGTATAACAGCACAGGTAGAAGAGTGATTTTACTAGGGCTGGGGGACCCTCTTTTATACACAATGTTAGTGGTGGGGAGTGAAAGTGCTATAGGGTGGGGGTGTTAATGTCGTAACGAATAAATATATATATTTTACAATACGAGAATTTTCTAAGTCCCGAAGTGGGTCAAGGTCGTTTGATCATGTTGTCGAAACGGGGAATAGAGCAGTAAGTGGTTTTCACTTGGACCACAAACCGATCTACTCCCCGCTCTGTAAGAGAATTTTCTAAGTCCCAAGGTCATCCGAACAAGTTGCCAAAACGGGGAATAGACCGGTAAGTGATTCTCACTTGGACCTCAAACCGATCTATTCCCCGCTCTGTATTTGGGAAGGGGACAAAAGACAACAAACAAGGGACTGATTTTAAACAAGAGACTGACTTTATATTTTACAAAGGTTTCTCGGGCTAAGATGGGTAATGTCAACCGGTTTACGCGCCGTATTGACACAAGGTCGGTTTTCGCGTCTTACCTTAGAGGGGTTAGGAAAAGGATGAAAAACAAGATCCATTACTTTGAAAATAAAGACTTTACCAGCAACTATGTAAAAAAATTAATCAGTTAACGTTACTTTTACAAGAACAGCCGAGGTCGGTTTTGCAAAGGTCAACAGTATCACTGAAACCCGGTGAGACATAGACCCAAACACCCGGCGTCAGGCTGCTGCGAACCCAAATTTTGACCAAGGTTGTTGAGGGACCTGTAGTGCCGGGAGTACATATTTTATTAGTAAATAAAACACTTCAAACCGATACCGAACACTAACATATATTAGACTAACTACATTACCTAGCAGCAAACTACAAGCGTTATCTAACATGCTTAAACAAACTAACTAAACATGCAAGGGCGCGGATCTCTTAATTACGCGTCGAGACCAACGCACACTTAACAGACCTACGCTGCAGCAGAGTGCAACCCACTGGGACATAAATCCAAACAACGGGCGGCAAGCTACTGCGACGAGACTGCGGACTGCTCCCGCTTATAAAGGCAAAGTGACGTCACCGAAGCGGAAGGGGGGAGGTCGAAGGGGGGGTGACTTTGAACATGACCCAAAAAAAGGGTGGAGAGGGAGTGGTGAGGGGAGGGGAGGAGGGGGAAGGGTAGTGTGGAGGGGGAGGGGGGATGTGTCGTCACGGGGGGGTTGTGTCGTCACGGGGGAAGGTGAACCGGATATAGACCGGTCTTTAGCTTTCTACCCGTATATGGAAATGTCACGGTTACACTTGGCGACCCGCTTTGCTCCATCTGGTACCTTATTCCAGCTTTGCCTTGCGAACTGTATACACCTCTGCGCTATGTCTTCTCCCATCACACCCAAGAAACTGCAACGTTTGAAGGAGACTTTGAAGAAGTCTTCGGAGAAAAGGAGCGGTTTCAAAAGACCTAGTTCTTTTAGGTCTTGTATACAAAGAACCTTTCGGAACCACCCACTTTACTTTGAACAACGGCCTTCGACGTCTTCCGCATCTCTGCCATTGACATCGCCTCGTCCTTCATCGCCTCGTCCTTCATCGCCTCGACCTTCATCGCCGCCTCCAACTGTTGAGGAAGTAATGAAGAGGACGGCTACTTTGAAACTTGCCGAGTTGGTAACGCTGCTGGAGTCTATCACCGTAAAGTTTGCTCATTTGAAATTGGACATGGAGTATTTATTTGTGGGGAAGATCGGTGATGAGTACCTACTCCAACACCTCTTTGGCGGCCGATACATCAAGGTCCACATTCCAAGGTCCAATCCGCCACCTCCTGAGACCGAGTGCGAATTGTTTTTGGTAAGGCAGAAGGGTCAAGTAAATGGGTTACGAAGAAATAAAGTAAACACTGTCCACCGCTCCTTATCCACCATCTCCTTCAAACACGAACGGTCCTTTTCAGGACCACCCTAAGCATTTCAAGTTAGGGACTTGGCCTGTACATAGGCAGGAGACTGTTAGTCTTATGTTTGTGTGCAGCCCACTTTGTGAAAATTTCACATCCCAAGGTCCTTGACCTTGACTTTGACCTTGAACATGACCCAAAAAAGGGGGGGTACAAAGTTTGTGCAAAGTATGTCATGTGGGTACTCAAATTACACGGATTGATCAGACGAACAAGTTGGTGCAAACGGAATTCAGATCCGACCAAGGGTATAGCAGTAATAGCTAAAAACAACTATTTTCAAGGACAACCCTATAAAACGTCTTTATTTTTGGTTTAAGGTATAACATGTGGGTACTCTACTGACGCGGCTCAGCAAGTTCAACAAAAAAGTGCAATAAAAATTTAGATACGACCAAGGGTATAGTAGCAACAGCAAAAAACAACTATTTTCCAGGACAAACCTAAATAACTTATTAGTTTTTGGTTCAAAGTATAACATGTGGGTACTTCAATTACGCGGTTTGACAAGGCGAACAAGAATGTGCAATCTAAATTTAAATCTAACCAACAGGATAGCATCCGTAGCGTAAAAACAATGGTTTGAAGGACAAGGTAACGTTGTGGTTGGGGGTAGGTGCATGTCATACACGATAACGCTACATAGTTATTCTTCCAGCTCTTGACGGATGAACATCTACCTAGAGGGTCTGAAAAATGTCGCAGTTTTACAGGAACATGAGGAAGGTGACCTTCAGTAGTCCCCTTGACACTACTTTCTACTTCCCTGACAATGAAGACAGAAGGTCTACGCTTTTACTGGACAATGAGCGGTTTCGTCGTAGAATAATCGAGGTTGAAACACTTTTAGCCAGTTGTTTGACACGCAAAAAGCACCATATGAATACATGCACCGGTTTAGATCATAGTAGCTGTGACTTATACAGCGTTGAGCAAACATTATTGAAGTTTTCAGTTACGGAGCTAAGGTCTTGACAGTCTAAGAGCTAAACCCTAACTAACACATGTAAACTAGTTATTGTGCGATATAAAACTTGGTGGGGAGACTGGTGTAGTGGGGGGACTGGTGTAGTGGGGGGACTGCCATCTGCCGCGCACTTGCTACCTGCCGCCTACCACCTGCCACCTGCCATCTGCCGTCCGCCATCTGCTCCGCCCCACCACACTTTTACCCCCAACCATTTCGTTTTATACCAGAACGCTAGCTAGCGAATAGTCAGTACACCTCCGGCTCTCGACCGGTGAACATTGAGCTCTCCGAGACGCTCTTCACAAAATAATAATAATATTATGTCACTCGATCTGATAGATGTTTCTACTTCATTACCGTCAGTAAGTATTTCTACCTGACGGTAATGAAATGGAAACACCTATCAGAACAGATCATTGTCGAAAAAACAACATGGACTCTGCGCAGGAATCAAAGTATCTACCGTCTTTCATCAGAAAGCGAAGTGATGGCCGCAACTCGTCCGGATCAAAAACATCGATGGCAACGAACAACGGGGAACTATTGTAAACATGAATTATTGTAAATAAAATAAAGTAATATTTGTAATAGTACTACCTCGCACTCGTATCATTCGATTGTTTCATTCGATGGTTTCATTCGATGGTTTTATATCGATTAACTATCGAATCCCAATTCGAATTTTACGAGTGCAAGGTAGATTTTTTTTAAAAACTTCCCCGTGACCTTGAACTTTGAACTTTCCCTCATTACGTCACGAAACCGCCTACGTCACTGGCTCAGCCTCAGATGACGTATTTATTCACTCAGCGCATCCGGTCACTGACCGGATGTGACGTCACTTCTGGCGCAAAACCCGCAAACCACCACTACTAAATACACGCTCAAGCACTACCTGGTAAGGTAGTAACACATTTTAAAATTGACAATGTAAAATTACAACTTGAAAACTTTTTACATAACGAAAAAGAATTAGTAACCAAAACACTAAAGAATGACCAAAAAAGATTAAATTTTATCAAATTTGGACTGTTGTTAGATGCCATATTCACTAACATTCAAAACGAAACATCACCAAGAGGTTTCATGACAAAAAACCGAACCATCATGGCTGCGTCAGATATTGAAAAGATCGTGTTTTGAGGAACTTTTGACGAAACTACAAGAGCATGAAGGAATAGGATCTGGATGGACTTTATTAAGTATTACAAGTCTGGATGTTAGAGTTCATAAACACGGTTATGGAATGAGATGAAGTAGCTATATCCCTCTATCGCAAAAAATTATGAAGACCAAATCCTGTATCAACGTGCAAAATGAAAATAATGAATGTTTTAAATATGTTATGTTGGCCAAATATGTAAAAAACCATCCGGAAAGACCAAGTCAAGCATATGAAGAAGTTCAACACAAGTATAATTTCCAGGGAATGACTTACCCTGTTGCAATTACTGATATATCGAAATTTGAAAAGCAAAACCCTTCAGCTTCTGTCAACATTTTTGGCTTGGATTCGACTAAAAATGTGTACCCCTTGCGCATAACACCTATTGAGCGCAGAGATCATACAGATTTGCTATTAATCACTAAAGGGGATATATCCCACTATGTCTACATTAACAATTTTGAAGCTCTTGTTTCTAAACAATTATCTAAGCATGAAAAAAAGATTACAATTTGTAAAAGATGTTTTTGTCATATAAAAAAGAATTGAGACGGGGAGGATCAGAATGGTTAGTAGAACATCAAAGGTTATGTAGTGGAAACTATGAGGTAAGAATTAAATTGTCACATCCCAGCAGAGCGCAGATAAAATTTGACAAAGTAAATCAACAATACCCTGTTCCATTTGTTGTGTACGCGGATTTCGAAGCATCTTTACTTCTAATTGAACAACAAGAAGAGGATATCACAAAAAGATTCAAATATCAAAAACATGCACCAAACAGTTATTGTATACTAACAAAATCCACGCTGTCTGAAGAACATCTTCAAGAATTTGGACTATCATCTGCTCCGAAGATTTATCGTGGTGAACAAGCAGCGAAACACTTTGTAGATGAGTTGTATTACATTGCCTCTAAGGTGGAAGAAATCTACAAAATTAAAATACCGATGCAACCTATGGAAGAACACCAACTTCAACATCACAATTTGGCAACAACATGTTATCTGTGTAATAACCTATTTACACCAGATAACGATAAAGTGCGTGATCACGACCATCTTACAGGAGCCTACAGAGGTGCAGCCTGTAACGCCTGCAACTTAAATTACAAAGTACCATCTTTTATACCCGTTGTTCTACATAAACTTAGTGGATATGACTCTCATTTCATAATCCCGGAGTTAGGAAGAGATGATGGAGCAATAGATGTTTTGGCAACAACAATGGAAAAATTCATAAGTTTCTCTAAAAAGGTTGGCAAAATAAAACTTAGATTTATTGATTCGTTAGTAGAGTGGGTTTGCCGGTTTTGCGCCGGAAGTGACATCACATCTGGTCACGCAACCAGATGCGCTGAGTCAATAAATACGTCATCTGAGGCTGAGCCAGTGACGTAGGTGGTTTTGTGACGTAATGGGGGAAATGTTAAAGTTCAAGGTCACGGGGAGGGTGTTTTAAATAAGTACTACCTCGCACAGGTAAAATTCGATTGTGATTCGATAGTTCATTGATAAGAAATATCGAATGAAAACAATCAAATGAAGCAATCGAATGATATGAGTGCGAGGTAGTACTATTTCAAATATTACTTTATTTTATTTACAATGTTTGTCCTTATTTACAATGCGAAGCTTCCGCCGTTGTTGGTTATAATCGAAGTTGATGATCCCGACAAGTCGTGGCCATCGTGTTTTTCCCTGATGAAAGAAGGTTTACTTTGATTCCTGTGCAGAGTCCATGTTGTGTTTTCGACACCTATCTGTTCTGATAGATGTTTGCATTTCATTGCTGTCAGGTAGAAATAATACCTGACGGCAATGAAATAGAAATATCTATCAGATCTTGAGTGAAATGATATTGTTACTTTGTGAAGAGCGTCTCGGAGAGCTCGATGTTCACCAGTCGAGAGCCGGAGGTGTACTGACTATTCGCTAGCTAGCGTTTTGGTATCAAACAAAATGGTGGGGGTAAAAGTGTGGTGGGGCGGAGCAGATGGCGGACGGCAGATGGCACGTGGCAGATGGCAGGCGGCAGGTGGCAGGTGGCAGGTGGCAAGTGCGCGGCAGATGGCAGTCCCCCCTACAAGTTTTACATCGCACAATAACTAGTTTACATGTGTTAGTTAGGGTTTAGCTCTTAGACTGTAAAGACCTTAGCTCCGTAACCGAAAACTTCAATAATGTTTGCTCAACGCTGTATAATTAAAACAGTTACTATGACCTAAATCAGTGCATGTATTCATATGATGCTTTTTGCGTAGCAAAAAACTGGATAAAAGTGTTTCAACCTCGATTATTCTTCGACGAAAGCGCTCATTGACCACTAAAAGCGTAGACCTTCTGTCTTAATTATCAGAGAAGTAGAAGGTAGTGTCAAGTGGACTACTGAAGGTCACTTCCTTATGTTCCTGTAAAACTGTGACATCTTTCAGACCCTCTAGATAGATGTTCATCCGTCAAGAGCTAGAAGTATAATGATGTAGCCATATAGCGTTATCGTGTATGATAGGCACCTACCCCCCACCACAATGTTACCTTGTCCTTCGTAATTTGAGTACCCATATGACATACTTTGGACGAAGTCACCCTGACCTTGAATTAATAACCTACGGTGGGCCGCGCGCAAAAATTTAAAGTTGTAAACTGAAATTACCCTTTGTGTTACTGAATGGTAGATTGTTTTTCTGCATCGATATGTTGATTGAAGCGTGAGTTAAACAAGACTGAGGTAGCACTAGTGTGTAGGAAAGGACCTACTTTTCCCCCACCAGACCACTCGGTCATAATTTAAAACCATAAATAAAGAAGTTATGTAGGTTTGACCTTCAGAAATAGTTGTCATTCCGCTAATGCTGCGATGCCCTTGGTCGGATCTAAATTCTGATTGCACCTTATTGTTCATCTCGTCAATCCGCGTAATTTGACTACCCACATGTTATACTTTAAACCAAACATAAAGAAGTTATTTAGGTTTGTCCTTGAAAATAGTTGTTCTTTGCAAATTGCCCAAGTCCCCAGGACCATCCGAACAATGTCCAAAATGGGGAACAGCGCAGTTACCACATGACATACTTTGGACGAAGTCACCCCGACCTTGAATTAATAATCTACGGTGGACCGCGCAAAAATTTAAAGTTGTAAACTGAAATTACCCTTTGTGTTACTGAATGGTAGATTGTTTTTCTGCATCGACATGTTGATTGAAGCGTGAGAAAAAAAAGACTGAGTTAGCACTAGTGTGTAAGAAAGGTACCTACCTTTCCCCCACCAGACCACTCGGTCATAATTTAAAACCATAAATAAAGAAGTTATTTAGGTTTGACCTTCAAAATAGTTGTTATTCCGCTAACGCTGCGATGCCCTTGGTCGGATCTAAATTCTGATTGCACCTTCTTGTTCGTCTCGTCGAGCCGCGTTTTAAACCAAAAAATAAAGAAGTTATTATGGTTTTGTCCTTGAAAATAGTTGTTCTTTGAAAATTGCCCAAGTCCGCAAGGCCATCCGAACAATTTCCAAAACGGGGAACAGCGCAGTATATACTTCTCACTTGAATTATAAAGTGTTCTATTCACCGCTCTGTATTAAAGGAAGACAATCATAATCAATTAATTTAATAAGTCCTGTCAGTAGGTCAAGGCCATCTGACATAATGCCAAAGTGGGGAATAGAGCATAACATACTGCTCTATTCCCCGCTCTGTATTGGGGAAGGGGACAAAAGACAAAAAACAAGATTCTGATTTTAAACAAGAGACTGATTTTATATTTCACAAACGTTTCTCATGGGTGAGATAGGTGGTGTCAACCGGTTTGCGTGGTCGTATTGATCTTATTGACAAGGCCGGTTTTCAGGGCCGAACCTTATTGTCAGGGGGTTAGGAAAAGGATGAGAAACAAATTACATTACTTTGAAACAAACTGATCAGTTGAAGTTAAAGTTAATTTTACAAAGAAAAAATTACATTACTTTGAATCAAACTGGACAGTTAAAGTTAAAATTAATTTTACAAAGAACAATCAGTATCGCTGAAACCCAGTCGGACGTAGATCAGCGAACGGGCGTCAGGATACTGCGGTCAGTTTAACAAAGGTCACAACAGCAACACTGAAACCCAGTCGGACGTAGATCAGCGAACGGGCGTCAGGGTACTGCGAACCAGTGTTTTGACCAAGGTAGTTTACAAATACCGACATTTAAATTACTTTGATAAAAGACCCCACGGATATAAAGACTTTACCCAGGGATAAGGATGTGTAAGGAAGGTACATATTTCATCATTAAATAAAACGCTTGAAACCAACACCAACATTCATTAAACTAGCCGCGATTTAAGTGATGTTCTCAAACCAGCAAATATAATGCATTTTGACATGTAGGTCGCACATGATAGCACTCTCTTCTTCTTATTATAATCAATTAATTTAATAACTCCCGTCAGCAGGTCAGTTTTAAAAATATTAAAACGGTTCTTTTACGTTTGGTAACACTTCCTTGAAACGAAAAATAAACCAGCTTATGCTAAACGCAAACTTAATTAGTGTTAATCAAATGAAAATGGTTAGAACATTTATACTAAAAATACTCTCAATAAAATACGAATAAACAACCACAGTTTTACACCTCATTTTATCGTCTGGAAAATGGCACAAGTGACGGCTATTGTTTGTTCTTGTTAAAACAAATGAAATAGCAGAGTGGCGCAAGTTGTAGTACCCCTTCTCAACTCAAATTAAAGCGGGATTACGGTTGTTTATTGCAAATTCAGCATTTATTTCTATAATATATGGATATGCGATTAAACGCATTAAACTATTGAATATTCAATATAAATTAGCATTCAGATCGTGATCAATCTTAAAACCGATAAAGCAAATACTACCCGCAATTTAAGTGATGTTCTCAAACCAGATAATTAAAACTTGACAAAGTCAACTGTGTTCACGCCCCAGTAGCTAGCGATCGCTAGAGTCGTCCAGGGTTCTAGCCTAGTCTAATGACCGCTATCCCGGAGAGATGTCCTTGCAGGACAAGTTGCCATTAAAGGAAGTCTCGGACCCGGCTGGGCTCCTAGCATGTCAAGGAGCCTGCACTCCTCAAAATATAGGTGACTTGTGCAAGCATTTATTCTTGGGAGTCTGTAGTGCAGCTAGGTTATATTTTTTTGTTGGGAGGGTTTATTGATATTTTAGGTTACTTTGAGTTTAAATTTAAATAAAATATTTAAAAAAGAATTTTAGTACAATATAGTAATTTAATATTGCATTGTCATCCACGTCTGATCTATGTTTCAAGTTTCAAACCTTTAGCTCATTGGGAAGTTAGTTAAAAATCGATTGGAAAATTTGTACCAAACCGACAAGAAATCAAGCTAATAAAAATGTGTTAGAATAGCCTGTAACAAAGACTGGATGATTTTGAAAATGTATCTAAATCATCATTTGTAGGTTTATCAAACCTTCTTTTAAGGGTACTAAAATCATCTGTTTTCTCTGTCGTTAAAATAAGAGTCAAATTAAGATATGATTTGTTTAAATCACTCCAAAAAACATCCCTCACAAGAGAAGTTAGCATGAAGTGTAATTTTCTCAGATATTGATGTTGTCATTGATTTCAGAAAACTCAAAACTAAAACATATGCAAAGGATTATAATAAAAAATAAAATATTTGCAACACACAATAGCTATTCGGTAAATATAAACCTACTCATAAAATCTCCCATGTTAATCTTATGGGAAAAAGGTTTTTGGCTTTTCATCAGTTTATTTTAAAGTAAACTTCACATTTGACTTTACCAATATGTTCATTTCCACAAAACAATCATTTTGGTGTTTAAATTGTGATTCTACACCCAACCGTTGCAGAGATATTCAAAGTGCTAAACACAGTACGTTGTCCAATGTTATCCTTATGGAGAATAAATAAAATTTGATATCTCGATTATTTATTAATGTATGTTGATGAAATTTGGTATGTAGCCTCACGTAGTCCTGGTATATTGATATTTGCACAAAATATTGATTTTTGTTGATTATTCTTGTAGCAGCAAACCTGCGTACTCAGCCCCCATGTTATTCTTATGGAGAAAAGGAAAATGTAGTGACTCCCTTAATTATGAACATAAATTAATACAACTTGGTATGTAGCTTTCCTTGGTTGAGTTATATTGATAATTATATAAAAACCCATTTTTCTGTTCATTCTTGCAGCAAACCTGCTTTCTCAGCCCCCATGTTATTCTTATGGAGAATAACTAGAATGTTATAAAGCGCTTATTTATGATTACATATTGATGGAACTTGGTATGTGGCTTCTCCTAGTTAAATCGATATTTTTAATACGCTAGGCATATTTTTGTCATAATTGTTTTTGAGCGGTGGTGCTACCGATCACCATGTCCAAGGTGTCGTTAGAAAGGGCTTAGCATGTAGTTTTGCCATCAATTAAAAAAATTTATAAAAGTCACCGTGGACATGGGAAAATATGAGGTCAAAGTCGCGATTTTCCCCATAGACATAACACGGTAACTTGAAAAAATACGGTAGGGGCCATAAATATAAACAAATGACGTCAATGGATCGAATGTAAACAAACTTTCTTGACATATGGTTCTGTTCATATTTTATCTGTCAAGTGCTATGTTTATAAAACGTTGTTTTCATTTATGAATCGTCCTTCATGTTAACTTGATTTTTAGGCTTGATCCTCCTTGCACCCTTATTCAGATAGTTTTTATTTATTTGAGTGTTCTAACCAACAATAGTATGTTTTTACATTTTGTTAGTTTTTGTTTTCGTTTATTTACACTTAGTTTACACATTTGGCACACCGTTATTTGTTTCTTTCATTGTGGTTTTATATTAGGTATATTTCGTGATGGTTCGTTGTGTTGCATAAAACACTTTTTATTCAAACCAAGAAGGGCATTAAAACAAACACTATAAACGTTTTTTGTAAAACGATTTATTTTTTATTTTTTGGCTATTCTGATGCACCTTGGCTTAAGTTTCACTATGAGGGTAATTCCTCACTTTACCATAGGAAATTCGCTATTAAAGCAGTACAATTAAATAACGCAATCTCTTAAAGCTGCGAAAACAAATTATAATATTCCAGTGATTTTCTCGCCACAAAATTAAATATTTACTCCTCAAAATCTTTCAGCTAAAAGTCTTAAAACTTCAACATTTACTTATTTAGTTCCAGGCGTCTGCAGGGAGAACAGAAAAATACGGGTTTCTTGACATATCGGTGTGTAAATAAAAACAGACATGTTTACATTCGATCCATTGACGTCATTTGTTTATGTTTATGGCCCCTACCGTATTTTTTCTAGTTACCGTGAGGAGGCCGACGAACTTTAACTGGTAGACGCGAACGAAATACCTGCGCCAGGCGGTGTGAACGAAACAGTGGTACTATCTGACGACAAAAGTCTAAATTACGTGTTGATTGAAAGTACGTTGTTATCATCCGTTTTAATTTCAAATGTTTTGATATGTTTGTTTACAACTCAAGAAACCTTTCGTTGTGTACAAACTTGCTCGGATTCGAGCAACAGGACAGCTAGTTATATTTATATATGCATAAAAACCAATTGTTTGTGTTCCTTGTTTCAGCAAACCAAAGTACTCATTACCAATGTTATTCTTATGGAGAATAATTAAAATTGTATATTTCGCTTATATGTGAATATATATATATATATATATTTATGAAACTTGGTATGTGGCATTAAGATATATATTATGCACTGGAAATTCGCTGAGTACGTAGGTTTGCTACGTCGGGGATATTTCTAACTACCTTAACTTTAACACTATGAATCAAATATCATGAGTAACTTGATGAATTATAAATTGTTGGCTTTCAATGCTATTACCAATTCAAACCAATATCACCAATATCACCTGTTCAAGCAAACATGTCATTAGCTTTTATGTAAACAACATTATCCTTCCATAAGGTTTATATGGGAACCCTTTTGGGCCTCTTGGGATTAACCCAATTGAGTTAGGACGAAATGGATGGCTTAAAAACCTTCTCCGTGAAATTTTACATACATACCTATACCAAGTTTCATGGCAAACGGTCCAACGTGTCCGAGTCCATAAACTTTAAATATATATATATATAAACAAATAAACCAACATCCTTTTTTATAAACAAAGATTAGGATTGGCATCGTGTCTAAAGAATTATTCGCTTGGTTGTTTTTGAGTTATACGAATCAAAGTTAATTATAGTTAATCATAGCTTCCACCAAAAATAAGAATGAGCTAATAGAATTCACCTGAATTGACTATTAAACTCCCAGTCCCTTGGACCTCTTATAATCATACATAACATGTTTGTTATGTAACTAGTGGAAAGTAGTGGTCAGCGTGCGCCGGACTTCTGGCCCTGGAAGTGACGCGATAATCAAATTCAGTGAAAGGCGTGACCTTCATTCGGTCCATCGACGCAATCATTTTCAAGTTCAATTTTTAATAAATCCACAACGAGCAATTCCCTATCGAACCAATCGAATAACAATTCCCCAGCCCTATCGAATGATTTTGTATACAGTTAATCGTACTTTCTGAATAAAATTATAACAAATTTCTAAATAAATAATTTTTGTTTTAAAGTGGTTCGTTTTAATAATGCTTTTAAAGGGCATCTTAAGTGTTTCAAACACAATTGATTTTATCTCATTTGAATCAATTGCATTATGACTTTTTCCCCTTTGTTTATTAAATAACTAGATGATGTACCCGTTCTTCGCACGGGTTAGAAAGGTTGAGATCTTGAAAAAGCTGTTCTTGCACCTGCTCTTTAAGCTGTCAAATGGAAGTGTCCACAGCTGTTCGCATTACAGTTTCTGAATGTTTAATTTCTTCTGAAATGTAAACATTTCTTTAAATGTAAACTGCAAGGGTTCAAGATCTACATTTGTGTAAAGTTTCAGCCCAGTCGGTTCAGTAGTTTTTGCGTTTACCCGAAACATCACACAGACACACAGACAGACTGACATACAGAAACCACCTCTTCCTTATAATATTATAGATAGATAGATAGATTACGATGAGCCAGTGTAATATATTGTTTTATATTTTAAACAACAAGTTTTTAAGTCAGATGTTATTTTTAGTCAGTTATCAAGTCAAGTCAGGTATTGAAAGAGTGAATCAACATACTTTCACACATTCTAAATTAAAAATTTAAATGTTGCAACCTGTTTTCGAATGGTTGAGGTAATTTATTTCAAACAAATATTGAACATTTACAAATTTAATCATAATGAATTCAATGGTCTTAATACATTTAACACATTCTTTTTGTTACCTCCTAGTGTATTAATGTTGTTGTTAATAATTTGTGGCTTTGAATACCTGCATTTGGCGATAGACTAATTCAACGTCCGGTCAGTTTCTAATTGTACCAAATGGAGATGTTTCTAAGTCCCGATCTAGGTCAAGGTCATCTTAGGATATTGCCAGAACGGAGAATAGATCAGTAGGTAGTTCTCACATTGACTACAAACTGATCTATTCCCCGCTCTGTATTTTGAAGTTAGAAAGTCCAAACGAGAGTTTATTTGGTGGTGTAATACACACACAGAACGTACTCTTTTCGCAATGATTTATTGATTTCCTTTGCAAAAGGGATTGTTCGGATATCTATTCGCTTTGTCTCCTTTCCTCTAGAGGCTGTACCTCTAACTTTTACAATGTGACCCTCCATTAGCAAAGTATAAACTCTGCGTAGGAACACATTCGCTTCATCAATAGATGAGATGTAATGGGTGAACACCATGGTGTCTAGAGTCAAAGTGGTGCTAAGATGTGTAACATCCCGGCTATATAGCACTCGTCCGTTAAAAGAGGGGAAAGGTGATAGACCTAGATGGACAGTTTGGCAACGTCGCATGTTAAGCTAGCCAACTGTCAATAAAACTGTCCTTGTTGGCCTTTTTAGGTAACCTGTTTACAGCCTTGACTCGGACCCACTCCGTCAGCTGTGCTAGATCTGCAAATAATGTCTGCACTGTTTACTTACAAGGATAGTTGATTCTTTAATCTTAATTTTACTGAGTCTGATTTTAAATGGGGAGAGGTGTGAAGTTGCTGTTTGTAATAATAGCTGAGTTAAAAGTCAGCTGACAAAAATATGACTTGTGGAGAAAGGATTTGCTTGTTTACCATGGAAGCAGAGTTTGACAGAGGGTAAAACGGCAGTCAACATGTAGGGTACACTTTTTCTCTAGGAATACTTCTAGTTCGAAAACCAGAGGAATCGCACCTTCCAAAGGGGGGTTTTGTTCCCCTAAAATGGGTTTTTTGATGTTTACACATGTAATTTTAATTTCCGCCATTCCATTCAGAACGTTGTATTTAATTGTAGCTTAAATTTTAATTTGACTTTTATCGACACTTTTAGTTAAAAGTCAGCTGACAAAAATATGACTTGTGGAGAAAGGATTTGCTTGTTTACCATGGAAGCAGAGTTTGACAGAGGGTAAAACGGCAGTCAACATATATTGTACACTTTATCTCTAGGAATACTTCTAGTTCGAAAACCAGAGGAATCACACCATCCAAAGGGGGGTTTTGTACCCCTAAAATGTTTTTTTTTGGGGGTTTACACATGTAATTTTAATTTCCGCTATTCCATTCAGAACGTCGTATTTAATTGTAACTTAAAATTTAATTTGACTTTTATCGACAATTTTACTTTTCTTATCTGCTAATCGTATATTATTAATACCTCGAAGATGAATCCACATCGAAAGAAGCATATCCTTATTTAAAATATTTAGTTGATCAATATGCAGACGTAACGATCCATATTCAAGTACAGTTGTAACATCTGTTTAATAAACTGCTTTACTACAAAAATAAAATATACTCTATCTTTTAGAGAATTTCCCCTATAGGGAAAAAGCTATTAACGTAGGTCCCATGGTAAGACTTAAGCCCGAGACCATGATAACTTTTCATTTTGAGGTCCCCGGTTCCCATGTTTTTCTTATGGAAAATAATTAAAATGTTATATATCGATTATTTATGAATGTATATGGATGAAACTTGGTATGTGACTTCACTTGGATTATTTCTATTGATATTTGCATAAAACTCCATTATTTTGTGTTCCTTGTGGCAACAAACCTGCGTACTTATCCCTAATGTTATTCTCATAGAGAATAATGAATATTTTAAATATCACTTGTTTGTGAATATATTTTTTATGAATCCTGTTAAGTGGCCTAATGTGTTATGTTATATATGTATTGGAAATTCGCTGAGTATGCAGGTTTGCTGCGATGGGGGTATTTTATCGGTGTACTAAAATTTAAACTATTCAGGTAAAATGGGATATAGAAGAATTCATGAGAGTGAGTGAGTCAGTGAGTAAAAGCTTTGCTTCGTATAAGCTTAGATGATATAACTTTAGCTGACATTCATAAAACCTCCTCATAGTTAGTTGCATGTACTACATTTATGAAAAGCGGCAAAAACCTGCTCGTGTTTATAATTGACAGCTTTTCCTGATGGAAGTTTTGATTGCATTTTAATGAACTCTTAGACGGTCAGCATTTGGGATATAAATTCTAAGAATATTATTCTTAAACTACATTTATTCGAAGGCCTAGTAATTGTTCCACCAAAAAAAAGAAAAAGGAGCGTGCAATATAAATCCAGACCTGCAAGCTTTCATATACTACAGCCAACCTCCATCCATATATGGTTATACAGCTGAGGAGCTTAATCCTGTTTCTCTCTTGAAGTGGGGGTATAATGATAAACCTTTTCCTCTTATCATTCTCAATCGAAGCATGGACCGTTACAGTTGCAGTGTCTGCGCTAAGAGTTTTGCTCGTCGTTGCGGGGTTAATCGTCACATGCGCGAACAACACACAGCATGTGATCCTGTTGTTTGCCCTTTTTGCGGAGTTCATTTTCGCAGAGAGGAAAAGTTGGACAGACACATTCGGTGTGGGGCTTGCTGTGGAGCACGACCGCAGCGTCTTGTCAACTTGCAACACCAGCCAAGATCGTGTCCCAGAGATGCATCGCCTCCACCTTCACTCCGAGTGGAGCACGACCGCAGCGTCTTGTCAACTTGCAACAACAGCCAAGATCGTGCCCCAGAGATGCATCGCCTCCACCTTCACCCCCGAGTCGAGCACGACCGCAGCGTCTTGTCAACTTGCAACAACAGCCAAGATCATGTCCCAGAGATGCATCGCCTCCACCTTCACCCCCGAGTGGAGCACGACCGCAGCGTCTTGTCAACTTGCAACAACAGCCAAGATCGTGTCCCAGAGATGCATCGCCTCCACCTTCACCCCTGAGATGTGCACCTGTGCAACGCCCAATTGGTAATATTTAATAGTAATAATAATATTAAAAAATTATAGGGATACAGGAAAAAGTTGTGTTTCTAAAAAGTTATTTGTCAAACCAGAAGAAAAGCATAACGATTTTGGAACGTCTGCTTTGTTTACATTAAAACATGTGATTAAGTCTATACTTTTGTTTAGATTAACTGACGTGTGTTTCTACTTATATAATTGTAGCGAATCTCCCCTATAGGGAAGAAGCTATTACCGTAGGTGGCATGGTAAGACTTAAGCCCGAGACTATGATAACTTTTTGTTTTGAGGTCCCCAGATGCCGAAAACACCATTCGTTCAAATTTATATATATGTATATATGTGTCCGTTACCGCGATAACTTTTTGAAAGAAACACCCGATTTTTTGAAATTTTGAACAAATGTGGAGAGTAGCATTTATGACTTCAGGTTCGAAAATCAGATCAGTCGCACTATGGGAAGGGATTTACAATTTTCCAAAAATCTGTTTTTTTTTTCAAATTTGACCCAAAAATGTTAAAACACTCAATTTTGGTTATAACCATTTTATAGAGCTTATAACAACAAATAATTTAGTATCATGAATCATTAACCTAGGTTAAGTGGTTGCGGAGAAAATCCGAAGAAAGAAAATACGTGTCCCATGTTAATCTTATGGGAAAAAAGTTTTTAAATTTTTCTCAGATAGTTTTACTAAAAACTTCACATTTCTGTTTATTAATGTGTTTAGCTCAACAAACATTTTGGTGTTTTAATCGCTGTTCTACGTCCAACTGTTGCAGAGATGTTCAAAGTGGTAAACACAGTACGTTGTCCAATGTTATCCTTATGGAGAAGAAATAGAATTCTGTATCTCGAGTATTTATGAATGTTTATTGATGAAACTTGGTATGTGGCTTCAACTATTTGTGGTATATTGATATTAGCACAAAAAAAAAAGAATTTGTTTGCTGATAGTCCCCGTAGCAGCAAACCTGCATACTTGGCCCCCCATGTTATTCATATGGAGAATAAGTAAAGTTGTACTTCTCCCTTAATTATGAACCTACATTAAGAGAACTTGGCATGTAGCTTCACCTGGTTCAGTTGTATTGATAATTGCAACAAAAAAAACACATTACTTATCTTTCTCGTTGCAGCAAACCTGCGTCCTCAATCCTAATGTTATTCTTATGGAGAATAAACAAAATGCTATATATCACTTATTTATGGATGTATATTTGTGAAACTTGGTAAATAGCTCTATGTAGTAGTGAGTCACATATATAGGCATTGGAAATTCGCTGAGTACGCAGGTTTGCTGCGACGGGGGTATTTACTTTTCCCTCAACATGTAAATAGTAAAATAAAAATACTGTATTAATTTTTGTTATTTCTATTTTTTAGCAGTTCTAAGACCTATACCTCGGGATGATCCGGCTGTGGTGGATGGTCCCGAAGTAATTGACTTAACGATCGATTAGAAGATCATCAAGCAAAGAACCCCAAGACGAATACAGAGCGGGGGAATAGAGCAATTTATGGTTCAAGTGAGAATCACATATAGCTCTATTCCTCCGTTTTGGTAACATGTTTAGGTGACCTTGACATACTTACGGGTTGGGACAAATCGCACTAACAATAAGGATGTTATGTAAAGTAGGTTTAGGAAAAAGGTCAGCGGATTGTAAACCAGCTCCAGTGTCTATATACGATTTTACCAGCTTTACCCGGTGCAAATGTATTTTATTACAGGTATTGCATCTGTGTACTTTGCATCTAATCACTAAAACTAGACAACCCGTTCCCCGAGGACAGAAGGAGGGGGGAGGTCATGGGGTCCGCAGTTGACAGTTGCCTCCAGTCACGCGGAGCACGAGGCGTCCGTCGCAGCCATGATAAGACGATGGCAGTGGTGGCACTATTGCGGTCTACTACCACACTACAGTGATGATAAGGTGAGGTAAAGGGACTCATTTGTTAAGCCTCCTAATACACACTTTCACAGAGGGAGCGTGACAATAAAACATTTCCATTAAACGGGTTCTTATCAAAATTCTCGGAGTTAAATTAAAAGGCTTATTTAAAATTCGTTTTAATAAAATTATTTCTAAACATTAAAATAAAATCTGGTCTAATCCTACATTAAATCATTGAGGGCCTCTTTCTCCAAGTATATTTTAACTCAAAAAAATCTTTGGTTATTATAAGTTTAAAATACTCGGGGGTAGAAGGTCTGAAGTTCAACTTTGAGGCACAAAATACGATTCTTACAACATTTGTTTATTAATGCTTATTAGTCTTAAATACAAATTCGATTACGTTCATAAATATTACTTAATAATTCCAGTTTTAACTGTTTAAATGGATATTTTGTTGATTACCACCATTGCAGAAAACCTTCATACTCAGCCCCCATATTATTCATATGGAGACCATTTATTTATTGATAATTTAGATTATATTTAATCACTATAACAACGTTTACTCACCTTGTAGTGATGGGTGGACTGATTCATTGTCCTTGCTCCGTTGTGGTTATATAGCTACACACCAAACACATTATTCACACTTCACTGATTTAGATCATTAGCATGTGATTCAGTAACCGAATTAAACTGAGGATAAGAAAAAGAAAGGAGTTACGTTTTAAGAATTCCTTACTCGAGTTTTACATTGTTTTACATAATATCACCAATATCCGAGATACACTTTGTTAAACTTTGTTACACACCTTTCTAAGATTTTCACTTAATTATATTTCCCAGTACAGTATTTTTAAACTGCATTATGAGCATGTATCTTTTTTTTGTTATTTTAATGTAACTACTACTTATTTTATTAAACTATTAGTACAATACAGTGTTTTTGATTATTTCACAGTAGTATACATGTTTACTTATTCTGCAATTTTATTGAATAAAGCAAACTAATTTTTAAATCTTTATTCAGTGTATTATTTTGTTAATGAAACTGATAAAAATATACTTACCTCTCTCTGCTTTTATCCCGAAATTAAACAACTGTCAATGCATTTTTGTATCCCTTGTGTCAAATTCTCTTTATGTCTAGCTCATAAGTCATTGTATGTTCTATTTTTGCTCTATCATGTAATAATTAATTTTTGACTGTGAAATATGAGTATTTAAATTACTGTATGCCATTTATTAACTTGCAATGGCATATTTGTAATGTGTCTCAATAATTTACAATAGTGGGGGGTTGCGGCTTTTGCACCGGAAGTGACGTCACATCCGGTCAGTGACCGGATGCGCTGAGTGAATAAATACGTCATCTGAGGCTGAGCCAGTGACGTAGGTGGTTTTCTGACGTAATGATTGAAAGTTTAAAGTTCAAGGTCACGGGGAGGGTGTTTTAAAAAAGTACTACCTCGCACGTGTAAAATCCGATTGTGATTCGATAGTTTAATCGATATAAAATATTGATTAAACTATCGAATCACAATCGAATGATACGAGTGCGAGGTAGTACTATTACAAATATTACTTTATTTACAATAATTCATGTTTACAATAGTTCCCCATTGTTCGTTGTCATCGATGTTGTTGATCCGGACGAGTTGCGGCCATCACTTCGCTTTCTGATGAAAGACGGTAGATACTTCGATCCCTGCGCAGAGTCCATGTTGTTTTTTGATGCGTAAAGTTCCAAAGATAAATCGTAACCGGACGCAATGAGAAGTCTTAACTCTTCATTAAAAACCTCGAGGTCTTGGAAAGTCGCCAGATGAATAGAGTCATAATGAATACACCTAATTTTGATGGACATTTGAACAGAGAGCTCGATGTCCACTGGTCAAGAGCTGGAGGTGTACTGTACTGACTATTCGCTAGCTAGCGTTTTGGTATCAAACAAAATGGTGGGGGTAAAAGTGTGGTGGGGCGGAGCAGATGGCGGACGGTAGATGGCAGGTGGCAGCTGGTGCGAGGCAGATGGTTGCTACTACATTCGCCGCCACAGTAATGCAATCCTTCGGCGTAATTCTTGTATTTTATCTTGTCGGCTCATTTGATACGTTTTACATCTACATATGCAATAGCTGAAACACTTGCACTTACGACAAGCTTTCCCGTAAACTTGATCGCCTGGTATTTTAAAACATTGTAACTCGCAACAATATGTATTCAAATTGTTATCGAATGATAAATTGTTCATCGGTGGCACCGACATGTTAGCTGCAGCGTGTGTTAGACAAGACTGAGACTATTTTCACTGCTCCCTCTCTTTTATACCTGTTCATAAGTTAACCCTAAATGAAAGTTCAAGGTCAACCGTTTGAATTTAAAAAAAAGCAACACAGCAGTATATAAAATAATATACTGCTATGTTGCTGTTTTCTTTTTTCTTTTTATTATTTTTTTTATTTTTTTATATTTTCTTTATTAAACAAACATCTTACAATACAATAAGCTTAAGTCTATCATTGATAACTAGAAATACAAACAGAGAAATACAAACAAAGACATTATGTACAAGGATGCGTGATGTGCAGAGTGAGTTCCGTCGAGTTGTTGCCGCTTACAGCGTGTGATACCAAATACAACGTCCCCGGTTGAATATCTCGCAAATCTTCATTTTGTAGCAGTTGAACAAATCGTTTTGGAAGAAATACTTGAAACTTCGGCTCATCTCCTGGAGTGAAATGTCCTTCGCTCAATGAAACTAGAATTGCTTCACCATGTGTGGTTTCCACTTTCTTGATGTTATGAATAATGTAGTGTTTTTGTTCTTTTAGTTCTGACCACTTTTTAGTTAGCAGAAGGTCGGATTTTGAATGAGTGTTGAATTTATCAACCAGTGTTTGTAGAAACTGTTGTGATGCCATCTTCGTCAGTGGTGGTTGTGGTGTCTTCTGTGATGTTGCCTCTTCGGAGTCTCGAATAATACTCGTGCTGGAGCGGTGCTGTCTCCTCGTATTTATAGGCCCCGCTACCCCCACCACATTTCTGTTCTCCGCTACCCCCACCACATTCCTGCGTTTGTTTCAAGTAAGCAGCCAAACGATATGCGTTGTACAATGCACAGTTCGTTTGGCCGTGTTTAAGATCTTTTGCAGCGACACAAATATTACCGAGATTAATGTTAAAGCCCTTACTGATAGTTATATCGAAAACATCACCGAGCGTGTACTTTTGTATCCAGTTCTTTTTTTCTAATCCTCTTGTGTATATATGTGAATATTGTTTGCAAAAGTTAAACATGATACTGTGCAGATTACTGTAGCTTATAAATCCTTCATACCAATGTATGTGATGAAAGTAGTTTGTTATCCATTTGTTTGTACTTTTTGCTTTGGTGTCAAGTTTGTTAAAAGAAAAAGGAGCTTCAAACGTGAATGGGTAGGCTACAAATGTAAGCAAGTCTAAAATTACTAATTCCTTGATAATAAACCTATCATCATTATTTCGAAATGCTTGAAATTCTATTACACAAGGCTTTATACTCACTTCTTCGTCCCCTCCGCTCATCATGGCATCTAGTGATCAACTAAACTGTTTTCCACACCACGGTAGGTTAAATACCAGGCCGCACAGTTGCAGGCGCGTTGGTGTATATTTAACGTGGGCACCGTCCCCAATAGGCCTCCCCCACGTGTGTTCTTCTTTACTAAGTCAAACTTTAGTCTTTTTTAACTTCTTCTTCTTGTGTTTCGTTTTCTTCTTCTTCTTGTTTCTCCGTTTCTTCTTCCTTTGTTGTTTCTTCTGTAGCTTCTGTAGCGATTTCTACAAGTGGTTCAAAATCCTTTAACTTTCTCCACATGCAAACTTCATGAAGTATTCTATTAAAAATAGATGTATCCACAGGTCCGTTACAGTAATAGCTTCTCCTCTAAAGTCAATAAGGTTTACGTCTTGATCCACTATGTTCAGCACGATGTCTGAAATGAAACTGGTGTTTAACGGTAGGTACACAAGGTTTTGAGGCTTTTCTACTATCTTGAAACCTGGTGCAACTGATGGGTAGAATGTGTGTAATATATGTCGATTTTCTCCATCTCTGTAGGATCCTTGTATAATGTTACATGTAATGTCTATGCTATTAACTTTGATGATCGTCACAGTTTTATTTCCAGAATGAGTTTTATTAGGTTCTAATACTTTTGTTTCCTTAGAAAACCCCAATAAACTACCAATTGAATGTTCTTGACTAAAATCAATATAATACTTAGAAGTAATTTCGGCTTTCATTGTATTGTTATTGTCTTTTATCGTTATATTTTCTTTTCCCATATGTTTTTGTATAACTTCATTTATATTATCAATTGCATAAGCTCCTGTTGGTAAACTGAATTCTTCCAAAGCTGAATACTTTCCTTTATCATCTTTTGTCTTATAATAATGTATTTTTTTTATTAGTTCCTTCACTAACGTTTGGAATAGAGTTATATGTTGTTAAATCCAATAATGCGGCTTCCCATAGTCTTCCTTTTTGCAAACGTAGCGCTGGAAACAGAATACTGCGCAAAGTACATGAGTTACCGGTTAATGACACTGTATACGAGGACATCTTAAAGTTGACTAACACTTTTAGCTAAAAAGTCTAAACATAAATGACCGCAAATGGATGTATCATCAGGTTGTTTTCTTGTATGATTGTAAAAAACATTGTCTGCCGCACGAAAGTATCGTTGAAGTTCTTTCGGTGGTGGAAGGTCTCCAAAACTGTCGAAATAATAAATGGTTTTACCAAGTTTTTTGTAACACACCCAATGAGTGCCTAATCCTTCACTATTATCCAAATTTACAATACCAGTCTCATGTTTCCACATTTTAACCGGTAATTCATCTTTCATAAATACTCCTCTAAAAATGGGATTTTCAAACAAGAAGCATATGTAATCAGTTCTTCATTGGTTAATTCTTTGTTTTTAATTATTATTTGCTCTTTCTTATTTAATACACACGATACGGTCTCAGGTATAATCCTCCTCCCTTTTTTATCATTGACCATCTTGTTGGTTTCTTTTTAGCTTTGTTTGGAGAGTACCACATGTGCGACTAAATGATGAACACAGGATTATATTATTAAGAAAGTTAAAATCAGATCGAGACATTGTAATGCCATTCAGAACCTGGGAGTTTCATGAATACCCCGTTTTACCTACAACACAACGGCATACATGGACTGTAAAAACTTCTACTCATTTGGAAAAAGCGAGATATGTAATCTTTGGATTACAAACGAAGAAGAAAAGTAAAATAACTGAAAATGCTGGTGAATTTGACCATTGTAAATTAACAAACTGTAAAGTGTTCCTGAATTCACAATTCTTTCCCTACGACAACTTTAATATCCTTTTTGATAAAAAAAGGTACAGTGTTTTGTACGATATGTACGCTAGGTTCCAAAATTCATATTACGGCAAAACAAATACACCTCTACTATCTCCCGTACAGTTTGAATCGAAAGCTCCGATTGTTGTAATTGATTGTTCCAAACAAAATGAATCTGTAAAATCGTCTAGTGTTGATATAAAAATAGAAATGGAATTTCAAGAAAACGTACCTGCAAATACATCTGCGTATTGTTTAATTTTGCACGATAAAATTGTTACATACACACCGTTGACCGGTATTGTAAAGACAGTATTGTAAAACGTTGTACCACCACTGGCACCGCCACTGTCGCTCACCTATAAATAGCGGAGCAACAATGCAGGTCTTCAGTTGATCGTCTATCGTCGCATGGGTAACATCTTCTACAAAATGAGTTCTCCATCTGTTGTACAAGGTGATGCAGAGGTAGCACCGTTATTGGAACGTGATAATACTAGTGAAGCAGAAATCATCAAGGAAATAACTGCATTTTTAAAGTTTGGTAAAAGAGATAGAGAGGAGGAAAGTAATGCAGACCCATCAAAGGTAGTACCAAAGAGGAAGAAGAAAGTTGAAGAAAATATTCCTCCTCACATTTTAACTGAAGTTTTTTTTGCGAATCTTTTACCCCATCTCAGCATGCATCAGTAAAAGTGTATCAGTTGGATTGATGAAGTCATTGGATTATTCCCCTACAGTAATACTACACCATGGACAAAAAAGGTTTTATTTTCGCAAAATGCTTGAAGTCATTTTTGAAACATGTACATTTAATAGAATGTTATTTAACTAACAGTTTGTGTGGAAGGAAAACACATATTCGACTTTTGGATTGTGACAATGAAATCGATATTGTTAAACATCGCGGACAACTACAAGTGCGAATTAGAGACTTGACTCAACATGAAAATAAGATTCTACTGTCACGTGAAGAATTCTACGTTTTAAACAACGCAACAGAACCTATTACAAGGTACATGAGACAGTTGGTATTTGCAAGCGCTATTATTAAAGAATATTTGGTCGATACTTTGGAAAAACAACCTGATAGCACCATCATGTACGGACCTGTGGATACATCTATTTTTAATAGAATACCTCATGAAGTTTGCATGTGGAGAAAGTTAAAGGATTTTGAACCACTTGTAGAAATCGCTACAGAAGCTACAGAAGAAACAACACAGGAAGAAGAAACGGAGAAACAAGAAGAAGAAGAAAACAAAACACAAGAAGAAGAAGTTAAAAAAGACTAAAGTTTGACTTAGTAAAGAAGAACACACGTGGGGTAGGCCTATTGGGGACGGTGCCCACGTTAAATATACACCAACGCGCCTGCAACTGTGCGGCCTGGTATTTAACCTACCGTGGTGTGGAAAACAGTTTAGTTGATCGCTAGATGCCATGATGAGCGGAGGGGACGAAGAAGTGAGTGTAAAGCCTTGTGTAATAGAATTTCAAGCATTTCGAAATAATGATGATAGGTTTATTATCAAGGAATTAGTAATTTTAGACTTGCTTACATTTGTAGCCTACCCATTCACGTTTGAAGCTCCTTTTTCTTTTAACAAACTTAACACCAAAGCAAAAAGTACAAACAAATGGATAACAAACTACTTTCATCACATACATTGGTATGAAGGATTTATAAGCTACAGTAATCTGCACAGTATCATGTTTAACTTTTGCAAACAATATTCACATATATACACAAGAGGATTAGAAAAAAAGAACTGGATACAAAAGTACACGCTCGGTGATGTTTTCGATATAACTATCAGTAAGGGCTTTAACATTAATCTCGGTAATATTTGTGTCGCTGCAAAAGATCTTAAACACGGCCAAACGAACTGTGCATTGTACAACGCATATCGTTTGGCTGCTTACTTGAAACAAACGCAGGAATATGGTGGGGGTAGTGGAGAACAGAAATGTGGTGGGGGTAGCGGGGCCTATAAATACGAGGAGACAGCACCGCTCCAGCACGAGTATTATTCGAGACTCCGAAGAGGCAACATCACAGAAGACACCACAACCACCACTGACGAAGATGGCATCACAACAGTTTCTACAAACACTGGTTGATAAATTCAACACTCATTCAAAATCCGACCTTCTGCTAACTAAAAAGTGGTCAGAACTAAAAGAACAAAAACACTACATTATTCATAACATCAAGAAAGTGGAAACCACACATGGAGAAGCAATTCTAGTTTCATTGAGCGAAGGACATTTCACTCCAGGAGATGAGCCGAAGTTTCAAGTATTTCTTCCAAAACGATTTGTTCAACTGCTACATTCTTGAAATACAATTCGTGATTTATAAAATTCTTCTGCACCATTCTTTTTAACGAGCAGGATCTACGAGAAACCTTCTTCTCCTGCGTCGGCTTTAAACTTGCCTCTTTCCCACTTTTCGTCTATATAACCCGAGATTTCGAGCGTTTCTCCGCAGTTGATGCCAATTCCGTCCAAAGGCTGACTTGGTGCAACTCGCCACAGTGTGGGTTCGATAACTGTGCGTTAGGGCCCAACTCGCAATTATCGAACCTCGCTAATTTTGCATGTGTAGTCTGTTCTTGTGCATGAGTAGTAGTATAAACTAATGCCTGCAGAATTGATGCTTTATAGTAATCCCGTATATTGACTGCTTGTTTAACGCTTTATACTAACTTTGTAGATTGTTTGTTTGCTTAACGCTTAACGCTTTACTTATTAACATGACCTTGACCTAGTTTAGAACTTAGAAATACTCCATCTAGACATGTTAAACACAAACGTTGTAGTAAAGACCATGGTGGGGGAAATGTTATATACTGCACCAGAGGGGTAAATATAATCATACCGCTATGGAAGCTGTAGGCGAAAACACTTGGCTTGCTCCTGTTGAGCTTGCTTTTTCAGAAGCCTTTCTGGCTATTCTTAGTTATGAATATCGAGGGTTTAAACTAAAAGTAAAGATTGAACTTAGACCGTTACAAAGAAATGACGTGTATTGCGTCTTGATTTAATGGAAATCGCCTTATAGCATTAGGCTTTTCTATTTGATCCAAAGATCACGCAATCAATTCTGTGTGAAACGTATAACTGTGACATTGGACAATTGTGAGCTAAACCCCCTTGTTTGAACCTAGAGCTTCCTTTTAAAAAGTAAAATAGCAAAGGCGAAACCCTTACTTACTAAAGGTTTTACCTTTGCTATTTTACGCACCACTTAACTTGACCTTGACCCAATTATCGAACTTGGAATCATATAGTATGCACGTTGTAGCGTTACAATGTACCCTACCCCCACCACTGGTTGTCGGGTATAAAAGCAAGACCAGTCCGCAGAGGGTTTACAGTCTCAGGCCAACAGCCTAGCTAGCTGTTTGCCTGCGCTGTCCGCAATAGTATCTTTAGTATAGAGTTGGTACCACTGTACACTAAAGATGCTACCTGAGTTTAAGGCATGTTGATTTATTAAGCATGATAGATTAACGCTTGTAGTTTGCTGCTAGTATATGTAGTTAATGTATTAAATGTTACCTTTTGGTGTTGGTTTGAAGTGATTTATTAATGAAATATGTACTTTTCTTACACGCTTTAAAATTCAATATATTCCTTATTTAAACTTTTTAAATGTAAAATGTTTATAAGTAATTTAATATGTTTCTCAAACAAACCCTTTCCTAACCCCTTACAAAAAAGGTATGGCACGAAAACCGACCTTCTGTCAATATGGCACGAAAACCGATTGACATTACCCATCGTTACACCTCACGTATGAGAAACGTTTGTGAATACTAAGTTGGTCAAACCTTTGGTTTGCAGTAGCCTGACGCCCGTTCTGTCCAAAGTCCGACTGGGTTTCAGTATGTTGTTGACCATTGTAAAACCGACTTTGTTATGTCTTTGTAAACCACCTTAGTCAATACGGCCTGCAAACCGGTTGATTATTATGGTTAATATTTGTTTTAAATTAATCTCAGTTATCAGGTTTACTGTACGTAACTTTAAAATTTCTTCAAAATGATTGCCCCCTAATACAGAACGGGGAATAGAGCAGTCTGTGATCCTTGCTCTATTCCTTGTTTTGGCAACATATTTAGATGACCTTGACCTACTGACGGGAGTTAGAAAATTGTCGTATGGCAAAACATTGGAAGATATATTTATTTCTTACAACAAATATCTCCTCCCTAACTCTCGCACTCCCACCACTTCTAGTGGGTATAAAAGAGGTTCCCTATCACTGGTAAATCCATTCTGCTGCTTGTGCTTGCTCACCCCAGAACCATGGCGCACATCAGAAAGCAAACTCTTCCGCTAAAATTGAAACCGCCATCAGTACGAACCTTTGCTACCTCAACCTCTTCTGTCTCAACTTATATGATACCAACCTCTGGTGCCTCAACTTCTGTTGCTTCAATTTTTGCTGCCTCAACTTCTTCTGTCTCAACATATAAAATACCAACTTCTGGTGCCTCAACTTCTTCTGTCTCAACATATAAAATACCAACTTCTGGTGCCTCAACTTCTGCTGCTTCAACCTCTGCTGCCTCAACGTCCGCTGTCTCATCGATACTTCGTCAGGCTTTGGTGATGTCTTTCATTCTCCCAGAGACGGATAGTACTTCACCACCGCCACCTACCATTGTGGATGATCCTCTATCACCATCACCCAATTTAATTCTTGACGAATTTTCTCACTTGTCAAGTTCATCTTCAAGTTCATCTTCAAGTTCATCTTCAAGTTCATCTTCAAGTTCATCTTCAGGTTCAACATCAAGGTCTTCCCCCACCAGACCTTCTACCCCTTCTGCAAGTTTCTATCCTTTTGATCCCACCAGACCTTCTACATCCTCTGCAAGTGGCCTTCCTCGTCCTTCAGTAATCTGTACAAATAACCAATCTCCTTCAGAGAAACTTAAACAACTAAAATCTTTGAGAAGGAAGTGCATACGCCCTGCACAACAATGCAACTATAGTTTCAAAAAAGGTGCAAGGAAAGGTGAACGTTGTCCTAAATCCTGTATTTTAAATGAAGAATTATGCAGGTTTCATTTAAAACTAAAACAGAACAATAGCGTTTCCCTTTCTTCACCACGTCCAACAGTGAAACCAGCCAAAACTCGTATTAATAGACTTTGTAAAAATAAACAATACTTCTTCCTTAAGTCAGTGGGATTTGCAAAGGTAATATTAAAATGTGGAGACCAACTCTACATTTTAAAATTACCTAGAAGTATGGAACATCCCAAACACCCAACCTAAAAAACGATTTAATACGAGGTAATTCGGGAGGCACTGTGTGGAAAACATTACAGTAAAACCAACGTTCAAAAATGTATTTTCCAAATTTAAATAAATGTTTATTTTTTCCAAATTTAAAAAAAGTGTGGACAACCTATTTAGATTTTGTAGCATATGCTACAAAAGGTAAATAGGTTGTACACACTTTTTTTACAATGTTACAACGACCTAGACCTAGATAACGGACTTAGATAAATTACACTAAGTCAAAGATAAAACTTAAAAGGAAAAAGGAGATATATTATACTAAATACATTATTCAACAGTAAAAAGGGGAGGGGGTAAGCGGGTATTTAAGCGAGCGATTTGGAATATAATTATTAGTTGTATCATCATGAGCGTCAACAGCAACACATGGGGAAAGGAAATTAGCGAAGAGGAGTTGTACGCGATTGCTGAGGCTGCTGAAATGACTGAGGTTTCTAAGATTGATAAAATTGCGGAGAATGATGCTCAGTCACAACCGCAACAAACTACACCATCGATGCAGTCTACAACGCGTCAACCAAGACCCTATCATGTTATACTGGAGGAGTATAATGAGGCGATGGGGTACGCCTGCACAAAGTGGTGTGGACAGCCGCGTTCTCCTCAACAATGGGAGGAGCACGATGCAGACTTTCGCCTGGTTGCAGAGTTAGAACTTGAGCTCGAAAGAGCAAAGGCTGCTCAATAGTGACAAGATTTAATGTGTACTTTTAAAATACAGAGCGGGGAATAGATCAGTTTGTGGTCAAAGTGAGAACCACTTACTGCTCTATCCCCCGTTTTGGCAACTTGTTCAGATGACCTTGGGACTTAAAAAATTCTTGTTTAGCAAAAACATATTGAAATATATATCTATGTATTTCTTTAAAAAAATCCCCTCCTTAAAACTCGCACTCCCACCACTTCCATTAGGTATAAAAAAGGCACCTCATCGTTGGTAAAATCAGTCTGCTGCTTGTGTTTGCTCACCTCGGACACCATGAAGCACAACAGAAAACCAACTTCTACCGCCTCTCCTTGTACTGTTTCGTCTTCTGCTGTCCCATCGATACTTGTCCAGGCTATGATTCTATCCCACATTCTTCCACCAGAGTCAGGTAGTAGTACTTCACCAAACTTAATCTCGAGATCTCTCAAAATCGAGAGAAACACTGCTAATTCTCGGAAACTGAGAGCGAGAATTGCTGACCGTTATAAAGTATTAAAAAGCATATTACCATCCTCCAATCCGTATGATTCTAAATTAACCACTATACAAAAGACAATAAAGTACATTGCAAACCTTCAATCCCAGCTCCAAGAACCGTCCTTAATTCACAAAGAAATCTTAAACACCCCTCCACCGTTTGAAGCCGTTTTTCTGAAAGAGGATGAGTTGGCGGATCAACATTTTTTCGCTGAAGAGCCTTCAGCCTACAAGCAAATTTTCCTCATGGATGAAGATCAAGACGAATAACTAACTTTCACTACCCCCACCACCACCATCACCACCACCACCACCACCTAAATTGAGTATAATGGAGGTCTCCATCGTTTATAAAACTTATTACTTTGCTGAAAATGAGTGAATCCTCTTCATCTACCTCTGCAGCAACTATAATATTCAGCAGACGGGTCGAAAACATTGATCAGTTGCTTGCTGTAAGGAAATTACTGCTACGGTATCTTGATATAGAGGTTGGTTGTGAATTGTGCATGTGGAGACCAACAGGTGACGTCTATAGTAATGAAGATGAAGCATTCAAAACAAAAGACAGTAGAAAGTTATATAAAATCTTTAGTAATATGGTAAGGTTAATCAATAAGGGTTGGATCATTAACATAACATTAGTAGTATACTATTCCTGGTGTAAATTTGCTCTTATGCTTATGCTGTCGGTATATGGTTCCTGATGTTGCGGCTGGGTTCGGTTCGGCGAGCCGCGACCGCCGGTGCGCTGGTGTTGCGTAATAGGTTACGAGGCAGTGAGAGTTAAGTGGTTATGTCGACGGCTGGCTCCGCGTTAATGTAGGGATCCGCATCGTAATTGGTGGTCTAGACCTCGACGATTTGGAATTCGTGATGCTAAGGACCGCCAATTTCGCATCACGACCGACACACCTCAATAAATATGCAAATAGCACTTTTGATGGCTCCTGCGAAAGTTTCGCGAATGTTTCCTCCTTTCAAGCGAACGTAGTTTATAGCAAAATTTCCAAAATCATCGTGAGAGGACCTTTCGCTCAATCGACGTAGTATAAAACCTTACTTTAAGATAGGAAATGTACATTCGACATGGACACCTTCAAGCTCAATGTAACCTACAAGGCCCGCAACTCCGCTGAAGTCTGCGAGCTACGGGATTTAATCTCTCAGATCTACCCTGTCGAAGACATCAACCCGGAGGAGTTCTGGAGACTCCAATTACCAGGTAAGAGACACAATAATCCTACGTCGACTATGCCTAGCTATTGTCAAATTATAGCAAAATCGCACATCAAACTCAAGTCGTGATGGTGTTGTCATATTGATAATCAGTTGAACTATTTGTTGAAACGTCAGCTGTTCGTCGTTGTAGTTTAACAATAAATATTGTTCTGTATTTTCACATAACTAAATGCTTAAGCTTTTACTGATCTGTGAACTTCTTATTGTCTAACGTGTCAATGCTGTTGTTGTAACAATAATCAGTTGATTCAACTATTCGTTGAAACGTCAGCTAGGAGCCTCGTTGTGAAGTACAAATTTAAGTAAGAAACCTTTTTATATTGTCACATAACAAAACGCTTAAACTTTCAATTGTAAATTGTACTTCTTTTGTCTAGCGTGTTATCGCTGCATGTTATATACGGTTGATTACAATCATATGTTGAAACGTCGTTATGCGTAGTCGTGAATTAGAACTATAAGTAAGAAATCTTGTTTCTTTATATTGTAAAAATGCTTAAGCTTTCTTAACAATTACACATCTTATTGTCTAGCAAAAAATTATTTCTTATTGTCTAGCGTCTCATCGCTGCATGTTATATACAGTTCAATATAACCATATGTTGAAACGCCGTTATGCGTCGTTAATTACAAATATAAGTAAGAAATCTTTTATGTTTTCAAAACGTGCTTTCTTAACACTCATCTTATTGTCTATCGAAAAAATACACATCGGCAGGTTAAAAAACTAGTAATCTATTGAAATACAAGATTTATTAGAATCAAGTACTAAACGTACAACAGAATATTGGGAGCATTCCCAGCCATTCCGGTGCAACGCACCTTAAACTCCCCTCCCTTGATTTCTGTTAAGTCACTGTCCGTGAGCTCGGCGTCAAACCGAGCCGGCAAATAAGTGATTTCGCGTGTTCCGTCTTCAGCTGTAATCTCCAAGACGATCGACCTCCCGTACCGAGTGGTCACCCGCCGTGCATCATGGATCTGGTATCCCTCCCGCCTTGTCAAGTCCTTTGCCGATATTCTCGGCAGTGCTGACGCCTGTACCAACTCACTTAGTCTCTTGGATAGACTCATGTCTGCAAAAACAAAATCACTTGTCACTTTAAAATTATCTCCCTTTTTTTTAAGGGTCTCCAGCAGTCATCAAAATAAAGGAGAGGAGAGGAGAGGAGGACGAACAACCCCGACCGATCAACATAGAAATAATCCCACTGACGCCACCACCCCGACGACAAAGAACGACGCCAACACGCCTACAACACCGCCAGACTGTCAGAGGGCGACTGCGTCAAACGATCCTTCGACGTTCTCGCCTACCTTCCTTTGCAGATATAGTAACAGCTACTACTTCTACTACAACTACCATAGTAACAGCAACTACTACAACTACTACCTACGACTCACGAATTCCAATATTCTCCCACCCCTAAGACTCACAAGACTAATCCCACCTCCACCACCCGCAATACCTATACGCTACCAACGCACCACTTACGGGACTTGCTTAGTACAACTGCCTCACTACCGTTACTGCCAACTGGAGATGCTGTCACATCACGTGGCGTGTTGTGTTGAAGCCTTTTAAGTTTTTTTTAACAATGGAGACGTTGCCGCTGCTACTTTCCTCTTGCGGCTGGTCTCTGCTCGATCGGCTGGCCAGCTGGTTGAGGGTTTGTTGCTGCCTCCTGCATGGTGTGCCGAAGGTTCGTCAGGAGGTCTGCTACTGCTGCTGGTGTGCACAAGAGGTGTGAAGAAGTTGGTGAGCGCCAAACAAATTGACTGGTGTCTGTCACGAGCGTCGGTAGTGAAAAAGTACGCCTCACGGCAAACTGCGCAGGGGAACATTGTGTTCCTGAGAAGGTGCGCTCCTGCTGTCAGCGAGCTGGTGAACTGTGCCGACTTGGACGTTGGAGTCTGCTTATAAAGGAAACTCGGTGAGTGGGGAAACGCCATAAGCTCAGTGAGTTAGAGAGGGAAGTGAAACGGGAGAAAGGTCCTTTCAGACGCAAGTGGGAGGCGAGTGAAGGGAGTGCCGTGTTGAGAGGGGTACTGGGGTATAAATGCACGCAGTTCTCTTGTCAGTCACTCTTGTGTGCGCGCAGTCAAGACTACCACTGCTCCTGCTGTTGCTGATTCTACTGCACATCTCAAAGCTCTGGTTGGTATCTTAGCCTACTGTCTTGTAATTTGTGTTACAGGGTGCCACTGCAGTGACTAAAACTCACTTTATTGTAAATTTGAATTATGTTGGGGCTATACTCCCCGTATTACTACTAATATTTTTAGCCGTGCTAAGACTCTGCTTGCGTTAAAGCTCCCATACTGCTACTACTAATATTTTTGAGCTTTCACAAGGAGGGTTAGTATTTTGGACAAATTTACTAGCGGTTGCTTTGTGTTTACAGTGTTTGCACTGCAGTGACTAAAACTTACTTTTTGTAAATTTAATTTGCGTTGGGGCTATACTCCCCGTATTACTACTAATATTTTTAGCCGTGCTAAGACTCTGCTTGCGTTAAAGCTCCCATACTACTATTTTTTAGTATTCACTCGGTGCTTTTGCTAGTGGTGTGTGTTTGCTAGTCAAGTGGTGTCTGTGAAGGTTGGTGGGAAGCAGAGGGTGTTTTTGCAGACATGAGTCTAAGAGACTAAGTGAGTTGGAACAGGCGTCAGCACTGCCGAGAATATCGCCAAAGGACTTGACAAGGCGGGAGGGATACCAGATCCATGATGCACGGCGGGTGACCACTCGGTACGGGAGGTCGATCGTCTTGGAGATTACAGCTGAAGACGGAACACGCGCAATCACTTATTTGCCGGCTCGGTTTGACGCCGAGCTCACGGACAGTGACTTAACAGAAATCAAGGGAGGGGAGTTTAAGGTGCGTTGCACCGGAATGGCTGGGAATGCTCCCAATATTCTGTTGTACGTTTAGTACTTGATTCTAATAAATCTTGTATTTCAATAGATTACTAGTTTTTTAACCTGCCGATGTGTATTTTTTCGATAGACAATAAGATGAGTGTTAAGAAAGCACGTTTTGAAAACATAAAAGATTTCTTACTTATATTTGTAATTAACGACGCATAACGGCGTTTCAACATATGGTTATATTGAACTGTATATAACATGCAGCGATGAGACGCTAGACAATAAGAAATAATTTTTTGCTAGACAATAAGATGTGTAATTGTTAAGAAAGCTTAAGCATTTTTACAATATAAAGAAACAAGATTTCTTACTTATAGTTCTAATTCACGACTACGCATAACGACGTTTCAACATATGGTTGTAATCAACCGTATATAACATGCAGCGATAACACGCTAGACAAAAGAAGTACAATTTACAATTGAAAGTTTAAGAGTTTTGTTATGTGACAATATAAAAAGGTTTCTTACTTATATTTGTACTTCACAACGAGGCTCCTAGCTGACGTTTCAACGAATAGTTGAATCAACTGATTATTGTTACAACAACAGCATTGACACGTTAGACAATAAGAAGTTCACAGATCAGTAAAAGCTTAAGCATTTAGTTATGTGAAAATACAGAACAATATTTATTGTTAAACTTTCTACAACGACGAATACAATTGAAAGTTTAAGCGTTTCGTTATGTGACAATATAAAAAGGTTTCTTACTTATATTTGTACTTCACAACGAGGCTCCTAGCTGACGTTTCAACGAATAGTTGAATCAACTGATTATTGTTACAACAACAGCATTGACACGTTAGACAATAAGAAGTTTACAGATCAGTAAAAGCTTAAGCATTTAGTTATGTGAAAATACAGAACAATATTTATTGTTAAACTACAACGACAATCAGCTGACGTTTCAACAAATAGTTCAACTGATTATCAATATGACAACACCATCACGACTTGAGTTTGATGTGCGATTTTGCTATAATTTGACAATAGCTAGGCATAGTCGACGTAGGATTATTGTGTCTCTTACCTGGTAATTGGAGTCTCCAGAACTCCTCCGGGTTGATGTCTTCGACAGGGTAGATCTGAGAGATTAAATCCCGTAGCTCGCAGACTTCAGAGGAGTTGCGGGCCTTGTAGGTTACATTGAGCTTGAAGGTGTCCATGTCGAATGTACATTTCCTATCTTAAAGTAAGGTTTTATACTACGTCGATTGAGCGAAAGGTCCTCTCACGATGATTTTGGAAATTTTGCTATAAACTACGTTCGATTGAAAGGAGGAAACATTCGCGAAACTTTCGCAGGAGCCATCGAAAGTGCTATTTGCATATTTATTGAGGTGCGTCGGTCGTGATGCGAAATTGGCGGTCCTTAGCATCACGAATTCCAAATCGTCGAGGTCTAGACCGCCAATTACTATGCGGATGCCTACATTAACGCGGAGCCAGCCGTCGACATAACCACTTAACTCTCACTGCCTCGTAACCTATTACGCAACACCAGCGCACCGGCGGTCGCGGCTCGCCGAACCGAACCCAGCCGCAACATCAGGAACCATATACCGACAGCATAAGCATAAGAGCAAATTTACACCAGGAATAGTATACTACTAATGTTATGTTAATGATCCAACCCTTATTGATTAACCTTACCATATTACTAAAGATTTTATATAACTTTCTACTGTCTTTTGTTTTGAATGCTTCATCTTCATTACTATAGACGTCACCTGTTGGTCTCCACATGCACAATTCACAACCAACCTCTATATCAAGATACCGTAGCAGTAATTTCCTTACAGCAAGCAACTGATCAATGTTTTCGACCCGTCTGCTGAATATTATAGTTGCTGCAGAGGTAGATGAAGTTGATTCACTCATTTTCAGCAAAGTAATAAGTTTTATAAACGATGGAGACCTCCTTTATACTCAATTTAGGTGGTGGTGGTGGTGGTGGTGGTGGTGGTGGGGGTAGTGAAGGGTTATTGTTGGAAGAAATAAGAAGATCTTTCATATTTTTTTATCAAACGAATATTTTCTAAGTCCCAAGGTCATTTAAACCTGTTGCCAAAAAGGGGAATAGAGCAGTAAGTGGTTCTTACTTTGACCGCAAACTGATCTATTCCCCGCTTTGTATTTCATAAGTCTTTAATTTGTAAAGTTAGTTATTCGTCTTGATCTTCATCCATGAGGAAAATTTGCTTGTAGGCTGAAGGCTCTTCAGCGAAAAAATGTTGATCCGCCAACTCATCCTCTTTCAGAAAAACGGCTTCAAACGGTGGAGGGGTGTTCAAGATTTCTTTGTGAATTAAGGACGGTTCTTGGAGCTGGGATTGAAGGTTTGCAATGTACTTTATTGTCTTTTGTATAGTGGTTAATTTAGAATCATACGGATTGGAGGATGGTAATATGCTTTTTAATACTTTATAACGGTCAGCAATTCTCGCTCTCAGTTTCCGAGAATTAGCAGTGTTTCTCTCGGTTTTGAGAGATCTCGAGATTAAGTTTGGTGAAGTACTACTACCTGACTCTGGTGGAAGAATGTGGGATAGAATCATAGCCTGGACAAGTATCGATGGGACAGCAGAAAACGAAACAGTACAAGGAGAGGCGGTAGAAGTTGGTTTTCTGTTGTGCTTCATGGTGTCCGAGGTGAGCAAACACAAGCAGCAGACTGATTTTACCAACGATGAGGTGCCTTTTTTATACCTAATGGAAGTGGTGGGAGTGCGAGTTTTAAGGAGGGGATTTTTTTTAAGAAATACATAGATATATATTTCAATAGGTTTTTGCTAAACAAGAATTTTTTAAGTCCCAAGGTCATCTGAACAAGTTGCCAAAACGGGGAATAGAGCAGTAAGTGGTTCTCACTTTGACCACAAACTGATCTAGTCCCCGCTCTGTATTTTAAAAGTACACATTAAATCTTGTCACTATTGAGCAGCCTTTGCTCTTTCGAGCTCAAGTTCTAACTCTGCAACCAGGCGAAAGTCTGCATCGTGCTCCTCCCATTGTTGAGGAGAACGCGGCTGTCCACACCACTTTGTGCAGGCGTACCCCATCGCCTCATTATACTCCTCCAGTATAACATGATAGGGTCTTGGTTGACGCGTTGTGGACTGCATCGATGGTGTAGTTTGTTGCGGTTGTGACTGAGCATCATTCTCCGCAATTTTATCAATCTTAGAAACCTCAGTCATTTCAGCAGCCTCAGCAATCGCGTACAACTCCTCTTCGCTAATTTCCTTTCCCCATGTGTTGCTGTTGACACTCATGATGATACAACTAATAATTATATTCCAAATCGCTCACTTAAATACCCGCTTACCCCCTCCCCTTTTTACTGTTGAATAATGTATTTAGTATAATATATCTCCTTTTTCCTTTTAAGTTTTATCTTTGACTTAGTGTAATTTATCTAAGTCCGTTATCTAGGTCAAGGTCGTTGTAACATTGTAAAAAAAAGTGTGTACAACCTATTTACCTTTTGCAGCATATGCTACAAAATCTAAATAGGTTGTCCACACTTTTTTTTAAATTTGGAAAAAATAAACATTTATTTAAATTTGGAAAATACATTTTTGAACGTTGGTTTTACTGTAATGTTTTCCACACAGTGCCTCCCGAATTACCTCGTATTAAATAGTTTTTTTTGGTAGGGTTTTTGGGATGTTCCATACCTCTAGGTAATTTTAAAATGTAGAGTTGGTCTCCACATTTTAATATTACCTTTGCAAATCCCACTGACTTAAGGAAGAAGTATTGTTTATTTTTACAAAGTCTATTAATACGAGTTTTGGCTGGTTTCACTGTTGGACGTGGTAAAGAAAGGGAAACGCTATTGTTCTGTTTTAGTTTTAAATGAAACCTGCATAATTCTTCATTTAAAATACAGGATTTAGGACAACGTTCACCTTTCCTTGCACCTTTTTTGAAACTATAGTTGCATTGTTGTGCAGGGCGTATGCACTTCCTTCTCAAAGATTTTAGTTGTTTAAGTTTCTCTGAAGGAGATTGGTTATTTGTACAGATTACTGAAGGACGAGGAAGGCCACTTGCAGAGGATGTAGAAGGTCTGGTGGGATCAAAAGGATAGAAACTTGCAGAAGGGGTAGAAGGTCTGGTGGGGGAAGACCTTGATGTTGAACTTGAAGATGAACTTGAAGATGAACTTGAAGATGAACTTGAAGATGAACTTGAAGATGAACTTGAAGATGAACTTGACAAGTGAGAAAATTCGTCAAGAATTAAATTGGGTGATGGTGATAGAGGATCATCCACAATGGTAGGTGGCGGTGGTGAAGTACTATCCGTCTCTGGGAGAATGAAAGACATCACCAAAGCCTGACGAAGTATCGATGAGACAGCGGACGTTGAGGCAGCAGAGGTTGAAGCAGCAGAAGTTGAGGCACCAGAAGTTGGTATTTTATATGTTGAGACAGAAGAAGTTGAGGCACCAGAAGTTGGTATTTTATATGTTGAGACAGAAGAAGTTGAGGCAGCAAAAATTGAAGCAACAGAAGTTGAGGCACCAGAGGTTGGTATCATATAAGTTGAGACAGAAGAGGTTGAGGTAGCAAAGGTTCGTACTGATGGCGGTTTCAATTTTAGCGGAAGAGTTTGCTTTCTGATGTGCGCCATGGTTCTGGGGTGAGCAAGCACAAGCAGCAGAATGGATTTACCAGTGATAGGGAACCTCTTTTATACCCACTAGAAGTGGTGGGAGTGCGAGAGTTAGGGAGGGGATATTTGTTGTAAGAAATAAATATATCTTCCAATGTTTTGCCATACGACAATTTTCTAACTCCCGTCAGTAGGTCAAGGTCATCTAAATATGTTGCCAAAACAAGGAATAGAGCAAGGATCACAGACTGCTCTATTCCCCGTTCTGTATTAGGGGGCAATCATTTTGAAGAAATTTTAAAGTTACGTACAGTAAACCTGATAACTGAGATTAATTTAAAACAAATATTAACCATAATAATCAACCGGTTTGCAGGCCGTATTGACTAAGGTGGTTTACAAAGACATAACAAAGTCGGTTTTACAATGGTCAACAACATACTGAAACCCAGTCGGACTTTGGACAGAACGGGTGTCAGGCTACTGCAAACCAAAGGTTTGACCAACTTAGTATTCACAAACGTTTCTCATACGTGAGGTGTAACGATGGGTAATGTCAATCGGTTTTCGTGCCATATTGACAGAAGGTCGGTTTTCGTGCCATACCTTTTTTGTAAGGGGTTAGGAAAGGGTTTGTTTGAGAAACATATTAAATTACTTATAAACATTTTACATTTAAAAAGTTTAAATAAGGAATATATTGAATTTTAAAGCGTGTAAGAAAAGTACATATTTCATTAATAAATCACTTCAAACCAACACCAAAAGGTAACATTTAATACATTAACTACATTTACTAGCAGCAAACTACAAGCGTTAATCTATCATGCTTAATAAACCAACATGCCTTAAACTCAGGTAGCATCTTTAGTGTACGGTGGTACCAACTCTATACTAAAGATACTATTGCGGACAGCGCAGGCAAACAGCTAGCTAGGCTGTTGGCCTGAGACTGTAAACCCTCTGCGGACTGGTCTTAGTTTTATACCCGACAACCAGTGGTGGGGGTAGGGTACATTGTAACGCTAACAAGTGCATACTATATGATTCCAAGTTCGATAATTGGGTCAAGGTCAAGTTAAGTGATGCGTAAAATAGCAAAGGTAAAACCTTTAGTAAGTAAGGGTTTCGCCTTTGCTATTTTACTTTTTAAAAGGTAGCTCTAGGTTCAAACAAGGGGGTTTAGCTCACAATTGTCCAATGTCACAGTTATACGTTTCACACAGAATTGATTGCGTGATCTTTGGATCAAATAGAAAAGCCTAATGCTAGAAGGCGATTTCCATTCAATCAAGACGCAATACACGTCATTTCTTTGTAACGGTCTAAGTTCCATCTTTACTTTTAGTTTAAACCCTCGATATTCATAACTAAGAATAGCCAGAAAGGCTTCTGAAAAAGCAAGCTCAACAGGAGCAAGCCAAGTGTTTTCGCCTACAGCTTCCATAGCGGTATGATTATATTTACCCCTCTGGTGCAGTATATAACATTTCCCCCACCATGGTCTTTACTACAACGTTCGTGTTTAACATGTCTAGATGGAGTATTTCTAAGTTCTAAGCTAGGTCAAGGTCACGTTAATAAGTAAAGCGTTAAGCGTTAAGCAAACAAACAATCTACAAAGTTAGTATAAAGCGTTAAACAAGCAGTCAATATACGGGATTACTATAAAGCATCAATTCTGCAGGCATTAGTTTATACTACTACTCATGCACAAGAACAGACTACACATGCAAAATTAGCGAGGTTCGATAATTGCGAGTTGGGCCCTTACGCACAGTTATCGAACCCACACTGTGGCGAGTTGCACCAAGTCAGCCTTTGGACGGAATTGGCATCAACTGTGGAGAAACGCTCGAAATCTCGGGTTATATAGACGAAAAGTGGGAAAAAGGGATATAAAGGGGAAAACGGGATAAGGGATAACCCTGCCCTGTTGCGGGATTTTTCCCCTAAAACGGGATTTTGTCTGGGATTTATCCCTGTTTTTACAAAAAGTTATCCCTTCATTAATTTTTAGCTTATAAATTTATAAATTATATATTAAGATAATTAATAAAATATGTATTGAGATAATTAATAAAAAATATATATAACATAAATTTTTTTATTAGGCCCAAAAAGTTAAGCGTTGCTAAAACTGTTTTACACAGGTAACCTTTCACCACATGCAACTGGCGGTGTAGGTCAACCGCGCATTCCCAGACTGATTTGCCGTTCACTGCAAGCAGCTGGCGGTGTTACTCAACCGCTTGATTACACTTTCACGCTGTTTAACAGCTTATGGAGGCTTCATTCTGCAGATAGTGTTTAGTCTAGAAACATGTCCTCTCCAGTATTGAAAGAGATGCTTCAGAGGATAAAGGCAAGTTTAAAGCCGACGCAGGAGAAGAAGGTTTTTCGTAGATCCTGCTCGTTAAAAAGAATGGTGCAGAAGAATTTTATAAATCACGAATTGTATTTCAAGAAGGGACATAAGAAGGAAGAGAAGAAGGAAGAGAAGAAAGGAAAGAAGAAGGGAGATAAGAACAGGCGAATGAAGGAAGATAATGAGAAGAGGGAGAATGAAGACGAAACTGTTTGGAATATATTGAATATTATGAGGCTAAGAAAGTTGGTTGAACCAATTGAACAGTGCAACGAGAAATTCAAATGCTTAAAGCGGAATGGGATGTATAAATTTGTAGCAGAGGAGAGGAAGAACGTCTACTCGTTCGAAAGTGGTGGTGTACACATGATGGTACAGGTACCATCATGTATACCACCACGACCTGTACACAATGGGTGGAAGGAGGATATTTTTTTTGTGAGGAGGGATAGGTTGATCCAGTGGGAGGTCAGGAGGAAGGAGTAGCTGGATTATTTGGAAGCTAAAAATATAAAAATCCAATATAAAAACTAAACAAAAAATTTATAAAAAATAAAAACACAAAAAAACTGTCAAGAAGTGGCTTTTAGTACACCTACCTTCATCTGATGAGACCCAAAATAGGTCGAAACAGTTTTAAAAACAGTAGAACAAATAACACAACTATTTTCAAGGGTAAACATAAATAACTTTTTTGTTTATTATTTAAACTATGTCAAGTGGGTATTCGCAATACGCAGATTAAAAGGGCGAACAAGACGGTACAATCAAAATTTAGATCCAACCAAGGGTATAGAAGCAATAGCGCACAAACAACTATTTTCAAGGATAGACATAAATAGCTTTTTTTGTTTATGGTTTAAACTATGTTAAGTGTGTACTCAAATTACGCGGCTTGACAAGACAAACAAGAAGGTGCAATCGAGATTTAAATACAAAAACAATTGTTAGAAGCACATGGTAACGTTGTGGTGAGGGTAGGTGTTTATTTTACACGCTAGCGGTACATCACTTTACTTTCAGCTCTTGACTACTAAACATCTACTTATAGAGTTTACGCAAAGTCTGATCATGTCACAGTTTTACAGAAACATGAGGAAGGTGACCTTCAGTAGTCCACTTGACACTACCTTCTACTTCTCTGACTATGAAGACAGAAGGTCTACGCTTTTAGTGGACAATGAGCGGTTTCGTCGAAGAATAATCGAGGTTGAAACACTTTTAGCCAGTTGTTTGCTACGCAAAAAGCATCATATAAATACATGCACCAGTTTAGATCATAGTAGCTGTTATAATTATACAGCGTTAAGCAAACATTATTGAAGTTTTTAGTTACGGAGCTAAAGTCTTGACAGTCGAAGAGCTAAACCCTAACTAACACATGTAAACTAGTTATTGTGCGATGTAAGACTTGGTGGGAAGACTGGTGTAGTGGGGGGCCTGACATCTGCCGCGCACTTGGCACCTGCCATCTGCCGTCCGCCATCTGCTCCGCGCCCACCATTTTGTTTGATACCAAAATGCTAGCTAGCGAATAGTCAGTACACCTCCGGCTCTTGACCAGTGGACATCGAGCTCTCTGTTCAAATGTCCATCAAAATTAGGTGTATTCATTATGACTCTATTCATCTGGCGACTTTCCAAGACCTCGAAGTTTTTAATGAAGAGTTAAGACTTCTCATTGCGTCCGGTTACGATTTATCTTTGGAACTTTACGCATCAAAAAACAACATGGACTCTGCGCAGGGATCGAAGTATCTACCGTCTTTCATCAGAAAGCGAAGTGATGGCCGCAACTCGTCCGGATCAACAACATCGATGACAACGAACAATGGGGAACTATTGTAAACATGAATTATTGTAAATAAAGTAATATTTGTAATAGTACTACCTCGCACTCGTATCATTCGATTATGATTCGATAGTTTAATCAATATTTTATATCGATTAAACTATCGAATCACAATCGGATTTTACGCGTGCGAGGTAGTACTTTTTTAAAACACCCTCCCCGTGACCTTGAACTTTAAACTTTCAATCATTACGTCACAAAACCACCTACGTCACTGGCTCAGCCTCAGATTACGTAATTATTCACTCAGCGCATCCGGTCACTGACCGGATGTGACGTCACTTCCAGCGCAAAAGCCGCAACCCCCCACTACTATTTACTTTATCTGAGTTCGTGCAAATAAAATGATATGTGAATATTATACCATCTAGACAAAATAACTCTTGCCTAATTCATGCTTAATTTTTTGAATCATCCTTACTTATATAACGTGTATATTTAAAGTGGAATTGTAACCGTGGCCCATTCCAGGTTTACCACGGATTATTCAAAGTAAGCAGCTGGTTTTGTAAGTTTTACATAATCTAGGCACTGTTGAAACCGATATCGGAGCAATATTTTGATGACGAACAAAAATAATGACCGAAATCCTCTGTGATAGCACTCACAAGTTTTTCGACAAGCGTTACCAAAGATTTAAATCACCTACGAAATTTGACTTCCGAATAGCTGAATTACTACGAAACTTAACTGGACTTGAGCCAGTATTATTGAGCCAGTATAACTGTACATGAGCGAGACGATGCAGAAGCTATATGGTTAAAAATTCATTATATCCAATTGAACAACAAATAATTCGGTTAAAAGTCTGCATCCTGATCCGGCATTTTTCCGTCCATTATGTTGTTCCCTATCTTAAGGTATTCCGCCTATTTAAAAATCATGATATGTTCACTTCAATTTTGTATCTTCACTCAATTAACGTTTTTTGACCGTTATTTCTTAGATTGTGCTCCTGCATCCTCACAGCCCTTTGGACTAATATTTTATTTATTATAACAATCGTTTTCCAGTGTCGTATTGTTTTATGTCCAAAGTATAGCCATAACTACGGTATGTAGTTCAATACATATTGCAACTCTACAAAATAAATTTAAAATTTTGCTGTTCTCACATACAATACGTAAGTAGTATAGGAATGGAGACTTATAAATATTTTAGGCCCCTTTCAGTAGGGTACTCAAGGGGGGTACTCATGGGGGGTACTCAGGGGGGGTACTCAGGGGGGGTAGTCGTTCGTTTTATAGTTGTACTCGTTCACTATCATACGAACGTCAATGCAAAACGTTCGTAGGTATTGTCGGGGTATTACGAACATCAGAGCTGTGCACGAGTAATACTCGTACCGTTTTAAGAGCACCATTGTTGTGCACTCATATGAAGGAATATTTGGTTTAACATGTTTAACACCAACAAGGTCATTGCTTCTGCATTCAGTACAAAAACATGCTTCTCAGATAGTTTTACGCACATTCTCCTATATACACACATACCTCAAGGAACATTTATCGCTTTTGGTGCCAGAGCATTAAAACATTGTTTAAGTTCGACTGATGAAGGTACAAGATCTTATAATTATGAGAAGCGAAGAAATATACCATATTTGACTCCAAGCATATCGCCACCTTCAGTTTTCACTACTTTACCTCACTTTTCACTTTCAACGCTATGACGCAAACAAAGAGTAGGATTAAAGAATCATTGAACTTGGGCAGAGTTTCCTTATTACCATTATGCAACAAAAGTCGGCTGCACCAAACCAGTATCTGAATGTCTAGGTCAGTCACTAACCAGTTTTAAACATTTGATTGCACTCTAAACTGAGGCTCTGAACTTATGTAATACTGGACAGCATTTTCTGACGCCAGGAGGACAAACACAAAGGAGAAATAAGTAAATATCACTTGAACAAAGATACGACTTGTTTATTGAAGGAAGAAACTATATTTAAATACACAAGTACATATTCTTTGTTACATTTGGAGAAAGAAATAAACCAAATTAATGTTAAAACCAAAATCAGCTAAACGATACATGGCAAATAAACAAACTATAAAATTAAAACATGAATACGGATTTATGTTCAGCAAGTGATCAAAATTGAACTATTTCACAACAAGTACAAAGTGTATTGATGAATATGACCATTTATTAATGTTTCTAACCCAAATTCGTGTTACTGTTGAAATTATTTAAACAGTTTATCTCTTTACAAAAGGTATTATTATTATTATAATTAACAAGTTTAGTCACATCGATTTTGTCTGTTGTCAAACACAATTTAAGTGAGACAAAGAGGCTTCCCAAAACATGGATCAAATTCAAAATGCAGAGAAATGAATAAATTTTGTCTCCTAAAGACTTAATTCCAGAATAATGATACAAAACAACTTCATTGTAACAAGTTTAGTCACATCGATTTTGTCTGTTGTCAAACACAATTTAAGTGAGACAAAGAGGCTTCCCAAAACATGGATCAAATTCAAAATGCAGAGAAATGAATAAATTTTGTCTCCTAAAGACTTAATTCCAGAATAATGATAAAAAACAACTTCATTGTAACAAGTTTAGTCACATCGATTTTGTCTGTTGTCAAACACAATTTAAGTGAGACAAAGAGGCTTCCCAAAACATGGATCAAATTCAAAATGCAGAGAAATGAATAAATTTTGTCTCCTAAAGACTTAATTCCAGAATAATGATACAAAACAACTTCATTGTAACTAAAAACATTTATTATTGTTAATTTGAATATTTTTAAATTATATACAGCTACTACTACTACTACAAATTTAGGTCTGTTTTGTTATGAACAGTTAGATTTTGTTTAGATTTAAAAGTAAAAGTTTAAATGATACTGATCCCTACTTCAAACTAAATCTAAACGTTTTCGGACGTGTTTGCTTCGTCTTCGGTATCATCATCAGTAAACGACCTCCGCATAGTCACAATTAAGCAGTTTCGAGGTCCAATACCCTCGTACCTTAGATATAGAAAAGGGCGTTTGTTGTAAGACTCAATGAAATCTTTAGTTACAAACTCAGTGAACCGAGCGGGTAAAAATGTTGATACGCTAGAATATGTTCTACCGTTTGTTTCTTCGTCTGGTCGTAGTACTTCAGCGGAAACACAGATCCCGTAGGTTTTGGACTTCACCCTTTTGAATTTCTCAATGAAGTAGCCCCTTCGATCGCTTAACTCCTTCACGGAAACTGTTTTAAATTCCGTCACCGAGCTCAGCTTTGACAGTTCCGCCAGGGCACGGTCTTCAAAATCCTCCTGGGTTTCCTCGTTACGAGGACGCTTGTTTAAAGAAGAAGAAGCTTGTCGGTTTGCCATCTGAAAAATAAAAACAAAACTATTAATAGTTATACATTAGTTTAATTTTTAAACGAAAATAGTCTAACAATTTTTCACTAGCTTTGTTTGGGTACACAAAATTTGTTCTAATTGGTTTGGAATGTTCAAAGAACGAATAGATCGATTTAATGTTTAGCAAAAGGACTTGAATATAAAGTGATTACAAGCTGCAAATAACAAACACAATTCTTGATCAAACAAAGACAAAATGTAAATATGAAATAATCATTTACCTGTCAATTTATATGTCGATTCTCTTTATTTATTTTATATTGTTAGCATTCACATCGGGCCCAAATAATTTGTTCGACACATGTTGAACTACATTTCGCACATCCATATTTCTTTTTTATTACGTTGCTATCAATTTGGTACGTTTTGAAAACTACGACCATATCGTGAATGGAGTACTCTGTCGGATTTTTTCTAAAACAATCACGACATGTCTTCTGGTTTTCTTGGGAGATGTAACAAAGTAATGCAGTGAAACATTTTTCCCGATGAGTACTAATGAGGTCTTCATATATAGGAGGAGGGAGAAGACCTTCATATAAAATTGTTAAATCGTGAATGTTTTGGTTTCTATGTAAAATTGAACTTTTGCATAAATCATACAAAGAAATAGTCGACATGTCCGCTACTATCCTATAATTTGTATTCTTACGTTTCACAGTTATTTCTAAAACAGAAAGAAATATCAGGTAGTCAGTTAGTTAAATATATTAATTGTGAAAGAAATTAGAATGCATATTTTCTCATATAGCATTAAGTTTTTATCACACATAAATTCTCTAAAAAAGTGAGGAAAATCAAATGCTTCTCTTAGCATTTTTATGGAATATAATTTTTCAAACTAAAATCTCCATAAATTTATCATAAAAACAAAATTTATTTTCGCATAAACAATTGAATCGGAAAATGAAAATTCCTACATAAACTCAAAATTAATAATCTTTAGTTATTTTGAACATTATTTTTGCCAATTGAAATTAAAAATTGCCAAAGTAATTCAATGTTTTTAAGTATTATTATATAAAATAGTTAAACTTCTTACCTTAAATCGATCTTAGCTGAGTGAACTGGACAACAGACAAAATCGTTGTGACTGACCCCTGCTTAAGTGCACTTCCTTATATACGGGTTTGGGTGGGGCTATACCCTTGAGTGAGCATATAAATGCAACCTGCACCCAAGGTGTATGCACTGATCACCCGGACACGTCGAGTCGTCGGGACGCCTGCACCGGCCCTGCCGGCCCTGCTCCATCTACGAGGCAGAGACTTCGCCCTTTCATCTAGAGACATCTCGCCGCCATGTCACTACCTGGACTTCGCAGTTTCACCCGACTTCGATGTAAGGTCTGCAACGTTCTCATCTGCAGACCTGAGGAAATGAACAAACACATCTCCAAGCATCACCCCGGAGAAAAACTCTTAGATCCTCTGTTTGGTGACCGATCAAACCCATACGCTCGTCAAGTGTACCAGTGCTTGAAATGTGAGAAGGCGTACTACAGTAATATAAAAGCTGCAAACCGACACTATTATTCTTGTACAAAGAGTAATACTGACAACACTAACTCGCCTCTGCCAGTGAGGGACATTCAAGCAACTTCACCTGCCCAGCCTTCGTCATCATCATCGTCTTCGTCATCGTCTTTGTCCTCGTCAACGTCTTCGTCATCGTCTACGTCATTGCAGTCGTCACCCGTATCGACATCGTCCCACACGAAACAGTGTTCACCGTTGCATCAACACGCTACCGTCAAGAGACTTCATCACGGAGATTACTGCGGTCGCACAATGTCATCTCCACCTCAAAATAAACATAGAACAAGTCCACCTACCTTCACTTCTTGTGATCGTCACTACGGGAAGTATAGACACCAGGGGAGCGGCTTGCCGAGTCATTTAAAATATTCTACCAAGCTATCCGACTATACTCCAAGAAATCGTTCAAGATCGCCTCCTGCAAAAATAAACCGGAAGGATTAACTGGATTCACAATCAACTTCGCAAACAAATGATAAAAAAGAAGAGAAAACGCATCCGACCCATCAGTTTGACTACAGAGATTTAGAAATCAAGTTGAAAAGTTCAGCGTTGAGCAGGAACTCGATGACTTATGAAATAAGCTCACCAGATGAGTGTATAAACACTCAATGGTTTTTAAAGAAAAGTAAAAGCCTTTTGATAAACACCCTGGAAGCAGAACAAAAGAGGCTCCAGACATTAAAGTTCTACCTCCGTTTCCTTTGTACCTACGAAAACAATTCCGGCGAGACGTCTACACGTAATTTCAAGACGGAGGCTACCATTGGCTACTCATCGACACAGTGGGAAGAGGTGCTGAACACCATGTTCGAGAAGCTGACAGCAGAACAAGAGGACATGACCGATCGAGGGAGCGGCTGGTCACTTGTTTGCCTCGAGACGTTGGAACTACACATCCTAAATCTTTCTACCTCACAAGATGGATCAAGGTATTTACAACTTCCTAAATATCTTGCTGATAAAAGATGTTGCAGGAATGTCCATAATTTGGATAGCAAATGTTTTATGTACGCGATGGTTGCCAAATTTGTAGATGGAAATGCAGGCGTATTGACCCCTAAAAAATGTGCCCCTTATATAACACAATACGATTTTTCTGAACTCAAATTTCCAGTTCATGTAAAAGACATTTTAAAATTTGAGGAGAAAAATGTAAATGTATCCGTTAATGTGTTCGGGTTGAATGAAAATCATAGAATTTATCCTATGAGAATATCTGAGCAAGAAAAAGAAGATCATACTGATCTTGTATTATTACACAGTAATGATGAGAACTTTTCTCATTATGTTTATATTAAAAATTTTGAGGGCTTAGTAAGATCTCAACTGACAAAAAGAAAAGGGAAAATAGTGTGTTGCAAAAGGTGTTTTGCACACATTTCAACTAATCGGCGCAAGTCAATTAATTCTAAGCAGTGGCTTGATGAACATATACAATACTGCAAAACCCATCAGCCTGTAGAAACAGTCTTGCCCTCAAAAAACAACTGTTCAATTCAGTTTGTAAAAACAAATTATCAATATGAAACACCAGTATGCGTGTACTTAGATTTTGAATCCACGCTAGAAAAAGCAAACCCTTCAAACCAAAAATCCTCCAACACAACTGTTTACCAAATTCATAAGCCTAATTCCTACTGTATGGTCGTCAAGTCGAATCTTCCTCAAGAAATATTAGAAGAATATAGTATTGACACTGAAATTAAAATATACATAGGTGAAAACCCTGCTAAGGACTGTTTAGTAAATTTAAAACAACTTGGTGAACGTGTAGGAAAATTATATGAAAGGAGTATCAAAATTAAACCGCTAACAAATACAGAACAGTTAAGTTTTGAACAAACTTTGTCATGTGCACTTTGTAATAAAGAGTTTTCGGAAAAAATAATAAAATGCAAAGATCACGATAGGTTAACTGGACAATATAGAATGGCAGCCTGCAGTGAATGCAATATAAAATTTACCATTCCTAATTTTATTCCCATATTTATTCACAATACGTCTAGGTACGACAATCACTTTTTAATTAAGGAAATTCCATCTCTGGGTGAAAATATAGAAGTCACTGTTCTAGCAGAAACGGCTGAAACCTTCAAAAGTATAGCAATTAAACTCGAAAATAACATGACACTTAGATTTCTAGACTCCATCCGATTTCTTCCGGAAAGCTTAGAAAAACTAGCTTTAAATGTTTTGGAAGAGCATTTGAAAGAAACGAAGAAACTCATTTCACAAGACCGGCTGGACTTGGCTAGGAAAAAAGGGGTATATTGTTATGATTATATTGATTCACTGGAACGACTCGATGAAACAGAATTGCCTCCAAAGGATTGTTTTAAAAACACTCTAAACAATCAACATATAACGGATGAACAGTATAAACACGCACAGGATGTATGGGAGGTATTAGGCTGTAAAACGCTTTTGGATTATCATAGTTTTTATTTGAAATTGGACACCACTCTTTTGTGTGATACCTTTGAAGAATTTCGACGCATGTCGAGGGAGTACTACGGCTTGGACCCTACACATTTTTATTCGAGCCCTGGACTTTCTTGGTCTGCGATGTTAAAGAAAACTAATGCAAAAATTGAACTGATTACAGATGTAAACCAGCTTCTTATGGTTGAGAAAGGCGTCAGGGGAGGTATGGCAGTTTTAACAAAAAGTTTTGTCTCCGCAAATAATCCTTACCTAGAAGATTATGACCCCTCTAAACCCAATTCGTACCTATTATATATTGATTTTAACAACCTATACGGTTATTGTTTGAAACAAAAAATTCCTGTAAGTGATTTCAAGTATGAAAACCCCGATAAAACTAATTGGATCAACCATCCTCTAGATTCAGAAAAAGGATACATTTTGGAAATTGATGCGTGTGTACCAGAAGAACTACACGATAAATTGCAAGATGTTTGCCCTCTCCCAGAAAACAAAGTACCTCCCGGAGGAAAAGTCAAGAAACTCACAGCGTCTTTGGAACCGAAAGAGAAGTACGTAGTGCACTACAGTACGTTACAGCAGGCGGTCAAACTTGGAGTAAAAGTAACGAAAGTCCACAAGATTTTGAGTTTTACTCAGTCGGATTTTATGAAAGACTATATAGACTTCAACACTACAATGAGAATGAAAGCTAAAACAAGTTTTGAGAAAGATTTTTTTAAATTTCTTATAAATTCCGTTTTTGGGAAAACATTACAATCTCCTCGCAAGATAACTAAATATCACCTAGTTACAGACAGCAAAAGATTAAACAACTTAGCAAGAAAAACGAACTTTAAAGAGAAACATGAAATATCAGAGGGGTTGGTAGGAGTTTTAATGGGTAGAACACACGTGAAGCTGGACAAACCAATTCAAATTGGTATGACAGTTCTAGAGCTGTCAAAGTTTTACATGACATCGTTCTTTTACGATGTTCTTAAAAAGAAATATGGCGACAAAATTAAATTAATATATACGAATACTGACAGTTATGTAGTATTAGTGTATTGCAGATCTCTGTATTCCGATCTGAAAGCTATGTCAGCAGAATATTTTGATTTCTCAGATTATCCAAAATCTCATCCTCTATTTAGTGACCTCAACAAGAAAAAACTTGGTTACTTTAAGGACGAGCTTTTTGGTAGTGTAATGAAAGACTTTGTCGGGCTCAAAACAAAACAATACGCGTTTAATTTTGTATCGTTTGACAAAGAAGAGGAAAATACTGTAAAGAAGTGTAAAGGAATAAAAAAATCTTGTTTGCAACAGAAATTTAGTTTTGAACACTACAAAAAAGCCTTGTTCCAAGATGAAAAGTACTATGCAACATTCAATCTAATAAGGAGTAGGCGACACGATCTGTCTTCTGTATCTGTAAAAAAACTGGCGTTGACTAACAATGATAATAAACGTTATCTTGGAAAACAAAGTAGACACTTTACCTTACGGACAATACCGGCTTAAAACTGCGTTATAAATGTACGAGTTCCAGTGGTTTATAGCACTTTATTAGTGAGTGAATTGTTTAACTAATATCTTTTTACTCTCAACAAAAGTATTTTGTAACTTGTTTATACTCTCCATTGATCATATGGTTTAGTTTACCTTTGTGATAATATATGTAGCTACTTTATTTAAACATTTTGTGTGAAACCTAAGACGCTGTACGACTGAAGACACATTTTAAGAGGCTCTAGTGAACCTGTGTAGTAATAAGAACAAAACAAACTCTTACGTAATGCATTCTAAAACCGGTTCATTCAAATCAGACCTCTGCTATGTTTTGTGGTAGGTCAGTTACAGTACAAAACCAGTCTCTTGATTAAATCAAATATACGCTTGTCCAATGAATGTGTGAATATCCTCTTGCAAATATTACACAACTACCTAATGGGGTTTATTGTAATATTTATATGTTGCACTTTTCTGTATTCAGTAGTAGCTCTGAATAAAATGTAAGGCGGGTGTCTTATGTATTCATCCACAATTTTGATGTAAATATATTATTTCGATTGTGAAATATTATTATTCTTTACTAGTATTTATTCATATTTGCTTTCCATGGCAGTTACCGAGGGAAATGCTTTTGTCTATATATTTGAGTAAATTAAATATCCTCTTGGATATATTGCATAGCTAACTAATCGATTGTATTGTAATATTTGTATAATGCATTTTTCTGTACTCAATTGTAGCTCTGAATAAGATGTAAGTCGTGTGCCTTATATACTCGTTTACAATCTTGATGTAAATATACTGTTACATTTGCAATAAACTAAATTTATTTATTATTCATATTTGCTTTGTATGACGGGTACCACAGCAAATTCTTTTGTTGATGTGTTCGATTAAAACGAATATCCTCTTTTATATTTTGCACAACTATCTAATCGAGTGTATTGTAATCTTTATATTTTGCATTTTTTTCTGTACTCAATAATTTTAGCTTTGAATAAGATGTCAAGCGTGTGCATCGTTCACAATCTTGATGTAAATATACTGTTTCGTTTGCAATAAACTACATTTCTTATTCATTTATTGATTTGTATTTGTATTTGTATTTGTTTTGTATAGCAAGTACTACGATAAAGGCTTATGTTTATGTATTTTGGTAAATATAATGTGTTTTTACAATAAACCACATTATGAATCTTATATATGTGTTTTATTATCTCTATGTATTACTCTCTTCCCCTAGTAATATTTTAAACCTCATAACCAGCCGAGGTAAATGAAAATAACAAATAATACAACAGTACTGTTTTTATTAAACACAATGAGCTTGGCAAAATAATAATGAAGGAATTTATAAGCATTGTTAAATCAAAGTATTTTCAATATTGAGTTCGTACATAACATTAAGTGGAATTTTTTCCGCAATAAGCACAGATTTCCGCATCAAGTAAATTTATCATAAGACACTTGCAGATTTATTTGCCTTTTAAATTGATTCATTACACATACATTGATGTAACGCTAAGTTTTACTGAGCTCTTATTTTCCACGTCTTACCATGATACCTGAACATTACTGGAACAAAGAGGTGAACTAAATAAGAAAACAATAATAGATTTCACAATTTAAACATTTATTTTACACATATACAGAGATTTTCTATACAAAGGGAGGTACACAATTATTAAATTTGCCTTAACCAATTAAATTCTTTTGCAAGTTCGTCCAACACATTTGTTGTCACACGCTCGTTACAGAGGGCTCGCAGTTCCGCATCCAACCACACGCCAAACGGTGAGATCAAGCCTCGGTTGTAGTCTGTGACTTCTATTACCAGCCTGGAGTAGTGATAATAACGCACTTGTAGCGAAATTTGCTTCTTCATCTCCTGCTTGACGCGTACCAGCTCGCCTTGATTTTCTGTGTTCGCGGTGATCGCCATGTGCCGAAACATATTCTTGAAATCTTTGGTATACTGCATCATTAGTCGAATGGTGGCCGGTTTGCAGGCAGTACATAAATTGAAATATTCAATGATGCTCTCCGAGTATAAAACTAAGTTGTTCCATTCCCCTCGAGACATCATGATTTCTGGTGTTGGTTTGTCCTCAATGGAACAAAATAGAGCGTCCAATTCAGGGTCTTCCCAGTCCAGTGTTTGTGCGAGGTTGTTTCTGTAGCGTTGGAGACGAAGTGTTGGTTCAGATCTGTGTGATGGTGAAATTTTCATATTTTCCGTGTAGAGTGAGGATGAATCCTTTAGCAAACGTGGTGCTGTAAAGAATTCATCAAACCTTTTTCGAAAGTACATAACTGTGTTCAGACATTCCGGGGTAATTTTAATCTGCATCCACATTTTCTTGTCAACAATGTACATAGTTGTATCAAAGTAATCATCTTCATTATCCAGATCAATGATTATGTATAGAGTGTCAGATAAGGGAAAGCGTTGTTTTACTATAAGTGTGGACTCAAAGAAACCAATTGTAGTGTTGTATGAAGGTAGTCCGGGTTGCAGAGAAACGGCGTTTGAGCTGGTTCCCAAATCCTTGCTTTGCTGATAATAATAGTTTATATGTGTACCTGGTGATGACGATGGAGTTTGAGAAGTATAAGACGCATTGTTCTGTACGGAGGTAGCCGAGCTGCTAGTGGGGTGTGTTTGCTGAGAGAACGTCAATAGGGCGTTTGCATCGGTGGTGACATCAACTGATGTATCAGAAGCAGGGGTGACAAACGAAACAGATGTAGCAGCGATGGCAGATAGTGGAGTTGGTGTAACGCGACGCCGTTTCTTTGTTGAGTTTTCAGATATAGGAGGTGGCAGCTTCCGCTTGGTGACAATGTTCTCCAACTTGGTGAAGTCCATGGTATAATTGTGCAGTGTAGCTCAAAATAGACTCACTCTCGGACTGAGATACTTGGTTCTCAGCTCCTTATATGCCACCTGAGCCCCTCCCACCCTTCCCCGTTAGAGTGGGGGGAATGAGGAAGGTGGTAGGGGGGAGAGAGAGAGATAGGGGGAGAGAGCAGTAGTTACGCTACTTTGTACAGTACTTACCTCACTCTTCTACTCTCCCATTTGTTTGTTTTTTTTTAAACCATCATCTTGCGGCAGAGGTAATGGGAGTTAAAGATTTATCACCGGCTCTGAATCTCTTGAGTTTAGCATCGTAAGTAAGACTTTGATCAAACGTGGTGACATCACCAGACGAGTCTCCTGCTATAACGTTAGTTATTTTCTTGTTTTTGGCATTCCACAAAGTTTCATCTTTGTTAAGTTGCAAACATTTTTTTATTGTTTTTTCAAGGTCACTTGCACGAGAGACTATAGCATTATATCTTTCATTCTTAACGTATAAAGGTTTGTCTTGTTCCAGAGTTTCTATGCGACCTGAAAGCTCGTTACATGTTTCTTTTTTGACGTATAAGGATTCCAAATATCGACGATTGACTGAATCATGTTCTTCTTCGGGATCGGATACAAAACGCAGTCGCTTATTTCCAACATTTACATGTTCTGCCAATTCATTTACCGTCATTAAAGGCTTGCGCTGGAGCAGCAGCGAGTTTCCAAACTTATCCTTGACGTGTCGAAACATTACTGTCGCGAGAGTTGATATGCACGTTTGTTTTATAACCAGCTGTTGTGACGATTGTCAAAACCCAGCCATTTCACGTACGTTCGACCCGCTTTACGCTTCAACACCTTTTCTACCAAATAAGTGTCAGAGAATTTGGTTTTCTGCATCTCGTGCGAGTAAAACCCTCCTTTAATGTCTTCTCCGTTAGTATCGCGTAAATAATACACGGGTGGCAAGGTTTTACGTATTTTCTTCACAATAAACAGTTCCGTACTCCAAGATGGTGTGTATCCCTTAGAAAATATAGTTTTATACTTGGATACTCTAACAACATCGTTTAACTTGAATTTGGGTTTATTATCATCGGTTTTTGCAACGTTCACTTTTTCTAGCAATTCCTTTTCATGTTTCTTCTTAACATCGATCGGTCTCATACCGATCGTCCGATGGACACGTGAGTTGTATTTCAGTAACAGCTGGGGAAGTAAATCTAACCATTTGTAGTCATCTTGCACTCCGAACGCTTTCCAAAGCCAATTTTTCAAAGTGCAATTGAATCTTTCGACAACTGACGCTTTTAAATGCGTATACGTGCTGTAATGATTTATCTTTTTGCTTTTCATTAGCTTTTGAAACTCATCGTTGTAGAATTACGTTCCGTTATCAGTGTGGACGTTCCACGGTTTTCGAGGGTGACTTTGTTTAAATATTTGTTTCATTGAATCTGTGACGTCCTTCCCCGACTTGGTCTGCACAGGCACTGCCGATGCATATTTTGATAGTACATCAATTACCGTTAAAATGTATTTCTTACCACTATTAACCAGATTAAAGGTTTGAGTTCCGCATTTAAAATTGCCACCTGATTCGTCGTATTGACATATCTGAGAAAGTACACTCGCGTCGTTCGTCAATATACCAGCTCCCACGTTGGACAGTTTGAAACCCTTAGCATCCCAGAACTGGTTTGTACCATCTAGTAGTAGGCAACCACTGTTTGATTGATCCAATTTTGAGTTCAATAGCGTTAGACGCTCGTCTAAGTCACGGAAAGTCTTGGTTGACACGAAATTAGTTTCCACATAACCTTTGTTTGCACAATCGTGTGACTCTTCAGGTTCAGCAACATATCGGAGCCTTTTGTAACGCACGTTAAAGTGAGCTCCGCCCGCGTCCAGACTCAGCGGTTGGTGATGGCGATACGTTATTCGCTGTGGACCGCAGAGTACACGTCCAAACTTGTCCCTGGGATGACGTTTCATATCCTATCGCTGTCACAGACTGGTACATCCACTGTATAGTAGTGCGGTTATATTCATGAATTGTGTTTACTGTCCATACCCAACCATTTCACGTAAACCTTCTTCCCTTTCCTTTTCAACACCTTTTCCACCAAATACGTGTCTGGGAAAGCAGTTTTTTGCATCTCCGGCTCGTAGAACGCTCCACGAATTACGTACCCTTCCATATCGCGTAGCGTGTATACCGGCGGGCGGGTTCTGCGAACCTCATGCACTTTGAACAGTTCCGTGGTCCAGCTCGGAAGGTAACCTTTGGAGAAAATAGACGTTTTGTACCTGGATATTCTCACAATGTCATTGACTTTAAACCGCGGTCGCATGTTTTTCCTCTTCAAAAGGGGAATGGGAGCCTTGTTCAACTTTTCGGCTAGATCCCATTCGTGAGAGCGGTTCACGTCGATCGGTTTCATACCAATAGATCGATGTACGCGATTGTTATATGCCGATAACAGTTTGGATAGAAGCCCGTTTGTGGCCCAACGATACGAACCTTGAACACCAAAGGCTTTAAACATCCAATTTTTCAGAGTGCGATTGAAACGTTCCACTACCGAGGCCTTAAGCGAACTGAAAGTGCTGTAATGGTTTATGCTGTGACGTTTCATCAGAGCGGTAAATGTTTTGTTAAAAAATTCTCTTCCATCGTCGGACTGGATATTTCTTGGCAGTTCTGCTGCACTTGCAAATATATCTTTCATACCCTTTGCAACTGACTTAGCGGTTTTGACAAGTAGCGGTGCGGCGAAACCAAACTTTGATAACACATCGAACCCAGTGAGTATGTATTTGAATCCCGCGTTTTGCCTCACGTACTTTTTCATGTCAACAAGATCAATCTGCCATATATCATTTAAGCTTTTCACATAGACATGACGCCGTGGATAACGTTTTCTCGCCTGCCTGTGAAGCTCTTCAACTATTTTCTCTTTAGCATCATCTGCCATCATGTCAGTATCAAACTCACCTCGACAATGAACAATGCCGACTACAATATGATTTTATACAAACGTAAAAGGTTCACTATTTCGTTAAACTCTCTAGAATGTTCGCTGTGGCCAGCGTTCTTGGACATGTACAACAGTCTAAGGCGATTTACCAAAGTGTTTGCATCAGTGTTACTTAATCCACTGCCCGATGGCGTTGACGGTGCTGCCGTTTTGTGTTTCGGCGGAAACAGACTTTGTATAACAACAGTGTACTTTTTGCCTTTGTTGGCGTTTATCCTGCGTTCCTCTGAGTACATTTGTTTGTTTGCGTTGGTCAAGACTAGTATCTGTTTGTACGCGTTTAAATCAGAAGGGGTAATTTCATCCTTTTTTGGCACTTGCGTAAAGAGTAGTTCCATCAATCCGGGAGTCATTTCAAATCTTTTGTCTTTTACTATAACTTTTGTTCTAGAAAAGGAAATTCCGCTGTCGCCTATCTTTGTGCCACCTTTTCCATCGGCTCCAACACCGTACGCAGTGTCGAGTTTGTCACGGTAGGTGGGAGATTGGAGTCTTTTAAAATATCTGTCCACCAAACTGGTCTCCGTTTGAGTCGAAGTGTCTACTGTTTTGTTTAACTCGCCGTCGTCGTCACTGCCCTCACTATGTTTATCCGTTCCTATCGACTTCATTTCCTTTTTAATTTCCTCCTTGATTGGCGGGAGTGGCATCGATTATTTAATACTCTCAACTACTGTCTTTTGCAATGGGCTGACTAACGGTTTGACCGAAGCCTCTAGGTACTTTTCAACGTCTTCTACATTCCGCTGTAAACTCCGGTACTTTTCGCGAACGCTTTTCGTAAGCTTAACAATTTCCCTTTTTACAGCCTCTTCCCTACCGTAGGCATGTGCTTTCTTTACTCGACGTCTTCTTATCTTTTTGCGTCGTATGTTCATAGTGTTACAGCGTCTAGGTAATACTAGGGCGGGTTTTGTACGGATATCATATTTATATTACTCCGGGGGTTGACGTCTACAAACTTGGAGCATCGCCTGTTACAGCATCTACGTAATACTAGGGAGGATATTTTTTTATATTGCTTTATATAACGTCTGTTGCGTCGTGATGTGACTAATCCATTGACTATCCCGTAGATTCTTTATTTATATCAGTCACAAATGTGTCTAGACCACATCTGTAGCGTCCTTTGTTCAACTCATCGTCTTTGCTGATCACCACGAAGGAATGACGGGCTTTGTTCCAACACTGGATGCAGGGATCTTTAAATTGGTTAAAAGTCATATCGCTATCGCTAACGTGATCGTCGTAGACATGTTTCAAGTTCAACTCGTCTTGTTTAAATAATATTATAAGGTTTGCATTGTCCCGCACCAGGTGTTTCGGTATGCGTGTGTAGGATTGCGCGAGGTAAAAACAATCTATAGATTTGTGTCTGCCCATGAAGAAGTACACACGCATATGGTCTTGTCGGTCGCAAGCGACGTCATCAAACACAATTACCAAATTCGGTTTCGCTTCGGAAGGACTTTGTACATCCTAGTTGTTTTTTAAACGTATGGTAACCTATTTCAGGGGCTTTACTCATTATTTGCGATAGTATTAGGTATTTGGGCTGGTGTAGCGATTTACTAAATATGTATAAATTTGCGAATCGCAATCTTCGAGGTTCTGTAAGTAGGCTGAACATGAGACATGTTTTACTGCAGTTTGAAGGTCCACAAATAATGCACCTGATTGAGCTCGGCAACAGAGGACCGTGTTTGGAACTGTGTTGCGAACTGTGCTCTATCAGTCTCCCCAAATCAGTATTAATGTCAAACGTTTCGTGCTGTTTTTTAAACTTCCCTTCAGCCACGTCACTCGACGACTGGCTACATATATAGCGTCGCACATTTATTTGTAGGAGCTCAGTCCCGAGTCAGGCTTTCGTTGATATACATTGGTTGCTCGCGGTTTTAGCAATGTTAACAGGACTATTGCCGGATGGTGGAAAGAGGCGCACTGTTCGCCGGCAGAAGCGTAAGGGTGCGAGGCGAAGTGGAGGAAAGATCGGTGGGAAACGGTTTCAACATGTGACATTTCGTGATGTGATCAAGCACGCTAGGGTGGCGGTCAGGGGGCAGGTAATTAGGTCTTCGAAAAGTTTGGAAACAAACAGACGTCTCATGCGGAGTGCGACCATTGCGGTGCTGAAGGCGGTTCGAAAATTTAAAAAAGGCAAGTTGGTGAGGTCTGGTCACCGTGGTGGACATGAGCGGATCCTACCTTTTGCCAAAGTCTGGAGGACTGTTACCACTACTGCCGATTTTCGCGGGGCTAAGCGCGTTGGGCAGTCTCGCCGGCGGTGCTGCTGGAGTGGAACAAACAATAAACGAGACAAGGGATGCCAGAAAGAAATTGGCAGAGTTGAAAAGGCACAACGAGACTATGGAGGCTATTGCGTTGCGCAAAGGTAAAGGTTTGTTTTTGAGACCACACAAGAAAGGGTTGGGTCTGTACATGATGCCGTATACGCATTATGCATAAAACTGTTAGGCCTTCTGCCCAAAAGGGCATTGTACGATGTGGATCTTGAAAATTTGGCGCGTAAGCTTCGGATACCACATTTTAGGGGTGTTTTTATGCGTGACAATTTACCTCAACGACTGTGGCGAAAAGAGTCGGTCATTGTTAATTTGGACAATTCCAGTGGACAAGGTACTCATTGGGTTTTTTTTAGAAAAAGTGGTAATCTAGTGGACTACTTCGACAGCTACGGTGATTTAAGACCTCCGTGTGAAATTCAACGCTATCTCAAGGGGAATTTTATTTCCCACAACAAGACCGCTTATCAGTTTTTTAATTTCAAAAGTGAAACTTGTGGACAAATTTGTTTAGCGTTTTTATCCATGATGGAATAAAAGGTGTATTGCGTTTCATTTCTGTCAGTCATGTCTTTGACGTTTACCTTTACGGGCACAGAGTCTACTCTGTCAGCTGACCTTTTCCCAGCTCTAGAACTGGACAGTGACTCAACTTGGGAAATAGGCTTGCTAAACTTTGAATCTTTCAACTCTATTCCAAACGTAGAGGTTATCAATAACGTGTTTCACTTTAACAACGGTCTGAAAATAGTCATACCGACAGGTTCGTATGAGGTTGTGGATATTGCGGACTATTTACAGAAGATACTGTGGAAGGTGAACAAGAAGCTACATATCGAGTTGACGCCAAACAACAACATTTTGCACACCGATATCAAATGTAATTTTCCAGTAGACCTAACACCTGATGATTCTGTCGGTCGCCTGTTGGGATTTAAACCCGTCAAGCTGGAAGCGGGCCAGGAACTAGGTACCGCGGGGGTTACTGACATATTCAAGGTGAATTCAATTCTATTGAACTGCAACATCGTTACAGGCTCGTATATAAAAGGGCAACCTGCGCACACTGTTTACCAGTTTTATCCAAGTTTCGGTCCAGGGTTCAAGTTGATCGAAGAGCCTTCACCTGTGGTTTATCTTCCAATTACCAAGAACACTATAGACAATATCACGCTAAAGATCGTGGATCAAGACGGACGTTTGGTGAATTTTCGTGGCGAACGAATAACTGTGCGGTTACATTTGAGGCGTCGACCTAGGAATGGGTTTTGTGTACGGCACATGAAGGTCAGCAGTGGTGTGCTCAGGACCTGCCTATTTATTGACAGACACCAAGTCGCGTGTCAGTAGTAGTCGTCAGTCTGCCAGGCGATTAACAACAAGAAACAAGAGGTTTTTACGCTCTCTAGGCTTTACCGTGCTGCAATAATGAAGTTCAAGATATCCTGTTAAGTGCTCCCTTTGATTCTAGCATAAGTCACGTTGCGTGGCACTCGCATCTTCCTTATGCCAGTATGACACTCAACAACAGTGATGAAATACGAATTCCGATACAACAGCAAGATATTTGTGCCGTTCCCTCTATGAGCTACCTGTACGTCGAGGGTAAACTTTTAAAACAAGACGGCTCGGTTGCACCAACCAGAACTAAATTTGTCAACAACGCTTTTACTCAATTATTTGACGAGATACGCTATGAAATCAATGGTATCGAAGTGGATCGTGTCAGGAATCTCGGGATCGCTTCTACAATCAAGGGATACGCGTCTTTTGACGATGACACTCTCAAGTATATGAACAACTCTGGGTGGGTAAGTTCTTCTGACAAAATAAACTCGTCGCTCGACGCGGTCGACAACAATGGAAATTTCAGTTTTTGTGTACGCTTAGGAAGTCTTCTCGGGTTTGCCGAAGACTACACAAAGATGGTTGTCAACGCACGCCACGAGTTGGTTCTCATTAGATCGGCCAATGATAAGAATGCTGTTCACTGGACACCCAGGCCGGATGTTGGGGGAGTCCAAGACACGAACGTTGAGGATATTACAGTCAAGCTGCAAAAGCTCTGTTGGCGTATACCGTACGTTACTATGAGCGTTGAGCAAAGGGTCGCGTTGCTTAAACAGCTCAGTCGCGGCACGAGTATCCCGGTTGAGTACAGGAGTTGGGAATTGTACGAGTATCCCGCGCTTCCTAAGGCCAGCAAGCAGTCGTGGACCGTTAAAACCGCCTCTCAACTGGAGAAACTGCGATACGTCATTGTCGCTTTTCAAACCGGCAAGAAAAACAACTTGAAAGCTAATGCTTCTCATTTTGACCACTGCAAGTTGACCAATGTGAAACTTCATCTCAATTCAATCAGCTATCCTTACGATGATCTCAAGTTGGATTTCACCAACAACCATTTTGCATTACTCTACGACATGTACTCTAGATTTCAAGAGTCTTATTATGGTACTGTGCCACGACCCTTGTTGACAAAGGATACGTTTAAGAATCATGCTCCGATGATCGTTATCGATTGCTCTAAACAAAATGAATCGATCAAGTCAGCACCTGTAGACATACGTTTAGAGTTTGAGACGACAGAAGGCTTTCCCGACAATACTTCTGCCTACTGTCTCATTATTCATGACAGGGCGTTCTCCTACAACCCGTCAAACAGTTTGGTCAGGCTCAACAACTAGGCTCCGCCCACTCCGGCGCCTATTTAAGGGGGCTCGGTTGCCTTGTCGGTCGTCATTCCCTCTCTAGTGCTCCGTCACACCGCTCCACCGCCATGATCAAAAAAGCTGTGATTGATTTTAGCGTTTTTGTAAGCAAGAAGACTAACGAAGTTGTGATTAAAGAGTTGACCGTGGTGGACGTTGTGACGGGATCTGCTCAGCATTGGATTTTCAAACCGCCAAAGGATACACCTCATTTTTGGTCAGGTACTTGCACCGCAGATCACCGTAACGAATGGCTGAGCAAACATTATCACGGTCTGGACTTTTGGTATGGCTTCAGCGATTATGAGGACCTGCTAAACGGGCTGAACCAGGTTTGTTCAGATATGCAAGTGCTATATGCTCCGGATCTAGAGAAGGCTAGAGTTTTGGAAAAACTGTTTAATGCCAGACGATTAGTCTTTAGTCTGGAGGCACTCGGTTGCCCTCCACTAGAAAGAGAACTTTTTCCAGAGTTAGAACTCATAAGCGATGGAGATGAAGATGGAGCTGGGTGGGATGAAGTGGATTGCGCAAGGGAGGACTTGCCCAAACAGTGTCTCTACCATCTGCTGTACTCGCCAGGATTCGTGTGCACTTTCGACAACGCACAACGTCTTGCTAAATAGTGTGCTGACAACCTCGATCTTCTAGACATAAATGAACCTGCTACAAGAGCGAATACCTTTATCAACTGGAAACAAGCGTCGCCTACTGTCAAAGAACTTGCAGATGCCGGTTTCGTACGCGTGCATTCCACAAACGATGGCACCAGATGTGTTTACTGCGGTGTCATTTTGTGCAAGTGGGAGGAAAGTGACGATCCCTTCGCAGACCATGCCTACAATTCACCTTACTGCAAGTTTGTTCGATTCAATATGCAGCTGAAGAGGGATCAAAAGGACAAAAAGGATAACAAATGTAAACCCACGTGTTGCAGGGAAGACGTACCTGAAGACAATATTTACTTGCGCTACGGAAATACTCCTGACATTACTGCATCGGATTTGGCCGAATGTTGTCGTGCATAAACATGTCTCAGTTTTACAGGAATATGAAAAGAGTATCTTTTCACGATCCACTTGTCACTGCTTCACTTAACCTGCCAGAGGAAGATAGAAAATCAACCCTCATCGCTGACCGGGAACAATTTCGACTGACTATTTGGAAGTCCGAAGCATTACTCGCAGATGTTCTTCAAAGTAGAATTAATCATATACTTACTTGTACACTTTCTGATCACACTACTTGTTCAATAAAAAAAGTATAATATTTATTTTTCTCTTATATTTACCCACCGCAACGGAGCCACCGCACTAACGGAGCAGCCGACCGCAGGTGCCGCCACACCGGCCGCGGGCCGCCCCGCCGTCAAGGTCAGCAACCGGCAGCCCGCCGACACCGCTGCAAGTCACTAAAACCGCGAGGACTTTCACTACTTTCTCGAGTGTAGCGGAATTATACTACTCATGTAAAGTCCTAGTCCTTTATTGTATGGTTTTAAATACAAATCCTTGCCTTGTCTTAAAGCGATTGCTTCCATTGTTTTGATTGTGTTGCTGCAGCTCTACCAGTTGGCGTCTGGCGTCCTTAATTTCTGCAACGGTTTTAGCGATACCGGCTGCCCCTCCTGCAAGACTACCAATCGCACTAAGTCCTGCAAATATTTGCAGAAGGGGTAGAACACCCCCTGTCTTTGGGAGGGGAAGCACACGTTCTTTTCTGTTGGACCACTTTATGTTTTTCTTTTGCGATTCTTCATCATTTTTCTTACTGATTTCAAAGCATATAACGCGGCTTTTTGGACTGTTTTTCCTTCCACAGCTTTGCTTGAGCTGAGACCGGCTCCATGGATTGCCGACCGGGCTTGTTTGACAATGCTAGTGAATGGAATCAATTTGGTTTTAGGCGTCCCTTTGTTTACCTTTCCACGTTGTTGACACCTTCTCTTTTTAGCTTTAAACCCGGAACTATTTGATTTTATTTTTTTCTTGTTGTTAATATTTCCTCCTATTTTTGTCTTGATATTCATAACGGTAGTCACTAACCAGGAGGCAATTTTTTCTCACCACGGAACGTCTTTCGATTTGTATCGTTTCCAAGTTTTGTTAGCTAACACGCGGTCGGCTTCTAGTCCTGAAGGTAAATCTTTTTTGAGATTATATGCAATATCGTGCTCCTTACAAACTTCGTCTAACGGGTTTATGGGTTTATCTCCACGTGTTAAACGCTCCTTAAATTTCGTGCTAGGTCCGCAGTAGTTATATCCAGGTAAATGTACTTCGAACGGGAGAGTGGTGATTGTACTGTTGATCAGTCCTGCTCCTCTGACTCTACGATTCATACTAAACTGAGTTCGTATTTAATAACATATTTATACCTCATGAGTGGTAGTAACTTTCGTGTGGTGGTCGAGGATGAAGTTTAAAAAACAGCTCGAATCGTTTACTGTTGACAACAACTTTGACTGGTTAGCCAACGTTTTTTCAAGTGATTCTAGTGATCGCGTCAACAGACATGGTTCTTTGCTACCTAACACTATACGTTGCATCATTTGTGGACCCTCGAACTGTGGGATGACAAACGTTATGTTTAGTCTGCTCACACATCCGAAAACGCTGCGATTTGAAAACATTTATGTGTTTAGCAAATAATTGCAACAACCAAAGTATACACTGCTTTCACATATCATGAAAGGTGTTCCCGGAACCGGATATTTTACGTACGAAAACAGTGAAGATGTACCTAGTCCGGAAACGGCAAAGCAGAATTCGATCATGATTTTTGACGATGTAGCATGTGACAGTCAAAACCGGATGAGAGCGTATTTTAGTATGGGGTGACATAAAAACGTTGATTGCTTTTATTTGGTGCAGTCGTATACTCGAATACCAAAACATTTACTATGAGATAATGCCAATATGCTAGTTCTTTTCAAGCAAGACGACTTGAATTTGAAGCATGTGTAAAATGAGCATATTAATAACGACATGTCTTTAACTCAATTCAAGGATTTGTGCACTGATTGCTGGAAGGGAGGACGTTACAACTTTGTTGTGATTTGTAAAGATTTTGATTGAAAAAGCGGTCGTTACAGGTGCGGGTTGGACACATATATGTCGGACCTATAACATCACTGCTGTTTGCAGATAACTCTCAGATGAACATGGACCGCAATGCAAGGAAGGTGAGCAAGGGAAGGGCGAAGAAGTTGTTTGGTAGAACTGTTAAAAAGCCGCAACACACGGTGGTTCGTCGTAGGAAGCAGGACAATGTACAAGACTCTAAACTGACACGTGCAGTTGTCGTAAAGGAAGAATTACAAAGGTTGATCAAAGCGGTGCGTGGCAAGTTTCAGGAATTACGTCGCAGTGCAGATGAAATGCGTGACTCAATGGAAATTGGAGTGAAACCATTTGTCGAACCGTTGCAGAAGGCCGTAATGGAAAGTTTGAAAACATTTGTACCGCTTCCTGTCAAGAAGGAGGTAAAGAAGGAACCTAGTCCTAAACCCGATCGTGTTACATCTGGATGTGGTGGTGGCGTGGAAGAGGAAGAAGAAGGTGAGTTGGAAAGAACTATAGATACATCCACGCAAACCAAAAAGTCTACGGGTTTACCGGACAAGTATCTGAGTCGTGTAGCCAATCCTGCTTATAAAGACAAGTTGGATTTCACCTACGGATTGCGCCCAGATGGTAGTGGGGGAACGTTGATTGGAAACTCAAAGATCACCTTTTCAAGCTCTAAAGTGTTTATCCGAGACAAATCATTTAAAGTGACGCGTGGTCTTTTGGAACTACTTTTCATGAAAGTGCCAAATCGTCTGATGTTTACGTCTAACGATTTATCCACATACAAGGACATTTTGTTGCTTACTAAAGCTCATCTTCAGTCTTATTCCGCCGAAAAACCAATTAATGCAAATAGAGGGAAGAAATATGTTTCAGTAATTTCCCCTTTGTTTTATCCAAAGTCGTCACAGTCTATCGCATCTACAAGCGTCGAAGAACCTGACGTGTTTAAAGGTAGTGGTGTACACCTACAAAAACAGTTTTCTTTTTACAACGCGAATGTCAACACGCTTGTAAACAGGTTAAGACTGCTTGTCATGTCACATTCTGCAGGCCATACTGGGCACGACGTTGAGATTCCTCAAATCCTCGCCACGTTGCGTGAGAACAGGATAATTGCATAGGAGATGGATGGGAAAAATAAGAAGATGGTGAAATTTGACAATTGTCATGTTTATTGGTATTACAAGTCAAAAGTGGAGAATGAAGAGTTGTCATGGATGCAAGTTGCTCTTGATGAACTTCGAATCCATAACAGACTTGAGACCGTTTTAAAGGCGAAGTTAAAACATTTACTAGTTTGTAACAGAGATTTTCATTACGCATGTACTCCCTGCTTGCTTAAACAATAAAGTGTTTGTTACCTGCTTTGATTGAAGTCTTTTTATTTTTCCTTTACAAATATTCCTTCATATGAGTGCACAACAATGGTGCTCTTAAAATGGTACGAGTATTACTCGTGCACAGCTCTGACGTTCGTAATACGCCGACAATACCTACGAACGATTTGCATTGACGTTCGTATGATAGTGAACGAGTACAACTATAAAACGAACGACTACCCCCCCTGAGTACCACCCCCTGAGTACCCCCCATGAGTACCACCCTTGAGTACCCTACTGAAAGGGGCCTAAAATATTTATAAGTCTCCATTCCTATACTACTCTTGGTTAATGGAGAGGCGGACATACCACCGGCAGAACCAATGAACCTACAGTGTGAGGAGAGGATGCCAGCAGCTGAGCCAGGGACCTGTTCCGACTGTAGAAGGGAGGATTCCATACTGAAATTGCGAAAGTGGATATTTGAAGCGGTAAATTATGATTAAACTAAATACCCACTCGTCAATTTGTACAGGCTTTACAAAATAATAATAATAACACATGTTTCTTTAGGGATTCAGTATAATATACAGAGATATTTATGATACTTTATGATTTCAGGAGCGATTGCGGCACGGGCCAGGGACCGTTTCGTCCGACACCAGAACAATGTTCTCCCGCCTAACGTACGTGAGACACGAGCTGCGGGGCGTGCTGAACCTCGCAGCGAATGTCCTGGAGGACTCAACACTCTGGATGTGGCGGTGGTAATACCCCATGTATGGGATGAAGTCCGTCAGACTCTGGAGAACATCCTGCGAACCAGCGGCCCGGTGATGGACTCCCTGACCGAGAGAAGACCTGACCCTGACATGGAGCGAGGTAGGCACATCGAGTGCCAAATTTGTAATGACGGCCTACCCTGTATTGTTCTGCAGCCCTGCCACCATACTCTATGTCCGCGGTGCAGTATGCGGGTTTATAGCTGCCCCTTCTGTCGGCTTAGAATTATAAGTAGGCTAAGGATATTTTTTGAACAATAGTTGTTTTATGTATTTTTAAGTTAATATTAAATGTTAAAATCATTTTATGTCTGTTTTTAGAGGTATAATTATTTTGTTTAAACTTAAAGTAAGGGCATTTTTATTGAAGTTGTTTTTGTACAATAATAAGTCAACGAGTAGAGTCCTTTTATGTTTGTTATTAAAAGTGGTAAATTTTAAAAGATGTAATTATTATTTAACAAGTGAAGATGGAAAGTCATTCTGTATTAATATTGTTTTTAGAAGGTTTCTACGGTAAAATAGTTTTATTTGAATCAGTAATGTTTTATTTACCAAGTATTAGTATTTAATTGGTTTTAAAGTAATAAAGATAGTTTATTTAAAATGAATCTGATTTTTTACTCACCCTGTGTAGAGTAGAGGGGAGGAGTGAGCACAGAACACCTCAACAAACATAACTGTAGACTGAACATCAGAGTATTTATAATACAACTTTCACTGCCTCATTGGCTATTCGGGATGAGTGGCTTGTCACGAACTCAAAGACGACAACGGACGTTCTGTGGTTACCGCTCGCGGTTACATGTAACCGCTCAGGACGTGCGGTGGTTAGGTAACCACATCCTTGGCACGGAAGTGCGAACGACCGACGACAATGTGGATTGAGTTGAGTTTCTTTGTAATAACTAAACTGAGTTGTTAACAGAGTATTATTTCACTTACCTTTCTGGTACATATAGATACTGTAGCGTTATTATACATATTTATACATATAATAATATGTGGTACTTATAATTATAAAAGGTTGGGCAATGTTAAACGTGGTGTAAGTGATAATGATTGTGTTACCAAAAGTCAGACTATTACATTAAAGGGGATAATTTTAATGCTAAGAGTAAACAAATAACAAATACAAAAGAAGGTGTATTGCCAACAGATGTAGCAGTGGTGGAACAAATATTAACGAAGGGGGGAGAAAAACATAAATAAACATGGGGACAAAGAGTACAACGTATTAATGTTTAATAAAACCTCAAAATGTTGGAATGCTGAAGACAAATTTATAAGCAATTTACCAAAGGGGGTATATAATGATGATATTTGTTTAATGTCACAGACTGTATGGTATAATGATACAGTTAAAAAATTTAAAAATGCGGGTGTAGAATTTGATTTGATGGTGTACAATCGTGATTTGTTGGTTGGTGATCCCACATCTGTGAGCGGATTTTAATATATAGACAATAGACCATATATACCAGAAAACTATGTATATAGAAGAATAACAGATGATGTTTTAGTTGATGCTGATATTAACCCTTTTAGAACTACAGAAAGTGGTCAAGTGGTAAAAAGGAAAGGATGAAAATGTTATACATATATATATATATATACATATATATATATATATATTCGTACATAAGAACTTAATCATTTATAAAATGAGTGGGGACAAGTTCGGACGCTATACCGAATTCGGTGTAAGATCAAGATCAAATGACAAAGAAGCGTACACCGGTTTGCCTCTTACCCCTGAGGATGACTATAATATCAGTAATAAACGATTAAGATATTTTAATGATCCTCAAATTAAAAAGATACAATAAATTTGCAAACTTTACAGTCTAAAATATCGTCAAATAAGAACTATTTTGTTCGAGTTTTAAGCGAATTTTTTTTTTGATTTTTATAATGATTTGGCTAAAACTAAAATTAAAAAATAAGAAGAATTATTGGATTCAAACAAATATTGTAAACAAATACTTTATAAATCCTGCAACAAAAATCTTACGAAATTTTGAGTGAATACATGACTTATATAAACAAAAGACAAAGGAATAGAGATACATTTGCATTATGAACAAGGTTTCCGTTGGGTGAACATGGTTAACCAAGAAAAGTTGATAAATGAGATAAAATCGCTAAGCGATTCTATAAGAAGTAAAAGCACATCGTTAAGACTAGGGATTAGTGAGAGAGATAAGTTTCATGAAAAAACATTTAAACCAGTTATTGATCCTTTAAGGGAAGTATCTCAAAAGCTCGGAAAAGTTTCAGAAGGAGATTTAATTTTACCCTTTTTTAAATCTGATGATAAAACTGAAGGATTTGAAGAAACTGAAGAAGAAGTTGAAGAAACTGGAGATGAACAGGAAGAAATACAATATGAACAGGGTAAAAATGTAATTGAAGAGGAAGAAGAAGAGATACAAGAGGGTGCCCCGTCAGATATTAGCAGATTCGGTTTAGATATTCAGTTTAAAGGTGATCATGGTAGAAAATATGTGTTAAACATGTTACAGTTCTGGTTTGTACTGTTCAGTCGTCATCCGAGTCATGGAGAAGTCTGGCATAATTGAATTTCAAGCTTTTCGTGGAAACAATGGTAGATCCATTGTTAAAGAACTAATCATTTTAGACCTGCAAACGTATGTCATTTATAATTTTCTAACCCCACTCCATTTCCTTTTAAATCCAAAAGAACAAATTAATGGTTAACGAGAAACTTGCATCACATTGGTTGGAATGAAGGTTTTACAGGTTTTGGAGAAGTGGAAAGTATTATGAATCACTACTGCAGTAAATTTACAAGGCTACATATGCATACTCTACAAAAATGTGGCTCTTATTTTCTTCGGTTGGTGTTTCTGAAGTTTTCAGTTGGTGGTTTCGTTTATTTCAGAAACCACTTAAGTGCGCTTTTTTCAACTTTCGGAAAACTTAAGAAAACTGTTTTGCAGCTTAAGTATTGGTATAGTCTCCTTTATTTATTTTTTTACCAAATCAAAAACAGGCTATTGGGATGATCTATTAAAATCTTTTTCCCTTTCAGTTCTTGAGTAATACATTTTTGACAAAATTGTACATAGGTGGTTTCTGCAATAAATGAGTGTATCAAAAGGGTTTTTTAATTATTGAAATTAAGTAAAACCATTAATTTTTACCTGTTTTGGTATCAAAGGTAAGTAACAGACAAACTTAAGTACAAAAAAGTGGTTTACTAGGCCTAAAGCGAAAAATACAAGTACAAACGCTACAGTGTGTCTATATACAAAGATCTGTCCTTATTCACTTTTATTCAGCTTCTGTCAAGTCTTCTGGAAACTCCTTGTCAGTTGTTGTAGGCCATTGGAGTATAGTGTCATAGAAGGCTTCATATCCAACAAAGTATTCCATCAACCTTTTCATATCGTCTATCTGGTTTTTGTTGATTGGGACCTAAAACCAAAAATCTCACTGTGCAAAACTCGATAAATATTAAATTTTTTATAGCCTACAAACATGTTTAGTTAAAAGTAAAATATAAACGTTTAAAATAATCTTGGTGAAACAAAAGTAAACATACCTTCCCCAAAGGATACGCTTTCTCTGTTGGTAGTTCCGGAGGGATGCCAGTTTTTAGCAATGTGAAGGTAGATGTTGTTATTCCTCCAATGAATTCGCTTACAACGATTTTTCCCGGAGTATTCTTGTTGTAGAGAAACAGCTTGTACTTGGACACTTTGAATGGCTCCTTATTTTCTTTGGGTACATTCCTGCCTGATGTTTCGTCCGAATTTGTCGTTTTCTTATATGATTTGAGCCACCATTTTTTGAAGTCGAGAACATCGTCTGACGTAAGGTGATATACAGTAAATCGGCCAGACTTACTAGCTTTTAGCATGAGCACTGCATATTCTTCAGGAGTTTAAATCCTATCCATCCTTCTCAACAGACGCTTCATGCTTCCAAAATCTCGGTCACATGGGGAAAATGAGCAGCCACGTACCGGGAAGATGTGAGTTATTGTTTCAAACCGACCTGAGTCACAGAGGTTTAGTAAAAATCGCACAACTGTATGATTCTTATTTTGGCCTGAAGGCACATCACAAAACAGTATGAGATGCTTCACATTAACTGGAATGTCATTGAAATAGTTCAGTAGCATTGAGCATACTTCGTCTGGGCTTTCTTTTGTTTGGTTCGCCCTCATGATAAATATATAGCTTCGAAGAATTAGTCTTCAAATCGTGTAACGAAAACACATTTACCCAGAGCTGCCTCATATAAAAAACCTCCTGGTCGGGTATGTGTGGCAAGGGTAGGTTTTGCATAAAGTTGAAGGCTAGTGCGACCGTGTTGTCATCTTTGTTTTTGCTTGCCTCGTCTATTGCTGTGTAAAACCTTTTTGCTCACCTTGAATGTACGATTTTCTCAGCAGCTACATTTCTTTTAGCTTTGTCACTCAATGTCTTGTCTCTCAGTTTGGCCGACAGTCTTTTGCAAATTGAACACACGACAACTTGCGGTCTTCCGAAACAGTAACAAAAGATATCTTTAAAGTATTTGTTGTAAAAACTGTATTTCCTTTTCCTTTTAGATCAGCGTTGTCTAAAATAAACATTGCATGCATTTTTGTAACATCAAGCCTAGCGTCAAGATATTTTTTAGGTCTTCCCCCATAATGGGTTTCCTTGACATCAAATTTCTCCATGTGCTGCTGAATTCTCACACAAACGTTACCTCGAAGAGAGTTCCCACTTATAGACTTTCCCCTTATATCTACAGGGCTTTTGTAAAGGACAGAACATTTATTTATCCTTTTGATTCTATTGTCAGAAATTCCAAACACGTTCAAGAAAACACCCCTACATACTTTTGTAAGAACACCATTTACTTTCAAGTTATACTTGTATGAATGGGATTTTCTGTTTGGCAAGTCATCAGTAGGAAAGTCATCAGCAGACACGTCAGGGTTTTCTTGAGCTTGGCAGTCATCAGTAGGCAAGTCATCAGCAGGCACGTCAGGGTTTTCTTGAGCTTGCTCATTATTATTTACATTAGGCCTACGGTTTTTGCATGTACGTTTCACAGGCATAACCTCAACTAAAGCTTGTATGTACGTGTCTTGTGTGTTTTTACTGTCTAAAGAGTAAAATGTTTCCCATTGTTCTCGTTTTATTTCATCCGTAAGTTTCAAATAACATTTCAAATTGCACTTTTAGTTAACATCATTCAGCGGGGCTCTGCTGGGAACTTCTTTTCCTTTGTACGAGATGTACTGCAGTCCTTTAAGCCTAGCATTCCGAATAATGTTTCGTTTGTATTTTTCTTCGTGCACAAATCCACGCCTACGTTTGGGATTTGGTTCATCATCTGAACTATCCGACATGACTTAAGAACTAAATGGTGTAATAAACAACAAAATAACATCTAATAATTTTCACCGCAAACTCACGAAAACTAACCACTCAGTGATAAGTAACCTCTGAATAAACAAAACAACAACAGCAGTCACAAAACAGATGATGTAATCATGGCTGCCAACCGTTGCAAGTGAAATTTACCGCAGAAAGAACTTAAGTGACGGCGCTTGGGTTCTTTCTGAAATAAACGGATTATTTTCAAGGCTGCCAAATAGCATTGCTGATATGGAACGTAGGTTATTTCTGCACTAAACGATGTATTTACCTTTTAATTGTACAGTACCACCAAAACCCCATAATTCGAAATTTTGTTGCTTAGGTGGTTTCTGAAATTAACGATTCGTTTATCCTCTGAGAAAGATTTACTATTTTTTCCTTGTAGACAATGATGTACATGCACTGATTGTGGACTGATGTATAATTATTGCATTATATGCAGAACTCCAATAGGTTACGTGATGAAAATATTCATATCGTAAATGAGAAAAAAGTAGAGGGGGGTGCGTGTAAAAAGAAGGCGAGGAGGTGGGAAGCTCACTCCGCGAGTAGCCGTACACGAGGTAACATTATGGCTCTCAAAATTAAATGTGTCCACTACAATACTGTTCATCTTTCTAAAGTTCATGATTTGCAACTTCTTTCGGATGACTTAAAAGTTTTGATTGTAAACGGTTACAAACTAACATTGGATATTTCTGCAACAAACACTTTAGCTCAAGAACACTGGAGAACATTCGAAACTACACTTCCACCGACATAGGGGAATAGATATAATTTTGGAGAGTATGAACTTATCACCTTGTTCAATGTAAGCAGCTCTACGGAATACGAGACGTCATCGTGGCAACCATCATCACTTCCACCCGCGACTAGAATGAAGTATTATTGGGGAGAATGTGAACCCTACCCATCTCCAGAAGCTACAGCCACCGCGGAATCGACGGTTCTCTGACAATCATTGCCGATGTGTACATTAATGTAAATAAAGAAATATATTATCGAATGGTTTTCATTCGATAAATATATCGAATGAAAACTATCGAATCAAACCTGTGCAGGATTTCTTTTTTAAAACATCCTCAGGATGACCTTGAACTAACCCTACTCACATGACGTCACTAATACGTCGCCAACTACGTCGCCAAATACGTCATAGCTACGTCACAAAAGTCACGTGACCGGAAGCTGTTACTCAAATGGGCCAGAAGTATCATTTCCCCACTACTAGCGTTAAACCATAAATATATTACTTTAGCCCAAGTAATATATTTATAATTTAACACCCCCTCCCCCTTTAGCCATGACAGAATTTAATGATTGAAGGGTTGGGTTTAGACTCTTTTTGAAAATTATGTTCTTGTTTGTTAAGGTTTACAATAAGATGCCAAGTTTTTATTTTTGAAGAATAATTTTGAAGCGGTTATACCAAGCTACATAAATAGCACATTGTAGCTTGTTTAACGTATTTAAACCTCCAACCAAACCATCTGAGGAAGTTCTGCACCGCACACTAACGCCCATCGGTTGTTAGATTTGGGCCTCCTCATATACTTTGGTAAAGGTATTTAATATATGCGGTTCTTACTAGATCGTACAATAGGCATCCCGTCTTTGTACCTTAACATAAGTTTCGCCTGGGTTCAGTTTATAGATTCTGATTTTTGGATTTTAGTTTTTAAGTTCTTTTTAGGTTTTGGAGTGGATCCGCTACAAGCAGTTGAAGCACTGTCCATCGTTTGAGTTTTTTCGATTTACACACCGTTTGAGTTTCTTTCGATTCATGCACCGGTTTTTGAGATTTTGTGTTTTTCATCAAACCCAGCACAATAATTGTTTCTAGGGTTTTTAATTTGGCTGTTGTTTCAGTCAAAATTTTAGTCATAGCGTTGGAGGTGTGCTCTCCACCGCTACCTTCTACTTTGGTTGACATAACGGCTTTCTTCAGATGCACTGAACATAGGTTTTTACCTTTAACGCATTTCTTATCACAAACACTCCCTTTGTTACCGCTTTCAACAAACCTGTGTTTGCAAGTAAACATGGCGTGCTGGGGTTGAATTAAAATAGTCGCAGGCCTTTTCGGTGGAAGAACTGATACAACAGATTCTTCTTCTTCTTCTTCTTCTTCGGATGATAGGTCCAGCCCCAGTTCCTACATGGTATACTTCCTCCACTCGGGCTGCTGCTGGTGGAGCGTAGCCTCGGGAAGTTTCCTAGCCCCTGTCGCTGCAACGCTGTTAGACACGGGACGGGGTGTTGGAGAAATGATTGATGGTCTGGTTGGTTTTCGCTTACAGACAGCAACATCGGTTGAGGAGGAGGTGGATGGAACACATTCCATATTTATCAGTAAATATTATACAGTTACACGTTTAAACTTCAAGTATAAATAAACACAAGTGTTGAAGAATAAAACTGCACGCAGGCGTTGAAGAATTAAAAGTAAAGTCACAAGGATGAACGCTTTAAACGAGGGTATGAAGAAACAAAGGTTTTAAAGGATGAAACTGCAAGCAGACGTTCAAGTATAACAATGCTGAAAACTGTATTAAAGAGATATTTTAAAGACTAACAGCTTAAAAGTAACAGTTTTAAAATACAAACAACGCACAAAACTTTTAAGCGGAGGTATGAAGACACACAAGTTTTAAAGATTGAAACTGGATGCAGGCGTTGAAGTATGGCATTGCTGAAAACTGTATTAGCAAAAATACGGGCAAACTGGTGCAAGGATCGGATGTACAATCTTCGCTGCTTACCACAGGACGACTGTGCAGACACAGTTTTTCGCTCTCCGCGTGCATTTTTTAAGTCAGACTGCACCACACGCAGACAAGGTCACACTAGACACCATTTTGCAGGTTCAAAGTATTCTGTTTTCTGTTTGTGTGTTTTTCATGAGGATGATTTGTTCAACTACTTTGTAGGGTTATTTGTTATTAAATGCACAGACATACTTTAGGACTATACTAATCATATTTAAACATATGTTCTTGTTGTGACAATAATAAAATATCTGGTAGGTATTGTACGAATACGGTTTGCATGTTACGTCTCATTTTGATTTAACCGGTGTTACAAGAAATGGATTGTTACAATTCAGTATTACTTTGTCCGGAGTGTTATATTTTGCAGTTCCACACTAGCACTAATATTCAATTTGTATGAAAGTTGTTCTAAAATCGCGAAAACACAGCATCGGTGGTGATGTCATACATACTGCGTCACAAAAATGCGTCGTGATGTCACGAAAACGCGTCATACATCCTGCGTCATAGGTCATGACGTCATAGAAAACTACGTCATTACCACCATGAGGTCATTAACCCTGTCTTGATTACCGTATCTACCACTACTGAACTACTTTTCATGAAAGTGCCAAATCGTCTGGTGATTACATCTAGCGATTTGTCGCTGTACAAGGACATTTTGTTGCTTACTAAAGCTCATCTTCAGTCTTATTCTGCCGAAAAACAAATTAATGCAAATAGAGGAAAAAATATGTTTCGGTAATGTCTTCTTTATTTTATCCAAAGCCTACCACTTCTACGACCACCGAAAATCCTGACGTGTTTAAAGGCAGCGGAGTGCACGTACAAAAACAGTTTGATTTTGACAATGCGTATGTCAACACGCTTGTAAACATATTAAGGCTGCTTGCCATGTCGCAAAATGCAGGCCATACTGATCACAACGTTGAGATTTCTCAAATCCTTGCTACGTTACGGTAGAAAAGGTTGATTGCATAAAAGATGTATAGGAAAAAGAAGAAGCTTGTAATTTTGACAGTTGGCATGTTTATTGGTTTTACAATGCACAGGTGAAGAATTAAGAAGATTTATCATAGATGCAAGTGTTTCTTGATGAATTGCGGTTTCGTAACAAGTTGGACTCTGTTCTAAGGACGAAGCTGGAACATCTATTAGTTTGTAATAAAGACTGCCATTACACATATACACCCTGCTTGCTTGAACAATAAAGTGTTTGTTACCTGCTTTAATTGAAGTCTTTTTACTTTTTCTTTACAAATATTTCTTCCTACGATTGCACAACAATGGTGCTCGTAAAAAGATATATTACTCGTGCACAGCTCTGACGTTCGTAATACGCCGACCATACCTACGATCGTTTTGTATTGACGTTCGTATGATAGTGAACGAGAACAATATACAACCAACGACTACCCACCCTGAGTACCCCCCTGAGTACCCCCCATGAGTACCCCCCTTGAGTACCCTACTGAAAGGGGCCTAAAATATTTATAAGTCTCCATTCCTATACTAATTGTGAACCACGAGGGTAAATCGTCAACTTTGTGCCAGTAGCAGTAGGCCCTGCAGCCTTACTAATACATCCAGAACATTCAGCTTATCCTTCTGTTTCTGTTTGAAAAACTAAATTTTCTATTCATGTTTTATCTTAGATTTTCTTATGATTTTCATAGGAGCCTCTAACCATGGTGACTATTTTTGTAAATTGGGGATTCACTGCCTTACTTTATTCAACTAGTTACTAAAGTGGCCAATGCAGGACATTTATTAATGCCTTTTTTATACACATTTAATTGTCGAGGTCCCATCTCCTTTAAACATTCTTGTGACAATCATATCGCACTTGTATAAAAATACCCCCGTAGCAGCAAACCTGCGTACTCAGCGAATTTCCAATGCATTTATATGTATCTTAATACCACATAAAGCCACATACCAAGTTTCATCAATATACATTCATAAACAAACGATTTATGACATTTTCACTATTCTCCATAAGAATAACATGGCGGCTGAGTATGCAGGTTTGCTGAAGCAAGGAACACAAAAAATGGGATTTTATACAAATATCAATATAACTCATGTAGGTAAAGCCACATACCAAATTTCATTAATTTATTTTCATAATTAAGGGAGATAACACGTTACTTATTCTCCATAAGAATAACATGGGGCTGAGTACGCAGGTTTGCTGCTACGGGAGCCTTTGGAAAAAAATTGTTTTTTTGAGCAAATATCAATGGTCCACAACCAGATGAAGTCGTATACCAAGTTTCGTCAGTATACGTTCATAAATAAGCGAGATATAAATTTTTCTTTTCCTCCATAAGAATAACATTAGACAACGTACTGTGTTTAGCACTTTCAATATCTCGGTAACCAATTGACGTAGAGAAATGATCAAAATACCAAATTGTGTGTTTTTTTAAGCTGAATCCAATGGAAAAAACTAAAATTTGACTATTTCCAAAATTATATGTAAAAAATTTGAAAAACCCATTTTTGGGGTACAAAACCCCCCCAAAATACACCTTTGGATGGAGCGATCTGGCTGGTTTTCGAACTTAAAGTCATAAATGTTGCTTTACACGTTTATACCAAATTTCATCAAAATCGGATAATTTTTACGAGAGTTATCGTGCTCACGGACACACACACACACACATATATATATATATATATATATATATATATATATATATATATATATATATACAGTTTCGAACGAATGGTGTTTTTGGGGTCTGGGGACCTCAAAACGAAAAGTTATCATGGTCCCGGGCCTAGGTCTTACCATGCCGACTACGGTAATAGCTTCTTCCCTATAGGGGAAATTCGCTAAAACAAATTATATTACATTATTTATTCATTAATATTCATTATTTTGATTAATAGTTTTTTTTGTGCACGATTTAACGGAAAGGTTACTTCAAAATAAAGATGTATTCATAAACATATAAGTTAAGAGGAGGCACCAGACTCGCTTCTCTCATAAAACTCATGTTAACTTTCAAAGTTCGTTCCTCACTAAGGGATTGTCCGTAATCGTTTATTCATGGTTAATTTTAAAAATTAAAAATTTACTTAGCGGTTTCAGTGAACATAATTACGATATAAAAAATAGTTGAGACATAAGAATATTAGATATCACTTATCTATTTTCCATATTTAGATGCATACCGTTACTTCTAAATATACACTAGAACCCTCAAGGCGTTTCAGTGTTGTGCAACTGGTCGACGTTTACCTTGAGGTGGCCCCGAGAGAATGTCTAGAATCGTTTCCTGGCTCGAAGACAGTTGCAAACTTTAACTCGCCCAAGAATGTCCTAGATACTCTTATGATCCTGACTTGTTTTTAGAGTTTAGTAAAAATATATATTTTTAAAGTAAGTAGATAATTACATTAAAATATATCATTATTTTAAGACGTTTCGTAAAAATAAACTTTTTAAAGTAAGTAGCTAATTACATTGATTTATCGTGAATTTTAAACTGAAATTTTAAACGTGTTATTTTGAAATGTCCACCACTCATACATCTCCACAAAAAATTGTTCAGCGTATTTTAAAATTTCCAGTTATACAGTCAAAATTTCACATGTCGAATCAAGAGCATCAGTTTGAAATCGAAAATCTAATCAATAAATTGATATTCAAATTTCCAGTCGAAGAACAGTTCCAGTAATCAGAACGGTATAAAAAAGCGGCCTTGTCGGTAATGGCCAATTCCTCAACGCTACGAATCAAGACACCACAGAAGTGATTGACGAAATGGAGATAGAAGATTTAAACATGGTCCAAGAAGGAAATTTAATAGGCCTAGTTCAAGACAGGTCGAGGAGGAATGCATTCTCGGAGTTAGTAATGAATGCATTCAATTTTCGGAAGATGATCCAAACAGGCAAATAATCGCTGCACCTCACCTTTCTTCAGAAGAAGACCAATTCTTATCCACATTTTAACACGGGGAGACTTACAGTAAACACGTTTTAACAAAGGTTTTTGGAAATTAACTTTAGTTTTTATAATTAAAGATAACATTCCTCTCTAATCTGAAAAATTATATATATTACACGCCAGAGTGCTGCATCCAATGAATAGTTTAGTGACGAAAGCGTTCTCGAGCTATTCGACCAACACAAAAAAGGATTGAATGAATTTTAATGAGTATTAGCTTTTCACTTCGTTCATCCAATTAACAAAGGTATAAAATCTTATAATCCATACATCGGAACCAGTTAGTGAACAGCGATGATGTTTACAGAATCATTATTATAACAACATATATTTGTTTAAAATTCATACAAATTATTATCAGGGTATTGTGGGGGTCCACTGAAAATAATTGTATAGTACACCCCAATAGATTGTAGCTTTAGTTCATTTAAAGTTGTAACAAAACCATAAATATTTAATAAAACTGCATGTTTATGTTACCACATATATTATAGCACACCGCTAAAATGAGGCTAGGAAATATGTTTCTTTCAAACTAAACTATTCACTGGATGCTGCACTCTAGCGAGACAAATATATACTTTTTAGCGAATTTCCCCTATAGGGAAGAAGCTATTCCCGTAGTCGGCATGGTAAGACCTAGGCCCGGGACCATGATAACTTTTCGTTTTGAGGTCCCCAGACCCCAAAAACACCTTCTTTCGATACTGTATATATATATATATATATATATATATATATATATATATATATATATAAGTAGATATTATATTCCTCCATCTCAATTTAGCGACCTGGCGGGCACAGCCGCAGTCGGCAGACACCGGCGTTTAAAACCAGTCTAGAGGTCAAGTGAAACCGCAAGTGTGTTGTATAATGTCTCGCCAAACCTGCAGATGCACTTTCTTAGGTACCGGGGGGGGGGGGGCAGTGGGTCATTGCCGCGTTGTCCTGCCCAACTTGGCCCGCAACTGCAGTTTTGGGGTAATGGTTTTGGGTTAGCCGGTCATTGCCGATAAGGTGTATAAAATGACTATACTCAAAGTTAGACAGCCATTCAAAATGTCGCGCTTCGTCGTCCTGTTCGACTTTGAGACCGCAGATGAGGCTGCAGCTGCTCTTCAAGATCTGCAGACGCGGCACGTCGTGACGAGGTCTAGGAAGTTTGAAATAAGCGAGGTTATTTCAAACTATTCTCCAGGTAAGTCAATAATAAACAAAATATTTATCTTAAAGGTTTATTGAAATATATCAGTAACTCAGCTTAAACAAGATTCACTGAAATATTTGGACATTGGGCGAACGACCGGTCATCCCAGTTCATTTGATTTTGTAGCCACCAGCCCCTAGAGCGCCGACTTCGGCCTTGCACAGGTTCTGACTGAACCGCTTCGGCAAAAACACGATGTGCGGTAGCCCTTCGATTACTATGTCCAGTATGACACTCGTGCCATACTCGCGATGTTGGTGTAACCTGGCGCCGATGATGGGGTATCCGTTGGGATCCTTTAGTTCCGTGATCGAAGCCCTCGGCGGTCCCTTGCTGACTTCTAAATCGTCAAGTTTTGCTTTGAAGTCTGCCATATTGCTGAAACATATAAAAGGGTTTCTGCATTTCTTCTGGTTTTAAGTTGGAATTAACAGTAGTCACAGAGTACACCTTTATTATTTACCAAACTACATTTTGTGTGTTACTTCTAAGAGACATTGATTAGAACGTGTGTTTGTATTACACGGACATCTATTGTTAAATTAAATACTATTATTATCACTATTGTAACGAGACTAATTTTTAACATCAAAACAGATGAGTAGCTTAGCTACCTAGTTCGTATTACAACAGGACACAATCTTAAAAAAAATAGCTTAGACTCTTAGTTTGTAGTACTATTACAACAGGACACCGATCAACAGACATATAAAACATATGTTCAGGAAGGTCGGCTTTTTGCATTCTTTTTCTGGTTGTAAGTTGGAATTAGAGTACACCGTTATTATTTACTAAACTACAATTTTGTGTGTTACTGCCAAGACACATTGATTAGAACGCGTGTTTGTATAACACGGACATCTATCGTTAAATTAAATACTATTATTATCACTATTGCAACGAGACTAATTTTTAACATCAAAACAGATGAGTACCTAAGACTCCTAGATCGTAGCACAGCAGAACACCGATCTTAAAAAAAGGTATCTTAGACCCTTTATTTTGTAGTACTATTACAACAGTACGCCAATCCTAAAAGCAAAACAGTGTCGCTCAGACTCCTAGATTGTAGTACTATTACAATAGTTCACTAATTCCTAATAAACTACTACAAAAAGTAATAGTTTTAATAGAGTGCTGTAGTAACGGGTCTTATTAATTTCAAACCAAATAACCACCATTAACTTTTCAATGTTCACCATTGCACTAATACTACGTTTAGCCATGTACAGTACTCAATCATGATAAAACAGCAAAACCATACCAATCGCTGAAAAAAAACGTGTATACAATCGCTCAGTTATATACATTTTGATTACAAATCCAGTATAATATTTAAATTTAATGAGATATTATTTATATTAAGATTAAACAATTAGTGTGTGACCGAAAAAAGACTAATCTTTATTGTTTCAGCTGGAATGATGGCGGCGGTCATGCGGTACGAAACGACCGAAAGATATGAGGTCGTATCGAGACGACCTCTTAAGCGGAGGCCGACTGCGTCAATCAACGGGTTGCCAAGACAGAGGGCTAAAATAACACCTTTGCTGGGTTCCCAACCACCGACGCCGACCTCCGCAGCCCTACCGTCCCCGCCATCACCGCAGCCATCTCTCCCGACCTCTGCGGCAGCCACACCGTCGTTCCCCGAATCGCCGCAGCCATCCACGTCAGGCCACATTACATCACCTCGTCGTCCATCCACGCCTCAGCAAGAGGTTGTGGAAATCAGCTCAGACGAGGATGATAGTTTAGAAGATTTGCTTCTAAATGTATCATCTTCGTCTGGGTATGAGTCAGTGGACGACGAGGTGATATTTGAGTTGTTTAGATAAAAAACATAATCATTTACACCTGTACAAACTGTTACAATAGGTGTTCGTTGTCCACAAAATTAAAATTAACACCATTCTAGTATATCAGCCTCTAGCTTATGACTGTAAATTTTTTGCTTCACTTATAACACCAACTTTTATATTTAAACCTCAACAACCCAGATCCTTAACGTTTAGTCGAAAAAACTGTTACAACAAGCGTACAGTGTCCACGAATTTAGATCAACACCATTTCACCCTAGCTTATGACGAACAAAGCCATAAGCTATACAAAAAACCCGCACAAAGTCAGACCGCCACTAGTGCATCTTTGGAAATATTATTTCAGTAGTAGGAACTAAATGAGAAATCTGAGTGTTTAACACAAGTTAAAAAGAGATTCACACAGTGAAGATGAAAACATATTATTCTAGTAGTAGGGGTCAAATGAGAATTCTGAGTGTTTACCACAAGTAGTACTTAAAAATATATTCACACTCACCTTTGGAGGTCTGCAGTGTAGGAGCGCTCGAAGTCAACTGTATGTCTCGGTATGCCGCCACTTGGCTTATAAGCACTCCAAGTGTACAGGTCGAGGGTATTTGTGAAGGGCCGACCCAGTATCCTACATTACAACTAGGTTAGCCAAACGAGGTTAAGGTAAACCTAATATTTGTGTCACAAGCCACGTAATTATGTCACTGGTCCAAGGACAGTGGGGAAAGTTGACCAAGTAGCCTAAATTAAAACTAGGCTAGGCAAAAGAGGACAAGGTGATCAGAATATTGGTGTCACTGACCTAAATACTAATTAGGTTATAAACGATCCGGGTCAGGGTCGGTAAAAATGCGAAACGCAAAAACCGGGCCACCACAAGGCCAGGTCACCCACCACGAACCCGCCCGCATCGGATAAAAGACCGGAGCAGCTCTGACCAAGGTACACACTTGCTTGATCCGCAGAGTGCTAACAACACTCCGAACGGTTCGCAGTCACTGTTTCATCATGGACTTTATCGAGTGTACTATATGCCATGAGGCATACTTTCTAACGGAAAAAGCCTTAGCAAGACACCAGTCAATGTGTCTTGCAACAAAAGGTTTTTCGAAACGTTTCAACAAGATGTCAACCAGCACTGACAGTTCGCCACCAGCCAAACAACGCAGAAGCAGAAGTCCCAGCGGTAGCACGTCTACAAGCCAGACTCCAACCAAACACCACGGCGGGACTCATCGATACAGCTCACCCAGACACAGCAGTAGAACATCGTCCGCTAGCACGTCTACAAGCAAGACTCCAACCAAACACCACAGCGGGACTCATCGATCCGGATCTCCCGGACACAGCAGTAGAACATCGTCCGCTATCACGTCAACAAGCAAGACTCCAACCAAACACCACAGCGGGACTCATCGATCCAGCTCACCCAGTCCACCAGTCCGCGATCCCAGCCCTCCCAAACTGAGGTCGTATATCAAACGTGGGCTTCTAAGTTGTCGTGACTATACGATCGACAACCCCAGCAACTACTACAGAGACAGCAAAAGCTTCCTGGCTTCGGCGCTTCCCCTAGCCGAAACACTGCTACGGGAGGAATTAAAGACAACGCCAAGTTTAAAATTTAACTTCATTCTACTATCTTTTTTCAACCATCTTCACGAAGGAATTCAAGAAAAGTTCAATTTCAAGACTACTACCAGAACCATATACGCAGGCTCCGACGATCTTCAGGACATGCTGGCGCAAGATGGAGCGAAGCTGCTTGCTGAACAATCCGAGTTTGAAGGGAAAGGAAGCGGCTGGAGTCTGGATCATCCCTCCACATTAACAATAAGGGTAAGTCGTTTCTCTTTTTAAAAACCCACCGGCAAATCGTATACAGCACTCCCGAAGCGTATTACTCAACGCAAAGCAACAATAAACATCCAAAATAGTGACGAAAAATGCTTCATGTACTCAGTTTTAGTAAAACATATTCCTAACGTTGATGTCAACTCTGTACTGGACGAGAGTCACTTTGAAGACGTCAAAGACACTTACAACTTTCAGGGTCTTAAATTCCCAGTTTCAGTGTCATCTATTGCGACGTTTGAAAGAAACAATCCGAATACGTCTGTTAATGTGTTCAAAACAGCTCCAGGATGTGACATAAGCCCTTTACGTGTCGTGGACGAAAGACCTGACCATATAGACTTGCTGTTGTACAGAGCTGACGCCAACAATTCACATTACGTGTACATTTCGGATTTTGCAAAACTAATAAGACCACAGGTTGCCGCCGGTAACAATCAAATAGTGATCTGTAAACGCTGCTCCACACACAGAGAAGTTAGAAAGTGCAAGCCGGATCCCAGAACGTGGCTCGAGGAGCACCTCCGCCTCTGTAAAAAATTTAAAGTAGCCACCACACGACTCCCTAAAGAAGGTGAAAACTTGTTAAAGTTTGAGGAATTCGAATTTCAAATTTCGGTTCCAATTATTGTTGTCGCTGACTTTGAAGCGACGCTAGTCCCAGTTGTAAGGTCTGATCGTTCATATCAGTGTCATGAGCCCAGTTCTTACTGTACACTAGTCAAAACCACACTCCCCGTGGAGAAACTACACGAAATAGGGATAAGTACAGAACCTAATTTACACCGCAGTCCTAATACCGCTCAATCATTTATGATCCACATGCAACAAGTAGCCGCTTGTCTCGAACAACTGTACTTGCGACAAGAACCATTAAAAACACTAACTGACGAGGAAACGCATCGTTTCGAAACAACCGCTAATTGTGATCCGTGCGAAAGACCGTTCAACGACAGCACATGCATCAAAGTTATAGACCATTGTCACGTGACTGGAAAAATTCGACATATTCTTCGCAGTAAGTGTAACCTGAGATGTTCCACTGTCAATTTCATCCCGGTGTACTGTCACGGAATGTCAAACTACGACGGTAATTTCATAATTAAAAGTCTGGCAACGGTCCCGGACTGTGAAGTAAAAGTAATACCGTGTACAAACGAGAAGTACATAGCTATATCAGTCCGAGTGGGTAGGATTTGGCTTCGGTTTCTTGATTCGTACCGCCTAATGTCGTCGAGTCTGGCTAAACTTGCGGACACCTTGTTGGAGAGTGAATTTATAGAACCTTCAAAACTAGTACCACCCGAACACTTTGATCTCGTCCGCCGTAAGGGCGTCTACCCTTATGATTTTGTGTCGTCACCAGTAGTATAATAGACCTGCAAAAGTCACGTGACCTGTCACGTGAGTCTTGCCGGCCGGCGACCACATCCCACCCGCGTCAGCTGCCCGTCGTCCCGCCCGCGTGGAACGGGTTTTTCTAAGTGGATTATGTCTATGCAAATCCTCGGGTAGCCTGGTTTTCCTGGAGTGTTTTATTTATAGGTAAATTCCCTCTAACCATAAAACGCGAATACAAAGTACAGTTTGCAAAAAACTACAAAGTTCCGTTTTACAAAATGCAAATACAAAGCGCGGTTTGGTACACCTTGCCCTAGCATAAATCTAAAAACAGAAACCTCATTTTAGCCGAGTCTAGACTCGAGATGCAGAGATTGTCTTATGTAAGCTTCCTGGCGAGACGCCAGCCGCGCCGATGAACCCGGACTCAGGAACGTGTTCCACTAAACCACTGCGTCGATCGCTGACACACCCAACTTTTTGTTGTCTGTGGTCAGTGTCTGACTTGTATTTTACGCTTTGTTATTCCTCTCGGAACCCGAATGCATTTATATGACAAACAAAAAAAATGAAAACAAAACTTTATCCGGGCGACTCCTTCTTTGGTACTTAAGCTCAGAGAAATGCATACAAAGTTAGTTCTGCATCTCCACTACAATGGAGCCGACGTACTATGTCACCATATACCTGACGCAGCCCAGGACAAAGCAGCAGACCCGAGACATTAGGGATTTCCTGTCCCTCGTGTTAGATGTCCCACCTGTTCCGGCTGCAGCCTTCGGTCCTTCTCAAATTGAAGGTAAGTGTAGGTTATTTCTCTATAAAACCCTGCTAACACTCAACATATTTGGAAAAGGATAATAAAAACAATAACTATTTTTACTAGAACCAAATGTATTTACGCTCATTTGACAAATTCACAAACCGAGTGATGGACCGAGTGATGGCAAATCACTCACCTTGTGACTGATAAATTAGTATGTTGGGGGATCTTCCCGACATTCCAGTGCATCTTAATTTAAATGTGCCGCCTCTGATTTCGATCAAATCCTCATCACTCAAATCCTTATTAAATCTAGCTGGTAAAAAGACCATTGCATTGGTTTGGTCTGGCATTATTATTTCGGCCACCACCGATTTGCCGAACTTGGTATCGACTCTCCTAACGTCTACGACACGATAGCCTCCAGGGTGTGTGAGCTCCTTTGCCGCCTCCCTAGGTAGAGTTGGCTGCTGCTCAAGTGATTGGAGCTTCGACGACAAACTCATAGTTCTGTAACACATATTGAACCAAAAGTAACACTGTGTAAAATGTGTATTACAAAAACCAAAAGAAGGTAGCGTAACGTGTATGACTTTAAAGAAACATAAAAAGGTGGTCATAATCTTAATTTGCATGATATTTTTTTTTTTTTTTTCAATTCTCAAAATACTAAAAACTAGATTAATAATCTATTTCGCAAATCTTTCTGGATGTGATAACAATAACTAGCTATAACTGCCTAGCAGCAATATCTACCTAACATCCACAGCCTGGTGTAAAAACACACTGCTCGATAAGCGAACAACCACATCTTGAACAAATGTATTTTCGGGTAATGCAATTTGAATATATTTGCGATGATTCGAACCACTTGTTCATAGTTGTCAATATTGGCTATACTATTATTAAAACACCTACGACAAATCAGAGTGGTGTTACGTTTGTAATAATAGATCACTGAGCTCATACAATCTATACAATGTTCGTTGATAAGTTGTTCATATATTTCACAAGGGAGATTCTTTATAACGGCATCTATTAAATTGTTGAAACTCCTCCTATAAAAACCAAAAGAAGGTAGTGTATGTGTATGACTTTAAAGAAACATAAAAGGTGCTCATTAACTACATTATTAATTAACTGCTTGATTCGAAATGTATTAAGTATTTTATTTCTTTATTCTTTTAGAATAATGCAACTTATCCTGGACGTGATGAAAATAATTAACCCTAACTGTGAAGTAGCTGAGTAATATTTACCTAACATCCACAGCCTGGAGTAATGTCAACCTGTTCGATAAACGAGCAAGCACATCTTGTACAGGTGTATTTTCTGTTAATGTAATTCGTGGCTTTCTGGGATGATTCAAACTTAACCACTTGTTCATAGTCAACATTATCGGCTACACTTTCATTATTGAAACACTTACGACATATCCGAATGTCGCCTCGTTTATAATAGCAGATTAAGGATGTTATACAATTCATACAGTGTTCGTAGATAAGTTGTTCGTACACCTCACTTGGTAGTCTTTTTATAACGACATCTAGTTTATTCAAATTTTGAAACTCATCCAGAATAGTTTTCTTAGTTAACTGATATAAGGACATCATGACTAACAGTGCATGCTCGTTTCTAAAACAAAACATTTCTTTATAAACTTTGCAGTTTTTACTTCTTCTCTTTAGCTAGTGATTTTTGAACAAAATACTAGTTTATATAAAGCAATTATTAATATTGATCAATCTATATAAAATTACTATAGTTATTGTTTTTCTTTCTTGTAGGTATTCCACAAACAATATGCTTGGTGGAAGACGCTTCAAATCCATTGGAGAGCACCACGCTCAACAGCCTCGCCCCCGCCGCCTCCACCACGCCACACCACAGCACCTCTACCGCCGACCTCACCACGGCTCACCTTAGCCTCGCCCCCGCCGCCTCCACCACGCCACACCACAGCACCTCTACCGCCGACCTCACCACGGCTCACCTTAGCCTCGCCCCAGCCGCCTCCACCACACCACACCACAGCACCTCTACCGCCGACCTCACCACGGCTCACCTTAGCCTCGCCCCCGCCGCCTCCACCACGCCACACCACAACACCTCGACCGCCGCTCTCATCACGACTCGCCAATGTACCTCCACCACCGCCCTCACCATGCCTCACCACAGCACCTCTACCGCCGCCCTCCCCACGACTTCTTCTGCCTATCCTCGCCGCATCACCAGGTCACAATCATCCACCAACAACCCTCGCCATACACCCTACTCCTCACAACATAACTCAATTCTGTACAGCGCATTAACCAACAACCATTTCACTCCACCTCTACCTGCTCCTCCTCCTCCAAATAAACGCAACATTTAAATAAGAATAGTGTATTCATTGTGTTATCCATGCTATACCTCTTAAAATTATTGAGTTTTTACTTGAATACGAAACGTGCAAAGAAAACTTAAAATTTATATAACTTAGAAATTTACTCTTGATCCATATATTATTTCTTACACGAAGAATTTTATACGTTAAAGAATACCTTTATCCGAAAACCTATGGAAACATATTTATATAAAAATATTAGCAACCAACTACTCTGATACAAAAGCATTCTGAAAACTACAAATTGCAAAGTATAGCTGAAAATCACCATGCAAGCCTTTATGTAAAATTAAATACTAAAGCTGGTGAGGGTGAAACATTAGTACAAGTCATGACAATCGATATTTAAAACCAAACTAATAACTCTATAATTCCAATACCACTGATGACAATGAACCCCTCCACACAATTAACTGTAAGGGTCAATATATATTACAAATTGGTTAAGACATAAATACAATTCATAAAGAGCACCAGAATCAACAATATATTGAAGCAACTGAAAACTAAACATCCTGGAAACATTAAAACAAAACATCCTGGAAACATTAAAATGATTACAAAATTACACTTACAACTCGGAGGTGCGACTGGGGTGCAGATGACGTGAGGAGGCGCGATCAAGTGAACTCAACTGCTAAAACATACGGGTATTTATAGCGAAACCCGCCCGTACTCCTCTATGTTGTTGTCTCCCTCACACTATAGCTCTATCTTTTTCTATTGCACAGCTTCAAATGAGCACACCCAACTGTGTTGCTATCTTCGTTGCACCCCCTTTTTCTCTCGCTCTTACCAATAGCGTTAAATGACCACGCCCAAGAGATCGTCTGTCTCTGTTAGGGGGACTATTTCCTTCTCCATCTCTCTGCTGCTAGTAAACGTAAAACGACCACGCCCAAGAGGTTTTCTGTTTCTTTCTCGCATGTTTTGCTCTCCCTCTTGCTCACAGGGTAGCATCAGTGTAGCCAACGCCCCTATCTCTGTCCTGCTCGCATACCCACCCTCCAACAGAGAAGGGGTCCCCCGTCTTTATAAGCAGCTGTGAGAGGTTTTTGAGTCACAGTTCACCGGCTCGCTTACACCCTGTTCACATGGAACTATGTTTATGTGCGCAGTCTGCCGCGAGGCGTTTTTCCTCAACGCAAGTTCTCGGGATAAGCATCAAAAAGTTTGCCTCGTCCTCGCCAACTTCTACTCGCCTCCAATACAGCTGGGTGATGAAGTTCGACTTGAAGCTGGAAGCAGTATCGAAACTCCAAGGACCACATCATTGCTGCAACGGGAAACTTCTGCTCCACAACATCAGCCAGACGACCAGCGACCCGCCGCCAGGGGAGGCAGTACTGTCCAGGAAACATCGTCTCTGCAGCCCCCATCAATAGCAACGGATCATCAACGCTCACGCAGTAATGCAGTCAAATCCAGGCAAGTGTCTTCAAGAGGTGCTGATAACGCCCTTGATGCTAAAACAAACAGCAAAGCTTCCACAAAAAGAAAACAAACTACCGATCCATCTGCAATCTCAAAAAAGCTACGCAGACTTGAGAGGACTTCAACGGCAACTTCAACACCCGCATCATCTTCTTCGGTCTCACCCGCTCCGGTCCTACCTGCCACGTCGGTCTCTTCAGCTATGTCACCTTCAGTTGCTCCCAACAGTTCGACGGTGCTCAATTGGGAATTAAAAAAGGCTCTTCACTCGGCTCGTGACTACACAATAAAAAGCACTGACAATGTTTTAATTGACTTGCAAACATTTCTGGAGGCTGCAATGCTTACTGCAAAAGAAATCCTACAAAGAGAACTTGAAATTAGCAGATCGTTGAAATACAACATGGTTCTCGAGGCTCGCTACGAACATCCTGAGGAGGGGCTGATCAACGTGCGGAACTTCAAGACGCGCTCTCGAATGCTGTTTCCTGAAAATGACGACCTGGACTCTCGGTTGCAAAGTGATGCGGTAAAGCTGCTTCAAGAGGAAGAGGAAACAGACGCTGAGAAGAGCGGCTGGGTCTTCCTAAATGTCAAACATTTAATACTACGTGTAAGTAAATTTAACTATAAGACACCTAGTGGTTCAAGTTATGTAGCCCTGCCTCCAAAATTAGCTAAGCGAAAGGCTTGCGTTAACGTTATTAACGAAGACAATAAGTGTTTTGTCTATAGTATACTTACTAAGCACATTCCAAATGTTAATCCTAATTCTACACTAAGTGAAACATCATTTCAAGGTTTGTTGGAAACTTACAATTTCGAGGGTCTTAAATTCCCAGTAGACATTCGTCAAATTAAACACTTTGAAAAACAAAACCCAAACGTCTCTGTAAATGTTTTTGAATACAATAACGAAAATAAAGTGGCTCCCCTCAGGATTGTTGATGAATTGAGTGATCATACTGATCTTCTCATCTTACATGGAAACGACAATGAATCTCACTATGTCTACATTCAAGACTTCGTTAAATTAATTCAACCGCAAATTAGAAAAGGTTCAAATAAAATTGTAGTATGCAAAAGGTGTTCTCAGAGCAAAGAGGTTAGGAACTGTAGACCTAATCCCGAAGTTTGGTTAAAAGATCATTTAACACTTTGTGGAAAGTACAAACCTACTGAAATAAAGCTTCCCTCTCCTGAAAATAACACTTTGCAGTTCCAACAGTACGAAACCCAAATAAAGGTTCCTTTTATGATTTGTGCGGATTTCGAGTCAACTTTAAAACCTGTTAACATAGATGATATTGACAGCGATGGTAAAACTTATCAGAAACATTTTGCCAATAGTTTTGCTACTCTTACAACTTCGACATACAACTCTGATATACTTGATCAGTATGAAATTTCAACAAAGCCATTCTTGTTCAGGGGTCAAAACGCGGGTGCAAAGTTTTTATTACACTTGAAAGAGTTAGCAGAGAAGATAAGCAAGTTACTTTCCCGCAACGAAGAAATAAGCATGAGCGAAGAAGAACGCATTTGTCACGAGGAGGCTATTGAATGTGACCTCTGCAAGAGGACGTTCAGCGATCTTAATCCTGATACTGTGAAATGTAAGGATCACGATCATGTCACATCACGGTTTAGACACTCACTATGTAGTAGATGCAACCTCAGGTGCAAAACCCCAAACTTTATTCCTGTTTGGATTCACAATTTAAGCAACTATGATCAAGCATTTATTATATCGAATTTAAATGTCCTTAAGGGATGCGACATCAGGATGATACCGTCTAACAAAGAAAAGATGATATCAATATCAGTTAAAATAGGCGATATATGGTTGAGATTTCTTGACTCTTATAGAATGATGGCCGAAAGTCTAGATGAACTAACAAAAAATCTACCTCCCAGCGAATTAACAGAGAGCTCCAAACTTGTGCCGCGTGAACATCTAGAACTGATCAGAAGAAAAGGATGCTATTGTTATGACTACATCACTTCAGAAGATAAATTTCTAGAGACAAGCCTCCCTCCTAAGGAAGCCTTTTCAAACAAACTTAACGGGACAGAGGTACGTGATGAAGACTACGCACACGCTTGTCGCGTTTGGAAGAAGTTAAAGTTTAAAAACTTTGGGCAGTATCACGATTTTTACTTAACCCTCGATGTTTGCCTCTTGACTGATGTTATAAATTCTTTTCGTTCAATATGCTATGAGAACTACAAACTGGACATGTGCCACTTTTGGACAGCTCCATCTCTCACTTGGCAAGCGATGTTGAAGCACACTGAAATTGTGCTAGAGCTTATGACTGACTACGACATGGTATTAATGATAGAAGCTTCAATCCGAGGAGGCCTGGTACAGAGTAGCCTAAGATATGCTAAATCAAACAATCCATTCCTTGAGTGCCCTACTGACTACAACCCTGATGAAGAATCTAGCTATCTCCTTTACCTGGATTGTTGTAATCTTCATGGGTTCAGTCTTGCTCAGCCACTACCTACAGGAAACTTCAAGTGGGAAAATAATCCCGATAAAGTAGAGTGGTCAAACCTATCCAGCGATTCTCCTTTTGGATATATTTTGGATTGTGATATAGATGTTCCTCCCAGCGTGCATGACAAACTAAATGACCTCCCACCTTTGCCTGAAAAGTTAGTGCCTCCAAATGGAAAACTCACAAAACTCACTGCTACGCTGACTAAAAAAGAAAGATACGTAGCTCACTACACTATGATCCAGCAGGCTCAAAAACTTGGACTGCGCGTTACAAAAGTACATAGAATAATGAAATTTTCTCAATCCCCTTGGATGAAAAAGTACATAGAATTTAACTCAAAATTAAGAAGCAACTCTACAAACAATTTTTCTAAGAACTTCTTTAAGCTCATGAATAATGCAGTCTTCGGTAAAAGTATTGAGAATACACGGCGGCACTTTGATGCACGTGTTGTAACAAGTAAAGAAGGCTTTGAAAAATACTCAAGACAGTCGCGCTTTATTGACAGAACCATCATACAAGAAGGAGAAGAGGATGGGATCATTTTGGTGTACCTCAGAAAGAATGAAGTTTTGCTGAACAGACCTATCTACATCGGCAGTGTTACGCTTGATGTTTCAAAAGTGCACATGTACCATTTCTGGTATAAAGTGTTGTTGTCTTGTTTTCGTCCTCCAGGATGCCGCATCTACCTGTGCTATATCGATACAGATGGGATTGTAATCTATGTAGAGACGAATGAAAATGTCTACGATATCCTAAAGACAATTGCTAAAGATCACCTGGATTTATCCAACTATCCGGATGGACACGAAATGAAAGATGATACAAATAAGTTAGTGGCAGGAAAGTTTAAGGATGAATGTAAGGGAAGAGCACTTTATGAGCACATTGGTCTAAAAAGTAAAATGTATGCTCAGCGTTACACCTCTACTCAAGTCACCGATCAAACAAGACGGAAAGAAGTTAAAAAGGCAAAGGGAATCAAGGCATCGTTTGTTGATAAGGAAATGCGCTTTGATCACTACAAAGACGTTCTCTTCAACCAAACTGACTACAGAGCAAATTTCAATCTTATAAGATGTAGGAAGTTTAATCTAACGTCTGTCAGCGTGGACAAACGGTCTCTATCGTTCAATGACGATAAACGCTTCATTCTTGATGATAAAATTCACACCCTAGCACACGGACACTACAGGATTGATGAAATTCTTCAGGAGCATCGGAGAGAAAGCTCATCAGAATCCGAGGGGAGCATCAATTAGATTGCTCTAATCGTTTCTATTTATTTTTCAAATGTCTTCCCTTTATGAAAAATCTGTGGTTGCTTTTAGCAAACATATTGACAAAGAGATCGATCTAAAAACGATCGATAATATTAGCATTGTATCACGTCTTCCTGTGACTGTACAAAGAGACGTAAGAAAGGCTTTAAAATCTATCTGGTTCAAAGAGACGCCTCCGCCAGAAAGTCCCTACAATTTTGAATATAGATACCTAGATATTTATTGTTTAGATAGAAAAGAGTTTATTATGTTAATTAACCACCCATCAGAGGTGACTCCAGAGTTTTTACCTTGCGATATGCAAACGTGTCACATTAGCTTTAATTACTATGAATTTAGTTTTGGATGTTATTCTTACAAAAACACCTTTGTTTTATGTCAATCATGTTTCGAACTAACTTGTTGTCCATCTGAAAATCATGACTACTTTGAGTTTGACTATCAGACCTTTTGGTCTGAACGCAATTGGAAATTTTACAATATAACGAAACATTATGAAATCAGTGTTGACCATTTCATAGATCGAATAGTTAGACAAGAAAGTAGCTGGTGTGATAGATGTGTCCTCAGACCTTTGTTTCAATATTTCGACTATGGAGATTGTAAGCAACTAACTCATGATCATGATTTAGAAAACAGTAGCGATAGTGATATGTCTGTGGTCACTTCCCACAATGTAATTGAACTATATGACCCTTTTCGTTTTTGAAATTTGTAAATATTTAGTTTTATCATCGCCACATAAGTAACTTGTTTTTCTTTCCATTACTAACCATCAGAATAAACAACATATGAATGTGAACACATTTTAAGCGAGTCGGTGAACTGTCATTTAAGTAATTATCTATGTTTAAATTGTCTTTGTAAAATGTTTTTCTCTTAACTTATTTCTATTGAAATAAATTAAGAAGTAAAACGTTTTTACCTTAAATAATTGTAACTGAAAGTTTTAAAGAAAAATATTTATTTCCTTGTTTTTATGTTTAAAGTAAATGTTTTCCCCTTATATACTCTTAACTTATTTCGAAATAAATTAAGAAGTAAAACGTTATTAGTTGTATATCTTAAATAATTGTAACAAACCGAAAAGTTTTAAAGAAAAATATTTGTTGTAGTAAATGTTTATGTATAAACCAGTGGTTGCTCCTAATTTGTTTTGTGCATACATTAAATTAGGTAGCGCTTTAGAATTATAAGTTCAAATTGATTGTGTGGAAAATGCTTCAGAATGTACTCATCTCTGTATCAATGTTTTCATTTGTGTCAATAAACATTAATTTCATCTAAAACACTTGTTATTCTTTTCCGCCCTACCTCTCTATAGCTACAAAGGTAAAATAAAAGTAATACTGACGCATTTCTATAAACATTTTATTGATGAAAAAATAAAATAAATTTGTACAGCAATTACCATCTTGATACATACTTCAAATTTTCCAACACAGAGTTAGTTATATTTGACACACAAAAACGACGAACTTCAGAGTCTATCCACGGTAACATTGAGCTCCGTAGTGAGGTCTGTTCGTACCAGTGGCCTTGCGTCTCCACGGGCAGTCTTCTTTCATTCAACTCTTGAAGTAATCGAGGCAAGTCAGTGGTGATGTGACGAACAAGCTGTTTGTCCAGAGTCATGGCGACCATATCGGTTGTGGTTTTTGTTGAAAGCAATGCCACAGCCTTGTAGTGTTTAGAAAAGTATCTACTGTAGCGTGAAATCAAAAACTGTACAGCTGGGCTAATTTCAATTAAAATATTAAAATAGCTTTCGAGGGACGGAAACGAACGTTTCAAAGAACTCCAGCCCGCATTTTGTAGTAACACTCTGGGCGTCTGACGTACAATGTCCGACTCATTAGTTGGTTTTGACAATATTACAGAGTTTATGTTGTAATTAACAGGCTTTTGTTTCATGTGATAGTTGCACAGTGCAACAATTCCATTAGGTCTTGCTTCAACAAGAATCGTGTGCAGATAGAACGGTTTGAATAACACTCTTTCAGATAAAAACCGATTAATTGCATTTGAAACAGAGGCACTTTGTAGACTGAGTAAGTCATCAAAGGTAAATTCAACAGTGGATAGATTATTTACCAAATAAATGGACGGTTTGAAGTCCTTCAACAAGTCAAGTCCAACAACAGCATCGGCTTGAGTTGCCACTTTGTAGATTTGGCGAAGTATCAAACGGGGTTCCCAGCTGTTGCACAATTGTGGTGGATCGCTCGTTTTAGTAGACTGCTGTGCTGGTGGCGGTGGTGGCGGTGGTGGCGGTGGAGCTGGATGCATCGATGGATGTTCAGGTCGGTATACATCACCCTCCTCCTCCTCCTCTTCCTTTTGCTGTGCTGAAGTGTAGAATGTCGGAGCAGGCGCTTCCTGCAGTGTTTCTCCGGTCAACGTGGCTAGGAGCTGGTCTATGTCCATGGTGTTGACGTCCGGATAGACGGGCGGCTGTGGGGCGGGTGATGGAGGCCTAGTCCGTCGGCGCTTCACGCGGCTGAGATCCTTACGTGGTGTCGGCACTGATCGTTTTACTGCTGCGTCCATAACTGACTGGTGTGCCGCCCGGTTCGTTTTTATACGGTCTAAACTTGAGTTTTGTATTCTTTGGCGTGCCGCCCGGTTTTTATACGGTCTGAACTTGTTTTTCTTTTAAAGGCGTGCCGACCGGTTCGTTACGGTCTGAACTTGTTTTGTATTCTTTCCAAGGCCACCCGGTTTATACCGTCTGCGAAAACTTTTTGATGTAGGAGGATTTGGTGACTTCTGCGCAAGGCGGAGGGTGTGCGCGGTGGCGAAATTAACAATGAACGATTTGAAGTTCTTTCGACGACAGCATCGGCTTGACACTTTGTAGAAATTGTAGACAAAGATTTTGCATTGGTTTTGTCCTCTGCGTGTCAGCTTTTAGACTATTTCAGTTTTGGCTAATTTCCGATGGCGTGTATTCTACCTGTGGGGTCCCAAATCAGTTCTCTACCTTTGTAATCAAACACTTTTCCAAGATTTTCAGCCCACCTTAGTGAAGAGGTAGGAATGTATTCCCTGTCTGAGCCGTAAGTTTTTATTATGAAATCTTTATATTTATTTGTTCCTCCTGTCAAAACTGGTTCGTCTGCACTAGTTTCCACTAGATTAAAGGATCGCGTTCCGCATTTGAAATTGCCAACTGACTCGTCGTATTGGCAAATCTGGGAGAGTACACTCGCATCATTCGACGATTTACCGGCACCCACGTTGGACAGTTGTAATGTTTTGGCATCCCAGAACTGGTTTGTGACATCTAATTTTAGGCAAGCACTGTTCAATTGAGTCAACTGCGAGTTCAAAAGCTCTAGTTTTTCGCTTAAACCTTCCATTTCAGTTCTGGAAACATAGAATTTGTCTAGATAGTCCTTGCTTACGCGATCGGAATCCCCAGAGGTTCTTAACTTCTTAGTTCCATCCTCATCGAGTGTGTAATCGTCCTGCCCGCGTTTCTCGAGAAACAGGGAATGTCCAAATTTGTCTATAATATGACGTCTTATCATGGTGTTGAGCGTTCGATATCACAAAGTGGAGTAATGAGTAAACTCGCGTAATACTGTACTTATATCCAACTGTTGTAACGCGATGGGAATCCCAACCACTTAACATATGACTTATTTCCTTTCCGTTTTAGAATTTTCTCTACGAGGTAAGTGTCGGGATAGTTGGTACGTTGTAGTTCAGGTCCGTAGAAAACACCTTTAATCGTATTCCCTTCTTCGTCTTGTAGGTGGTAAACTGGGGGTGCCGTTTTACGCACACGGTTAATTGTAAAAAGCTCGGTAGTCCACGATGGAGTGTATCCTTTAGCGAATAATGTTTTATACTTGGATACTCTCACTTTATCGTTAACTTTAAACTTGGGTTTTCGCTTTGCCACCGTTTTAGTTAACTTTCTGACTAAAGCATACTCATGCTGTTTTTTCACATCTTTTGGTCTCATTCCTATAGATCTGTGGACCCTTGAATTGTACCTATTAATTTCGGCAATAAATCGATCCATTTGTAATTTCCCTGGACACTAAACTCTTTGTAAAGCCAATTTTTAATAGTTCTATTCAAACGTTCTACTACGGATGCTTTTAAATGCGTAAACGAACTGTAGTGGTTTATGTTGTATTGGTCCATTAACGCTTTACATTCCTTGTTGTAAAAATCCGTGCCCAGATCACTCTGAATATTTCTTGGTATACGTTTGCTTTTTTCAAAAACTCCACGCATCGCCAACGCCACGGTCTTGCCTTTTTTGTCCGGCAGAGGTACAGCCCACGCGTACTTTGATAATACGTCAATTATCATGAGAATGTATTTTTTACCTCCGTTGATTTTGGCAAAAGGTTTCATTTCGACTAAATCCATCTGATGTAGGTCGTCAACAGCACGTACGAAAACCCGACGTCTAGCGAAATTCTTTCTGGCGGGTCTATGAAGCTCGTTCACGATGCCTCTCTTGGGGTCGACAGCATGTTTCTTCATCTCCAAGCCGATACTGATTTACTTTAAGCAATTATTTTATTATATCGGAGAAGTTGTATTATGTGGTCTATTTCTTTGTTGTGAGCCGTGTGGCCAGCCTCTTTTGATAAAATTAGAGTTTTTAACCGTTTTACAAGCAAATTGGCGTTAGATTCGTAATATTTGGAATTTCCAACAGATATTCCGCTCCCCGCGTGTTCTTCACTCTCGGCGGTGGGCTTTGGTCGAAACATCACAGATATAACGTTTACATACTTTTTACCCCTATTGCTGTTTATGGGTTTTTCAGCCGAATACATCTGGCGATGGGCGTTTGTCTCCTCTAGGATCTCTTTGTACACTTTCAAGTCTTTGTCGGTAATAAGTACCCTTTCTGGGACTTGCATGAATAGTAGCTCCAACAGTCCGGGTGTAACATTAAATCTACGATCTTTTAAAATCACTTTAGTCCTACTGAACGTTATTTTCGAATCGCCAATCGTAGTGTTCCCTCTGTCATCGGGCTTGACTCCGTAGGTAAAATCAAACTTGTCTTTTAACCTGGGATTGGAGAGTTTGTTCAAATACTTTTCCACCAAGCTGGTTTCTGTAGTTTGCGTTGATACGTCCAGCGACTTGTTCAGGTCCACGTCCAACGCGGTGGGGGTGCTGCTATCTGTCAAGGAACCCTTTTCCTCCTTTTTAATCTCCTGTTTTATCGGTTCGACAGATTGCCTTAAGCTTTTCTCCACTGTATACTGTAACGGCTTTACAATAGGTTTCGCCTGTGCTTCTAAAAGTCGTTCTACGATATTTGCACTATGCTTCAGGTCTTGGTATTTTTTGCGCACTGCGTTAGTCAGTCTTATTAGTTCATGCTTTAGGGAGTTTTCTTGTTTTAGACTATTGTCACGTTTCGGTTTCTTACTCCTTTTTCTTCCTTTTTTGGCGTCCATCGTGAGAGCGAGTCTAAGAATAATGATCGTTACACGATCCAGTGGTATTTATATATCACTGATAAAAGTGTCTAGACCGAACCGGTAACGTCCCTTGTTTATCTCTGAATCCTTGTTTATTGTTACAAAGCCATATTTTTGCTTGTTCCAACATGATTGGCATAATGATTTAAATTTTTCAAACGTCATATCTGTGTTTACGTGATCATTGTACACATGTTTGAGGTTCTGCTCGTCTTGCTTGAATAGTATTATAAGATTCGCGTTGTCTCTCAGAAGGTGTTTCGGAAGACGTGTGTACGTTTGAACTAGGTAGAAACTATCCACACCTTTATGTCGCCCCATGCTGAAATATGCTCGCATGTGGTCCTGTTTATCACAAGCCACGTCGTCGAATATCATTATTGAATTCTTTCTCGCGTTTTCAGGATCAGGCACGTCTTCGCTATTGGAGAAGGTAAAGTAACCCATGTCAGGAAGACTTTGCATTATTTGCTCCAGCATTTTATATTTCGGCTGTATGAGAGATTTGCTGAATACATAAATATTAGCGTACTTTAAACCTTGCGGGTCCGTCAAAAGGCTGAACATTAAATTTGTTTTACCGCAGTTGGACGGACCGCAGATAATACAGCGAACAGTTTCAGGCAAAAGAGGACCGTGTACAGCTTTGTTCTTTTCACCGTCTGTCAAAGCTTTGATCAGGTTCTCCAATGAGTCGTCGACTGTAAATGTCTCTCGTTGCTTTTGGAATTTCATCCTTACACTGTGAGCGTCGGAAGTGAACTAGTCGAGTCATATATAAGCAGTGCAAGATATATTGTGAACTCAGTATGAAGCGGATCTCCAAAGGATGCGGTCTACTTAATCACGCAATAGACTCTTTGCCGTTCGAACTTCATTTACCGGGCTATCAGTTTTGCGGTCCAGGTTCGCGTTTAAAAGAAAGATTGGCGCGAAAGGAACAAGGTATTAACTTGTTGGACCAAGCGTGTAGACAACACGACATTGACTATAGTCGACACAAGGACTTGACTTCGCGTCACGCTGCAGACAGAGTTTTAGCTGACAAAGCTTGGGCCAGATACAAGTCAAAAGGAGTTCCCCTTGGTGAGAAACTTGCCTCTTGGTTTGTCGCGAGTGCAATGAACGCTAAAACAAAATTGGGGGCTGGGATCAAGACTTCAGGAAAAAGAAGGAGAAAAAGTGTAAAGAAACTTGGCTCTAAGACCGGAAAGGGACAGAAGAGAAACGTTGGTCGCAAGCAGTTTGCTTTTTCCGATATTATAAAACAGGCAAAAACGGCCGTACGCGGATCTGGCGTGAAATTTGTTGGTGGTGGAAGTAGTAAGCTACTTAAAAAAGCCGCATCTTCTGCATTGAAAGCTATTCGGATGATGAGAAGAGGAAAAAGGGGAGCTTTCAATCATATTAAAAGAAAAGAACGTATTCTCTCTTTACCAAAGTCAGGAGGTGTTCTTCCTTTACTGCCGATTTTTGCTGGATTGAGTGCTTTGGGGAGTTTGGCAGGTGGAGCGGCAGGAGTCGCCAAAGCTATAACGGAAGCAAAGGACGCTAGAAAGCGGTTAGGTGAAATGCAACGTCACAACGAAACCATGGAAGCCATAGCTCTACGCCAGGGGAAAGGATTGTTCTTTAGACCGTATAAAAAGGGACTGGGAATCTACATGGCCCCTTATCAAAAGCCGATAAAAAACTTGTGAACCTCTTGCCCAATAGAGCGCTATACGATGTAGACATAAGCCTATGGGCAAGAAAGCTTAAAATTCCATATTTTAGGGGTGTGTTTATGCGGGATACTCTTCCGCGGAAGCCTTGGAAAAACGAATCTACAATTGTGAACCTGGACGGTAGCAGCGGTGATGGCACTCATTGGGTTTGCTTTAAAAAGACTGGAGATCTTGTTAGATATTTCGATAGTTACGGAGACCTCGTGCCACCGTTGGAAGTCCAAGAATACTTGAAGAATAACTATATTTCCTACAATAGAACTGCTTATCAAGATGTAAACTCGTACTCTCAAATATGTGGACATTTGTGTTTGTATTTCTTGTCGAGTACTTAGACCACAATATATATTTTTGCTTTAAATTGATGTGTTTTATTAGCCTCTTGTTCAGTCATGTCTCTGACGTTCACGCTTACAGGTAAGAGCTCCATGCTCTCGGTGGATTATTTTCCACCAATCGAGCTCGACGGGGAATATGAAATTGGACTTCTTAGTTTTGAGACGTACAACTCAATACCAAACGTTGATGAGACTAACAACAAGTTCCATTTTGGCGATGAAGAAGAATTGCTTATTCCGACAGGTACATACGAAGTGAAGGATATTCGCGACTTTATTCAAGAGAAGTTTCAAATGATCTCAAAGAAGGATAAAGTGTACTATCTCCAGCTTGACACCAACAATAATACTCTACAGACAAAGTTGAAGAGTACTGTAAAAGTAGATTTCTCTAAACCAAAGTCTATTGGCAAACTTTTGGGTTTTGGTGATGTCATTATTCAACCTAAAGCCACTTATCACTCGCAACACGTGGTAGACATTTTTAAAATAAATACGATTAGGATTGAGTGTAATATTGCGTCTGGGTCGTATGTCAATGGTAAACAAGCTCATACGATCTATCAGTTTTTCCCTGCTGTACCGCCTGGATATAAACTGGTGGAAATACCAAACCCTGTCATTTACCTACCGATCACCACACGCGTCGTCAGTAACATCACGTTAAAAATCGTGGATCAAGACGAAAATTTGGTTAATTTCAGAGGTGAACGAATTACAGTGTGTTTGCATTTGAGGAAAGCACACTAACAAGATGGGATACATGTACTTTTTACCTAAGGGAAGAACAATTAAGCGAGGGCTGAGTAAAGCCAGTGGCTATTTATTGAGTGGGAACCGGAAAAAGGCAATCAGTGTTCATCCATCTCCCGTACGGTTAACACAGGCTAACAAGACGTTTTTACGCTCTCTAGGACTTCGTGTACTTCAATAGTGGACAATGGATATTTTGGATATTTTAAGTAACGTTCCGTTTGATGACGCAATATCACACATGGAATTTCACACACATTTTCCTTATGCCTCTAATACACTTGATAATAACGATGAGATAAGAATTCCTATTCAACAACAGGACTTGTGTGTAGTGCCTTCGATGAGCTATTTGTACGTTGAAGGGAGGCTTTTGAAGTCAGACGATAACGTCGCTAAAAATACAAAACTAACTACAAATGCTTTCGCATATCTCTTTGACGAGATGAGATATGAAATAAATGGTGTTGAAATTGATCGTGTCAGAAACCCGGGTGTTACGACTACGCTCAAAGGATATGCATCTTTCAGTGAGACTACACTGAAGGGGGCGGGAAATTCCGGCTGGCCATCGACTGTTGATAAACTCTTGTCATCATTAGAGGACCATGTGGTGGACAGTAAGGGTAATTTCAGTTTTTGCGTACCTCTCAGTAAGCTCTTTGGGTTCGCTGAAGATTATAGGAAAGTGATTGTTAACTCGCGCCATGAGTTGGTTCTCCTTCGCTCTGCCAGTGACAAAAATGCTATTTTGTGGACATCATCTGGCGCTGGTGACACTACTCCGGAGGATGTAAAAATTAAAATTGGAAAACTGTGCTGGAGAGTACCTTACGTTACTCTGGGTGATAAACAAAGGATCGCACTACTAAAGCATTTGGAACGTGGCACGAGCATTCCAGTTGAGTACAGAAGCTGGGAACTTTATGAATACCCTTCCTTACCATCTACAGATAAACAGTCGTGGTCAGTAAAAACGGCTTCGCAACTGGAAAAACCTAGACACGTAATTGTTGCTTTCCAAGAGGACAAGAAGAATAATGCTAAAAGGTCAGCAGCAATATTTGATCACTGCAAAATTTCTAACTTGAAGCTCCATCTCAACTCTGCAAACTATCCGTATGACGATTTGAAACTGGATATAGAGAATAACCATTTTGCGATTTTATATGATATGTACACGCGCTTCCAGGAATCTTACTACAACGTTCCGTCCCAACCGCTTTTAGACGTAGAACGTTTTAAAAACATTGCTCCGTTAATTGTGATTGATTGTTCGAAACAGAATGAGTCTCTTAGGTCAGCACCGGTTGATATTCGATTGGAATTTGAAGCCAAGGCGGCGTTTCCCGCTAATACCACAGCGTACTGCCTAATCATTCATGACAAATCTTTTACCTACGACCCGTCGACTAACTTGGTGCAGAAAATCATGTAACAGTTTGTGGTGGGGGTGGGGACTAAAGGTATATATATACAGGCTGTTGGAGTAATCTCTCAGTCCTGGTGTTTGCTGTTTAGTGGGAGTCATGATTGGGAAAGCGGTGGTCGACTTTAGTGCCTTCATTGGCGAGAACAAGAAAATTATTATCAAAGAACTTTCTGTTATTGATTTGGATTCGAAATGCATACAACACTGGATATTCAAACCACCGAAGGAAACAGGCAGCGAGAGTGCAACAGGAATTCAACACGATTGCGGAGGATGGCATGGTGGGGAATTTGCTGGACATAACAGGTGGTTAAGCAAACACTATCATGGAATTGGATTCGGCGCCGGAAGTGCAGACTACGATTCCCTTACCTCCGCGCTAGGAGATATTTGTTGTAACGTGCAGCTTCTCTACGCTGCGTCAAGTGAAAAAGCTAAGGTACTGGAGAAGTTACTTGACAATCGGCGTGTTGTGTTCAGTCTAGAATCACTTGGATGCCCTGCTCTTTCGAGCGACGTCTTGATTCTTCCACCTGTTGATGACCTGTCAACAGACAAAAATCAATGTTTGTTCCATCATTTGTACGCTTCTGGATTTTACTGTACACAAACCAATGTTCACAAACTGGCAGAGTGGTGTGTCAAAAATCCTGGAAAAGTAGATATGAATGATCCAGCAGTTAGGGAAAAGACTTTTGTTGACTGGAAATTGAAGTCACCCTCGGCTCGTCAAGTTGCTGAAGAAGGCTTCGTTAGAATGATTAGCATGAAGGACACTACGAAATGCGTGTATTGTGGAGTTAATCTGTTTAAGTGGGAAGAAGGCGATGATCCGTTGGAAGACCACAGCTACAACTCGCCGTTTTGCTCTCTCGTCCACTACAAACTACAACAGAAAAACAAGTGCAACCCTGAAGAGAAAAGTGAACGTCGTGGAGACGTTTCTGCAGGGGAGGATGCCACTGGCCGATACGTCTTGTCTTTAGACATTACAAAAGAAGAGCTCTCTAACATGTGCAAGGCATAATGTTCACGAACCTCATATACACTGTTTTACAAAACTGACGTCAGACGATTGTCCATCGTCATAGCGACATGTCTCAATTTTACAGAAATATGAAGGAACTTACCTTCGCTAACCCTGTTGCCACCACCTTCTACTTCCATGATGACGATGATAGAAGATCAACGTACGTCAGCGACAGAGAACATTTCAAACTCAGGATTCAACAAGCAGAACTACTTTTGTCTTCTTCTCTTCTTGCAAAGAAACATCACATATCCGTTTGTACTATTTTAGATCATGCTATGTGTTACTTAAAGTGTGAGAAAATAAATAAATAATTTATCAACTAATCTTTCTTATTATTGTCACTTCCCACGGCACTTGGCCAAGTTCACGCAGTCGCGCGGCTGGCGTCTCGCCAGGAAGCTTACATAAGACGATCTCTGCATCTCGAGTCTAGACTCGGCTAAAATGAGGTTTCTGTTTTTAGATTTACGCTAGGGTGTACCGCACTTTGTATTTGCATTTTGTAAAACGGAACTTTGTAGTTTTTTGCAAACTGTACTTTGTATTCGCGTTTTATGGTTAGAGGGAATTTACCTATAAATGAAACCCCCCAGGAAAAACTAGGCTCCCCGAGGATTTGCATAGACATAATCCACTTAGAAAAACCCGTTCCACGCGGGCGGGACGACGGGCAGCTGACGCGGGTGGGATGTGGTCGCCGGCCGGCAAGACTCACGTGACAGGTCACGTGACTTTTGCAGGTCTATTATACTACTGTCACCATCTGTTTTTGACCAAACATGTCTACCTTCCCGTGACGCGTTCTTTGATAAATTAAACAATGAACCGTGCTCCACTGAAAATTACGAGTTTGCAAAATCAGTGTGGAACAAGGGAAGATGAAAACGTTCGGTGACTTTCACGATTTCTACTTAAAGCTAGACGTGTGTCTACTCGCTGACAGCCTCACATCATTCAGGAAAACGTGTTTGGAATCATACAAAATCGATTGTTGCCATGTTTATATGGCACCCGGTCTTGCTTACAAATCAATGCTCAGAATGACACGTGTCACTCTCCAGTTACTAACCGATCCTGACATGCTGTTTATGATCGAATCCGGCATCAGGGGTGGGTTAGTGCAGGTTAGTGTGCGCCACGCCGTAGCGAACAACCCTTACCTCAGCAATCCTTCTGATTACAATGACTCCGAACCGAAAAGTTGGTTGCTTCTGCTTGACGCGCTTAACCTATATGGGTATGCACAGTCAAGTTGCCTACCAACTGGAAACTTTAAGTTTGTAGAGTCACCGGAATCTTTGGACTGGTCCACCCTCCCTCTAGACGCCCCGACAGGGTACATACTCGAGGCTGACGTAGCGGTCCCGGATAGCGTCCATGATAAACTACAGTACCTGCCTCCGCTACCTGAACTAGATGTCCCTCCGGGAAGTAAGGATAAGAAACTATTAGCTACTCTAAGTGACAAGACCAAGTACGTAGCGCACTACTCGGTATTCCAGCAAGCCGTAAAGCTAGGCATGACTGTAATCAAAGTACATCGAGCGATTTCCTTTTCGCAGTCACCTTTTTTGAAAAAGTTTGTCGACTTCAACGCAGAGATGAGAGCCAAATCGACCAACAAATTTTACTCTGACATATATAAATTGATGAACAACGCAAATTACGGTCGTTTGCTGATGAATAAACGCAACCACCGCGATGTCAGAATCGTGGCCAAAGACAGTCTCTTGCAAAAACTCATTCGAAACCCTCAGTTTGCGGAACACGTCATAGTAGCACCGAACGTGGTGCTCGTATACGTACAAAGGAAGTCCGTCTTGTTGAACGCTCCTATTTATGCCGGTATGTGCGTACTTGACATTGCAAAAGTGCATATGTTTCGATTTTACTATGACATTCTCTACGGTCACTTTAATCTGTCTGAGCTGCGGCTCTGTTACATCGACATCGATTCACTTTTGGTCCACGTGACCACGGATCGTGATCTTTACCAAATCCTGAAGCAGCCTTCAATCGCGCAGCACTTGGACCTTTCTGTGTATCCGGTCGGCCACCCGCTTAAAGACGATACAAACAATGGCAAAATCGGTTGTTTTAAGGATGAAGCACAAGACGGAAAGCAGATCCAAGAGTTTGTAGTGTTACGCGCTAAGATGTATGTATATCGCTACGGGTCGGATGAAAATGAAATCGAGTTCACTTCTATGAAAGCGAAAGGTATAAAGACTTCCTATGTAAAACAACACCTGACTTTCAACGATTATAAAGATACGTTGTTAAGCGGTACAGTGCCGGAAAAAGCTGAATTCAACCAAATCCAAAGCCGACTTTTTAGGATAACGACCAAAACAGTAACGAAACGTTCTCTTTCTGCAGCAGACGATAAAAGATATATTGCGAACGACGGGAGCAGCACCCTTCCCTACGGTCATTATAGTCTCAGGAGCATCGCGGAAGAAACCACTGAGGAGGAAAGTGACGGTAACACATCCCAATGACGTTGTATGAGTTAGCTCTTACGGCCACTTGTCTGGCAATAGATAGCCCGAGAAACATCGATGGTATTGACGAGTTGGAAATAATTTCAATACTACCTAGCGCGATAAGGCGTGACGTTTGTAAGAGACTTAAGTTTTTGTGGATGAAACGGTCACGTCTTCCGTTCAACCGCTGGCAGTTTGAATGCCGGTATTTAAATTTTAATCAACTCGATAAACACGAGTTTATACTGTTGACCCATCATTCAAATAGCGTTCATCCAGAGTTTTGGCCCTCCTATTCGGATAGAGCACACGTTTACTTCGAATACTTCGAGTTTGTAATAGGTGACAACGACCCGTATGTTTTATGCAAAAGTTGTTACATAAAAACGAGTAGACCTCAACAACAAGGGGAGGACTACGACCTTATTGAATATTGGCAGTCGTTAAACTGGCGGTTTTTCAGTATCGTACGCCATTACGGTAAAAATCCTGGTGGGTTTTTAAGAGACGTCCTCAAACACGAAAGTAGTTGGTGTGATTGTTGCGTACTAACGCCATTGTTCCAGTTGTATAGTTGGGAATCGTGTACTGAGTACACAAATGTTCACGACTGGGATAATGATAGCGTTAGTGACAAATCAATCGCCAACTATTTTGAGAAGGACGAAGTTATCTAGCTGTGTGATCTTTGATCCCTTGAACTGAATCATTTGAAATAGTTAAACTGATCTTTTAACTTAATAGTTAACGTAATATTTGATCTCTTTCTACAAGGTTAAACCTAATATTCAATCTTTAGATAATCCTTTTTTTCTTCTCTGATGAGTGTTGTTAGCACTCTGCGGATCAAACAAGCTCGTAATATGTATTTTTTTTGTACTGTCAACTTTTACTCAAAACCTTTTGTTATTAAAAGATTTAGACGTATCTGTAGTTTAAAACCGAAAATGTATTGCTTACCAATTGTACTTTCCCAACATTTCGTTGTAATATGTGCCATGTATATGAAAATACATTATTTTTATCAAAGTATGTGTATTTTAAAACTGAAAATGAATTAGCAACTGCCTCAATTGTACTTTCCCAACATTTCATTGCAATATGTGCTATGTATATGAAAATGTATTATCTGTAGCAAAGTATGTGTATTTTAAAACTGAAAATGTGTTAGCCACTGCTTACCTCAATTGTAATTTCGTTGCAATATGTGCTATGTATATGAAAATGTATTATTTGTAGCAATTGCTCACCTTCCAACATTTTGCTAACCCTATATGTATAGCAGTAATTGTTCTCTGTAAACACCTCGATTGTATTTTTGTGTAAAAGAGAATAAAAATTTGTACGTTTCGATTTAAATAATCTGTGTTCTTTTATTGTTTAACCCTTACTACTTCTGGGAAATGAATAGACACAATCTAGCAAAACTACATACAGTTTATTTAGAAAGAAGACAGAACAACATTTGACACAATTAATAACATACAGAAAACAAAAAAAGAAACATCAACATCTGACACAATCATACTTTAAGTCCTGAAGTACTGCTTCGCAGATTTTCTAAGAACAAAAACGCCTCACTTCGGTGTCAATCCAGGGTAGAAGTGCTTCTTGTAGCGCTGTTGGCTGGAGCCAGTCATCTTGTGAGTATGGTAGACGTCTCTCGTTGAAATCCGTCAGGAAAAGTGGTAAGTCCTTGGCGATATGACGTTCAATGTCCGGTGGGACTTTGAAAGATCCGTTGTCGCTGTTGTGGTTTGTAGCGGCTGCCAACATTACCGAAGTGGGAGAACACTCGACACAAATCCGGAAATAGTTTTCCATACAATCGAATGTACGTTTCAAAGCGTTCCAACCGGATGACTGCAGCGCTAACGAAGGTGTTGTTTGACGTAAAACATCACTGTCCAATACTTGTCTGTAAGTCTCACTTGGTAGTTTGAAAACAAAACTGCACCGACATTGTTTGGTTTTACAAGAACTGTGTCCAAATAAAATGCTGTAAACGTTTGACTATTATCCATAAAGTATTTGTCCAATATACTAACAACGGAAACACTACGTACACGCAACAGATCTTGAATGGTAAAGTTTATACTTGTGATACTACTAACCAGATACATAGATGCCTGAAAATCACACGAAGATTCCAGTCCTATTACGACGTCGGCTTGGTTGCACAGTTTATACATTTGTCGGAGTAACAGTTGCGGCTCCATTTTCCGTTGACTAACCTGCTGCTGCTCCTGCTGCTGAGGTCTGGGACAACTTGGCTGGAAAGCTATCTGCTGCGTCGGTTAATAGGTGACATGACGTTGCGGTGGTACATACGGTTCAAATCCATGTGTTGGCAGTTGTTGTTGCTGCTGCTGCTGGCGATCGACATAGTAGTAATGGACTTGGGTCGTTTCTTGTTGCTGTTGATCATGAGTTGGACTTTCTAGGTCGGCAAGAATCGCTTCTAAATCCGTGACTGCAGTTCTGCAAGACGCCGCAGGTGCTGGAAGAGGTGCTGGTTGTGGTGAATCTGCGCGACATCTTTTTCCAGAAGATGCAACAGACTTTGATCGTTTTCTCTTCATTTTGTTTATCTCCTTGCGAGGTGCTGCAGGTGGTACGGCTGCGTTCACATCCATTTTAGCACTGCAGCGTGGATGATGAAACAGCGGTTGGGATGTAGTGGGGGACGGTGGTGAGGGAGACGGTGGTGGAGGCAGACAACCTTGGGGCGCACCGGTGGTGGGGAGCGTTCAGCATCCTTCAACAGGTCTAAACAAGTCTCTGTGGCGGCTAATTTTCAATGGTATGTATTCTACCTGTTAGGTCCCAAACCAGTTCTCTACCTTTGTAATCGAACACTCTTCCAAGATTATCAGACCACCTTAGTGAAGAGGTAGGAACGTATTCCCTGTCTGAGCCGTAAGTCTTTATTATAAAATCTTTTCTTTTATTTGTTCCTCCTGTCAAAACTGGTTTGTCTGCACTGGTTTCTACCAGATTAAAGGACCGCGTTCCGCATTTAAAATTACCAACTGACTCGTCGTATTGACAAATCTGGGAAAGAACACTCGCGTCATTCGACAGTATACCAGCTCTCACGTTGGACAGTTTGAATCCTTTGGCATCCCAGAACTGGTTTTCAGCATCTAGTTTTAGGCAAATACTTTTATCCAATTCCAAAAGCTTCAGCCGATCGTCTAAATCACAAAACGACTTGATTGACACGAAATAAGTATCCACATAACCTTTGTTTACGCAATCGTGTGACTCTTCAGGTTCAGCAACGTATCTGAGTCTTTTGTAACGCACGTTAAAGTGAGCTCCGCCTGCGTCCAGACTCAGAGGTTGGTGATGGGAGCGATACGATATTCGCTGTGGACCGCAGAGTACACGCCCAAACTTGTCGCGGGGATGACGTTTCATAGCCTATCACTGTCGCAGACTGGTACATTCATCGTATAGTAGAGCGTTTATATCCATGAATTGTGTTGACTGGGCATTCCGAGCCATTTCACGTAAACCTTCTTGCCTTTCCTCTTCAACACCTTTTCCACCAGATATGTGTCTGGGAAAGCGGTTTTTTGCATCTCCGGCTCGTAAAATGCTCCACTAATTACGTTTCCTTCCATATCGCGTAGCGTGTATACCGGCGGGCGGGTTTTACGAACCTCATGCACTTTGAACAGTTCTGTGGTCCAGCTCGGAAGGTAACCTTTAGAGAAAACAGACGTTTTGTATTTGGATATTCTCACAACGTCGTTAACTTTGAACCGAGGTCTCTTGTTTTTTCTCCTCCAAAGGGGAATGGGGGCCTTGTTCAACTTGTCGGCTAGATCCCTTTCATGAGAGCGGTTCACATCGACCGGTTTCATAGCAATAGATCGATGTACGCGATTGTTATATTTCGATAACAGTTTAGGTAGAAGCCCGTTGGTAGCCCAACGATACGAACCTTGAACTCCAAATGCTTTAAACATCCAATTCTTCAGAGTTCGATTGAAACGTTCCACTACTGAGGCTTTAAGCGGACTAAAAGTGCTGTAATGGTTTATGCAGTGACGTTTCATCAGAGCAGTAAATGTTTTGTTAAAAAATTCTCTTCCGTCGTCGGATTGAATATTTCTCGGCAGTTGTGATGCATTTGAAAATACATCTTCCATACTTGTTGAAACTGACTTAGCTTTTTTGTCACGTAGCGGTGCGGCGAAACCGAACTTTGACAACACATCGATCCCAGTGAGTATGTATTTAAATCCCGCGTTTTGACTCGCGTACTTTTGCATGTCAACGAGATCAATTTGCCATAGATCATTTAAGCTTTTCACATAGACATGACGCCGTGGATAACGTTTTCTCGCCTGCCTGTGAAGCTCCTCAACTATTTTCTCTTTAGCATCATCTGCCATCTTGTCAGTATCAAACTCACCTCAACAATGAACAATGCCGACTACAATATGATTTTATACAAACGTAAAAGATTCACTATTTCGATAAACTCTCTAGAATGTCCGCTGTGACCAGCGTTCTTGGACATGTACAACAGTCTCAGGCGATTTACCAAAGCGTTTGCATCAGTGTTACTTAATCCACTGCCCGATGGCGTTGACGGTGCTGCTGGTTTCTGTTTCGGTGGAAACAGACTTTGTATAACAACAGTATACTTTTTGCCTCTGTTAGCGTTTATCCCTCGTTCCGCAGAGTACATTTGTCTGTGTGCGTTGGTCAAGACTAGTATCTGTTTGTACGCATCTAAATCAGAAGGGATAATTTCATCCTTCCTCGGCACTTGCATAAAGAGTAATTCCATAAGTCCGGGAGTCATTTCAAATCTTTTGTCTTTTACTATAACTTTTGTTCTAGAAAAAGAAATTCCGCTGTCACCTATCATTGTACCACCTTTTCCATCGGTTCGAACACCGTACGCAGTATCGAGTTTGTCACGATAGTCGGGAGATTGGAGTCTTTTAAAATATCTGTCCACCAGACTGGTCTCCGTTTGAGTCGATGTGTCCACTGTTTTGTTTAACTCGCTGTCGTCGTCACTGCCCTCACTATGTTTATCCGTTCCTATCGACTTCATTTCCCTTTTGATTATTTTCTCCTTGATTGGCGGGAGTGGCATTGATTTTTAATACTTTCAACGACTGTCTTTTTCTTTGACGACTGTACTTTTCAACGTCTTCTACATTCCGTTTTAAAGTCCGGTACTTTTCACGAACGTTTTTTGTGAGCTTAATAATTTCCCGTTTCACAGCCTCTTCTCTACCATAGGATCTCTTTATTCGACGTTTTCTTATCTTCTTCGGTTTGCGTAGTCTGTCCATAGTGTTACAGCGTCTAGGTAATACTAGGGCGGATTTCGTGCTGATATCTTATTTATAAGGGGATTCTATTACGACGACGTTTTACCTTACCACCTCCAAACTTGGATTTGGCCTTCATTGCCGTAGTGACGCTCCACGCTGTTGCTTTCTCCCCCGCCGACGTGTCTGATGCTTTGAATGTTTGCCAAGCTCTTTCTGCCAGCTCTTTATCGGCCAGCTGTCTTCTTTTAGTGTCTTTAAATTTCGAGTAGGCTATGTTGTGGATCTTGCACGCTTCGTCTAGACGATTGACACCCTTATCGCCTCGTGCTAACCTCTTCTTTAACTTAGTCCCTGGTCCACAAAAATTGTAACCTACTATGTGGAGTTCGATGGGTAACGAATCAATCGCTTTGTTAATAGCAGAACTTATAATGCCCCTTCCCCTTCTGCCGCCTCTTCCTCCTCCTTTGCGTTTCGTCATGCTCGTCTGATTAACTAGTTTATCCCGTAGATTCTTTATTTATATCAGTCACGAAGGTGTCTATACCGCATCTATAGCGTCCTTTGTTCAACTCATCGTCTTTGCTGATCACCACAAAGGAATGCCGGTCTTTGTTCCAACACTTGATGCAGAGATCTTTAAATTGGTTAAAACTCATATCGCTTTCGCTGACGTGATCGTCATAGACATGTTTCAAGTTCAACTCGTCTTGCTTGAATAATATTATAAGGTTTGCATTGTCCCGCAGCAGGTGTTTCGGTATGCGTGTGTAGGATTGCGCGAGGTAGAAACAATCTATCGATTTGTGTCTGCCCATGAAGAAGTACGCACGCATATGGTCTTGTCGGTCACAAGCTACGTCGTCAAACACAAATACCGAATTAGGTTTCGCTTCGGACGGACTTTGTACATCCTCGTTGTTTTCAAACATAAAGTAACCTATTTCAGGCGCTTTACTCATTATTTGCGATAGTATTAAATATTTGGGCTGGTGTAGTGATTTACTAATTATATGTAAATTTGTGAATCGCAATCCTTGAGGTTCTGTAAGTAGGCTGAACATGAGACATGTTTTACCGCAGTTTGAAGGACCACAAATGATGCACCTGATTGAACTTGGCAACAGAGGACTGTGTTTGGAGGGGCCGTGTTGCGGACTGTGCACTATCAGTCTCCCCAAATTGGTATTAATGTCAAATACCAACGATGGCACGATGTGGTATTTCGTGCTGTTTTTTAAACTTCATGTTGGCCACGTTACTGTTCGACTGGCTACATATATAGCGTCGGGTGTTTATATGATGGAGCTCAGTCAAGAGTCAGGCTTTCATTGAGATAAATTGCTAGCGGACAATGTTGGAAGGAATATTACCAGATGGTGAAAAGAGGCGCACCGATCGCCGACCTCGCAAGACCATGAAGCGTAAGGGTGCGAAGAGGAGTCGAGGCGGTGCAACAGCTAAAGGAGGCAAGATTGGTGGGAAACGGTTTCAACATGTGACGTTTCGTGATGTGATCAAGCACGCTAGAGCGGCAGTCAGGGGACAGGGAATTAGGTCTTCAAAAAGTTTGGAAACAAACAGACGTCGCATGCGGAGTGCGACCATGGCGGTGCTGAAGGTGGGTCGAAAGTATAAAAAAGGCAAGTTGGTGAGACATACTGGTGGTCGCCGCGGAGAACGAATCTTACCTCTGCCAAAGTCTGGAGGACTGTTACCGCTACTGCCAATTTTCGCGGGGCTGAGCGCGTTAGGCAGTCTTGCCGGTGGTGCTGCCGGAGTGGCAAAGGCGATAAACGAGACTAGGGATGCCAAGAAGAAGTTGGCAGAGTTGCAAAGGCACAACGAGACTATGGAGGCTATTGCGTTAAGCAAAGGCAAAGGTTTGTTTTTGAGACCACACAAGAAAGGGTTGGGTCTGTACATGATGCCGTATTCGCAGTATTTAAAAAACTGCTAAGGCTTCTGCCCAAAAGGGCATTGTACGATGTGGATCTTGAAACGTTGGCACGTAAGCTTCGGATACCACATTTAAGGGGTGTTTTTATGCGTGACAATTTGCCTAAGCGACCGTGGCGTCAAGAGTCTGTTATTGTTAATTTTGACAATTCCAGTGGACAAGGTACGCATTGGGTGTGTTTTAGAAAAAGTGGTAATCTATTGGACTATTTCGATAGCTATGGTGATTTAAGACCTCCGTGTGAAATTCAACGCTATCTCAAGGGGAATTTTATTTCCCACAACAGGACCGCTTATCAGTTTGTTAATTCCAATAGTGAAATTTGTGGTCAACTTTGTTTGGCATTTTTATCAATGAGTAAATAAAGGTACAAAAGGAGTATTGCGTTTCATTTATTTGTCAGTCATGTCTTTGACGTTTACCTTTACGGGCACAGAGTCTACTCTGTCAGCTGACGTTTTTCCCAGCTCTGGAACTGGACAATAACTCAACTTGGGAAATAGGCCTGCTAAACTTTGAATCTTTCAACTCTATTCCAAACGTAGATGTTGGCAATAATGTATTTCACTTTAACAACGGTTTAAAAATAGTCATACCGACAGGTCCATATGAGGTTTTGGATATTGCAGACTATTTACAGAAGCAGCTGTGGAAGGTGAACAAGAAGTTTCATATCGAGTTGACTCCAAACAACAACACTTTGCACACGATATCAAATGCAACTTTCCAGTAGACCTGACACCCGAAGATTCTGTTGGTCGTCTGTTGGGGTTTAGACGCATCAAGCTGGAAGCGGGCCAGGAACTGGGTACTATGGGGGTTTCTGACGTATTCAGGGTGAATTCAATTCTTTTGATCTGCAGCATCGTCACAGGGTCGTATAAAAACGGTTAACCTGCGCACACTATTTACCAGTTTTATCCAAGTGTCGGTCCAGGGTTCAAGTTGATCGAAGAGCCTTCACCTGTGTTTTATCTTCCAATTACCAAGAACACGATAGACAATATTATGCTACAGATCGTGGATCAAGACGGACGTTTGGTGAATTTTCGCGACGAACGAATAACTGTGCGGTTACATTTGAGGCGTCGACCTTAGAATGCGTTTTGTGTACGGTCCACAAACAGTAGCAGCGAGGTGCTCAGGAGCTGCCTATTTATTGACAAGTATCAAGTCGCTTGTCGGTGGTAGTCGTCAGTCTGTCCGACGATTAACAACAAGAAACAAGACGTTTTTACGCTCTCTAGGCTTTACCGTGCTGCAATAATGAACGTTCAAGATATCTTGTTGAGTGCTCCCTTTGATTCGAGCATAAGTCATGTTGCGTGGCACTCGCATCTCCCTTATGCCAGTATGACACTAAACAACAGTGATGAAATACGAATTCCAATACAACAGCAAGATATTTGTGTCGTTCCCTCTATGAGCTACCTGTACGTCGAGGGTAAACTCTTAAAACAAGACGGCTCGGCTGCTACAGCCAGAACTAAATTTATCAACAACGCTTTTGCTCAATTATTTGACGAGATATGCTATGAAATCAATGGTATCGAAGTTGATCGTGTCAGGAATCCCGGGATCGCTACCACAATTAAGGGATACGCGTCTTTTGACGATGACACGCTCAAGTACATGAACAACTCTGGGTGGGTAAGTTCTCCTGACAAAATAAACACGTCGCTTGACGCGGTCGACAACAATGGAAATTTCAGTTTTTGTGTACGCTTGGGAAGTCTTCTCGGGTTTGCCGAAGACTACACAAAAATGGTTGTCAACGCACGCCACGAGTTGGTTCTCATTAGGTCGGCCAATGATAAGAATTCTGTTCACTGGACACCCGGGCCGGCTGTTGGGGGAGTCCAAGACACTAACGTTGAGAATATTACGGTCAAGCTACAAAAGCTTTGTTGGCGTATACCGTACGTTACTCTGAGTGACGAGCAAAGGGTCGCGTTGCTTAAACAACTCAACCGAGGCACGAGTATCCCGGTGGAGTACAGGAGTTGGGAATTGTACGAATATCCCGCGCTTCCTAAGGCTAGCAAGCAGTCATGGACCGTTAAAACAGCCTCTCAACTGGAGAAGCCACGATACGTCATTGTCGCTTTTCAAACCGACAAGAAGAACAACATGAAAGCTAAAGCTTCTCATTTTGACCACTGCAAATTGACCAATATGAAACTTCATCTCAATTCAATCAGCTATCCTTACGATGATCTCAAGTTGGATTTCACTAACAACCATTTTGCGTTACTCTACGACATGTACTCTAGATTTCAAGAGTCTTATTATGGTACTGCGCCATGACCCTTGTTGAAAAAGGATACGTTTAAGAATCACGCTCCGATGGTCGTTATTGATTGCTCCAAACAAAATGAATCGCTTAGGTCAGCACCTGTGGACATACGTTTGGAGTTTGACACGTCAGAAGACATTCCCGATTATACTTCTGCTTACTGTCTCATTATTCATGACAGAGCGTTTACCTACAACCCGTCGACCAGTTTGGTCAGGCTAAACAACTATGCTCTGCCCACAGCCTATTTAAGGGGGCTCGGTTGCCTTCTCGGGCGTCATTCTCTCTCTAGTGTCTGCTCCGTCACATCGCTCCGCCGCCGACATGATCAAGAAAGCAGTGATTGATTTTAGCACTTTTGTTAGCAAGAAGACTAACGAAGTTGTGATTAAAGAGTTGACCGTGGTGGACATTGTGACGGGATCTGCTCAGCATTGGATTTTCAAGCCACCAAAGGACACGCTTCATTATTGGTCAGGTACTTACATCCCAGATCGCCGCAACGAATGGCTGAGCAAACATTATCACGGTCTGGACTTTTGGTTTGGTTTCAGTGATTATGAGGACTTACTAAACGGGTTGAACCAGGTTTGTTCAGATATGCAAGTTCTGTATGCTCCGGATCTCGAGAAGGCTAGAGTTTTGGAAAAACTATTTAATGCAAGACGATTAGTCTTTAGTCTGGAGGCACTCGGTTGTCCTCCACAAGAAGGAGCATTTCTTTTTCCAGAACTCATAAGCGATTTTAGTGAAGATGAAGACGAAACTGGGCGGGATGAAGTGGATTGCCCAAGGGAGGACTTGTCCGGACAGTGTCTCTATCATTGCATGTACTCACCTGGATTCGTGTGCACTTTTGGCAACGCACAACGTCTTGCTAAATGGTATGCTGACAACCTTGATCTTCTAGACGTAAATGAACCTACTGTCAGGGTGAATACATTTGTAAACTGGAAACAAGCGTCACCCAGTGCCAAAGAACTTGCAGATGCCGGTTTCGTACGCGTGCATTCTACATACGATGCCACCAAGTGTGTTTACTGCGGTGTAATCTTATGCAAGTGGGAAGAAAATGACGATCCCTTCGCTGACCATGATTACAATTCACCTTACTGCAAGTTTGTTCGATATAGCATGCAGCTGAAGAGGGATCAAAAGGACAAAAAGGATAACAAGTGTAAACCCACTTGTTGCAAGGGGGACGAAGCTGAAGACGATTTTAACTTGCGCAACGGGAAAACTCCTGACGTTACTGCATCGGAATTGGTCAAGTGTTGTCGTGTGTAATCATGTCTCAGTTTTACAGAAATATGAGAAAAGTATCCTTTCACGATCCACTTGTCACTGCTTCACTCAACCTTCCGGATGAAGACAGAACATCGAGCCTCATCGCTGACCGTGAACAATTTAAACTTACTATTTGGAAGTCCGAAGCAATACTCACGGCTGTTCTTCAATGAAGAATTTATCATATACTTACTTGTACATTTTCTGATCACACTGCTTGTTCAATAAAAAAATCTATTGTTTATTTTTTATGTTATTATTGTTGTTTACCCATATACTGAATGAGCTGCGGAATGCAACGGACGCGGAGCCGCTGCACAAAGCCGCTCTGACTCAACGCCAGACCGTCAAGGCCAGATGCCCGCCGATACTAAAAACTGAACTCACCGGCAACCGGGACCGACTGCGGCTGTGCCCACCAGGTCGCTAAATTGAGGTGGAGGAATATATATCTACTTACGTTAGTTATTATTATATTATACTACGTTACTTAACAAGCTAACTCGGCGAAATCCTCTAGGAGCTGATGGGGCAGGATTCTCGTCATAAATGAGGATGTCCTCCTCTTCATTCATGAAGTGTATGTCATCCTCCATGACATACGCTGGCTGAAAAACAAACAATTAATAGATTCTTCAAAGTATTGCCGGCTTTTAAAACGTTTATTCGATCAATATCTTACCACAAGAGCTTGGAGCTGTCTGAGCTGCACAGCATCGCGGAGGGATTCGGAATGCTCTCTCACATACCGGGTTCCATTGCGTGTTCTACAGCAAGTGGGTCGTGACCGTAGTTCCATTTCATAGGCCCACGGAACGCATTCACAACCCCTCTGAAAATTAAAACCGATAAGTACAGGCCACGCCATTGCCTTAATTCTTAATCTAATGTTATATATAATTCTAAAAACTATTACCTAAAACCTTTACGGGCACAGAGTCTACTCTGTCAGCTGACGTTTTTCCCAGCTCTGGAACTGGACAATAACTCAACTTGGTAAATAGGCCTGCTAAACTTTGAATCTTTCAACTCTATTCCAAACGTAGATGTTGGCAATAATGTATTTCACTTTAACAACGGTTTAAAAATAGTCATACCGACAGGTCCATATGAGGTTTTGGATATTGCAGACTATTTACAGAAGCAGCTGTGGAAGGTGGACAAGAAGCTACATATCGAGTTGACAGTGAACAACAACACTTTGCACACCGAAATCAAATGCAACTTTCCAGTAGACCTGACACCCGAAGATTCTGTTGGTCGTCTGTTGGGGTTTAGACGCATCAAGCTGGAAGCGGGCCAGGAACTGGGTACTATGGGGGTTTCTGACGTATTCAGGGTGAATTCAATTCTTTTGATCTGCAGCATCGTCACAGGGTCGTATAAAAACGGTTAACCTGCGCACCCTATTTACCAGTTTTATCCAAGTGTCGGTCCAGGGTTCAAGTTGATCGAAGAGCCTTCACCTGTGTTTTATCTTCCAATTACCAAGAACACGATAGACAATATTATGCTACAGATCGTGGATCAAGACGGACGTTTGGTGAATTTTTGCGACGAACGAATAACTGTGCGGTTACATTTGAGGCGTCGACCTTAGAATGGGTTTTGTGTACGGTCCACAAACAGTAGCAGCGAGGTGCTCAGGAGCTGCCTATTTATTGACAAGCATCAAGTCGCTTGTCGGTGGTAGTCGTCAGTCTGTCCGACGATTAACAACAAGAAACAAGACGTTTTTACGCTCTCTAGGCTTTACCGTGCTGCAATAATGAACGTTCAAGATATCTTGTTGAGTGCTCCCTTTGATTCGAGCATAAGTCATGTTGCGTGGCACTCGCATCTCCCTTATGCCAGTATGACACTAAACAACAGTGATGAAATACGAATTCCAATACAACAGCAAGATATTTGTGTCGTTCCCTCTATGAGCTACCTGTACGTCGAGGGTAAACTGTTAAAACAAGACGGCTCGGCTGCTCCAGCCAGAACTAAATTTATCAACAACGCTTTTGCTCAATTATTTGACGAGATATGCTATGAAATCAATGGTATCGAAGTTGATCGTGTCAGGAATCCCGGGATCGCTACCACAATTAAGGGATACGCGTCTTTTGACGATGACACGCTCAAGTACATGAACAACTCTGGGTGGGTAAGTTCTCCTGACAAAATAAACACGTCGCTCGACGCGGTCGACAACAATGGAAATTTCAGTTTTTGTGTACGCTTGGGAAGTCTTCTCGGGTTTGCCGAAGACTACACAAAAATGGTTGTCAACGCACGCCACGAGTTGGTTCTCATTAGGTCGGCCAATGATAAGAATTCTGTTCACTGGACACCCGGGCCGGCTGTTGGGGGAGTCCAAGACACTAACGTTGAGAATATTACGGTCAAGCTACAAAAGCTTTGTTGGCGTATACCGTACGTTACTCTGAGTGACGAGCAAAGGGTCGCGTTGCTTAAACAACTCAACCGAGGCACGAGTATCCCGGTGGAGTACAGGAGTTGGGAATTGTACGAATATCCCGCGCTTCCTAAGGCTAGCAAGCAGTCATGGACCGTTAAAACAGCCTCTCAACTGGAGAAGCCACGATACGTCATTGTCGCTTTTCAAACCGACAAGAAGAACAACATGAAAGCTAAAGCTTCTCATTTTGACCACTGCAAATTGACCAATATGAAACTTCATCTCAATTCAATCAGCTATCCTTACGATGATCTCAAGTTGGATTTCACCAACAACCATTTTGCGTTACTCTACGACATGTACTCTAGATTTCAAGAGTCTTATTATGGTACTGCGCCATGACCCTTGTTGAAAAAGGATACGTTTAAGAATCACGCTCCGATGGTCGTTATTGATTGCTCCAAACAAAATGAATCGCTTAGGTCAGCACCTGTGGACATACGTTTGGAGTTTGAGACGTCAGAAGACATTCCCGATTATACTTCTGCTTACTGTCTCATTATTCATGACAGAGCGTTTACCTACAACCCGTCGACCAGTTTGGTCAGGCTAAACAACTATGCTCTGCCCACAGCCTATTTAAGGGGGCTCGGTTGCCTTCTCGGGCGTCATTCTCTCTCTAGTGTCTGCTCCGTCACATCGCTCCGCCGCCGACATGATCAAGAAAGCAGTGATTGATTTTAGCACTTTTGTTAGCAAGAAGACTAACGAAGTTGTGATTAAAGAGTTGACCGTGGTGGACATTGTGACGGGATCTGCTCAGCATTGGATTTTCAAGCCACCAAAGGACACGCTTCATTATTGGTCAGGTACTTACATCCCAGATCGCCGCAACGAATGGCTGAGCAAACATTATCACGGTCTGGACTTTTGGTTTGGTTTCAGTGATTATGAGGACTTACTAAACGGGTTGAACCAGGTTTGTTCAGATATGCAAGTTCTGTATGCTCCGGATCTCGAGAAGGCTAGAGTTTTGGAAAAACTATTTAATGCAAGACGATTAGTCTTTAGTCTGGAGGCACTCGGTTGTCCTCCACAAGAAGGAGCATTTCTTTTTCCAGAACTCATAAGCGATTTTAGTGAAGATGAAGACGAAACTGGGCGGGATGAAGTGGATTGCCCAAGGGAGGACTTGTCCGGACAGTGTCTCTATCATTGCATGTACTCACCTGGATTCGTGTGCACTTTTGGCAACGCACAACGTCTTGCTAAATGGTGTGCTGACAACCTTGATCTTCTAGACGTAAATGAACCTACTGTCAGGGTGAATACATTTGTAAACTGGAAACAAGCGTCACCCAGTGCCAAAGAACTTGCAGATGCCGGTTTCGTACGCGTGCATTCTACATACGATGCCACCAAGTGTGTTTACTGCGGTGTAATCTTATGCAAGTGGGAAGAAAATGACGATCCCTTCGCTGACCATGATTACAATTCACCTTACTGCAAGTTTGTTCGATATAGCATGCAGCTGAAGAGGGATCAAAAGGACAAAAAGGATAACAAGTGTAAACCCACTTGTTGCAAGGGGGACGAAGCTGAAGACGATTTTAACTTGCGCTAAGGGAAAACTCCTGACGTTACTGCATCGGAATTGGTCAAGTGTTGTCGTGTGTAATCATGTCTCAGTTTTACAGAAATATGAGAAAAGTATCCTTTCACGATCCACTTGTCACTGCTTCACTCAACCTTCCGGATGAAGACAGAACATCGAGCCTCATCGCTGACCGTGAACAATTTAAACTTACTATTTGGAAGTCCGAAGCAATACTCACGGCTGTTCTTCAAAGTAGAATTAATCATATACTTACTTGTACATTTTCTGATCACACTGCTTGTTCAATAAAAAAATCTATTGTTTATTTTTTATCTTATTATTGTTGTTTACCCATATACTGAATGAGCTGCGGAATGCAACGGACGCGGAGCCGCTGCACAAAGCCGCTCTGACTCAACGCCAGACCGTCAAGGCCAGATGCCCGCCGATACTAAAAACTGAACTCACCGGCAACCGGGACCGACTGCGGCTGTGCCCACCAGGTCGCTAAATTGAGGTGGAGGTTTATATATCTACTTACGTTAGTTATTATTATATTATACTACGTTACTTACCAAGCTAACTCGGCGAAATCCTCTAAGAGCTGATGGGGCAGGATTCTCGTCATAAATGAGGATGTCCTCCTCTTCATTCATGAAGTGTATGTCATCCTCCATGACATACGCTGGCTGAAAAACAAACAATTATTAGATTCTTCAAAGTATTGCCGGCTTTTAAAACGTTTATTCGATCAATATCTTACCACAAGAGCTTGGAGCTGTCTGAGCTGCACAGCATCGCGGAGGGATTCGGAATGCTCTCTCACATACCGGGTTCCATTGCGTGTTCTACAGCAAGTGGGTCGTGACCGTAGTTCCATTTCATAGGCCCACGGAACGCATTCACAACCCCTCTGAAAATTAAAACCGATAAGTACAGGCCACGCCATTGCCTTAATTCTTAATCTAATGTTATATATAATCCTAAAAACTATTAACCATCCAAGAAGAACGTATCAATAAAATACCGTCGACTACACAGGTCTCCTCATAGATATACGCTCCAGTCTCCACGGTAGGGCTTGAAAATAGTCTCCAATCCGAATTGGAATTAATTACTCTATACACTTACATCAGAGTCTTCATCGGCAACAATGTCAGGGCTCGAAGGTCTGGGACCCTGTAAATAAATTAACAAAACGTTACATTTAAGAAACTATTTAATTAACAACAGCAACTAAATTAACTACACTGAATTAACTACATACCCCGGATTGATGTGGTGGGTTCTCGCCGTCACTGTCCCCAAAGGACAAGCGAAGAATCGTCACAATAATCAGTAGACGGAACATTACTACAGAATGCATGGAATACTGTAATCGAGAGACGGCAAACGCTCATATTTATACTCTATCCCCACCCTCAACCTTAGTCACCAGGGACCTTATCACAGTAGCTTTCCCTATCTCCTTGAGTTGAATCATCAGGCAATACACGATGGCCTCTCTCGTACAGTACTGTCTGGAGGTCATTTGCGCTAATAAACCGCGCTTGGACCAAATTTTAAACTTACCATTACCGCAACCTACGCGTCTTCAACTCGTTAATGAGCATAAAAGGTGTTGTAAAACCCTCGAGAGTTTTTGGTTCGAGTTTGAAGGTGATTTGGTCTTATGTGTCTTCTGCACTCTTGTAAGTACACTTAAATTAAGTACACTTAAATTAAGTATGTTGTTAAAAAGGGTTGTTCCGTTGCATTGTAATTTATGTTTTTTATAACAAATGTTTTAGGAAGCCCTCGTCCTGAGTGGAGGCAACCTACCTCCATGCAGGTCGAAGGAAGCTCGAGAGAATTGTGGTTACGTGGATTTTATACCGCAGGAGAGGATGCGGCTCTGCGACGTATGTGGCTTTGGGATTAGCAAAGCCGTTAACAGATGTTCCTGCGTAATATAGTAAGTACAATATTTTATTTTACGGATATCGGCGTCGGACCCGAGCGACAAATATGCGAATAACCGAGATAATGGCTAGTGTAAGTATTTTTTATCATATAAAACTAATTAATTTAGTCAACTTACTACCGTCCTTATCATAATTTTTTGTTTTAGTGGGGAACTGATTGCCTATTTGACGAGTATAGCCGGAGCGACACAGGTGATGTGTTCTTCATAAATCGGCGCAGGGACAACCTCTCATACTCCATGCCCGATGGAGATACTGACATGACCCTGGCGCCTCTTGAAGGGTTTCACCCGATACATTGGGTAAGTAAAATAACAAAAGTGTAAAATTGATCACTAGCTTATATATTCTGCTGAAATATATTTATATTCTTTTGTTTTTTTAAAGGATGATGCTTACGATCGCTTATCGGATTGGAGACTATTTTCAAGCCCTACCGTGGAGACTGGAGCGTATATCTATGAGGAGACCTGTGTAGTCGACGGTATTTTATGGATACGTTCTTTTTGGATGGTTAGTAGTTTTTAGGATTATATATAACATTAGATTAAGAATTAAGGTAATGGCGTGGCCTGTACTTATCGGTTTTAATTTTCAGAGGGGTTGTGAACGCGTTCCGTGGGCCTATGAAATGGAACTACGGTCACGACCCACTTGCTGTAGAACACGCAATGGAACCCGGTATGTGAGAGAGCATTCCGAATCCCTCCGCGATGCTGTGCAGCTCAGACAGCTCCAAGCTCTTGTGGTAAGATATTGATCAAATAAACGTTTTAAAAGCCGGCAATACTTTGAAGAATCTAATAATTGTTGGTTTTTCAGCCAGCGTATGTCATGGAGGATGACATACACTTCATGAATGAAGAGGAGGACATCCTCATTTATGAAGAGAATCCTGCCCCATCAGCTCCTAGAGGATTTCGCCGAGTTAGCTTGGTAAGTAACGTAGTATAATATAATAATAACTAACGTACATTACTAGACTGTTTTATTCTTAATTAGTGATTTAAACGTTTACAGGCGAGTGTTGAAACCCGTTTGAGGGAGATGGAGGCGCTTGCATGGCCTTCGAGGCAGTCCAATGTGTACGTCCTCACTGAATCAACCTACTGGGCCAGGGATCGCTGGACTTTAATTCAGTTGAGGGTACGTAGGTCAATTTGCTAACGAACTTTCACTTTCTCACCAGGGTACAGATACTTACTCACAAATCTTTTGCAGAGGGAAGCAAAATCCCTATAGAGTATAATAGCATAGAGCATATTATAGCCATAGGTTGGCAACACTGCACAATCTGGAGGGAGAAAAGTGAGGTTAGGGAATTTGGCTGGAAAAAAGTGAGGTTAGGGAATTTGGCGGGAAACATGGGCGCCGCCATCTTGGGGGCGGGGCCTAATGACATCACGAGTCACGTGACCAAAATGCTGGCTTCTGATTGGCTTGCTATAGTGGGGGGACCCCTACTCTGGTACATTAAGCGTTCATAAAAAAAGGCTACATTACAAACTTACCGTAAACAATACATGTTCACATCGTACTTTAGAAACTGTTAAATTAAGCGTACAGTTTAATAATATTTTTTCACAAAATTGTTTCACTTAGATTAGTAAAATAAACTTAGATTTACCCTCAACAACTCAGATCCTTAACGTATAAACTACAAACTGTTACAATGAGCGTACATTGTCCACAAACCTAAGATTAATACCAAAATCTATAAGCTAAAACACATAAAAAACCGCGAATAGCACTAAGTCAGACGGTTACGAGTGAAGAGAAATATTATTTTAGTAGTAGGGACCAAATGAGAAATCTGAGTGTTAACCACAAATAGTGCTTTAAGAGAGATTCACAAAGTGAAGTAAATAATTGGAAATTTTAGTAGTAGGGAGTAAATTAGAATTATGAGTGTTGACCACAAGTAGTGCTTAAAAAGAGATTTACACTCACCTTAGGTAGGTCTGCAGTGTAGGAGCGCTCGAAGTCAACTGTATGTCTCGGCCTGCTGCTAGTTGGCTTATAAACACTCCAAGTGTCCAGGTCGAGGGCATATGTAAAGGGCCGACCCAGTATCCTACATTACAACTAGGTTAGCCAAACGAGACCAAGGTGTCAAGAATATTGGTGTCACTGACTTAAATACTAATTAGGTTATGAACGATCCAGGTCAGGGTCGGTAAAGTGCGAAACCTAAAAACTGGGCCACCGCAAGGCCAGATCACCCCACCACGACCCCGGCCGCATCGAATAAAAGACCGGAGCAGCTCTGACCAAGGTACACACTTGCTTGATCCACAGAGTGCTAACAACACTCCGAACGGTTTGCAGTCACTAATTCGTCATGGACTTCATTGAGTGTACTATATGCCATGAGGCATACTTCCTAACGGAAAAAGCTTTAGCAAGACACTAGTCAATGTGTCAAAAGTCTTTTCGAAACGGTTCAACAAGATATCAACCAGCACTGACAGTTCGCCACCAGCTAAACAACGCAAAAGCAGAAGTCCCAGTGGTTCACCTAGCACGTCCACAAGCCACATCAAGTCTCCAACCGAACACCTCAGCAGGACTCATTGATCCAGCTCACAACGCAGAAGCAGAAGTCCCAGTGGATCACCTAGCACGTCCACAAGACACATCAAGACTCCAACCAAACACCACAGCAGGACTCATCAATCCAGCTCACAACCAGACAGCAGTCCACCAAGTAGAACATCATCCGACCCTGGTCCTCCTAAACTGAGGTCGTACATCAAACGTGGGCTTCTAAGTTGTCGTGACTATACGATCGACAACCCCAGCAACTACTACAGAGAAACCAAAAATGTCCTGGCTTCGACACTTCCCCTAGCTGAAACACTGCTACGGGAGGAACTGAAGACAAATCCCAGTTTAAAATTTAACTTTATTCTGCTATCCTACTTCAACCATCTTCACGAAGGCATTCAAGAAGAGTTTAACTTCAAGACAACTACCAGAACCATTTACGCAGGCACCGACGATGTTCAGGACATGCTGGCGCAAGATGGAGTGAAGCTGCTTGCTGAACAATCCGAGTTTGAAGGTAAAGGAAGCGGTTGGAGTCTGGACCATCCCTCCACATTAATAATAAGGGTAAGTCGATTCTCTTTTAAAAAACCCACCGGCAAATCGTATACCGCACTCCCAAAGCGTATTACCCGACGCAAAGCAACAATAAACGTCCAAAATAGTGACGAAAAATGCTTCATGTACTCCGTTTTAGTAAAAAATATTCCTAACGTTGATGTTAACTCTCTACTGGACGAGAGTCACTTTGAAGATGTCAAAGACACTTACAACTTTCAGGGTCTTAAATTCGCAGTGTCCGTGTCATCTATTGCAACGTTTGAAAGAATCAATCCGAACACGTCTGTAAATGTGTTCAAAACAGCTTCGGGATTTGACATAAGCCCTTTACGTGTTGTAGACGAAAGACCTGACCATATAGACTTGTTGTTGTACAGAGCCGACGCCAACAATTCACATTACGTATACATTACGGATTTTGCAAAACTCATTAGACCACAGGTTGCTGCCGGTAACAATCAAATAGTGATCTGTAAACGCTGCTCCACATACAGAGAAGTTAGAAAGTGCAAGCCGGATCCCAGAACGTGGCTCGAGGAGCACCTCCGCCTCTGTAAAAAATTTAAAGTAGCCACCACACGACTTCCTAAAGAAGGTGAAAACTTTTTAAAATTTGAGGAGTTCGAATTTCAAATTCCGGTTCCAATTATTGTTGTTCCTGACTTTGAAGCGACGCTAGTTACGGTTGTAGGGTCTGATCGTTCATATCAGTGTCACGAACCCAACTCTTATTGCACACTAGTTAAAACCACAACCCCTGTGGAGAAACTAAACGAAGTAGGGATAAGTACAGAACCTGAATCACACCGTAGTCCTAATGCCGCTCAATCATTTATGATTCACATGCAACAAGTAGCCGCTTGTGTCGAACAACTGTACTTGCGACAATAACCATTAAAAACACTAACTGATGAGGACACGCATCGTTTCGAAACAACCGCTAATTGTGATCTGTGCGAAAGACCGTTCAACGACAGTACATGCATCAAAGTTATAGATCATTGTCAAGTGACCGGAAACGTTCGGCATATTCTTTGCAGTAAGTGTAACCTGCGATGTTCCACTGTCGATTTCATCCCGGTGTACTGCCACGGAATCTCAAACTACGACGGTAATTTCATAATTAAAAGTCTGTCAACAGTCCCGGACTGAGAAGTAAAAGTAATACCGTGTACAAACGACAAGTACATAGCTACATCAGTCCGAGTGGGCAGGGTTTGGCTTCGGTTTCTTGATTCGTACCGCCTAATGTCGCCAAGCCTGGCTAAACCTGCAGACACCTTATTGGAGAGTGAATTTATAGAATCTTCAAAACTAGTACCACCCGAACACTTTGATCTCGTCCGCCGTAAGGGCGTCTACCCTTATGATTTTGTATCGTCACCAGCTGTCTTTGACCAAACATGTCTACCTTCACGCGACGCGTTCTTTGATTAATTAAACAATGAACCGTGCTCCACTGACAATTACGAGTTTGCAAAATCAGTGTGGAATAAGTTGAAGATGAAAACGTTCGGTGACTTTCACGATTTCTACTCAAAGCTAAACGTGTGTCTACTCAATGACAGCCTCACGTCATTCAGGAAAACGTGTTTTGAATCATACAAAATCGACTGTTGCCACGTTTATACGGCACCCGGTCTAGCTTACAAATCAATGCTTAGAGTGACACGTGTCACTTTCGGGTTACTAACTGATCCTGACATGCTATTAATGATCGAATCCGGCATTAGGGGAGGGTTAGTTTAGGTTAGTGTGTGCCACACTGTAGCGAACAACCCTTACCTGAGCAATCCTTCTGATAACAACGAATCCGAACTGAAATGTTTGTTGCTTCTGCTTGACGCGCTTAACCTATATGGGTATGCACAGTCAAGTTGCTTACTAACTGGAAACTTTAAGTTTGTAGAGTCACCGGAATCTTTGGACTGGTCCACCCTCCCTCTAGTTGCCCCGACAGGGTACATACTCGAAGCTGACGTAACGGTCCCAGATAGCGTCCATGATAAACTACAGTACCTACCCCCGCTACCTGAACCAGATGTCCCTCCGGGAAGTAAGGATAAGAAACTATTAGCTACTCTAAACGACAAGACCAAGTACGTAGCTCACTACTCGGCATTCCAGCAAGCTGTAAAGCTGGGCATGACTGTAACCAAAGTACATCGAGCGATCTCCTTTTTGCCGTCACCCTTTTTGAAAAGGTTTGTCGACTGCAATGCAGAGATGAGAGCCAGATCGACCAACAAATTTTACTCTGACATATATAAATTGATGAACAACGCAAATTACGGTCGTTTGTTGATGAATTAACGCAACCACCGCGATGTCAGAATCGTGACCAAAGACAGTCTCTTGCAAAAACTAATTCGAAACCCTCATTTAGCGGAACACGTCATAGGAGCACCAAACGTGGTGCTCGTATACGTGCAAAGGAAGTCCGTATTGTTGAACGCTCCTATTTACGCCGGTATGTGTGTACGTTGCAAAAGTGCATAGGTTTCGATTTTATTATGACATTCTCTGCAGTCACTTCAATCTGTCCGAGCTGCGGCTCTGCTACACTGACACCGATTCACTTTTGGTCCACTTGACCACGGATCGTGATCTTTACCAAATCCTGAAGCAGCCTTCAATCGCGCAGCACTTGGACCTTTCTGTGTATCCGGTCAGCCACCCGCTTAAAGACGATACAAACAAAGGCAAAATTGTTTTTTTTAAGGATGAAGCTTGCGACGGAAAACAGATCCATGAGTTTGTCGGGTTACGCGCTAAGCTGTATGTATACCGCTACGGGTAGGATGAAGATGAAATCGAGTTCACTTCTATGAAAGCGAAGGGTACAAAGACGTCCTATGTAAAACAACACCTGACTTTCGACGATTATAAAACACATTGTTAAGCGGAACAGTGCCGGAAAAAGCTGAATTCAACAAATCCGAAGCCGGCTTTTTAGGATATCGACCAGAACAGTAACGAAACGTTCTCTTTCTGCAGCAGACGATAAAAGATATATCGCGAATGACGGCATCAGCACCCTTCCCTACGGACATTAAAGTCTCAGGACCATCGCAGAAGAAACCACTGAGGAGGAAAGTAATGGTAACACATTCCAATGACGTTGTATGAGATAGCTCTTACGGCCACTTGTCTGGCCATAGATAGCCCGATAAACATCGATAGTGTCAACGATTAGGAAACAATTTCAATACTACCTAGTGTGATAAGGCGTGACGTTTGTAAGAGACTTAAGTTTTTGTGGATGAAACAGTCACGTCTCCCGTTCAACCGCCGGCAGTTTGAATACCGGTATCTAAATTTTAATCAACTCGATAAGCACGAGTTTACCATGTTGACCCATCATTCGAATTGGGTTCATCCAGAATTTTGGCCCTCCTATTCAGATAGAGCACACGTTTACTTCAAATACTAAGAGTTTGTAATAGGTGACAACGAATCGTATGTTTTATGCAAAATCTGTTTTATAAAAACTAGTAGGCCTCAACAGGAGGACTACGACCTCATTGAATATTGGCAGTCGTTAAACTGGCGGTTTTTTATCATCGTTCACCATTAAGGTACGAATCCTGGTGGGTTTTTAAGAGACGTCCTTAAACATGAAAGTAGTTGGTATGATTGTTGCGTACTAACGCCATTGTTCCAGTTGTATGGTTTGGAATCATGTACTGAATACACAAATGTTCTCGACTGGGATAATGATAGCGATAGTGACGAATCGATCGTCAACTATTTTGCGAAGGACGAAGTTGTCTAGCTGTGTGACCTCTTGAGTTAAATCTTTGATCTCTTTCGAAAGAGGTGAATTTTATTTTTTGAGACAGTTAAACTGAGTTTTAATGTATTTAAAGAAAGTTAACTTAATATTTGATCTTTTTCGAGAAGTATAAACTTAATATTTGATCTTTAACTATTACTTTTTTTCTGGTGTAATGAGTGTTGTTAGCACTCTGTGGATCACATAAGCTCATTTGTAAAACTTTTTATTTCTTTTGAACTTTCAACTTTTACTCTAAGACTTTTGTTATTAAAAGATTTAGAAGTGTGTCCCCATGGTATTTTTAAACCGGGGAATGTATTATTTGGCTCTGTAAACTCCTGTTATCCAATTGTATTTTCCCTTGTGCAACATTTTGTTAACCCTTAGTAATGTATATGCTATACATATGAAAATGTATTATTCGACATAGCAACTGCTCTGTAAACACCTGATATCTAATTGTATTTTTCTTGTGCAACCTAAAAAAATATATACGCTTTGATTTGAATAATATGTGTTTTTTTATTGTTTATCCCTTACAACTAATGGGTACGAAATAAATAGACATAATCTAACAAAATTACATACATTTTATTTAAAAAAAAAACATTAACATCTGACAAAATCATACTTTCTAGCAAAATTACATACAATTTATTTAAAAAATAGAAACATTAACATCTGACACAATCAGACTTTCTAACAAAATTACATACATTTTATAAAATAAAAAACATTAACATTTAACACAATCATACTTCAAGTCCTGAAGTACTGCTTCACAGATTTTCAAAGAACAAAAACACCTCACTTCGGCGTCAATCCAGGGTAAAAGTGCTTCTTGCAGCGCTGTTGGCTGAAGCCATCATCTTGTGAGTATGGTAGACGTTTCTCGTTGAAATCCACCAGAAAAAGTGGTAAGTCCTTGGCGATATGACGTTCAATGTCCGGTGGGACTTTGAAAGATCCGTTGTCACTGTAGTGGTTTGTAGCGGCTGCCAACATTACCGAAGTCTTGTAATGTTTAGTAAAGTAGTGGCAATAGCGTGTGATAAGGTTTTGCAAAACGGGAGAACACATGACACAAAGCCGGAAATAGTTTTCTATACAATCGAATGTACGTTTCATAGAATTCCAACCGGATAACTGCAGCGCTAACGAAGGTGTTTGACGTAAACCATCACTGTCCAATACTTGTCTGTAGGGCGATGTTGTTATTTGATAGTTCGAAAATAAAACTGCACCGACATTGTTTGGTTTGACAAGAACTGTATCCAAATAAAATGTTGTAAGTGTTTGACTATTGTCCATAAAATATTTGTCCAAGTTACTAACAACGGAAACACTACGTACACTCAACAAATCTTGAATGGTAAAGTTTATACTTGTGACATAACTAACTAGATACTAGATTGATGCCTTAAAATCACACGAAGATTCTAGTCCTATTATGACGTCGGCTTGGTTTCACAGTTTATACATTTGTCGGAGTAACAGTTTCGGCTCCATTTTCCGTTGACTAACCTGCTGCTGGTTCTGCTGCTGTCCCTGCTGATGCTGAGGTCTAGCCGTGGGGCTAGTGATACTCGGCTGGAAAGCTATCTGCTGCGTTGGTTGATAGGTGACATGACGTTGGTGGGACTCCGGCTGTTTAGGTTCATACGGTGCAAACCCAGGATGACGTGTTGGCAGTTGTTGCTGCTGCTGCTGCTGACCATCAACATAGTAGTAGTGGACTTGGGTTACGGGCGTTTCTTGTTGATACTGTTGCTGTTGTTGATGATCATAAGTTGGACTTTCTAGATCAGCAAGAATCGCTTTTAAATCCGTGACTGTATTGCTGCAAGACGAAAAAGCCACAGGTGCTGGAGGAGGTGCTGGTTGTGGCGAATAAGTGCGACATCTTTTTCTAGAAAATGCAACAGACTTTGATCGCTTTCTCTTTATCTTGTTGATCTCCTTGCGAGGTGCTGCAGGCGGTATGGCTGTGTTCACGTCCATGGTAGCACTGCAGCGTGGATGATGAAACAACTGGAGGTAGTGGGATACGGTGGTGGGGGGACGGTGGTGGAAGCAGACGACCTTGGATCGCTGGGCGCGGGCACCAGTGCGGTGGTGGGGAGCGTCCAGCAACCTTCAACAAGTCTGCGGCTTGCAGCTCTCTGCAGCTCTCTGTCTGCGGCTTGCGGCTAATTTTCGACGACATATATTCTACCTGTTGGATCCCAAACCAGTTCTCTACCTTTGTAATCAAACACTTTTCCAAGATTCTCAGCCCACCTTAGTGAAGAGGTAGGAACGTATTCCCTGTCTGAGCCGTAAGTCTTTATTATGAAATCTTTAGATTTATTTGTTCCTCCTGTCAAAACTGGTTCGTCTGCACTGGTTTCTACCAGATTAAAGGACCGCGTTCCGCATTTGAAATTACCAACTGACTCGTCGTATTGAAAAATCTGGGAAAGTACACTTGCATCATTTGACAATATACCAGCTCCTACTATGGACAGTTTGAAACCTTTAGCATCGCAGAACTGGTTTTCAGCATCTAGTTGTAGGCAAACCCTTTTCAGTTGACCCAACTTTGAGTTCAAAAGCTTTAGGCGCTCGTCTAAATCACGAAAAGACTTGGTTGACACGAAGTTAGTTTCCACATAAACTTTGGTTACGCAATCGTGTGACTCTTCAGGTTCAGCAACATATCTAAGACTTTTGTAACGTACGTTAAAGTGAGCTCCACCTGTATCCAGACCTAGCAGTTGGTGATGGCGATACGATATTCGCTGTGAACCGCAGAGTACACGTCCAAACTTGTCCTTGGGATGACGTTTCATACCCTATTACTGATAGTCACAGACTGGTATATTCATCGTATAGTAGTAGTAGTATACTATTCCTGGTATACGTGAAATGGTTAGGAATGGACAGTAAACACAATTCATGGATATAACCGCACTACTATTAGTATACTATTCCTGGTGTAAATTTGATCTTATGCTTATGCTGTCGGTATATGGTTCCTGATGTACAGTTGTGGCTGGGTTTAACGGTTCGCCGAGCCACGACTGCCGGTGCGCTGCTGTTGCGTAATAGGTTACGAGGCAGTGAAAGTTAAGTGATTTGGTTGACAGCTGGCTCCTCGTTAATGTAGGGATCCGCATAGTAATTGGTGTTTACGTCTAGACCTCGACGATTTGGAATTCGTGATGCTAAGGATCGCCAATTTCGCATCACGACCGACGCACCTCAATAAATATGCAAATAGCACTTTCGATCATTGGCTTCTGCGAAAGTTTTGCGAATGTTTCCTCCTTTCAAGCGAAAGTATCTTATAGCAAATTTTCCAAAATTATTTTAAGTGAGATGACCTTTTGCTCAATCAATGTAGTATAAAACCTTAATTTAAGATAGGAAATGTACATTCGACATGGAAACCTTCAAGCTCAACGTAACCTTCAATGCCCGCAACTCCGCTGAAGTCTGCGAGCTAAGGGATTTAATCTCGCAGATCTGCCCGGTCGAAGACATCAACCCGGAGGAGTTCTGGAGACCCCAACTACCAGGTAAGAGACACAATAATCCTGCGTTGGCCATGCCTAGCGATTGTCAAATTATGTACAGCAAAATCGCACATCAAACTCAAGTCGTGTTACATGCTGTTGTTATATTGATAATCAGTTGATATAACTAATTGTTGAAACGTCAGCTAATTGTTTGTTTATTCGTCGTTGTATAAATATAAGTTTAACAATAAATCTTGTTCTGTATTTTCACATAGCTAAAACTAAATGCTCAAGCTTTCACTTACTGATCTGCGAACTTCTTATAGTCTAACGTGTCAATGCTGTTGTTATAACAATAATCAGTTGATTCAACTATTCGTTGAAACGTCAGTTGATTCAACTATTCGTTGAAACGTCAGTTGATTCAACTATTCGTTGAAACGTCAGCTAGGAGAACGCCTCGTTGTGAAGTACAAATATAAGTAAAAAACCTTTTTATATTGTCACATAACAAAACGCTCAAACTTTCTTAATATTGTAAATTGTAGTTCTTATTGTCTAGCGTGTTATCGCTGCATGTTATATACGGTTGATTTAATACAACCCTATTAAATATGTTCTGAAGTAGCACGCAGCCTACTTCAGAACACACAAAAATTGACTGTTAAAAGTGAAAAGGGTCGTAAAGTTCAAACTTTATATCAGATGTAACCAGTGATTCTATACTATCACTGCTATTTTCATAATCGTGATCATGTGTCATTTGCTTACATGTGCTGTAGTTAAATAATTGAAACAACGGTGTAAACACACCTATCACACCAACTGTGTTCTTGTTTGATCACCGTATTCGGTAAACAAACTACATCAACTGCATAATGTTTAGATACATTAAAAAAGTTCCAATTTAGTTGAGATCACAGTTGTTGATAGTCGAACTCGTAATCTTATCGGATAGCACCGTAAGATATTTCAAAACACTGATTACATAACAAAATACCCCCGTCGCAGCAAACCTGCGTACTCAGCGAATTTCCAATGCATAATATTTGTCTGAATTCCACATAAAGCCGCGTACCAAGTTTCATAAAAATATATTCACATATAAGCGATTTTAATTATTCTCCATAAGAATAACATTGGTAATGAGTACGTAGGTTTGCTGAAACATGGAATTGTTTTTTATGCTAATATAAATACAATTTAACTAGGCGAAGCCACATACCAAGTTTCATCAATATTCAATCATAAATAAGCGCTATATAACATTTTAGTTATTCTCCATAAGAATAACTGGGGGCTGAGTACGCAGGTATGCTGCTACAGGAATAACCAACAAAAAATAAATTTTTTGTGCAAATATCAATATACCAGTACTATTTGAAGCCACATACCAAGTTTCATCAACATACATTCATAAATAATCGAGATATCAAATTTTATTTATTCTCCATAAGGATAACATTGAACAACGTACTGTGTTTAGCACTTTGAATATCTCAGCAACGGTTGGGGGTAGAATCAAAATTTAAACACCAAAATGATTGTTTTGTGGAACTGAACAGATTTCTAAAAGCAAATGTGAAGTTTAAATTAAAATAAACTGAGGAAATGCCAAAAACCTTTTTCCCATAAGATTAACATGGGAGATTTTTTGAGTAGGTTTTTTTGGATTTTCTCCGCAACCACTTAACCTAGGTTAATAATTCAAAATACTATATTATTTGTTTTTTTAAGCTCTATAACATGGTCAAAATCAAAATTAAGTTTTTAAAAAATTTTAGGGTGAAAAATGCAAAAAACTGATTTTTGGAAAATTTAAAACCCCCATAAACCCCCCTTCCCATGGTCCGATTTTTCTGGTTTTCGAACTTAAAGTCATGAATGTCATTTTACACATTTGAGCCAAATTTCATCGAAATCGGACCTTTTTTACTCAAGTTATCGCATTCACGGACACATATATATATATACATATATATAAATTTGAACGAATAGTGTTTTTGTCATCTGGGGACCTCAAAACAAAAAATTATTTTGGTCTCGGACTTAAGTCTTACCATGAGACCTACGGTAATAGCTTCTTCCCTATAGGGGAAATTCGCTAAAAGGCTTTTGGCTTCCTATATGAAATTCAAAATAGTTGTAACTAACATGACAAGTTTGCATTTCATAATGTACAAATTCAGGAGCTAATTCTAAAGGGTGGTTAATTAACATTAAAAATTGTTCTCTATCTATACATTCAAAGTTTACGTCTCTGTATTCAAAACAATACGGATCGTTTGGAGGTTCGGTTTTGTAAAACCAAATTGTTTTTAAAGTTTTTCGTACATCTCTTTGAACACTAACTGGCAGTTGGGATAAAATACTAATACTATCGATTTTTTCCAAATCTACTACAATATCTATAGACTTGCTAAATTCAACCAATGATTATTCATAAAGACTCATTGTGTGGGAAAAACAGAGTTAGTCTTGGCTTCCCTGGGTTTGCGAGCCACTTTGCCTCCGAAGCCCGTCGATTTTGTAGTGGCCGTGCGCCAACGTTTGTATGCCGTCTTGTATTATAAATCTTTTGTCGTCGTCAAACGACAGGGATCGTTTTTCAACGTTGACAGATGTTATTTTAAACTTTTTGCACCTAATAAGATTGAATTTCGCTTTGTACTCTGTGTGGTTGAACAGCGCGTCTCGGTAGTGCTCAAAACGCATTTTCATGTATACAAATGACGTTTTTATCCCTTTTGCCTTTTTGGTCTCGTTTCCTCTTGTGCTGTCGTCGACCGGAGTGGAATTGAAGCGTTGACAATACATTTTGCTTCGCAGGCCGATGTGTTCGTACAGTCTTCTTCCTTTTGTTTCGTCTTTGAACTTCCCATTGACCTGTTTGTTTGTGTCGTCCCTGAGGACATGCCCATCTGGATAATTTGACAGATCAAGGTGTTCTTTACTTATTGATTTTAAAATTTCGTAAAGGTTTTCTTCTGTTTCAATTAGGATAACTAGCCCGTCGGTGTCCAGATAAACCAGGTAGACGTGACTGCCAGGAGGTTTAAAACACGATTTTAGCACGTTGTAGTAAAAGTTATACATGTGCTCTTTTGACTGATCAAGAGTTACACTGCCAATGTAGATGGGTCTGCCTAGCAAAACTGAGCTTTTTCTAAGATAAACTAAAACAATGGCATCGTCTGCTTCACCTTCTTTGATTATAACTCTGTCTATAAAGCGAGACTGTCTTGCATATTTTTCAAACGCTTCTTTTGTGGTAGCGACACGGACGTCCTTGTGTCTTCTATTATTCTGGAGGGACTTACCAAAGACCGCGTTGTTAAGTAATTTACCTCCTTTTGAAATCGGCTGTGGCTTGACTTCTCAATTTTGAATTAAAGTCTATGTATTTTTGCATCCATGCGGATTGGCTAAATTTTACCATTCTGTGAACCTTTGTTATGCGTAGGCCGAGTTTCTGTGCTTGTTGAAGCACTCTATAGTGCGCCACATATCGCTCATTTTTCGCTAGTGTGGTCAACAGTTTTTCAACAATTCCGTTGGATGGTATCGCTTTTTCAGGCAAGGGTGGCAGGTCGTTTAGTTTATCGTGCACACTCTGTTGCACGTCCACGTCGAACTCGATAATATATCCGAACGGTGAGTCTGGTGGAAGGTTGGTCCAGTCTACTGTTTCTGGCTTGTCTTCCCATTTAAAGTTTCCAGTAGGCAGGCATTGTGAGAGGGCGTATCCGTAGAGGTTTACTGCATCCAAATAAAGCAGGTAGCTTGTCGGTTCTTTGCGGCTGTAGTCTGTGGGACATTCGAGCAACGTATTGTTGCTTTTGTCGTAACGTAAGCAGCTTTGCACAATCCCGCCTCTAATTGAAGATTCAATTAAAAGAAACATGTCGTAGTTGGTGATGAGTTCTAGTGTAATTCCAGTGTAACGCAACATAGCCTGCCAGCTGAGAGAGGGGGCTGCCCAAAAGTGGTTTACGTCTAACTTATAGTTGGCGTAACAGATTGATCGAAACTAATTTACCACATCTGTCAACAGGCACACGTCAAGGCGAAGATAAAAATCGTGATACTGGCCGAGATTTTTTAAATTTAAACATTTCCATACGAGACTCACATAAGCGTAGTCCTCATCGCTGATTTCTGTTTCGTTAAGTCGGTTGGCGAACGCCAATTTTGGAGGGAGGCAAGTTTCAAGGCATTTTTCTTCATCACTAACGTAATCGTAACAATATATTCCTTTTTTACTGATTAACGCTTTGTGTTCAGCAGGCACTAATTTTGAGCTTTCAATTAATTCATCGGGAGGTAGATTTTTACCAGTTCATCGAGGCTGGTGGCCATCATCCTGTAGGAGTCTAGAAATCGTAGCCAAATGTTTTCTACCTTAACCATTATCGCAATCATTTTCTCCTTATTTGAAGGGATCACCTTAATTTCACACCCTTTTAGGACGCCCAAATTTGTTATAATGAACGCTTGGTCGTAGTTGCTCATGTTGTGCAACCAGACTGGAATAAAGTTTGGAGTTTTTGCTCTGAGGTTGCAGCGAGAGCACAATGAATATCTAAATTTCGACATCACGTGGTCGTGATCAGCGCATTTTACGGTGTCAGGGTTTAGATCGCTAAACAGTCTGTTTAAAAGGTCACAAACAACTGCTTTTTCGTGGCGTACACGGTCTTCATCGCTCATGGTTATGGGATCGTTACGCGACAATACCTTGCTTACTTTTTCTGCTAAATCTTTTAGGTGGAGCAACAATTTAGCACCGGCATGGTTGCCTCGGTACAGATACGGTTCTGTGGAAATGTCATACTGATCGAGTATGTTTGCATCGTACGTGGACGTTACAAGCGTGCAAAGGAGTTTGCCTGATGTTTCTGATATGTCTTGCCGTTGTCGTAATCTTCATCGTCACTGTCAACTACTGGTTTAAGGGTAAATTCAAAATCTGCGCAAACACTAAATGGTACTTTTATTTACGTTTCGTACTGTTGAAATTGCAGCGTGTTATTGTTAGCGAGAGGAAGCTTAATTACTGAAGACAGGTGTTTTCCACAAAGTTTCAAATGTTCCTTTAACCACGTATCCGGGTCTGGTTTACATTTTCTAGCTTCGTTGCTGTGCGAACAACGTTTGCGCACTACAATTTTATTGGTGGATTTAGTGATTTGGGTTTGAATTAGTTTGGTAAAATCATGAATATGGACGTAGTGACTGACATCGTGTTCGTCACGCAGCAGCAGTATGTCGGTGTGATCGGCAAGCTCGTCGACAACCCGCAGGGGAGTCACTTTGTTTTCACTAGTGTATTCAAAAACGTTTACCGAAACATTGGGGTTATTTTGTTTAAATCTTTTGATTTGATTCACAATTACTGGGTAACTAAGTCCTGCAAAATTGTAAGTGTTTAACAAATTATCGCAAAAAGATTCTTCAGTAAGAACAGAATCGACACGGGGGATATGTTTACAAAGCATCGCGTTCATAAAAAACGATTGTCTTTATTGTTAACATTTACACAAGACCTGCGTTTGGATAATTTAGATGGCAATGGAAGATAGCTAGAACCTCTAGGCTCTTTGTAGGTAAATTTACTTACGCGTAACGTTAAACACTTGACGTTAACGAAGAGCCAGCTGCTTCTTTCTGCGTCGGCGTTTTCTTCTTCCTTCAGCAATTTGGCTCCGTCGCTGCGCAGTTGGTCATCCAGGTCGTCTGTCGTGGCAAACAGCATTCTCGAGCGTGTCTTGAAGTTGCGAGTGTCTAGCAGACCTTCTTCGGGATGTTCCTATTTGACCTCAAGGACCATGTTAAATTTTGATGAATTGGAAACTTCCTATTCGCTGGTTGGATTCTCTTTGACTGTTTGCAGAGCGGCCTCTACAAACGGAATCAATTCAATGAAACCGCCGTCATTGTTTTTGATGACATAGTCACGAGCGTTCATTAAGGCTTTTTCAGCTCGTAACTCATTATGGGTAGAGCGCCGTCGTCTCCATCACTGCCACCGTTGGGGTTTCTGCTGTTGTCTGTTGATACTTGAGCTAATGCTGATGACGCCGGAGGAGATGGCGCTGGAGATGCTTTCACATCACGTGGCGTGTTGTGTTGGAGCCTTTAAAGTTTTTCAACAGTGGAGACTGGTCATTTGCCGCTGCTGCTTTCCTCTTGCGACTTTTTGTCTCTGCTCGATCGGCTGGACGGCTGGTTGAGGGTTTGTTGAAGCTGCCTCCTGCATGGTGTGTCGAAGGGGCGTCAGGAGGACTGCTACTACTGCTGCTGCTTCTGCTGCTGGTGTGTACAGGAGGTGTAAAGAAGTTGGTGAGCGCCAAACAAATTACCTGGTGTCTGTCACGAGCGTCGGTAGTGACAAAGTACGACACATGGCAAACTGCGCAGGGGAACATTGTGTCTGAGAAGGTGCGCTCCTGCTGTTAGCGTGCTGGTAAACTGTGCCGACTTGGACGGTAGAGTCTGCTTATAAAGTAAACTCGGTGAGTGGGGAAATGTCATAAGCTCAGCGAGTTAGAGAGGGAAGTGAAAGAGGAGAAAGGTACTTTCATACGCAAGTGGGAGGCGAGTGAAATGAGTGCCGTGTTGAGAGGGGTACTGGGGTATAAATGCACGCTGTTCTCTTGACAGTCACTTTTGTGTGCGCGCAGTCAAGACTACCACTGCTCCTGCTGCTGCTGCTGCTGCTATTGATTCTACAGCACCTCTCAAAGCTCTGGTTGGTATCTTGTACAAGCCCACTGTCTTAGTTGTAATTTGTGTTATTTACAGGGTTTGCAGCCACTGCAGTAAAAGACTAAAACTCTTACACTTTTTTTGTAAATTTAATTTGAATTGCGTTGGGGCTATACTCCCCGTATTAATACTACTACAGTTTTTAGCCGTGCTAAGACTCTGCTTGCGTTGTAACTCCCATACTGCTACTACTAATGTTTTTGAACTTTCACAAGGCGGGTTAGTATTTTGGAAAAATTTACTAGCTTAACGGTTGCTTTAATTTGTGTTGTTTACAGGGTTTGCAGCCACTGCAGTAAAATACTAAAACTCTTACACTTTCTTTTTGTAAATGTGATTTGAACTGCGTTTGTATACTTTCCGTATTACTGCTACTAATATTTTTAGCCGTGCTAAGACTCTGCTTGCGTTGGAGCTCCCATCCCACTAATATATTTTAGCTTTCACTAGGTGATACTGCTTTTTCTAATGTCTCCAGTGGTGTCTGTGAAGGTTGGTGGGAAGGAGTAGTTGGCAGTAACGGTAGTGGATGTGGCAGTTGTTGTACTAAGCAAGTCCCGTAATATAGTGGTGTGTTGGTAGCGTATAGGTATTGCGGGTGATGGAGGTGGGATTAGTCTTGTGGGTCTTAGGGATGGAAGAATATTTACAGGAATTCGTGAGTCGTAGGTAGTAGTTGTAGTAGTAGTAGTTGTAGTAGAAGTAGTAGCTGTTAATATATCTGTGAAGGAAGGTAGGCGAGAATGTCGAAGGATCGATTGACGCAGTCGCCCTCTGACAGTCTGGCGGTGTTGTAGGCGTGTTGGCGTTTTCCTTGTCGTCGGGGTGGTGGCGTCGGTAGGATTATTTCTATGTTTATCGGTTGTCGGGGTTGTTCGTCCTCCTCTCTTCTCCTTTATTTTAATGACTGCTGGAGACCTTTGAAAAATAATACAGGGAGATAATTTTAAGGTGACAAGTGATTTTGTTTTTGCAGACATGAGTCTATCAAAGAGGCTGAGTGACTTGGAACAGGCATCAGCACTGCCAAGAATATCTGAAAAAGACTTGGCAAGGCTGGAGGGCTACCAAATTCATGACGCACGGCTGGTGACCACTCGGTACGGGAGGTTGGTCGTGTTGGAAATCACAGCTGCCGATGGAACACGTGCGATTATTTATTTGCCGACTCGGTTCGATGCCGAGCTCACTGACAGTGACTTGGCAGAAATTAAGGGAGGAGGGTTTAAAGTGCGTTGCACAGGCATGGTGGGAAATGCTCCCAATGTTCTTTTGTACGTTTAGTACTATAAATATACTAATAAATCTTGTATTTCAATAGATAACTAGTTTTTTTTAAACCTGTAGATGTGTACAACAGTATCTTTCTTTCGATAGACAATAAGATGTACAAGTATTAAGAAAGCTTAAACGTTTTGAAAACATAAAAGAAGAAGATTTCTTACTTATATTTGTAATTCACAACGACGCATAACGGCGTTTCAACATATGGTTATATTGAATAAATTGTATATAACATGCAGCGATGTGACGCTAGACAATAAAAAGGAGATTTTTTTGCTAGACAATAAGATGTGTAATTGTTAAGAAAGCTTAAGCAGTTTTAAAATATAAAGAAACAAGATTTCTTACTTATAGTTGTAATTCACAACGACGCATAACGACGTTTCAACATATGGTTGTATTAAATCAACCGTATATAACATGCAGCGATAACACGCTAGACAATAAGAACTACAATTTACAATATTAAGAAAGTTTGAGCGTTTTGTTATGTGACAATATAAAAAGGTTTCTTACTTATATTTGAACTTCACAACGAGGCGTTCTCCTAGCTGACGTTTCAAAGAATAGTTAAATCAACTGATTATTGTTATAACAACAGCATTGACACTTTAAACAGTAAGAAGTTCGCAGATCAGTAAGTGAAAGCTTGAGCATTTAGTTTTAGTTATGTGAAAATATAGAACAAGATTTATTGTTAAACTTATATTTATACAACGACGAATAAACCAACAATTAGCTGACGTTTCAACAATTAGTTAAATCAACTGATTATTAATATAACAACAGCATGTAACACGACTTGAGTTTGATGTGTAATTTTGCTGTACATAATTTGACAATCACTAGGCATGGCCAACGCAGGATTATTGTGTCTCTTACCTGGTAGTTGGGGTCTTTAGAAATCCTCCGGGTTGATGTCTTTGACCGGGCAGATCTGCGAGATTAAATCCCGAAGCTCGCAGACTTCAGCGGAGTTGCGGGCGTTGAAGGTTAAGTTGAGCTTGAAGGTGTCATGTCGAATGTACATTTCCTATCTTAAAGTAAGGTTTTATACTACATCGATTGAGCGAAAGGTCCTCTCACTTATGTAACGAAATGCTGGCTCTCGGGTGCTGAGTAGGGGATGGTGTCCAAACTACTAGCATATGTTGTGTCAAAGGTGGGGAAACCAGATCTGTCATTCAGCTGAGGGCTGTATATGAAACCGAGAGGCTGAGCAAGGGACTGAGGCCCAAGCCTGTCTGGAACTCAACCCACTACCTTTACCAACTGAGCTAAATTAACGAATCTATTAACCACACTAATTGGAAAACGTACTGGGGAACAGAGGCCGGAGATGTTTTACCCAGACCAGAAGGCCACACCAAGCCAGCTTTGATTTACTTAATTTAATAACTACTAGATTAGACTACACCTTCCAAACTGATGCTACTATTTCAAGGATAACCAAGGATACGATACTACTTAATACTGATTCTGAATTGTTAATTATGGTGTAAATGTAACTGTACGGACACTAAGACATTTCCTGCATGGAATTTATAATTAATGAAACGTGGTCATGTAATCCTGTTTTAGACTGAATAACGGTTGGTATCGTGAAGCGACGCCAACCGTTTCCAACTGATTCCCAACATTTCGGTGTGGGGCGAAGGCCGGATGGCTTCCCCCTTATTTGGTTAAACTAGCCTATCATGACTCTCAATACTGACTACTTAAAACTATAACTTAGCCATTATTAGCAGGTCGTTGGACGGAGAGTGTTTGAGAACGATGTTGTTCGCATTCAATTCGACATCAGACTGGGGAAAGGAGAGGAGAGAGAGCACTCGAATCGCCGTTTTCTCGACAGTTCTGTCAAAAAACTTAGCGGCAGACCAAAATGCGAGCGAATATCGCCGGGCAGCGCAATTGTAGTTGACGCACTATAAAAGGCGTGACGGTAGGCGTCACACTTACGATGATTTTGGAAAATTTGCTATAAGATACGTTCACTTGAAAGGAGGAAACATTCGCAAAACTTACGCAGAAGCCAATGATCGAAAATGCTATTTGCATATTCATTGAGGTGCGTCGGTCGTGATGCGAAATTGGCGATCCTTAGCATCACGAATTCCAAATCGTCGAGGTCTAGACGTAAACGTCAATTACTATGCGGATCCCTACATTAACGAGGAGCCAGCCGTCAACGAAATCACTTAACTCTCACTGCTTCGTAACCTATTACGCAACAGCAGCGCAACGGCAGTCGCTGTTAAACCCAGCCACAACTGTACATCAGGAACCATATACCATAAGCATAAGCATAAGAGCAAATTTGCATTAGTGCGGTTATATCCATGAATTGTGTTTACTGTACATTCCCAACCATTTCACGTAAACCTTCTTCCCTTTCCTCTTCAACACCTTTTCCACCAAATATGTGTCTGGAAAAGCAGTTTTTTGCATCTCCGGCTCGTAAAACGCCCCACGAATTACGTTCCCTTCCATATCGCGTAGCGTGTATACCGTTGGGCGGGTTTTGCGAACCTTATGCACGGTGAACAGTTCTGTGGTCCAGCTCGGAAGGTAACCTTTAGAGAAAATAGACGTTTTGTATTTGGATATTCTCACAACGTCATTAACTTTATACCACGGTCGCTTGTCTTTTCTCCTAAAAAGGGGAACGGGAGCATTGTTCAACATGTTGGCTAGAGACCTTTCGTGAGAGCGACTCACATCTTTCGGTTTCGTACCAATAGATCGATGGATGAGATTGTTATATGTCGATAACAGTTTGGATAGAAGCCTGTTTGTAGCCCAACGATACGAACACCAAAGGCTTTAAACATCCAATTTTTCAGGGTGCGATTGAAACGTTCCACTACTGAGGCCTTAAGTGGAATAAAAGTGCTGTAATGGTTTATGCCATGACGTTTCATCAGAGCGGTAAATGTTTTGTTAAAAAATTCTCTTCCATCGTCGGACTGAATATTTCTCGGCAGTTGGGATGCATTTAGATGTATATCTTCCATACTTTTTGCGACTGTCTTAGCGGTTTTGTCACGTAGTGGTGTGGCGAAACCAAACTTTGATAACACATCGATCCCAGTGAGTATGTACCTGAATCCCACGTTTTACCTCGCGTACTTTTGCATGTCAACAAGGTCTATTTGCCATAAATCGTTTAAGCCTTTAACATAGACATGACGTCGTGGATAACGTTTTCTCGCCTGCCTGTGAAGCTCTTCAACTATTTTCTCTTTAGCACCGTCTGCCATCTTGACAGAACCAAACTTGCCTCGAAAATGAACAAATCTGACTTCGATATGATTTCATTAAAACGTAAAAAATTCACTATTTCGTTAAACTCTCTAGAATGTCCGCTGTGACCGGCGTTCTTGGACATGTACAGCAGTCTAAGGCGATTTACCAAAGCGTTTGCATCTTTTGCAGTGCTACTTAATCCACTGCTCGATAGTCCTGGCGTTGTTGGTGCTGCTGTTTTGTGTTTTGGTGGGAACAGACTCTGTATAACAACAGTGTACTTTTTGCCTTTGTTGGCGTTAATCCCTCGTTCCGCAGAGTACATTTGTTTGTGTTCATTGGTCATGACTAGTATCTGTCTGTACGTATTTAAATAAGAAGGAGTAATTTCATCCTTTTTTGGAACTTATATAAAGAGTAGTTCCATCAGTCCGGGAGTCATTTAAATCTCTTGTCTTTTACTATAATTTTTGTTCTAGAAAAGGAAATTCCGCTGTCACCTATCAACGTGTCACCTTTTCCATCGGCTCGAACACCGTACGTAGTGTCAAGTTTGTCACGGTAGGCGGGAGATTTGAGTTTTGTAAAATATGTGTCCACCAGACTGGTCACCGTTTGAGTCGAAGTGTTCACTGTTTTGTTTAACTCGCCGTTGTCGTCATCGTCACTGCCTTCCCCCTCGCTATGTTTATCCGTTCCTATCGACTTAATTACCTTTTTAATTATTTCCTCCTTGATTGGCTTCATAGGAAGTGGAATCAATTGCTTAATACTTTCAACGACTGTATTTTGCAGTGGGCTGACCAACGGTTTAACCGAAGCCTCTACATACTTTTCAACGCCCTCTACATTCCGCTGTAAAGTCCGGTACTTTTCGCGAACGCTTTTTATAAGCTTAATAATTTCCCGTTTTACAGCCTCTTCTCTACCGCAAGCTTGTGTTGTCTTTACTCGACGTTTTCTTATCTTCTTTGGTTTTTGTCGTCTGTCCATAGTGTTACAGCGTCTAGCTAATACTTGAGCGTATTTTGAAAGGATATCTTATTTATATTATCCTCAGCGGGGGGTTTCTTGCGCTGACGTCTCACCTTTATACCACCACCTCCAAACCTGGATTTAGCCTTCATCGCCGTAGTGACACTCCATGTTGTTGCTTTCTCCGCCGCCGACGTGTCTGACGCTTTGAATCTTTGCCAAGCTCTTTCCGCCAGCTCTTTATCCGCCTGCTGTCTTCTCTTAGAGTCTTTGAATTTCGAGTAGGCCATATCGTGGATCTTGCACGCTTCGTCTAGACGATTGACACCCTTATCGCCTCGTGTTAACCTCTTCCTTAGCTTATTTCCTGGTCCGCAGAAGTTGTAGCCAGGAATGTAGAGTTCGACGGGTAATGAATCAATCGCTTTGTTAACAGCAGAACTTATGATGCCCCTTCCTCTTCTTCCGCCTCTTTCTCCTCCTTTTGCTTTGCGTTTTTTCATGATGCGTTTGCCTGTGGAACTTCTCAACATTGACTAGTTTATCCCGTGGATTCTTTATTTATATCAGTCACGAATGTGTCTAGACCGCATCTGTAGCGTCTTTTGTTTATTTCATCGTCTTTGCTGATTACCACAAAGGAATGACGGTCTTTGTTCCAACATTGGATGCAGATATGTTTAAACTGGTTAAAAGTCATATCGCTATTGCTAACGTGATCGTCGTAGACATGTTTCATGTTCAACTCGTCTTGTTTGAATAGTATTGAAAGGTTCGCATTGTCCCGAAGCAGGTGTTTCGGTATGCGTGTGTAGGATTGCGCGAGGTAGAAACAATCTATCGATTTGTGTCTGCCCATGGAGAATTACGCACGCATATGGTCTTGTCGGTCGCAAGCTACGTCGTCAAACACAAATACCGAATTTGGTTTCGCTTCGGAAGGACTTTGTACATCCTTGTTGTTTTCAAACGTATAGTAACCTATTTCGGGAGCTTTACTCATTATTTGTGATAGTATTAAATATTTGGGCTGGTGTAGTGATTTACTAAATATGTATAAATTTGAGATTCGCAATCCTTGAGGCTCTGTAAATAGGCTGAACATGAGACATGTTTTACCGCAGTTTGAAGGCCCACAAATAATGCAACCGATTGAGCTCGGTAACAGAGGGCTGTTTTTTTGAGGTACTGTGTTGCGAACTGTGCTCTATCAGTCTCCCAAAATCGGTATTTATGTCAAACGTTTCATGCTGTTTTTTAAACTTCAAATCGGTCACGTTGCTCTACGACTGGTGAGCTACATATATGGCGTCGCGCATTTTGTGTCGGAGCTCAGTCTGGAGTCAGGCTTTTGTTGAGATACATTAGTTGCTCGCGGTTTTAATAATGTTGGAAGGACTATTGCCGGATGGTGGAAAGAGGCGCACCTTTCACCGGCCTCGAAAGACCAAGAAGCGTAAGGGTGCGAAGAGGAGACGAGGGGGAGGTGAAACAACTAGTGGAAGAAAGATCGGTGGGAAACGGTTTCAATATGTGACATTTCGTGATGTGATCAAGCACGCTAGAGCGGCAGTCAGGGGACAGGGAATTAGGTGTTCAAGAAGTTTGGAAACAGACAGACGTCACATGCGGAGTGCAACCATGGCAGTGCTGAAGGCGGTTCGAAAGTATAAAAAAGGCAAGTTGGTGAGGCCTACTGATGGTCGCCGTGGTGGTCATTCTAAAGAACGGATCCTACCTTTGCCACAGTCTGGAGGACTGTTACTACTACTGCCGATTTTCGCGGGCCTAAGTGCGTTGGGCAGTCTCGCCGGCGGTGCTGCTGGAGTGGCAAAAGCAAAAAACGAGACTAGGGATTGGAAAGAAATTGGAATTGGGTTTGGCAGAAAAAAAGAAGTTGCAAAGGCACAACGACACTATGGAGGCTATTGCGTTGCACAAAGTCAAAGGTTTGTTTTTGAGACCGCACAAGAAAGGGTTGGGTCTGTACATGATGCCATATTCGCAGTATACAAAAAACTGCTAAGCCTTCTGCCCAAAAGGGCATTGTACGATGTGGATATTGAAACCTTAGCACGTATACTTCGGATACCATATTTTAGGGGTGTTTTTATGCGTGACAATTTGCCTAAGCAACCATGGCGTCAAGAGTCGGCCATTGTTAATTTGGACAGTTTCAGTGGAAAAGGTACGCATTGGGTGTGTTTTTGAAAAAGCGGTAATCTAGTGGACTATTTCGACAGCTATGGTGATTTAAGACCTCCGTTTGAAATTCAACGCTATCTCAAGGGAAATTTTATTTCCCGCAACAGGACCGCTTATCAGTTTGTTAATTCCAATAGTGAAACTTGTGGACAACTTTGTTGGAGTTTTTATCCATGATGAAATAAAGGTACAAAAGGTGTATTGCGTTTCACTTCTTTGTCTGTCATGTCTTTGACGTTTACCTTTACGGGCACAGAGTCTACTCTGTCAGCTGACTTTTTCCCAGCTCTAGAACTGGACAGTAACTCGACTTGGAAAATAGGTCTGCTAAACTTTGAATTTTTCAACTTTATTCCAAACGTAGATGTTGGCAATAATGTGTTTCACTTTAACAACGGTTCGCAAATAGTCATACCTACAGGTTCGTATGAGGTTTTGGATATTGCAGACTATTTACAGAAGATGTTTGGAAGGTGGATAAGAAGCTGCATATCGAGTTAACTCCGAACAACAAAACTTTGCACACCAATATCAAATGTAACTTTCCAATAGACCTCACACCCGATGATTCTATCGGTCGCCTGTTGGGATTTAAACCAGTCAAACGGGAAGCGGGCCAGGAACTAGCTACTATAAGGGTTACTGAAATTTAATTCTATTGAGCTGCAACGTCGTCACAGGATCGTATATAAACGGGTAACCTGCGCACACTGTTTACCAGTTTTATCCAAGAGTCGGTCCAGGGTTCAAGTTGATCGAAGAGCCTTCACCTGTGGTTTATCTTCCAATTACCAAGAACACTATAGACAATATCACGCTACAGATCGTGAATCAAGACGGACGGTTGGTGAATTTTCGTGACAAACGAATAACTGTGCGGTTACATTTGAGGCGTCGACCTTAGAATGGGTTTTGTGTACGGTGTTTTTCCAAATTTAATTTTGATAACTACATACTTTATTTAATAGCCTTAACTTTTATCAGATTTTCAATTAACATGATAAAAAACCATATTTCAATATAAACAATTTCAGTTTAACCTTTTCAAAATCAATAAATTCTTCAGTATTCTTTGTTATTTAGCAAATTACATTGTGTAATATGTTTTTTTTAATAAATTATCTATACATACAAATATACCAATGACGCATCAATAATAAAATCCTAAATTTAGTCATACAATAAATCTCTTATTCAATCGGGAAGATTATGCGATTCTTATAATAAATATCTTTCGAATTGTATGTTCCGTTTTAACGTAAAACTACTGAACCAATCGAGCTGAAAGTTTGCATGTAGTAGATAATGAATCTTTCTGAGAAATCATAAACAAATTACAGCTCTCCGTTGTGTCTAAAATAATATAAAGTTAACTAAATCCGTCTTAATCCTATTACATTCATTCATATGTAAATAAAACAAAATATTTATAACTCCTGATAAGTTAATTAAATGGTTTGGAGATTACAATTATAAGGAAAGGTTCAATGAAAAAATCACCCTCTTAACAAAGAATATTATTTAGAAAATCAACTTTTGGAGTTCTGAAAAGCCAATATTTTAATTTTACAGAGAAAGCAAATTTTATTCCATCCGTGTCTGATTAGTAGTTTAGTCTTGAACGTTTACGGTACCCCATAACACATAACACAGATTGGGTTGTCATTTCAGTAGTTTTTTGTTTATATTCAGCTAACAACATATACTCTTCTGTTATCCTGTGTTTTACCATCAACAGCTGTTTTGTATGCAATTTATAATGCAATATTTATACTAACTGGGGCCTAGATTTGCTCGTGAAAGGCCAATCAGTTTGATTACATGACTTGGAGTAATATTCCACCACTTCCCCATTTTTATGGTCACTCCAGTTGTTATTTATAGCTCAAGGTGACCTTTATTTATTCTGGATAATACCTCGAAATATAGAGTAATCTTCACTCCAAATTTTCAGTCACTGATATCAGTAAACCACATGTTAACAATTAAAACATGGAACAGTGGCTCCATCATACCGGCGGAAGTCTAAACTACATGTTGATTGAAAGTACGTTGTTATCATCCATTTTAATATTAGATGTTTTGTTATGTTTGTTTAAAACTGAGGAAACCTTTTGTTGGGTACAAAATTGCTTGGATTCGAGCAACAGGACCACTAGTAGGATTATTATCCTCCATGTTAATTTTATGGACAAAAACGTATTTCAAAGGCTACCCGTGCCCTTGAGAATAGAAAACCTTATTGGAAAACTACAAACTGAGACAAATTTTGTTACACCTCAAACATTCAAATTTGTAAAAAAGTGAGTTGTGTTGACAAAAACTGCTTCAAGTATAATAAATAGATATTAGACACTCTTAAAAAAACATAAAAGTAATATGTCTTCATTCCGAACCCGTAACGCTTGGCCGTTTAGTTTATTTTTAGCTGCACCTAGTTAAAAAAATCTGTGCAAATAAATGATTACTTATCTTAACCGATCAATTATCTATCAAATCTGCTTTTTATTTTTATAGTTTTGTGCATGGAGCACACTTACCCCCTCCTGGTATTGCATCTTTGTCCTTTGCACCTAATCACCGAAAACTAGACAACCCGTTCCCCAGGGGTTGGGGAAAGAAGGGGGGGAGACCGTGGGGTCCTCAGTTGAGAGAGTTCATAGTTGGTAGTTGCCTTCAGATACAGCGCAGGGAAGCACGTGGCGATCGGCGACCACATCGCCATGGAGAGAGGGCAGCGCCTCGGAACAACACCAACACTGTGGCCATGATGGGGGCACCCTTCGAGGCAATGGCAGTGATGGGAGTGGTGTCACCCTCGCTGTCTACTTCCAGGCTAAAGTGATGATAAGGTCAGTTAAGGGGACTTTTGTTTGTTAAGCCCCTGTTACACACTTTCACAGAGGGAGGGTGACAGTACCATATTTCCATTAAACGGTTTATTCTCAAATATCTCGGGAGTTAAATTAAAAGGCTTATTTCGAAATTGTTTTGTCAAAATTATTTTTAAACCTTAAAATAAAATGTGGTCTAAACTTACGTTAAATCAATGAGGGCCTCTTTCTCCAAGTGTAGTGTAACTCAAACAAACATTAGTTTATTAGAAATTCCGCTTTTCCAATGTGCTATACACAGTTTGAATCTGGTTTACGTTAAACCTATAGAGAGAAAATGCACTGTTTAATGTTGTATTCTACGATTACAAACTTAAATACTTTATTATAAATATTTGTTTTCAATTTTATTATAACAATGATTATGTTCACTCTAAAATTTAAGATCATAATTCAAGTTTAACAAAATAGTCCAATATTACCCCTAAAATTTGGAGAATATATATCTACAAAAACGTTAAAACTTACTACAATAGTTGGGTTGCGCTAGGTTAAATTATTGTATTTTGTTGATAATATAATAATTACTAAGGGTTAATCGTTAATATAAATTAGAAAAAAGAGAGGCCCCAATACAGAGCCTTGTGGGACTCCCAATTCCACTTGGACCTCATCAGACCACTTACCATTAACATATAATTTGCCAATGATTATTGAGATTTTAAATTAGATCCACAGAACCCAAAATATTTCAATTTTGTAATAACAATCTATCAACAGAATAAAATGCCTTTCTAAGGTCATATAAAGTAGTCTGAACAAAAGATAAGTGAATCTGTCTAACTAATTCATCGAGAGCAGTTAAGGTTAATTTGACTCTTCCAAATGTGCAGAGCTTAGAAGATTATTATTTTCCAGGAAAAAAAGACAATTGATTACAATCAATTTATCTAGCACAGGAATTACAGAGATTGGACGACAGCTCTGTGGCTGGTCCACTTTCATAGATTGGACATACACGAGAAATTTTTAATTGGTCTGGAAAGAAACGGTCCTTTAAAAGATAATTTATACACAAGGCTTAGGGCTCAGCCGAACTAGCCCCTTTTAATAAATTATTAGAAATGCTGAATATATCTATGCTATCAGAACTGCTCATTCGCCCGACAGCACACTGTATTTTGGAACAATGTAAGCCACTTAAAGGTAGCCAAGCTGTTAATAAAGTTGTTATCTATGAATTCATTGAAAGTAGTGCTTGGCATGAAATTACCAGAAATTTTATGTCTTTAACTGAATCAATAGAACAATTTTTAAATGTATCAGGTTCAATGCTTTGGCTTTCCTGTTTATCTAGTATTGCATTAATTTTTATCACATCCTTAAAAGCAGTTTTAAATTTATTTTTACTGCTTTCAACGTAGTTAAAATTTTAAACAAGTTAAGCTTCATTAAGAGCAACTCTGTACTGTTGCTTTAGTTCATTGCTACCAAAGATCTACATTATTTTTATTGCTTGTACAATTAAGTATTCCATATAAGTAATCTTTCTTTCATGTGTGTACCAATTTGTATTATGTTTATTTGTCTTTACTGATCTCTTTTTATAATAATTAGAGCTATTTAATATTACATCAAATACGTTCAAAAATAATTTCAGTATGATTACAGAACAGAGCCAACCAATCAAAAGAGGCTAATTTTAAAGTTGAAGGTACAATATTTTCTTAGGTAATACAAATTTGACTTGAACACCGGGTCTTTCTGTTAATGAAAATGTGCTAGTTACACTAGAAGACTTACCTTTAAGTTAAGCAATTACTAAAATCCATCACGATCCGAAAAGGGGAGTGGGGAAGTAGTTAAACTACAGATATTTAAATGTTTGTCACATCAAAAATTAATATTAAAATCACCTCCTATAAAAATATTATATAAGTTCCATTTGGTTATAAATTTTAAAAACTTTTCAAGAATACATAGAAATTCCCATGGATCTCCATATATTGTGTGGTAAACAGTAACAACATTCATTTGATAGCTATTTAAAAAAGTAGCTGCATCTTCAAAATGTACTTCACTGCAAAATTCAGCTACATTAGATTTCCCAGGGTTAATTTTACTATGAATAAAATTAGATCTCTTATGTGATTCAACCTTGAAAAAACAGCAGCACAATAAAACCCATCGGGGTGAGCAAGATTGATTTCATCTTTAAATGACTAGTGCTCCGACAAACTTAAATTTCAGAACCAACCAAAACAATTTCTAAAACTGAAACGTTCTTTCTTAATTCTTGCATGTTTAAAAAAAATTATATTGAAAGCGGTATTGGATTGGTTCGTACTATAATCTTTAAAAGATCATCTAAATATGGTGTAACTAGAACAAGAAGCTAAGTTTTTGTTAATGGTTGAGTTTGTTGTATGTTTTTTATTTGGTTCTTCGTTATTCTAGATGCGAAATTTTCCCTTTTAGTGGAATGGGTAATAGGAGACCATCCTTTAGAGTCCATCCTGCAGTCATTCATTAAAGAAACATTCACTACACTTTCACTCCCATTGACATTATTACCCCTCTCATCACCGATCGTTGTATCTGTTGGCGAGTGGTGCTCAGGAGACTAAATAGAAACAGTTTTCTATGGCAATGAGAAGTCTACTTCAGTATATATTATAGTCAATACAAAAATAAATTGTATTTTAACAAATCAATAGTTTACTAAAATATTCCAGGAATTAAAAATCTAAAAGTCTTAAAGACGGGATATAACAAAAACCATGAATATCCTATACTCTAATATGAGTACGGTTTGCTTTCTTGCTTGCTTGCTTGCGACACGGATCTCAAAAACGGCTCCAATTATTTCCTTCAAATGTTCGAAATAACTCATTTTTGGGATAAAAATAAGTTCTAGACAGGCCTCATCCCAAGGAAAAATCAAATAATGTAAAAAAACTAAAATGAAAAGTTAAAAGAATTAACATTGGGCTTATGGAGTTTCAAATCAAAACAAAAGAATTGTAACAGCTGTTCATAATCAACCAGGGAACTGTCAAAGTAATATTCATGTTGTATTTAATTATTAACATGTGGTTTCCTGAGAGCAGAGATTAAAATATTTGAGTGTAGATTATATAAATAGAGTGGTAAAATAAATCAAAGGGATATTGAGCTATAAATAACAACTGGAGTGACTTTAAAAATGTATAAAAGAGGCAAATGAGTTATACAAATCTGATTATCAGTAGGGGGGAAGTGGTGAAATATTACTCCAAGTCATCTAAACAAACGACTGGCCTTCCCCGAGAAAAGCTTGACCCCCAGGTGCTATACATTATTAATTGAATGTACCCGTTCTTTGCACGGGTTGGAAGGTAAGTTATCTTGAAACAGTTTTCTTGCTTCTGCTCTTTAAGCTGTCAAATGGGAGTGTCCTCAGCTGTTCGCATTAAAGTTTCTGAATGTTTACTTTCGTCTGAAATGTAAACATTGGAACTTAGAATGTTCACGTGGCGTTGCCCGAAGGGTTTTTAAGGAAGAGATTATGCCCATGAGTTGCATGGGTTCAAGATCTACCTTTGTCTAAAGTTTCAGCCCAGTCGGTCCATTAGTTGTTGCGTTCACCCGGAACATCAGACAGACAGACAGAAACCAACTCTTCTTTATAATATCATAGATATAAATAATGTGTAACTAGTTGGTGCCAGTCGCAAATTTGCCAGCTATAATATTTAAGTTGAGTAATTTCACGGCACTCTGTAGGAACAATCACCAACAATGAAATACCCGCAGTTTTTAATAAATACATACTAAAATGATCACAATTATGAAAATGCATCCATATGTGAAATGATTTATTAAGTTAAATAGTTTCAAAATCGCAAAAAAAATTAAAAACTAACACTTAAGAAATAAGTTGTTATTTTTTACTTTGTAAGGGTTGATGTTTGCAACAAAAGATAATAAAAGCTTGATGAGCTGATTAGCTGTCTAAAGAAAATGAGTTAGGATTATAATCAGCCGTTTGTTATAAACACAACTGACTATAAATTCTATAAATCTCACCAAAAGTGTTTTGGGCATTTAATATTATTTAACAATCTTAAAGGGAGAAAATAAAAATCTGAGAATTGATTATAGGAATGTTTAAGCTTGAAATTGTTAAAAAATTCATGACCACGCGTTGTCTCGTTTTCTCAAATTAAATCCGAGATCCTAGATGAAAACTCTCCCTTTGAATAACATAGGGACATTTTAGGACTTTATACTTTATATCATTTAACAATTTTATGGGGAGATAATAATAAATCTCACAATTTTGGGGAGTATTGGAATGTTCAAGCTTAAAATTGATACAAATTCTATGACCATACGTTACCTGGTATTCTCGAACTAAGATTAGGTTCCATAACTAATTCTCCCTTATGAATAACATTGGGAAGTTTGAGGAATTGATACTTTCTATGACCAAATAATTTTAAAGGGCGAAAATTAAGATTCAAATTAGTACAAATTACATGGTCACACGTTACTTGATTTTCTAAAACCAAGACTGAGTTCCTTCAAAAATATTCCCCCCATTTAAATAACATGGAGCTATTTTTAAATGTCAATATTTTAAAATAAAACGGTATTTTGAGTTTTACAGTGTTCTGTTACTCTTCAGTGAAGAAACTTTAAAATAGCACATCGATAGAGAAAAAAATCAGTAGATAAATAACGAATACGATTTGATTTTATTTTTAACTTATATACAAACTAGAGGCTTGAGGGGCCGAAGCCTAAAGTCAGGAGCATTAAATTAGGCAGGTGGGGAATTTTGCAATGTTTCCATATGCGAGACTGGCATAACATGTCTAGGTCGAAAATAATGTGTTTTAGGCTCGAACTGGAACAACTTAGAGACCCACGTTGCCGGATCTTGCGGCCGTAATGTAACAAATTAGCCAAATGTTCAAATTTATAAAGTCATATATTTTGATATTTATTTGTTTATTTTTCCGTTAGTAAGTCAATATTGAAGTTCCGATCTGCGATAATTATTTATAATAGTTTAAAATATTCTACAATAGTATGGTAATTTATTACAACTGTAACATAGTTCTTCTAACTGTTTTCTCTTTAATCCTGTGTTTAATTTGTGATCTAGTGAATATTGTTTTCTTTGTTTGTGCTTAGCTTGCAAATATACCGTTGGGTGTTTAAAAGTAAGTTGTCAAAATGTAATCTGAACAAATAAATATTACACCGGTACTAAAAACTCTTCTTGTTAGTATAAATTAAAACTTTATAAGTTATCGTCTGTTAACACGTTGGGTGTGGAGTACGTTAATTAAGGTATTGTAATTAGCATTAAAACTTATATGATGTTCATGTTAAACATGTTCGTCAGCATTGAAAGTGTTACGGACTAACTAAGAATCACAAAAATAAAAATACCCTGGAATGGCCTGCTAAGAGCTGCAATGGCTAGGAGCCTAAAACCGGACTTTGGCCCGTACAAAACATCAAACAAGACGCTTGACTAACGCAGCATTCTGCTTCAAATATAATCAAACAGTTGCCCTCTTTTATGTAAGGTACTTTTATGGCCTTCCAATATATGATATAATAATATATTTTATGCCTATAATATCATTAACTAATTTCTAAGACTTAATTATTTTAAGTTAACAGCCCGAGAGCCATGAAACTCTTCATTTATTATTCCCAACATCAAGCAGAACATTAAAGTTAATGATATGTTGGTACTTTAGGATAGATAATATTTTGCGAAATTAAAACATAATAAATTAATACAGCATGCAGCAATAAAGTACAAATATTTTAATTCGTCAAGAAATAGTTTTCTGTTTGAAGAGGAAGCAATAATTATCAATTCGTATCAACGAAGTCAGCTCTATTTCTTTTCCTAAATACGAACACTGTTCAGTTCAATTTTAATTCAAATTGATTTAATTTGACAATGCTTGTTAACTAACGATGATGGTAGACATCGGTCATAAGGCCTGCTTCACTGGACTGGGCATGGCATCAGAAGTGGGGTTACACGCCGTGGTGTAGACCTACCTCTACGCGATCTGATGACTCCTTTGGGTACTAAATGAATTTGTTAAGGATCCAGAACTACTGATACGGAATTCCAGTTTTAGTTTAATAATACATATCAGCTGATTTTCTTGGAAAGAAAACACAAGAGGATTCTGTAAACATGTGTTTTTGGGAAATCCACTCTGTTTGACTAAAAGGTTAGCCTGCACAAACTGGCAACATTGTAAAATCCCCCACCCACCTAATTTTGTGCTCCTGACTGTACACTCCAATACTCTACCCTATCTGATATTTTTACTCTTTACACGATGAAGGAAAATAAAATAATATAAGTAGAAACACATATCAGTTCGTAAACACTTAATCGCATTTTTAATGTAAACTAAGTAGGGGATTTTAAATCCCCTTGCTATTTAAATAGGAATTATTTTATTCCGTAACAAATTTTTAGTACATAATTAAGACAAATTAATACTTTCACTCAACACTTCAAGCCCAGACCTTTAAAATGATACCCCTCCAAGCTTTCTAACAATATCCATGATGTAAACCATCATGAACAATATCATTGTCAAATTTTATGTTACGGAATTAGATAAATATAATTCAAAACCTTCTTATTTAACCGCCTAATCAGCTGGCTAAAAACCGTTAAAAGACGAGGATTTCTAAACATTAATGTCTTGAACCCGGGGACTTGGTAAAAAACAGCAATATTTCTAAAAGATTACCAAACAAGCAAACTAGCAAACTAGCAAAAATGGATATCATCATCTATAAGAAAAATGTGTTTTCTTTTAAACCAGCCGAATAACAGCGTCCCACCAAGTGACAACTGCAACAGAACTAAATACCAAATAGGATGGAACGCTCTTTGAAGGTTATTTTTCAGAGAGTATTGACTTCTGTATCATAAACTCACTGGGTTCAGCTTAGTTAAGATGTTCATAACAATTCTGCAACTTTCTAGTGTTTCTGATTATTTCCCGGAGAGGTAAAATTTGGTATACACTGTTATTTAGGTATCAAATAGGAATGAATTTTGACGGTTTCACCTCGTAGGTAATTATTCTCATATTTAAAAGGATTTTCTTACAGGCCAATTTCGGCACAAGAAACACTTAATATTTAAAAATGTGGTATTTTCATTAAATTATCTTAGACAATTATTTTCGTGAAAAGCGTGTCATAGAACACTTGTGTTAAGCTTATAACATAATAATATACCGGGTGTCCACACCTTTACAATTTCGATCGTGTTCGAAACGTAAATTAAAGTGGCATTTTATTCTGATGTAGTGTGATATTTTAATTATTATTTGTTTACGATTGCATAAACGTATTTTCAATTGCATATAGTTTTTTATTTGATTTATTAACTAACTTATTCTAGAAAAAATGTTTCTATCCTACAAAAAATAACTGATTACCTCTCAGCATAATCAAAGAGACAGTCTAAACACCTTACAATTGTACACGGTGTTAAACTTTACCACAATAAACGTTCTTGATAACATTTACAGTATTTCACATTATACTACTTTGCACAGAGGAATATCCATGGCGAGTTACTGTCTTAGACTGAAACTACTCTCGGGAAAGACGAGGAAGTTCTAAGGGGCCTTGAGGTTTGTGCAATCTAACCCTGGCCTCATTGCTGCACACCTGGGATGGCGTAGTCGACCTCTGGTGACTGTTACTGTTCTGTGACCCTCGATCCAAGGTAGAAACTGGTTGCACAATCCAACACAATATTTGCATCAAGGTTTATGTAACGTAATTTGAATTCATTTCATAAACTGAAAGATGAAAATAAAAAATAAATAAATATTATTTTGAAACATTCAACTTGGCTTAAGTCGTTTGATATTAAAACGAGTTACATCACTATTTTGGCCATTTTTAGTTATTAGCTTATCTTGTATGTCCAAGTGGTCCAAGGAGAACAAATTATTTATAAGCTGAAAAAAACTATCATACTGTTTTACTTATGTAAAGCTCAAAATTAACCAAATCATTAAATTAGTTACAAAACATACTAAATCTCCGACACGAACTACTGCGCAGAGGAATTGGCATCAGCTGCCAGTGTTTCAACTGTTGAGTGAGTGTTATTAACGTGCAATGTTTGTTATATTTTAGACTGGCTGATTATACCGGTTTTACCGGGTAGTTAAAAACAGCTGTTTATTTAAATAATATTAAATAAATAGCATAAACTGTAACCGTATGGTTTCATTTGATTAACATTACAATTTTGAATGTCCAATGGGAGATTTAAAATGCTTATAGTTCAGATAACAACAATATCACAGCAAAGGTCACTTTAATGGGTTGTTTAAATATATCAACAAAGTTAAAACCAAAATATAAGATTATACTATTAATAAACGCTAAAGTTATTCACTTAATCATTTTTGTGGACTGGTACTGATACACTTATTCATCACGAACAGGCCTACATGCCTATGTGAATTGTTGTATTTCTAATATAAAAAAACTGTATTACTGTATTTTTTAAATCCTACTCAATTTATTAATATGAAATTTCGAAAGTTTGTTTGCATGTTTATTTTTTTTAGATATTTTAGGCTCAATCACGTTCCAACCGCTGACATATTGCAGTGAGGTAGGTCCCGAGTAACATATGGGCATGGTTGCGAAAATCCTTTAGGGCTTTGCCCCACGAGGGTTCAAAAATCCCATATATTCCTTATAGACATTCATTTTTGTTTGAGCTAATGACAATACCTACAGCTGATATTGATTTGTAATAGTTTCGCGAGTAGTAGGGAAAGGGGACTTTTGGGCCAAGTGATTGACAGCTTCCGGTCACGTGACCGGAAGCGCTGAGTCATGAAAGACGTCATCTGAGGCTGAGCCAGTGACGTAGGCGGTTTTGTGACGAAATGAGTAAAAGTTCAAAGTTCAAGGTCACGGTGAAGTTTTTTTAAAAAAATCTACCTCGCACTCGTAAAACGATTGTGATTCGATAGTTAATCGATAATAAATATCGAATGAAACAATCGAATGAAGCAATCGAATGATACGAGTGCGAGGTAGTACAATTACAAATATTACTTTATTTTATTTACAATAAGTTATGTTTACAATAATTCATGTTTACAATAGTTCCCCGTTGTTGGTTGTCATCGATGTTGTTGATCCGGACGAGTTGCGGCCATCACTTTGCTTTCTGATGAAAGACGGTAGATACTTCGATCCCTGCGCAGAGTCCATGTTGTGTTTTTGACACCTATCTGTTCTGTTAGGTGTTTGCATTTCATTGCTGTCAGGAGGAAAGAATACGTGACGGCAATGAAATAGAAACATCTATCAGACCTTGAGTGAAATGATATTGTTATTTTGTGAAGAGCGTCTCGGAGAGCTCGATGTTCACCGGTCAAGAGCCGGAGGTGTACTGACTATTCGCTAGCTAGCGTTTTTGGTATCAAACAAAATGGTGGGGGTAAAAGTGTAGTAGAACGAAGCAGATGGTGGACAGCAGATGGGCGGCGGCAGGTGGCAGGTGGCAGGTGGCAAGTGTGCGGCAGATGGTAGTCCCCCACTACACCAGTCCCCCACTACACCAGTCTCCCCACCAAGTTTTACATCGCACAATAACTAGTTTACATGTGTTAGTTAGGGTTTAGCTCTTAGACTGTCAAGACCTTACCTCCGTAACTAAAAACCTCAATAATGTTTGCGCTTCAACGCTGTATAAGTATAACAGCTACTATGATCTAAACCGGTGCATGTATTCATATGGTTCTTTTTGCGTAGCAAACAACTGGTTAAAAGTGTTTCAACCTCAATTATTCTTCGACGAAACCGCTCATTGTCCACTAAAAGTGTAGACCTTCTGTCTTCATCGTCAGGGAAGTAGAAAGTAGTGTCAAGGGGACTACTGAAGGTCACCTTCCTCATGTTCCTGTAAAACTGCGACATTTTTCAGACCGTCTAGGTAGATGTTCATACGACAAGAGCTGGAAGAATAATGATGTAGCGTTATCGTGTATAATAGGCATCTACCCCCACCACAACGTTACCTTGTCCTTCAAACCATCGTTTTTACGCCACGGATGCTATACTGTTGGTTAGATTTAAATTTAAATTGCACCTACTTGTTCGCCTTGTCAAGCTGCGTAATTGAAGTACCTACATGTTAGACCTTGAACCAAAAACAAAGAAGTTATTTAGGTTTGTCCTTGAAAATAGTTGTTTTTTCGCTGTTGCTGCTATACCCTTTGTTGGATCTGAATTCTGTTTGCACCAACTTGTTCGTCTGATCAATCCGCGTAATTTGAGTACCCACTTAATATATTTTAAACCGTAAATAAAGAAGTTATTTTGGCTTGCCCTTGAAAATAGTTGTTTTTCGCTGTTGCTGCTATACCCTTTGTCGGATCTGAATTCTGTTTGCGCCAACTTGTTCGTCTGATCAATCCGCGTAATTTGAGTACCCACATGACATACTTTGCACAAACTGTGTACCCCCCCCCCTCCCCCCCCTTTTTTGGGTCATGTTCAAGGTCAAGGTCAAGGTCAAGGACCTTGGGACTTAGAAATTTTCACAAAGTGGGCTGCACACAAACATAAGACTAATAGTCTCCTGCCTATGTACAGGCCAAGTCCCTAACTTGAAATGCTTAGGGTGGTCCTGAAAAGGACCGTTTGTGGAGGGAGGGTGGGATGGTAAGGGATTTTACTTTACAGTCCACTTCACTCTACTCTCTTCTTTTACCAAGGACAAGGTCTGTTTGTATGACACTTCTGGTGGTGCCGGAATTGATCGTGGCAATTCCACCTCAAAGAGAACTTCACCGGCAGTTAAGTAGTAGGTGCTTCCGTTCTTCAGCACCGCTCTGTACGGGAAGTTTCTTCTCAAATGTTTGAATTTTGTTTTGGTAACTGCAATGGGAGATACCAATTCGTCTTCCGTCAAGGTCTTCATCTTCTGCAACACGTCCAGATGATCCCGTGTGGCAGAGTGTCGTTCCGTTGTTGATGAAGAAGTCGAACCAGAAGAACCTTGTTTGTAGTAAAGAGGGTGGTTTTTAAAATCCCTCTTTAGCCTCATTCTGAGGGAAGAAGGTTGTTTAAATCCGCTTGTCTTTGGAGCTGTCTTCTTCAAGGATTCCTTAATCCTTTTCAGTTTATCGTTGGTTATCGGCGAAGTCATTTTGTAAGAAGAGAGAGAGAGCGAGAGCTGTGAAGTGTACCAGTCAATGGTTGAAGCTGGATTCAACTTCTCCTTCACCATCATCCTCAAGATCAAGGTCTTCGTCGAGCTCCTCCTCGTCATCCACCTCGAGATCAAGGCCTTCGTCGAGCTCCTCCTCCTCATCATCTACCTCGAGATCAAGGTCTTCTTCGAGCTCCTCCTTATCACCCACCTCAAGATCAAGCTCCACCTCAAGCTCTAAAATATTTACAAGACCCCCAATTGAAATTCCACCTTCCACTAGTTCAACCAGACCTTCAGTAATTTGCACAAATATTCAATCTCCTTCAGAGAAATTCAATCAATTAAAGTCATTGCATAGGAGGTGCATACGTCCTGCACAACTATGTAATTATGTGTTCAAAAAAGGTGCAAAGAAAGGCGAACGCTGTGCAAAACAGTGTACTTTAAATGAAGAACTGTGCAATCTTCATTTAAAAAATACCGCTTCTCCTTCTTCACCACATCCGACAGTGAAACCAGCTAAGACTCGGATTAATAGGCTAGCTAAAAACAAACAATACGTCTTTGTAAAAATAATGGGATTCCTGAAGGTCATGTTAAAATGTGGAGACCGTCTTTACATTTTAAGATTACCTAAAGGCATGCGTCATCCCAAAAACCCTACGAAAAAGCACTATCTAATCCGAGGCGATTCAGGAACCACTGTGTGGAGAAAATTGTAAAAAAAAAAAAAAAAAAAAACATTCTTTCCAAATTAAATAAAGTTTTTTCCAAATTAAAAAAAAAAGTGTGGACAACCTATTTACAATTTGTAGCATATGCTGCAGAGTGTAAATAGGTTGTCCACACCTTTTTTTACAATGTTACAACGACCTTGACCTAGATAACGGACTTAGATATTTTACACTAAGTCAAAGATAAAACTTAAAAGGAAAAAAAGGAGAAATATTATACTGGAGGGGGAAATGTTATATATACTGCAACAGCGTGGTAAAAATCATCATATCGCTATGGAAGCTGTAGGTGTAAACACTTGGCTTGTTCCTTCTGAGCTTGCTTTGTCAGAAGCATTTCTCACTATCCTTGCTTTTGAGTATCGAGGGATTAACTTAAAAGTAGAGATGGAGCTTAGGCCGTTACACAGAAATGATGTGTATTGTGTTTTGATGATATGGCAATCACCTTCCAACATGGAAATTTTCCATTTTATCAAATCATTGTACAATGAATGTTGTGTAAAACGGATAACTATAACCCTTGTTTGATCTTAGAGCTATCTTGCGTTTCTTAAAAAGTAAAATAGCAAAGGTAAATCCTTTGCTATTTTACAAAACAGTTTACTTGACCTTGACCCAGTTAACGAACTTGGAATATATCAATGTGCACTTTATATCGTCGCGACAATAGTGTAACCCCCCCCCCCCACCTCCCTTTACCTCCCACCACGGATCGTCGGCTATAAAAGCGGGGGCTGACCGCAGAGGTCTCACAGTCTCAGGCTGACAGCCTAGCTAGCTGTTCGCCTTAGCTGTCTGTAATAGCATCTTTAGTATATAGGTGGTACCCCTGTATACTAAAGATTCTACCTTAGCATATTAGTATGTTATGCATGTTAGTTTGTTAGATTATAGCTTGTAGTTTGCTGCTAGAAAATGTAGTTAGTGTTGGTGTTTGTAATTATTTGTGGTGTTGGTCTTTGAAGTGTTTTATTTACTAATGAAATATGTACTTTTCTTTCACGCTTTAAAACTGATCTTGGTCAAAACTTTGGTTCGCAGTTGCCTGGCGCCCGTTACTGACCAACGTCCGACTGGGTTTCAGGATGTTGTTGACCTTTGTAAAACCGACCTTGGTTGGTATGTCCTTTTCTTACACGCTATAACTAACCTTGGTCAAAACTTTGGTTCACAGTTGCCTGACGCCCGTTACTGACCAACGTCCGACTGGGTTTCAGGATGCTGTTGACCTTTGTAAAACCGACCTTGGTTGGTCTTTGTAAAATTAACTTTAACTGATCAGTATGTTTCTCATCCTTTTCCTAACCCCTTACAAAAAGGTATGGCACGAAAACCGACCTTTGTCAATACGGCCATGCAAACCGGTTGACATTACCCATCTTACCCTCGAGAAACTTTTGCAAATACTCCCTGCAAACTATCTGTAACTTCCTTTTGTTTGGATAAATTAATAAAAGGTTCTGTTATCAGGTTTATTGCCTATAACTGTGACCTTTCTTCAAAATTCACTTCCCTAATACAGAGCGGGGAATAGAGCAGTTTGTGGTCCAAGTGAGAATCACTTACTGCTCTATTCCCCGTTTTGGTAACATGTTCAGATGACCTTGACCCACTTCGGGACATAGAAAATCTTTGTTTGGTAAGATATTGGAAAATGTATTTATTTCTTGCGGTCAAAGTGAAACCGCTTACTGCTCTATTCCCCGTTTTGGCAATATGTTTAAGTGACCGTGACCCACTGACGAGACTTGGAAAAAATTTGCGGATAGTAATTGTTAAATAACATATCCTTTCCCTATCACTTACACCCCCCCCCCCCACCATCTAAATCCTTTGACTTTAATAGTGGGGGTAAACATATATAAGGCGTACAGCTTTAGAGTATAGTTATTCAGCTATGAATAGCCCAGCAGAGTTGATGCAGCCTACAACATCGACGCAGCCTACAACATCGATGCAGCCTACAACAAATAACAAGTAAAAGAATGATGAGGCAAGAAGAAGGAATGCTAGAGAAAGAGGAAGGATTAAAAAAATAAATCAAACATATAAGTTATTACAATCAAAATTACCGTTTATGGATAAAAAAAGTTCAAGGCATGCCATTTTGATACAGGCGATAAAATACATTAATGCGTTAGAAACGTTGTTAGAAGGTGCATCACTTCAACAAGATCTTCCTGAAGACCTTCTAGCATTCGTAATTGACTAAAGATGTTTTGGAAATACTGAACGGGGGGAAAACAGAACGGGGAATAGATCAGTTTGCGGTCAAAGTGAGAATCGCTTACTGCTCTATTCCCCGTTCTGGTAATAAGTTAAAACGACCTTGACCTACTTACAGGACTTAAACATCCTTGTTTCATAAACATTGTTACATATATTTGATACAATAATACCCATTTCATATCACTAGTTACCCCCACCACTTAAATCGGGGAATATAAAAAGAGATTTCTCATCAGTGCTTATCTCATTCTGCTACTTGTGTTAGCACTAGAATATATAGCAGCTATATCACCAAAGGATAATATATTTCCTTCTGCAAAATCAATCGTAGGAATTATAAAACATATTGTGATTGAAAGTGAGGATGAAAATGAAGACGAATTGGAAGATTTTGAATTATTAAGTGATATGGATGCAATGGAAGATTTTGAATTATTAAGTGATATAAACAGTGATGATCTTGAAGCAGGATATATGGAACAAATTGAACCGTTAAGTGACGGGGAATCTGAAACCTATAGAATCTATCAGCATCTTCTCTGTTCTGAAGAAATACATGATGAAACTCCAACCACTAGTAGTAGTAGTTTGGATGGGTTATTTTTAGATAGTGCACGAGGGGTATATCATATTCGTCGACGACTATTTCTTTCCGATGCTTCTGATACAACTGATTCCGATTCATCAAATGAGTCTGATTAAGTGTTGTCTTTTTCTTGTCAACTGACAAACTTTAAATACAGAGTGGGGAATAGATCAGTTTGTAGTCAAAGTGAGAACTACTTACTGCTCTATTCCCCGTTTTGGTAATATCGTTGTATAACCTTGACCCAGTTACAAGACAGAAAATATTTACCAGCTTTCAATTTTTTTTTTTTTTTTTGCTTTTTTTTGTTTAGAAAAAGTGGGGGTAACTTATAAATTTAATGGTGGGGGAACGTCTATTTAATGTCGATGCAACAGTGTATATTTATCATATCGGCATGATGAACCCACCAGGAAACTCCGTTTGCTACAGCTTTCCCCTCATCGATATCGATGATGTGATAAAACTTACATCAATAACAAAACGGTTTGAACTCGAAAGGCGACTCATAAAAGTCGACGTAATTCCACAAGATCTTCGTTCTGCAATGTTGACCATCGAATATGTTAAAGATGAATCTACAACTGAAGATCCCTATTGTTTTATGAAATTTTTAGTTGATCGAGATGCAATGTGTACAATCCGACTTCACATCCGAGTTTAAAATCTATCAAATGTTCCTGTTGGAGAAAATTGTCTTAGTTAAATACAGAGCGGGGAATAGATCAGTTTATGGTTTGATATGAAATCATTTACTGCTCTATTCCCCGTTTTGGCAAATATGTTCAATGACCTTGACCTAAATACAGAACTTTGTAGCCTTCAGCTACAATAGTAAATATAAAATGCAAAAAAATAGTAAACTTAACGTAATACGTACCCCCACCACTTTTGCTAGGGTATAAATAGAGGGGCATTTGCAGTGTTGTTCATTATTGCCTTGACCTTTGTGGAGATCGCACCTACATTATGCATCGCTGCGATATTTGCAAGTCTTCATTTAAGGATGAATTTCTTTTAATGATTCATAATGAACTGAAACATAACAACAACCAAGATGAAAAATATGAAGAAGAAGAATTGAAAGAAATAGATCAAATGTTAGCTCAACACCAACATTCCAGACCAACTGTAATTCAATATGCACCATCAACATCGACTTCTACCTCTGCTCTGTCTACACTTCACCGTCCTTCAACATCATCAGCTGCATCGACTTCTACGCCTGCTCTGTCTACACTTCATCGTCCTTCAACATCATCAGCTGCATCGAGTTCTACGCATGCTCTGTCTACACTTCACCGTCCTTCAGCATCAACAGCAGTAAATGTAGAACTACATGCCCGAGCACTTCCGGGTAATGTAGTAACCCACTTTAAAATTGACAATGCAAAATTACAACTTGAAGAATTTTTAAATAACGCAAAAGGATTGGTAAGTAAAACTCTGCAAAATGAATTAAAAAGATTAAATTTTATCAAATTTGGCCTATTAATAGATGGTTTATTTACAAACATTCAGAATGAAACTTCACCGAGAGGTTTCTTAACAAAAAACCGAACTATTATGTCTTCCTCAGATATTGATTCAATCGTATCTGAATGTTTTGAAGAGCTAATGACAAAAATACAAGAACACGAAGGAAGAGGATCTGGATGGAGTTTGTTAAGCATCACAGGGCTAGACTTAAGAGTGCACAAACACGGTTATGGAATTCGTGGCAGTAGCTATATCCCTTTACCAACAAAGATTAGAAATACCTTATCCTGTATTAATGTGCAAAATGAAAATAATGAATGTTTTAAATACGTTATGTTGGCTAAATATGTAAAAAACCATCCTGAAAGACCAAGTCAAGCATATGAAGAAGTTCAACATAAGTATAATTTTCAGGGAATGACTTACCCTGTTGCAATTACTGATATATCAAAATTTGAAAAGCGAAATCCTTCAGCTTCTGTCAACATTTTCGGCTTAGATTCGTCAAACAATGCGTACCCCTTGCGCATAACACCTATTGAGCGCAGAGATCATACGGATTTGCTATTGATCACTAAAGGGGACATATCCCACTATGTCTACATAAAAAACTTTGCAGCTCTTGTATCTAAACAAATATCAAAAAAACACGGAGAGAAAACCATTTGTAAAAGATGTTTTTGTCATGTAGGCAAACCATTAAAAAGGGGAGGTTCAGAATGGTTAGTAGAACATCAAAGGTTATGTAATGGAAACTATGAGGTTAGAATTAAATTGCCACATTCCAGCAGAGCGCAGATAAAATTTGATAAAATAATACAACAATACCGTGTACCTGTTGCTGTTTACGCTGATTTTGAGTCTTCTTTACATCCACTTGAACAACAAGAAGAGGACGTTACAAGAAGAAGCAAATACCAACTTCATTCACCAAACAGTTATTGCATACTAATTAAATCCACGTTGACTGAAGACCATCTTCAAAAATATGGACTATCATCTTCTCCAAAGATTTATCGCGGTGAAGAAGCAGCCAAATACTTTGTCGATGATCTGTATGAAATAGCTGCAAAGGTAGAAGAACTGTATGGAACAAAGGTACCCATGACACCTATGGAAGAAGAAGAGCTTCAACATTATTATTCAACAACAACGTGTTATTTGTGTAATAACACCTTTACACTGGATAACGTTAAAGTTCGTGACCACGATCATCTTACGGGAGCGTATAGAGGTGCAGCCTGTAACGCTTGCAACTTGAACTACAAAATACCATATTTCATCCCCGTAGTTCTGCACAATCTGAGTGGATATGATTCGCACTTCATAATCCCCGAACTAGGAAGAGATAATGGAGCAATAGACGTTTTGGCTACTACAATGGAAAAATTTATAAGCTTTTCAAAAAAGGTGGGTAAAATTAAATTAAGGTTTGTTGATTCATTTAGATTTATGCCTTCAAGCCTCATGAAATTATCTGAAAATCTAAGAAGAACAGATTTGATAGAAACAAGCAAAATTGTACCCAATAGTAAAATGGATTTGGTTCTTCGAAAAGGAGTCTTCCCCTATGATTACATCGATGGACTGCATAGATTTGATGAAACATCACTACCTCCACCAGAAAACTTCAAAAACAAACTTAATGATTCGGAAATATCACTTGAGGACTATCAACACGCACGTCGAGTATGGAACGAGTTAGATATGAAGACCTTAGGAGATTACTCGGACTTTTATGTCAAACTAGATGTAACTCTTCTTTGTGATGTAATGGAAGAATTCCGAAACACTTGTTTTGCTGCATACGGTTTGGACCCTCTACATTCGTATACTTCACCAGGATTAGCTTGGCAAGCCATGTTAAAAGAAACAAAATGCAAACTCCAACTTTTAACAGACATTGACATGGTTTTAATGGTTGAAGCTGGAGTAAGAGGCGGATTGACCCAAAGTGTTACCAGACATGTCAAAGCCAACAACAAATACCTACCCGATTATGATGAAACCAAACCGTCAACCTATTTAGGATATTTCGATGCAAATAACCTGTACGGTTGGGCAATGTCAAACCCACTTCCTTTTGATAACTTTAAATGGATTAATCCCGACTCTATTGGCGATATTTTACAAATTCCGAAACATGGTGACACTGGATATATTTTGGATTGCGATTTTGAATACCCAGAAAATTTACATGATCTTCATTATGACCTACCACTTCTTGCTAAAACAGAAATTTCACCAATTGGAAAACACCCCAAATTAATGATGACATTAAATAATAAACAACGCTACCTGGCTCACTTTTGGGTGGTTCAACAAGCTATCGAATTAGGACTACGTTTAACAAAAATTAATAGAGTTTTGGAATTTTCTCAATCATGCTGGTTGAAACCCTACATTGATTCAAATACCATCAGAAGAGCAGCAGCTACATCAGACTTTCAAAAAGATTTCTTTAAATTAATGAATAATGCGATATTTGGAAAAACATTGGAAAACAAAAGAAGACATAAAAATGTTAAACTTGTTACCGACGCAAAAAAAATACAGAAACTAGTACAGCAGCCAAATTTTGGAACATCGATAATTATTAATGAAAAACTTGTAGCAGTGTCCATGAAGAAGACGAGTGTGAAGATGGATCGTCCTTTGTATATAGGCATGTCAATCTTGGACATCTCAAAAACACACATGTACGATTTTCACTACAACAAAATGGTGGCGTTCTACGGAAGAGAAAATATATCTATTACATATATGGACACTGACGCTTTCATATATCGCATAGTAACATTGGACATGTATAAAGATTTACGTACATTTATTTACAAGAACGACTTTGATTTCTCCGATTATCCAAAAGATCATCCAAACTACGATAATGGCAGACACAAAAAAGTACTAGGCAAATTCAAGGATGAGGCTAATGGTGTTCTACTTGAAGAGATTGTTGCACTGATGTCTAAACTATATTCTTTGAAACTCTATAATGAAAAAGAAGAAGAAGAAGAAGAAAAGAAGAATAGCTATATTAAGAAAGCTAAAGGTGTAAAGAAATTATATTTAAAGAAGAAAGTGCATTTTGAACACTACAAGCAATGCTTATTTGAGGATAACATCATTACAGCTAAATTCAACACCATCAGAAGTTTTAACCATCAGCTGTACAGCGTGACTGAAGTTAAAAAGGCGCTATCCTGTAATGACGACAAAAGACAAACCCTTCCAGACAAAATCAACACATTGCCATTCGGCCACTACTCCCTCAACCCTATTGACGAGTAACCTTTTCATCGTCCTAGATCCTTGATCCTTTTCCTTTCCGTAAAAAAAGGGGAAACACAGCAATGTTAAGCTGTGTTTCCCCTTTTTTTACACAAGTTTTGAATGACCTTGAACTATATGTATATATAAGCAGATTTATACCAAAGAATATTTAATACCATATCAGCTGCCTTCGTGAAACCATCATGTCAGACCTGAAGGAGAAGATTATTAATGAACTACACAAAACTGCAAGAATAAAGTTTCCAAGAAGAAATACTGTTATAAAAGGGATAAATGATCTATATCAAGCGGATCTAATTGAAATGCGACCGCATAGCAGAATAAACAAAGGATTTAAATATATACTCACAATTATTAATTGTTTTACAAAAGTTGCAGACGCTTTGCCTCTAAAGGACAAGACTGGTAAAAGCGTAACAGAAGCCATGGAAATAGCCATAAAAAGAGATAAAAACAAAATTAAACATTTACAAACTGATGATGGAACAGAATACTTTAATACAAACTTTGCACAGTTAATGAATAAATATAAAATAAATCATTATTCTACAAATTCAGAGAAAAAAGCTGCTATTGTAGAAAGATTTAATAGAACCTTAAAAGGAGCACTGTATAAACAATTTTCAAAAAAAGGTTCTTACGTATGGTATGATGTTTTACCACAATTAATAAATGATTATAACAACAGGTTTCATAGAACTATTGGTATGAAACCTAACAAACTAAATAGAAGAAATGCAAAAGATGTATTAAAACGCATAAAGAAAAATACAAAGCCTAAAGTAGAAAAAATGCAGCCAAGAAAATTTAATGTAAGTGATAAAGTACGGATTAGTAAATATAAGGGAGTGTTTACCAAAAAATACCTTCCCAATTGGACGAATGAAGTTTTTACAGTGTATAAAGTGCAACCGACTGTACCTGAAACGTATATCCTAAAAGATAACAAAGGAGATTTGTTGCAAGGTGCATTTTATGGACATGAAATGTTAAAGTCAACAGTAGGTGATGTATATCTTGTTGAAAAAGTGTTACAAAGAAAAAAGGACGCAGTTAAAGTGCGGTGGTTAGGGTTTAACAAAACTGAGGATTCATGGACACCTATAAAGGACTTGGTTTAATACAAGCAACTCATTTCATCGTTAACCTTTGAGCAGGATGGAGATTATTCACCATAAAGATCGATTCAATATTAATAACATAGATGATTTAACTGTGGATAACGTTAAAATCAACAATGGTAAACACGGTAGTTTACTTCCAAACACTGTTCGATGTATAGTAAGTGGCCCCTCAAACTGTGGAAAGACCAATGTTGTCTTTAATTTGATCACTAATCCGCAGGGATTAAGGTTTAGTAACCTATATATTTTTTCAAAGTCTCTACATCAACCAAAGTATCAATTGCTGGATAAAATCCTATCTGATGTGTCTGATGTTAATTTTTACAAATTTAACGCTAGTGATAGCATTATGCAACCAAACGAAGCGAAACCGTATTCTGTATTTATATTTGACGATGTATCTTGTGAAAATCAGGATACTATTAGAAACTACTTTGCCATGGGAAGACATAATAACATCGACAGCATATATATAGGACAAACTTATAGCAAAATCCCAAAACAACTTATCAGAGATAATGCAAATATTCTAATTGTATTCAAACAAGATGATACTAACCTAAAACATATATATAACGATCATGTGAATGCGGATATGCCATTTGAAAAGTTTAAAGAGCTTTGCGGAAAAGCATGGGCGGAAAAGTATGGATTTTTGGTTATTATGAAAGATCAAGCTATAAAAGATGGTCGTTATAGAATAGGTTTTGATAAATTCGTTTTAATACACTGATTAGCGGTATTACTGTACAATTCGTCAAGGTGTGAAGATGGTTAACCAGGAAAAGCTATTAAAGGAAATAAAATCACTTAGTGATTCTATTAGACAAAAAAACCGAGCTTTAAAATCAGGTATAAATGAAAGAGAGCAATTTTTAGAAACAACATTCAAACCTGTTACTGAACCTTTAAAGCGATTAGCACAAAATATGGAAAACCTTCAATTCGCTTCGAAGGAGACAAAATGCTACCAATTTCCAAATATGAAGAAGAATTTCAGAATGATGAAAGTTCTGACCAGTTACAAACATCTGAAGAAAGCGACGAGTATGAAGAAAGCGGAGATATAGGAGATTTAAGGGAAAAGAACATTGCAGGAGATACAAGTACAGAAGATACAAGTGCGGAAGATACAAGAGCAGAAGAAGAGGATATCAACCCATCCAACTTAAGCAAATTAGGCACAGATATTATGTTTAAAGGAACACTTGGAAGAAAATATACATTAAAAATGTTACATGGCACACATGCTAATCGAAATTATCATACATATGGAGCTAGAATAGAGGATAAAGGATTAATGATTGGAGATAGAAAGTTAGATATAAACGAAAATGATGATATAGTTATTGGTGATAAGAAATATAAAGGTACAACAGGTTTGTTTGAACTCATCTTTAAAAATAATCCTGGTAAATATACTAAAAAGGATTTACAATTGTTTAAAAATATACTAGAGTATACAAATGCACATAGAAAAAAATATTCCAAAGACCTACCTATTCATAGAAACAGGTCAATAAAATACAGAAACATTATATCTAGTCTTTTCCCCTCGAAATCAAATAAAGCTCCAATTAAAAGAAGAGCTTTATCTTCTGCTGAATTAAATGTTTTGCATAAAAAAAGAAAAACAATTGATCCTACTACATCTGGAAGGGGATTATTAAAAAATTTGTATAAAACCAATATAATATATTACAACGATATAAATAAGTTAGTTGATCGAATGAGGTTATTACATGAAGCTATGGAAGCCGGGCACACTGGTTTAGAAAACGAATGGGTAGCTTTGGTTGATGAACTGTGAAAACGAGAAATAATTGTTCAGTAGACGTATATATATAGTAAGAACCTAAACGATAGCGATTCAGTTACATCATGAGTGTGGACAAGTTTGGACGGTATTCCGAGTTTGGAGTAAAATCTGGATATAGTGAAAAAAGAGCTGGGTTTCCGTTAACACCTGATGGTAATTATAATTTTGAAGGAAAAGTAATTCAAAATGTTGGTGATCCGCTTTTGTCTTCTGATGCGGTTACGGTACAATATATGGATAAAAGAACCCCGATTGTACACGAAGACCATTGGGGATTTTCCGGTAAAAGGTTAAGCAATATAAAACATCCCATTTATGATGGTGAAGCAGTAAATTTAGCGACTTTAAAATTGTTAACGATTTACAAAAAGAATGAAACTGATACAAGCTATGATGTAAAAAAATTAAAATTGTCAAATGTAGGTGATTGTGAGCAGGATGGAGACGCTGTAAATAAGAAAATATTTGATATAGTACACAAGAAATGGACTACAGAATATGAAAAACATATGGAAAGGTTTGGTGCAGCTTTATTTAATTATATCCATCGGGCTTCAGGAAAAGCTGTAGCTTCAGATGTTGACAGCCACAATTATTTAGACTGGAAAAAGATACACAATCCAGAAAAACCTAATCAATTAGATAAACCGTCTGAGCCTTCTAAAGTCAAGACATTAGGAAAGGGGGATAAAGTGAATGTGATTAATGAACCAACAGAAAACGATGAAGATTATATAAGAGAAAAAAGAATTTAAATACCCATGATAAGGGATAAAGCATCAGTCATATTCGAGAGATAATACAGAGAGGATGATGGAATCCAATATTACTGCGTGGAGTTTAATATCTCAAGAGCCGAGATTTCCCCAAGGAGTGCTGACAGATGGTTTTGTTCAACGGTTTGATAGATATATGGATTGGGAACAACTTTCCATACACTACCTCTTCACAATGACTATGTTAAGAATTTATTTTCACAGAGTTAACTGGATTCATATTTTACAAAGACAACAGTTTTCAGAAGACTTCCTTGTAGAGATGACATCAAATTTTAATAACTGTTGGGAAGTAATAAGTAAATATCAAAATCTCTCTGAAAATTACATTGACAATTTTAAAGATAAACTAGACTGGAATGTGTTATTTAATTACCAACGATTAAGTGGCAAGTTTTTAAGGGAACATGACAACTATTTAGATTTTATTCATTTTACCGAAAACAACGATACCATCACCAGCGGAGAAACATTTGAAACATCTTCAATTACACCTTATTTCTATTTTTACTACTTTTATTTATTATGTCTACATTTAATTAATTAATCCATTTCTATATAATAAATTGATTTTAAACAGTATATATAATACAAGAAGCCAAGACTAATATTACATTCATTGTAAAACATTTATAGAGTGCACCTACTGATTGTAAGTTTGGCTATAAATAGTCATGCCGAGGGCTAAACGCATCAGTCATAATCGAGAGAGATTACAGAGAGGAAGGGGAATAGCATCAACAGCATTTTCTCTATTAAGTAAACCGGTTGGAGCTATAGTTAACAAGGCGATTGATTTATTACCTGTGGAATTACATTTACCTGGAGGATATCAATATTGTGGTCCTGGAACCAAATTAGAGAAACGGCTTGCTAGAGGAGATCCTGGAATAAATAAGCTTGATCAGGCCTGTAAACAGCACGATATAGCGTATTCCAAATTTGGTGATACAAAAAATAGATCAATAGCAGATAGAGCACTTTCTGAGAAAGCTTGGCAAAGAGTAAAATCTAGTGACGCGAGTATTGGTGAAAAAGCAGCGTCTTTAGCAGTAACAGCAGCAATGAAAGCAAAAACTACGTTTGGAGGAGGAAAGAGAAGAAGGCGTGGGAAAAGACCCGCTAAGAAACAAGGAGGTAATATCAGAAGAAAACGTCGATCTACTAGTGGTAAAGGTAAAAAGAAACCAACAATATGGTCAATGATAAAAAAGGGAGGAGGACTATACCTAAGACCGTATCGTGTGTATTAAATAAGAAAGAGCAATTAATAATTAAAAACAAAGAATTAACCAATGAAGAACTGATTACATATGCTTCTTGTTTGAAAATCCCATTTTTTAGAGGAGTATTTATGAAAGATGAATTACCGGTTAAAATGTGGAAAAATGAGACTGGTATAGTAAATTTGGATAATAGTGAAGGATTAGGCACTCATTGGGTGTGTTACAAGAAACTTGGTGAAACGATTTATTATTTCGACAGTTTTGGAAACCTTCCACCACCGAAAGAACTTCAACAATACTTTCGTGCGGCAGAAAATGTTTTTTACAATTATACAAGAAAACAACCTGATGATACATCCATTTGCGGTCATTTATGTTTAGACTTTTTAGCTAAAAGTGTTAGTCAACTTTAAGATGTCTTCGTATACAGTGTCATTAACCGGTAACTCATGTACTTTGCGCAGTATTCTGTTTCCAGCGCTACGTTTGCAAAAAGGAAGACTATGGGAAGCCGCATTATTGGATTTAACAACATATAACTCTATTCCAAACGTTAGTGAAGGAATTAATAACAAAATACATTATTACAAGACAAAAGATAATAAAGGAAAATATTCAGCTTTGGAAGAATTCAGTTTACCAACAGGAGCTTATGAAATTGATAATATAAATGAAGTTATACAAAAACATATGGGAAAAGAAAATATAACGATAAAAGGCAATAACAATACAATGAAAGCCGAAATTACTTCTAAGTATTATATTGATTTTGGCCAAGAACGTTCAATTGGTAGTTTATTGGGGTTTTCTAAGGAAACAAAGGTATTAGAACCTAATACAACTCATTCTGGGAATAGAACTGTGACGATCATCAAAGTAAACAGCATAGACATTACATGTAACATTATACAAGGATCCTACAGAGATGGAGAAAATCGGCATATATTACACACATTCTACCCATCAGTCGCACCGGGTTTCAAGATAGTAGAAAAGCCTCAAAACCTTGTGTACCTACCGTTAAACACCAGTTTCATTTCAGACATCGTGCTGAACATAGTGGATCAAGACGGAAACCTTATTGACTTTCGAGGAGAAGCTATTACTGTAAGAATACATATAAAATCATCCGCTTAGATAATGGGGTTATCATTTAAAAAGAGAGAGCCAACCAGCAAAGAGGTCAGTAGCTCACCAGCTGTAGAAGGATTAACAAGTGACAACATTCGTTTTATAGAAGAAATTGGATTAAAGGTCATTAACAATGGATATACTGGATATAGCGCAGGGGCCAACATTCGACGAGACCTTATGGGAAAAGGAATATCACACGCACAACCCTTACGCTTCGTCCAAATTAAACAATAACGATGAAATTAGGATTCCTATACAACAACAAGACATTTATACTCTTCCATGCGAAAGTAATTTATATATTGAAGGAAAAGTAACAAAAGCTGACGGTACTGTTGGAACCACTGTTCCGTTCATAAATAATCCTATGGCATTTTTGTTTGACGAGATTAGATATGAAATTTCAGGAGTTACAGTCGATTCAACAAAAAAGGTTGGAATTTCCAGTACATTAAAAGGATTAGCGTCTTTAACACCAAATGAGAAGAATCTGTTAGCTGTTGCAGGATGGGTTGCACCAGACAAAAGTATAATTACTCCTGACGCTTCGGGAAACTTTGATTTTTACGTACCTTTAAGATTACTTTTAGGATTTGCTGAAGATTACAGAAGAATAATAATAAATGTAAAACAAGAACTAGTTTTATTAAGGTCATCAAACGATAATGATATTATTAAAGCATCTGCTGGAACAACTGAAGCCAATTTAGACTGGAAACTAACATTAGACAAGATTGTTTGGAGAGTACCACATGTGCGACTAAATGATGAACACAGGATTACATTATTAAGAAAGTTAAAATCAGATCGAGACATTGTAATGCCATTCAGAAGCTGGGAGTTTCATGAATACCCCGTTTTACCTTCAACACAACGGCATACATGGACTGTAAAAACTTCTACTCATTTGGAAAAAGCGAGATATGTAATCTTTGGATTACAAACAAAGAAAAAAAGTATATTAACTGAAAATGCTGGTGAATTTGACCATTGTAAATTAACAAACTGTAAAGTGTTCCTGAATTCACAATTCTTTCCCTACGACAACTTTAATATCTCTTTTGATAAAAAAAGGTACAGTGTTTTATACGATATGTACGCTAGGTTCCAAAATTCATATTACGGCAAAACAAACACACCTCTACTATCTCCCGTACAGTTTGAATCGAAAGCTCCGATTGTTGTAATTGATTGCTCCAAACAAAACGAATCTGTAAAATCGTCTAGTGTTGATATAAAAATAGAAATGGAATTTCAAGAAAACGTACCTGCAAATACATCTGCGTATTGTTTAATTTTGCACGATAAAATTGTTACATACACACCGTTGACTGGTATCGTAAAGACGGTATTGTAAAACGTTGTACCACCACCGGCACCGCCACTGTCGCTAACCTATAAATAGCGGAGCAACAATGCAGGTCTTCAGTTGATCGTCTATCGTCGCATGGGCAACATCTTCTACAAAATGAGTTCTCCATCTGTTGTACAAGGTGATGCAGAGGTAGCACCGTTATTGGAACGTGATAATACTAGTGAAGAAGAAATCATCAAGGAAATAACTGCATTTTTAAAGTTTGGTAAAAGAGATAGAGAGGAGGAAAGTAATGCAGACCCATCAAAGGTAGTACCAAAGAGGAAGAAGAAAGTTGAAGAAAATATTCCTCCTCACATTTTAACTGAAGTTTTTTTGCGAATCTTTTACCCCATCTCAGCATTTATCAGTAAAAGTGTATCAGTTGGATTGATGAAGTCATTAGATTATTCCCCTACAGTAATACTACACCATGGAACAAAAAAGGTTTTATTTTCGCAAAATGCTTGGGAGTCATTTTTGAAACATGTACATTTAATAGAATGTTATTTAACTAACAGTTTGTGTGGAAGGAAAACACATATTCGACTTTTGGATTGTGACAATGAAATCGATATTGTTAAACATCGTGGACAACTACAAGTGCGAATTAGAGACTTGACTCAACATGAAAATAAGATTCTACTGTCACGTGAAGAATTCTACGTTTTAAACTACGCAACAGAACCTATTACAAGGTACATGAGACAGTTGGTATTTGCAAGCGCTATTATTAAAGAATATTTGGTCGATACTTTGGAAAAACAACCTGATAGCACCATCGTGTACGGACCTGTGGATACATCTATTTTTAATAGAATACCTCATGAAGTTTGCATGTGGAGAAAGTTAAAGGATTTTGAACCACTTGTAGAAATCGCTACAGAAGCTACAGAAGAAACAACACAGGAAGAAGAAACGGAGAAACAAGAAGAAGAAGAAAACGAAACAAAAGAAGAAGAAGTTAAAAAAGACTAAAGTTTGACTTAGTAAAGAAGAACACACGTGGGGTAGGCCTATTGGGGACGGTGCCCACGTTAAATATACACCAACGCGCCTGCAACTGTACGGCCTGGTATTTAACCTACCGTGGTGTGGAAAACAGTTTAGTTGATCGCTAGGTGCCATGATGAGCGGAGGGGATGAAGAAGTGAGTGTAAAGCCTTGTGTAATAGAATTTCAAGCATTTCGAAATAATGATGATAGGTTTATTATCAAGGAATTAGTAATTTTAGACTTGCTTACATTTGTAGCCTACCCATTCACGTTTGATGCTCCTTTTTCTTTTAACAAACTTAACACCAAAGCAAAAAGTACAAACAAATGGATAACAAACTACTTTCATCACATACATTGGTATGAAGGATTTATAAGCTACAGTAATCTGCACAGTATTATGTTTAACTTTTGCAAACAATATTCACATATATACACAAGAGGATTAGAAAAAAAGAACTGGATACAAAAGTACACGCACGGTGATGTTTTCGATATAACTATCAGTAAGGACTTTAACATTAATCTCGGTAATATTTGTGTCGCTGCAAAAGATCTTAAACACGGCCAAACAAACTGTGCATTGTACAACGCGTATCGATTGGCTGCTTACTTGAAACAAACGCAGGAATGTGGTGGGGGTAGCGGAGAACAGAAATGTGGTGGGGGTAGCGGGGCCTATAAATACGAGGAGACAGCACCGCTCCAGCACGAGTATTATTCGAGACTCCGAAGAGGCAACATCACAGAAGACACCACAACCACCACTGACGAAGATGGCATCACAACAGTTTCTACAAACACTGGTTGATCAATTCAACACTCATTCAAAATCCGACCTTCTGCTAACTAAAAAGTGTTCAGAACTAAAAGAACAAAAACACTACATTATTCATAACATCAAGAAAGTGGAAACCACACATGGAGAAGCAATTCTAGTTTCATTGAGCGAAGGACCTTTCACTCCAGGAGATGAGCCGAAGTTTCAAGTATTTCTTCCAAAACGATTTGTTCAACTGCTACAAAATGAAGATTTGCGAGATATTCAACCGGGGACGTTGTATTTGGTATCACACGGTGTAAGCGGCAACAACTCGACGGAACTCACTCTGCACATCACGCATCCTTGTACATAATGTCTTTGTTTGTATTTTTCTGTTTGTATTTCTAGTCATCAATGTTAGACTTAAGCTTATTGTATTGTAAGATGTTTGTTTAATAAAGAAAATATAAAAAAAATATAAAAAAATAAAAAAAATAAAAACAGCAACACAGCAGTATATTATTTTATATACTGCTGTGTTGCTTTTTTTAAAATTCAAATGGATGACCTTGAACTTTCATTCAGGGTTAACTTATGAAGAGGTATAAAAGAGAGGGAGCAGTGAAGTTAGTCTCAGTCTTGTCTAACACACGCTGCAGCTAACATGTCGGTGCCACCTATGAACAATTTATTTTTTGATAACAATTTGAAGACATATTGTTGCGAGTTACAATGTTTTAAAATACCAGGCGATCAAGTTGACGGGAAAGCTTGTCGTAAGTGCAAGTGTTTTAGCTATTGCATATGTAGATGTAAAACGTATCAAATGAACCGACAAGATAAAATACAAGAATTACGCCGAAGGATTGCATTACTGTGGCGGCGAATGTAGTAGCAACCATCTGCCTCGCACCACCTGCCACCTGCCATCTGCTGTCCGCCATCTTCTCCGCCCCACCACACTTTTACCCCCACCATTTCTTTTCATACCAGAACGCTAGCTAGCGAATAGTCAGTACACCTCCGGCTCTCGACTGGTGAACATCGAGTGCTCTTCACAAACGTAAAACATTATATTAAAATGTCCATTAAAATTAGGTGTATTCATTATGACTCTATTCATCTTGCGACTTACCAAGACCTCGAGGTGTTTAGTGAAGAGTTAAGACTTCTTATTGCGTCCGGTTACGATTTATCTTTGGAACTTTACGCATCAAAAAACAACATGGACTCTGCGCAGGGAACGAAGTATCTACCGTCTTTCTTCAGAAAGCAAAGTGATGGCCGCAACTCGTCCGGATCAACAACATCGATGACAACCAACAACGGGGAACTATTGTAAACATGAATTATTGTAAATAAAATAAAGTAATATTTGTAATATGAATTATTGTTAATAAAATAAAGTAATATTTGTAATTGTTCTACCTCGCACTCGTATCATTCGATTGTTTCATTCGATAATTTTCATTCGATATTTATTATCGATTAACTATCGAATCACAATCGTTTTACGAGTGCGAGGTAGATTTTTTTAAAAAAACTTCACCGTGACCTTGAACTTTGAACTTTTACTCATTTCGTCACAAAACCGCCTACGTCACTGGCTCAGCCTCAGATGACGTCTTTCATGACTCAGCGCTTCCGGTCACGTGACCGGAAGCTGTCAATCACTTGGCCCAAAAGTCCCCTTTCCCTACTACTTTCGCGGGCACAGACATTTAGTAACATCTAATAAGCCCGCGGGTAGTATCTAGTTGTAAATAAATGTTAACTTTGCATTACAGCTTATTACATCCCCAGCAGAGAGCCAGGCTCCGGATTCGTGCCTCCAAAAATGCCGTGTGAACCCATCGAGGTCGGGGATCACTCATCACTAGCTGAAGTCAGTCTTATCACCAGCCAGGCGACGCCGCCATTCAAGTGAAGAGTGGAAAAACTATTCTGAAATTAAATGTCTATAGATTTATACCGTAATAATTAAGATTAAAAAATAGTTATGTGATTTAGTAATGATGTTGATTAGTTAATTCTTTAAGTATTTAGATTTTTATAGTTCGCCATCACAAACTATAGAAACTTATAGTGTATATATACACTAATATATCTTCCACAAGTTATGTTAGTAAGCACGGATAATAAAGTATTTTTTTAGTTTTTATAATTTTATTTATAAGCTGTTAGTTTCAAATATTAATGTCTACGTCTAATGAGGTTTTCGATGTCTTATTATTTTCAAATTAGAATATTAGAATATTCGTAGTCAACATCAAAACTTTGAACAGTTTCTAAACAAACTAAATAATTTAAAATTTTCCACTGATTGTGTTTTATTTCTGAAGTTTGGGTTTCTACCCATGAAATAAATTTGTTTAGTATTTATGGTTATAACTTCTATGGTTACCGAAAGAATTATTATCTAACAGGCTTGGTTAATACTATGAAGTAGTATAAGCTAGGTCTCACCACTATCGTAGATAAACCAAAATATGTGATTGTAATCAGCTTTCCTGTTCTACCAACTCAAATTCAAATTCTTTATTGAGTATGTTGACAAGTCAAATACAATCTTCTTAAAACATAATATGGTGTGGTGCATTTTCAGCAATAAATTTGTCTAAGCTATGAAATATTTTACATCAGAAGAACCTTGCTATAGTGGGCCTTGTCCATGGTAAAACATTTCAGTTAGTTTCTATCAGTAACTTAACTTGTTGGCCAGCTGACTATGCCACAACACAAGTCATTGAGAAGAAAACACAACTTACATTCACAGTTTAGGTGGCTTTTACAGACTTTTTATAACCACTTTTTATAATTACTGACATTTTATATATTTTTTGCAGTTACTTTATAAAACTGTTCTAAATGTTCTATTTAATGAATAAATTCTCATGTTTCTAAGTTGCTTGGTTATTTATTTATTTAATCTTAAAAGTGTCCAATAATGACCACCCTGTATGTAAATCTAAAAGAGTTGTTTAATATTTTCTGTACTACACTCATATAATATTTTACTTAAAACAATATATGTATTAAATAAAATAAATATACAGAGTGGACATATAATGTACTATTGGGCCAAAGTTTCTGCACCTGTGGGAGAGGTCCTACTAATAACGCATAAAATATAAGCAATTAAGTCTTGCAACAGCTAATGACAACGAATATTTGTCTATCACTAGCGGCTAGCGGATATTCAAAATTATACAGCTCGGAACGTCTGATACTCTTTCTCAACACAATATTAGTTTTATCTCAGAGTTTGTTCAGATTTAAAAAATAGTAGCTGATTTGTAATGTATTACTAAATATAGCTGTGATTTTGAAATAGTTTTAACCAATTTAATTTGAAGTAGTTACTTTAAAATTTAAATTAACTGTCGTGTAATTTGACATGAAATAAACCTCACATTAATGCCTATTATTTCAGATCAAATTTACTTGTTTAATGATTTGGGTATGATATTTCATACTGAAAAATATTGCATTAATTATAAAATTTACGTCATAAAGAAGTAAACGCGCCACTTAAAAATATAAAATAAACTCTCATTTATCTAATGTCTAGGTAAAATTATGTTAGCAATATCAATTAAGAATTCACAATCAATAGCGAGTTTTAATTATTTATTTACAATTATATTTACATTTAGCTGACCTAAACAAGTAAATTAATTACGTTGAAAACAGATTTAGAAATTCATCCGATTACATTACACTTAACAAATATCACCAGTTGCACGACTTATTGATAAATATTGATAAAACCTGTCGAAAAAATAAAAATAATTTAATATCTATAAATTTTTATTTTTACGTAATTAGGGTCCTTTTGTCCATTCTGCTCCCCCTTAAATAAAAATTGGTAAGAACATTTTCCTTTTTTTACCTCAGATACGAATTTGTAAATTCGACTTAAAATGCTTTTAGTCTAAGTAGTGTGCCTTTGGGGCTGCTGGGGCGGAAGTGACGTCATCCGGTCACGTGACCGGATGCGCTGAGTCATTAAACACGTCATCTGAGCCTCAGCCAGTGACGTAGGTGGTTTTGTGACGTAATGATGGAAAGGTCAAAGTTCAAGGTCACGGGGAGGTTATTTTAAAAAAGTACTACCTCGCACGCGTAAAATCCGATTGCGATTCGATAGTTTAATCGATAAGAAATATCGAATGAAACAATCGAATGAATCCCGACGAGTCGCGGTCATCGTGTTTTTTCCTGATGAAAGAAGGTAGATACTTTGATCCCTGCGCTGAGTCCATGTTGTTTTTTCGACACCAATCTGTTCTGATAGGTGTTTCCATTTCATTACCGTCAGGTAGAAATACTACCTGACGGCAATGAAGTGGAAACATCTATCAGATCTCGAGTGACATGATATTATTATTTTGTGAAGAGCGTCTGGGAGAGCTCGATGTTCAACGGTCGAGAGCCAGAGGTGAACTGACTATTTGCTAGCTAGCGTTCTGGTATCAAACAAAATGGTGGGGGTAAAAGTGTGGTGGGGCGGAGCAGATGGCGGACGGCAGATGGCAGGCGGCAAGTGGCAGGCGGCAGATGGTAGCTGGCGCGGGGAGGAAGACTTTGAATAAAATATCCATTAGTTAAAACCCATCAAGGATAACGTAATTGCTTCTGTATCAGAGGATGTTGTGGTAGACACTTCTTGTACTTGTATTTGATCAGTCGTTTCATTAGTGTCAGCTTGGTAAATATTAAAAGATAAAGATGTGGAAGAAACATTATTGTCTTGTATTTGTGAATCCATGTGTACCGCGCAAGAGCTGGACATATAGTGATTTAGCGTTTGCACGTAGGTTAGGTACTCGCCTCTTCCCCCACCACACCAGTCCCCCCACCATACCAGTCCCCCCACCAAGTTTTACATCGCACGATAACTAGTTTACATGAGTTAGTTAGGGTTTAGCTCTTAGACTGTAAAGACCTTAGCTCCGTAACCGAAAACCTCAATAATGTTTGCCCAACGCTGTATAATTAAAACAGTTACTATGGTCTAAATCAGTGCCTTGTCCTTCGTAATTTGAGTACCCACATGACATACTTTGGACGAAGTCACTCCGACCTTGAATTAATAACCTACGGTGGGCCGCGCGCAAAAATTTAAAGCTGTAAACTGAAATTACCCTTTGTGTTACTGAATGGTAGATTGTTTTTCTGCATCGGCATGTTGATTGAAGCGTGAGTAAAACAAGACTGAGTTAGCACTAGTGTGTAGGAAAGGTACCTACCTACCTTTCCCCCACCAGACCACTCGGTCATAATTAAAAACCATAAATAAAGAAGTTATTTAGGTTTGACCTTCAAAATAGTTGTTATTCCGCTAACGCTGCGATGCCCTTGGTCGGATATAAATTCTGATTGCACATTCTTATTCGTCTCGTCGAGCCACGTTTTAAACCGAAAAATAAAGAAGTTATTTAGGTTTTGTCCTTGAAAATAGTTGTTCTTTGCAAATTGCCAAGTCCCCAAGGCCATCCGAACAAATTCCAAAAACGGGGAACAGCGCAGTAAATACTTCTCATTTGAATTATAAGTGGGTGCGGGGGCGGGAGCGGGTGCTCTATTCCTCGCTCTGTATTAAAGGAAGACAATCATAATCAATTAATATCATAATCATAATCAACCGAAGTCGGTTGTAGCTTGTCAACCAATCAGTGATTAATGTCACCACCTACAAATACTTGTCCATCTTTGTAGTGTAACAGAAGGAGAAATTTTAATACTGTAAAATGTATATTTTAAACTATAATTCGAGCAGTGGTTGCATGCCAAATAGATCTCGGAATTGCGTGAAAGGGCCAGCTTCATTGTTGCGTTCAATTAATTTAAGTTGGCAGTTGCAGCCTATACATCCATTTAAGGCCGCCATTTTTCAATATAGCGCCTCGGTAGTGGGATATACAAGGTATAAATGGTAAACATCAAGGTTTTATATAATCACAAGATAAACGACATTCATTTTAAACACTTCTTTGTAAACGTAACAAGTAACAAGCAGTTAAGATGTATAATAATTTCCAACCGTCATTTCCCAAGATTGTTGACAAACTATTATCAATTGATCTATGGCAACGTCTGAATATGTCAACAGTTCAATCAACCTTACTTTTAAATTGACATGCATCTATGTGATATTGATATACATATATCCAAAAGTAAAATCATTTTTAGAATTTTCTAGTAATTAAAGAAAATGCAATGAAACTTATGTATTTAATTTTTTTTCTGCATGTATATAGTACAAATATACAGTATGAATATATTCCAGATCAAATTCACACACTGTTCGCTAAGATTCTAATTGTAACAAATGGAGATGTTTCTAAGACCCGATCTAGGTCAAGGTCATCTTAGGATATTGCCAGAACGGGGAATAGATCAGTAGGTAGTTCTCACATTGACTACAAACTGATCTATTCCCCGCTCTGTGTTCTGAAGTTAGAAGGTCCAAACGAGAGTTTATTCGGTGGTGTAATACACACACAGAACGTACTCTTCTCTCAATAAACGATAGATCTCCTTTGCAAAAGGGATTGCTCGGATCTCTATTCGCGTTGTCTCCTTTCCTCTAGAGGCTGTACCCCTAACGTGTACAATGTGACCCTCCATTAGCAAAGTATAAACTCTGCATAGGAACACATTCGCTTCATCAATAGATGAAATGTAATGTGTGAACACCATGGTGTCTGGAGCCAAAGTGGTACTAAGATGTGCAACATCCCGGCTATATAGCACTCGTCCATTAAAAGAGGGGAAAAGTGATAGACCTAGATGGACAGTTTGGCAACGTCGCATGTTAAGCTAGCCAACTGTCAATAAAACTATCCGTGTTGGCCATTTTAGGTAACCTGTTTGTAGCCTTGACTCGGAGCCACTCCGTCAGCTGTGCTAAATCTGCAAATAATGTCTGCACTGTTTACTTACAAAAGAATAGTTTTATCTTTAATCTTAATTTTAGTGAGTATGATTTTAAATGGGGAGAGGTGTGAAGTTGCTGTTTGTAATAATAGCTGAGTTAAAGGTCAGCTGACTAAAATATGACTTGTAGAGAAAGGATTTGCTTGTTTACCATGGCAGCAGAGTTTGACAGAGGGTAAGACGGCAGTCAACATATAGGGTACACTTTTTCTCTAGGAATACTTCTAGTTCGAAAACCAGAGGAATCGCACCATCCAAGGGGGGGGGTTTGTACCCCTAAAATTTTTTTTTTGTTGGGGTTTACACATGTAATTTTAATTTCCGCCATTCCATTCAGAACGTTGTATTTAATTGTAGCTTAAAATGTATTTTGACTTTTATCGACACTTGTCTTATCTGCTAATCGTATATTATTAATACGTCTGCATATTAATAAACTAAATATTTTAAATAAGGATATGGTTATTTCGATGTGGATTCATCTTCGAGGTATTAATAATATACGATTAGCAGATAAGACAAGTAAAAGTGTCGATAAAAGTCAAATTACATTTTAAGCTACAATTAAATACAACGTTCTGAATGGAATGGCGGAAATTAAGATTACAAGCGAATTTCCAATACATATATAACATAACACATTAGGTCAAGTAACAGGATTCATAAGAAATATATTCAAAAACAAGTGGATATTTAAAATATTCATTATTCTGTATAAGAATAGCATTAGGGATGAGTACGCAGGTTTGCTGCCGCAAGGAACACAAAATAATGGCGTTTTATGCAAATATCAATAGAAATAATCTAAGTGAAGTCACATACCAAGTTTCATCCATTTACATTTATAAATAATCGATATATAACATTTTAGTTATTTTCCATAAGAAAATCATGGGAACCGAGTACCTAGGTTTGCTGCTACGGGAACCTTTGGATGGTGCGATTCTTCTGGCTTTAGAACTCATTCAGATAAATGGTACTTTACACATTTGTGTCAAATATCCTTAAGATTGGACCTTTTTTTACGAGAGTTATCGTGCTTACGATCAGATATATAAATAAATATATATATATATATTTGAAAGAATGGTGTTTTTGACATTTGGAATCTCAAAATAAAAAGTTATCATGGTCTCGGGCTTAAGTCTTACCATGGGACCTACGGTAATAGCTTCTTCCCTATAGGGGAAATTCTCTAAAAGATAGAGTATATTTTATTTTTGTAGAAAAGCATTTTATTAAACAGATGCAAACAATTCTTTTGCAAAAGGACCAACTAACATGTAACACTTTCACCGTGAGTTTACACGACTCACCGCACTTACTGTCAATAAACCGCTCGCTGTACATCAGAGATGATGAGCTCCGCCTTGACCTGGGTTATGCAACAGCGCTCCTAGCGGCTCCCGCAGTTGCTCATCTCCTGGAATACACTGATGAGAACACACGTCCATGCATCACGATGGTACAGGCGTGTCACGTTATGTAGATGACCAGACGCTGGTATTATTTACTCCGATACTAGTTGCGGACAAATATTAGTTGCAAAAATCAGGTTAATCAGTTTTAGGTTTAATACTGATTGCTGTTTCAAGGCAGCCTGGAATATCACAAAGGCCGAGTATTAGTTTAAGCGAAGCCTGGTTAAAATAAGTTAATGCATGTTGTACCTGAATAGGGAACATAGGATTAATAATACTGGTATATCGATAATACCAAGCAGTTAGTTTCGCATTAGAAATTTTACACTAGGGAAACAGATGCCTATAAGGATAAACAGATTGCTATGTGTTACTTATAAGTAACAGGTAGTGTTAAAACAAGTAAAACAGGTGTATTAGTATTAGTCTGATTCACATATTAGTTACACTTTGTATCAGTTACTTTTGGAAAGCTAATACAAAAACCAAGTACTAATATACTCACCATATCTAGGCTGGAGGTTAGAGCTATGTCACTACTGGAGCAGAGCCTGTGATCTTGTTAGTGGCTGACCTCGTCGATATAATTTGGCTGACGTGACATAAGGAAACTTTGGTGTTACAAATTTGAGACGTCATTTATTGACATCATTCTACACTTTGGGATTTAGATCGTTAACGTGTAGGAAGCTTGACATTGTGAAAATGTAGTTTTGATGTAAAATATAACGAGCTATTTAGGACAAGGATGACGTATTTGTACAAATTAATTAGCCACAAGTTTGTTAATAAATACGATTCATTAGTTCAATAATTTACGTGAGTTAATCCTTTATGCACCACAGCCATTATAAATTTGGATTTTGACAAATGATAGCAAATTTAATGTCGTGCAAACTGTTAAATAATATTACCATCCCAAAATGTACTCACAATAACTAAGTATACAAAATTATTGGTTTTTAATGCATACGTTTGAAAGCGGTCACACAAAATCCATAGCTGAGTTTAAATAGAGTAGAGATAATTGAAACTTGAGATTCGTAATCAAATGAAATCGTATCAGATGAAAAACACAAGTTTGTTACAAACTTAAAGTAAAACAGTATTTGGAACTTTATAATAGGATACATAGATCTTTATTTACTGACGCTTTAAATTGTAAGCTTAAATATTTTTTGTTTAGATTTTTCCCCAAGAATAACAACACGAAAAAAATAAGTGAAAATAGCCATAATTAATTCAAAATAGATATCTAGTATGCATTTTATTAGGAGCCAAGGACTTTAAAACACACAAGCACAAAATAAATCGGAAAGTAAATGAATGACAGTTTCAAACAATAATCCTAATAATCTAAGGCTTAATCAAGGGGATAATACAATAATTATTTTACCGACCCATACAAAGAGAAATGACAGTGCACGTACAAAGAGACAGAAAATTAATTATGACCTGGAGAAAGTTGATTATACCCTATGCCACGATGAGGGCCTGTAGAAAGAGAGCAGCTGCTACTTTGGAAACGCACACACAAACAACGGTCTATGAAATTATCAACACGTACGCAACTCAAAGTTGATGGGCTAGGACGAATAATAGTATGTTCTCTCTCCCTCCCCCTTCTCCTCAAAATCGCTCTCTCTCGCACATAGCTTTGCGTCCCTAATTGGTTTAATTGTTGCATCAAGGCAGTTCAGTGGTTGAGCTACTTTCACACACTAGCCGAGCGCCGGTTGTCTCCAGCTAAATAACTGAGGTGTTTTTCGCTGTCCAGAAAGAATATATAGCTACTGTGTATTTTTCAGTGGGTTAATATTTCTATTAAGGTAAAATGGGATATAGAAGAATTCATGAGAGTGAGTGAGTCAGTGAGTAAACACTTTGCTTCGTATAAGCATCGATGATATAACTTTAGCTGACATTCATAAAACCTCCTCATAGTTAGTTGCATGTACTACATTTATGAAAAGCGGTAAAAACCTGCTCGTGTTTATAATTGACAGCTTTTTCCTGATGGAAGTTTTGATTGCATTTTAATAAACTCTTAGACGGTCAGCATTTGGGATATAAATTCTAAGAATATTATTCTTAAACTACATTTATTCGAAGGCCCAGTAATTGTTCCACAAAAAAAAAGAATAGGGAACGTGCAATATAAATCCAGACCTGCAAGCTTTCATATACTACAGCCAACCTCCATCCATATATGGTTATACAGCTGAGGAGCTTAATCCTGTTTCTCTCTTGAAGTGGGGGTGAATGATAAACCTTTTCCTCTTATCATTCTCAACCGAAGCATGGACCGGTACAGTTGCAGTGTCTGCGCTAAAAGCTTTGCTCGTCGTTGCGGGGTTAATCGGCACATGCGCGAACAACACACAGCATGTGATCCTGTTGTTTGCCCTTTCTGCGGAGTTCATTTTCGCAGAGAGGAAAAGTTGGACAGACACATTCGGTGTGGGGCTTGCCGTGGGGCACGACCGCAGCGTCTTGTCAACTTGCAACAACCGCCTCTACCTTCACACCCGAGTGGAGCACTACCGCAGCTTGGCAACTTGCAACAACAGTCAAGATCGTGTCCCAGAGATGCATCGCCTCCACCTTCACCCCCGAGATGTGCACGTGTGCAACGCCCAATTGGTAATACTTAATAGTAATAATATTAAAAAATTATAGGGATACAGGAAAAAGTTGTATTTCTAAAAAGTTATTTGTCAAACCAGAAGAAAAGCATAAAGATTTTGGAACGTCTGCTTTGTTTTTATTAAAACATGTGATTAAGTCTATACTTTTTTTTGTTTAGATTAACTGACGTGTGTTTCTACTTATATAATTGTAGCGAATCTCCCCTATAGGGAAGAAGCTATTACCGTAGGTGGCATGGTAAGACTTAAGCCCGAGACTATGATAACTTTTTGTTTTGAGGTCCCCAGATGCCGAAAACACTATTCGTTCAAATTTATATATATATGTATATATGTGTCCGTTACCGCGATAACTTTTTGAAATTTGGAGCAAATGTGGAGAGTAGCATTTATGACTTTAGGTTCGAAAATCAGATCAATCGCACTATGGGAAGGGGTTCACAATTTTCCAAAAATCTGTTTTTTTTCTTTGCAAATTTGACCCAGAAATGTTAAAACACTCAATTTTGGTTATAACCATTTTATAGAGCTTATAACAACAAATAATTTAGTATTTTTAATCATTAACCTAGGTTAAGTGGTTGCGGAGAAAATCCGAAAAAAGAAAATACGTGTCCCATGTTAATCTTATGGGAAAAAGGTTTTTAAACTTTTCTCAGATAGTTGTACTAAAAACTTCACATTTCTGTTTATTAATGTGTTTAGCTCAACAAACATTTTGATGTTTTAACCGTTGCAGAGATGTTCAAAGTGGTAAACACAGTACGTTGTCCAATGTCATCCTTATGGAGAATAAATAAAATTCTATATCTCGATTATTTACGAAACTTGGTATGTGGCTTCAACTAGTTGTGGTATATTGATATTAGCACAACATTTTTCTTTGCAAATTTGACCAAAAAATGTTAAAAACACTAAATTTTAGTTATAACCATTTTATAGAGCTTATAACAACAAATAATTTAGTATTTTTAATCATTAACCTAGGTTAAGTGGTTGCGGAGAAAATCCGAAAAAAGAAAATACGTGTCCTATGTTAATCTTATGGGAAAAAGGTTTTTAAACTTTTCTCAGATAGTTGTACTAAAAACTTCACATTTCTGTTTATAAATTTGTTTAGCTCAACAAACATTTTGATGTTTTAACCGTTGCAGAGATGTTCAAAGTGGTAAACACAGTACGTTGTCCAATGTTATCCTTATGGAGAATAAATAAAATTCTATATCTCGATTATTTACGAAACTTGGTATGTGGCTTCAACTAGTTGTGGTATATTGATATTAACACAACATTTTTCTTTGCAAATTTGACCCAAAAATGTTACAAACACTCAATTTTACTTATAACCATTTTATAGAGCGTATAACAACAAATAATTTAGTATTTTTAATCATTAACCTAGGTTAAGTGGTTGCGGAGAAAATCCGAAAAAAGAAAATACGTGTCCCATGTTAATCTTATGGGAAAAAGGTTTTTAAACTTTTCTCAGATAGTTGCACTAAAAACTTCACATTTCTGTTTATTAATGTGTTTAGCTCAACAAACATCTTGATGTTTTAATCGTTGTTCTACGTCCAACCGTTGCAGAGATGTTCAAAGTGGTAAACAAAGTACGTTGTCCAATGTTATCCTTATGGAGAATAAATAAAATTCTATTTCTCGATTATTTATGAAACTTGGTATGTGGCTTCAACTAGTTGTGGTATATTGATATTAGCATAACATTTTTCTTTGCAAATTTGACCCAAAAATGTTAAAAACACTCAAGTTTGGTTATAACCATTTTATAGAGCTTATAACAACAAATAATTTAGTATTTTTAATCATTAACCTAGGTTAAGTGGTTGCGGAGAAAATCCGAAAAAAGAAAATACGTGTCCCATGTTAATCTTATGGGAAAAAGGTTTTTAAACTTTTCTCAGATTATTCTTATGGAGAATAAATAAAATGCTATATATCACTTATTTATGGATGTATATTTGTGAAACTTGGTAAATAGCTCTATGTAGTAGTGAGTCACATATATATGCATTGGAAATTCGCTGAGTACGCAGGTTTGCTGCGACGGGGGTATTTACTTTTCCCTCAACATGTAAATTTAGTAAAACAAAAATACTGTATTAATTTTTGTTTCTTCTCTTTCTTTTTAGCAGTTGTAAGACCTAGACCTCGGGATGATCCAGTTGTGGTGGATGGTCCCGAGGTGATTGACTTAACGATCGATTAGAAGATCATCAAGCAAAGAAACCCAAGACAGAGATGGTAAGACAAGGAATACAGAGCGAGGGAATAGAACATTGTGTGGTTCAAGTGAGAATCACATATAGCTCTATTTCTTCGTTATGGTAACATGTTCATGTGACCTTGACATACTTACAGGTCGGGTGAAATCGCACTAACAGTAAGGATGTTATGTAAAGTAGGTCTAGGAAAAAGGTCAGCGGATTGTAAACCAGCTCCAGTGTTCTGTCTATATACGGTTGTACCAGCTTTACCCGGTGCAAATGTATTTTATTACAGGTATTGCATCTATGTACTTTGCAACTAGTCACTAAAACTAGACAACCCGTTCCCCGAGGAAAGAAAGAGGGGGAGGTCATGGGGTCCGCAGTTGTCAGTTGCTTCCAGTCACTGCGGAGCACGAGGCGTTCGGCACTATTGCGGTCTACTACCACACTAAGGTGAGTTGTAAAGGGACTCATTTGTTAAGCCTCCTAATACATACTTTCACAGAGGGAGCGTAACAATAAACATTTCCATTACACGGGTTCTTATCAAAAGTCTCGGAGTTAAATTAGAAGGCTTATTTAAAATCCGTTTTAACAAAATTATTTCTAAACGGGGGTAGAAGGTCTGAAATTCAACTTTGAGGCACAAAATATGATTGTTACAACATTTGTTTATTAATGCTTATTAGTCTTAAATACAAATTCGATTACGTTCATACATATTACTTAATAAATCCAGTTTTAACTGTTTAAATGGGTTTTTTGTTGATTACCACCATTGCAGAAAACCTTCATACTCGACCCCCATATTATTCATATGGAGAATAAGAAGGTCTGAAGTTCAACTTTACTAAACAAAATACGATTCTATCATTTGTTTATTATTGCTTATTAGTCTTAAATACAAGTTCGATTACGTTCATACATATTACTTAATAAATCCAGTTTTAACTGTTTAAATGGATTTTTTTTTGATTACCACCATTGCAGAAAACCTTCATACTCTCCGAACCCCATATTATTTATATGGAGAATAAGTCAAGTTTTATATCTCCCTTAGTTATGAACCTCAGTTAATAAAACTTGGTATGTAGCTTCACCTGGTTGAGTTACATCGATAATTGCAAAGATACACATGTTTTATCTTCCTCGTTGCAGCAAACCTGTATACTCAGCTCTAATGTTATTCTTATAGGGATTTTTTGTTGATTACCACCATTGCAGAAAACCTTCATACTCTCCGGCCCCCATATTATTTATATAGAGAATAAGTCAAGTTTTATATCTCCCTTAGTTATGAACCTAAATTAATAAAACTTGGTATGTAGCTTCACCTGGTTGAGTTACATCGATAATTGCAAAGATACAATGTTTTATCTTCCTCGTTGCGGCAAACCTGCATACTCAGCTCTAATGTTATTCTTATGGAGATTATATAAAATGCTAATTATCACTTATTTATAAATTGATTTTTGTGAAACTTGGTAAGTAGCTCTATGAGACACACACATATATATATATATATATATATATATATATATACATATATGCATTGGAAATTTGCTGAGTACGCAGGTTTGCTGTGACGGGGTATATATATATGTGTCCGTTACCGCGATAACTTTTGAAAGAAGCGCTCGATTTTTATGAAATCAGGCACAAATGTGGAGAGTGATATTTTCTTGTTTTTTTTGTTTTATTTTAAATACCTTTTTAAATTAATTAAACGATGCTAAATAATTAACGAAATAATTAGTTATCAAAATTATTGTAAATTTATGGTTGGGTGGCTGATGTCAATTGGTTACAGAGATAATAAAAGCGCTTAACACAGTACGTTGCCCAATGTTATTCTTATGGAGAATAAAACCAATTGTATATCACACTTATCTATTAACTTAGCCTGACAATATTTGGTACGGTATATTACTTCATATCGTTGTGGTCTATTGCATAAAAAACGGTTTTTTGATTTATTGTTTTTGTAGCAGCAAACTTGCGTACTCAGCCCCCATGTTATTCTTATACAGAATAAGTAAAAGGTTATCTCCGTTAATGAAGATAAATTGATAAAACTTGGTATGTGGCTTTTCTTAGTTGAGTTATATTGATATTTGTATTAAAACCCATTTGTTGTGTTCCTTGTTTCAGTAAACTTGCATACTCAGTTACGGTACCTCGCTGTCTCTAGTTCACTGCATGGGTTAATAGCCAATGGTGACGGGCAGTTGAAGTTTTTAAATTCAAAATAAATGGAAAATGTGAAACATATTCAACATAAGAATAATAATATTATTTTACTTACTCTTTTATTTTTACTTATTTATTTTTAACGTTTTATTACTGGTGTCACCATCTTACAGCGACTAGTTCAACAAACTAGAAACATCCTGCTTAGGTATACAGCACATTAAGACTGAGATGTTGATTCCATTGTTGTATTTATTGAAATGCTGTATACCAGTTGACTCATCTTGTAGCAACACTTTTGATTTTAATTACAAGTTACAATCAGACTCATCCTTATCCAAGTAAGATTATTTATGATTGAAATCCCTTATCATAACAAGCTCTTGCGAACATGTTCTGATAACACGGACACCGGTTCATATGCCAATAACTATATATATATATATATATATATATATATATATATATATATATATATATATATATATATAGAACATGTTTCGGTTTATCATGGTTAATTTGTTAAGATCAAATTACATTTTTATAAGACTGAGATGTTGATTCCATTGTTGTATTTATTGAAATGCTGTATAACAGTTGACTCATCTTGTAGCAACACTTTTGATTTTAATTACAAGTTAAAATTAAACTCATCCAAGTAAGATTATTTATGATTGAAATCCCTTATCATAACAAGCTCTTGCGAAGATGTTCTGATAACACGGACACCGTTTGTGTAAACATAATTCAGGTCTAGAAAGGCTTTGACGCTTCGACGCGTCCTTCACCGTGACCGCAGCAGTTCCACCGACATGGTTACGCAACCACCCCAGTTATCGGGTCACTGTTACAACAGGTCACTGACGTAACGGAACTGGTTCCAGGCAGTGACCTGGCGCAGATATTTCGTTCGCGTCTACCAGTTAAAGTTCGTCGGCCTCCTCCTCTTGGCCGTCCTGGTCGACGTCTTTGTTATGGTGATCAGTAGCACCACCGCTCCAAAACAATTATGACAAAGATATGCCTAGCGTATTAAAAATATAGATTTAACTAGGAGAAGCCACATACAAAGTTCCATCAATATGTAATTATAAATAAGCGCTTTATATTATTCTAGTTATTCTCCATAAGAATAACATGGGGGCTGAGTACCCAGGTTTGCTGCTACAGGAATAATCAACAAAAAATCAATCTTTTGTGCAAATATCAATATACCAGTACTACGTGAGGCCACATACCAAATTTCATAAACATATATTCATAAATAATCGAGATATCAAATTTTATTTATTCTCCATAAAGATAACATTGGACAACGTACTGTGTTTAGCACTTTGAATATCTCTGCAACGGTTAGGCGTAGAATCACAATTTAAACACCAAAATGATTGTTTTGTGGAAATGAACATATTGGTAAAGTCAAATGTGAAGTTTACATTAAAATAAACTGAGGAAAAGCCAAAAACGTTTTTCTCATAAGATTAACATGGGAGATTTTATGAGTAGGTTTTTATTTACCGAATAGCTATTGTGTGTTGCAAGTATTTTATTTTTATTAGAATCCTTTGCATATGTTTTAGTTTTGAGTTTTCTGTTATCAATGATAACATCGATATCTGAAAAAATTACACTTTAGCTGTTCATCAATTCATGCTAACTTCTCTTGTGAGGGATATTTTTGGAGTGATTTAAACAAATCATATCTTAATTTAACTCTTATTTTAACGACAGAGGAAACAGATGATTTTAGTACCGTAACCTAAAATATCAATAAACCCTCCAAAAAAAAAAGAATATAATCATCCAGTGTTTGTTACAGGCTATTCTAACACATCTTTACTAGCTTGATTTCTTGCCTGTTCGGTACAAATTTTCCAATCGATTTTTAACTAACTTCCCGATGAGCTAGAGGCTTGAAACTTGAAACATAGATCAGACGTGGATGACAATGTAATATTAAATTACTATATTGTACTAAAATTCTTTTTTAGATATTTTATTTAAATTTAAACTCAAAGTAACCTAAAATATCAATAAACCCTCCCAACAAAAGGAAATATAACCTAGCCGCATTACAGACTCCCAAGAATAAATGCTTGCGCCAGTCACCTATATTTTGAGGAGTGCAGGCTCCTTGACATGCTAGGAGCCCAGGCGAGTCCGAGACTTCCTTTAATGGCAACTTGTCCCGCAAGGACATCTCTCCGGGATAGCGGTCATTAGACTAGGCTAGAACCCTGGACGACTCTAGCGATCGCTAGCTACTGGGGCGTGAACACAGTTGACTTTGTCAAGTTGTAATTATCTGGTTTGAGAACATCCCCTAAATTGCGGGTACTATTTGTTTTATCGGTTTTTAAGATTGATCACGATCTGAATGCTAATTTATATTGAATATTCAATAGTTTAATGCGTTTAATCGCATATCCATATATTATAGAAATAAATGCTGGATTTGCAATAAACTACCGTAATCCCGCTTTAATTCGAGTTGAGAAGGGGTACTACAACTTGCGCCACTCTGCTATTTCATTTTTTTAACAAGAACAAACAATAGCCGTCGCTTGTACCATTTTACAGACGATAAAATGAAGCGTAAAACTGTGGTTGTTTATTCGTATTTTATTGAGAGTATTTTTAGTATAAATGTTCTAACCATTTTCATTTGATTAACACTAATTAAGTTTGCGTTTAGCATAAGCTGCTTTTGTTTGAGAACATCCCCTAACTTGCGGGTAGTATTTGTTTTATCGGTTTTTAAGATTGATCACGATCTGAATGCTAATTCATATTGAATATTCAATAGTTTAATGCGTTTAATCGCATATCCATATATTATAGAAATAAATGCTGGATTTGCAATAAACTACCGTAATCCCGCTTTAATTTGAGTTGAGAAGGGGTACTACAACTTGCGCCACTCTGCTATTTCATTTGTTTTAACAAGTATTTGTAGGTGGTGACATTAATCACTGATTGGTTGACAAGCTACAACCGACTTCTCATGCCATGCTGTTATAACTCTCTAATTTTCTAATTATTAATCATTTTATATATATATATAATTTTGATCTGGAATATATTCATACTGTATATTTTTACTATATACATGCAGAAAAAAATTGAAATACATAAGTTTCATTGCATTTTCATTAATAACTAAGATGTACAGAAGCGTGTAAACGAACGAACGCTCTGTTCCGCTGTTCCATACAATACCTTTTGTTTAGTATGGTCCCGAAATATAAAATTCTAAAAATTATTTTACTTTTTGGATATTTGTATATCAATATCACATATATGCCTGTCAATTTAAAAGTAAGGTTGATTGAACTGTTAACATATTCAGACGTTGGCATGGATCAATTGATAATATTTTGTCAACAATCTTGGGAATTGACGGCTGGAAATTGTTATATATCTTAACTGCTTGTTACTTGTTGCGTTTACAGAGAAGTGTTTAAACTAAATGTCGTTTATCTTGTGATTTCATCTTTAATTTTTAGTATATCCTGGAGTTTTATTCAAAATTAAGTCCAATTAACTTACAGTATATTTTGTACCCATTAATATTATGATTTGAAATAAATTATGGGTACTAAGAGTGTTTGTTTATCTCACGAATAATAATCATGACAATAAAACACCCTCAGTCACAACACTTTTTAATTTAGCCCTAATATACTTTGTATGTAAATTTCTCATTTTATTCAGTCATTATAGAAGTTAAACCAACCAATTGCGTTGACACATCTGTTTCTTCTCAATATAAAAGAACCATTGCACAGTAGTTTTACTGAGAAAACTGTAAAAATGTCGACAACACAACTCCAATCTATAACAACGAATATATAGTAGATTTTATTTATAATGGTCTATTTTAAAATTGTTATTGACATTTAAAAACAAATCTATAGCATGTTACACAATGTATAATGAAGTTTTACCTTAAAGATTCTGAAAAGAATAATAAACACCTTTTATATGCATATTTAAAACTGGATAGCCGTGATTTAAGAACCGGTTAGATCCCTGCAAGGGGTGCTACGTTTTGACTTTATTGAAGCCCGTTTTGAGCATAGTTGCATACACAGACGGAGTGCCACCGCGCACGCGGGCCGGCTCGCTGTGACATCTGCCGCGCCGGTGCGCCGCGGCATCTGCCTCCTCTGTATGACAGCGTAAACAGCTGATGGCACTGACTGCCGCCTTTATAAGCGGGAGCAGTCCGCAGTCTCGTCGCAGTAGCTTGCCGCCCGTTGTTTGAATATACGTCCCAGTGGGTTGCACTCTGCTGCAGCGTCGGTCTGTTAAGTGTGCGTTGGGCCCGACGCGCAATTAAGAGATCCGCGCCCTTGCATGTTTTGTTAGTTTGTTAAGCATGTTAGATAACGGTTGTAGTTTGCTGCTAGGTAATGTAGTTAGTCTAATATATGTTAGTGTTTGGTATCGGTTTGAAGTGTCTTATTTACTAATGAAATATGTACTCCCGGCCCTACAGGTCCCTCAACAACTTTGGTCAAAACTAGGGTTCGCAGCAGCCTGACGCCGGGTGTTTGGGTCTACGTCCCACCGGGTTTCAGTGATATTGTTGACCTTAGCGAAACCGACCTCGGCTGTTCTTCTAAAAGTAAACTCAACAACCTTGGTCAAAACACTGGTTCGCAGTAGCCTGACGCCCGTTTGCTGATCTACGTCCGACTGGGTTTCAGTGTTGCTGTTGTGACCTTTGTTAAACTGACCGCATTATCCTGACGCCCGTTCGCTGATCTACATCCGACTGGGTTTCAGTGATACTGATTGTTCTTTGTAAAATTAACTTTAACTGTCCAGTTTGTTTCAAAGTAATGTAATTTGTTTCTCATCCTTTTCCTAACCCCCTGACAATAAGGTTCGGCCCTGAAAACCGGCCTTGTCAATAAGATCAATACGGCCATGTAAACCGGTTGACACCACCTATCTCACCCACGAGAAACGTTTGTGAAATATAAAATCAGTCTCTTGTTTAAAATCAGTCTCTTGTTTGTTGTCTTTTGTCCCCTTCCCCAATACAGAGCGGGGAATATAGCAGTATGTTATGCTCTATTCCCCGCTTTGGCATTATGTCAGATGGCCTTGACCTACTGACGGGACTTATTAAATTAATTGATTATGATTGTCTTCCTTTAATACAGAGCGAGGAATAGAACACTTTATAATTCAAGTGAGAAGTACTTACTGTGCTGTTCTCCGTTTTTGGAAATTGTTCGGATGGCCTTGGGGACTTGGGCAATTTGCAAAGAACAACTATTTTCAAGGAAAAACCCTAAATAACTTCTTTATTTTTCGGTTTAAAACGCGGCTCGACGAGACGAATAAGAATGTGCAATCAGAATTTATATCCGACCAAGGGCATCGCAGCGTTAGCGGAATAACAACTATTTTGAAGGTCAAACCTAAATAACTTCTTTATTTATGGTTTTAAATTATGACCGAGTGGTCTGGTGGGGGAAAGGTAGGTACCTTTCCTACACACTAGTGCTAACTCATACTTGTTTAACTCACGCTTCAATCAACATGCCGATGCAGAAAAACAATCTACCATTCAGTAACACAAAGGGTAAATTCAGTTTACAACTTTAAATTTTTGCGCGCGGCCCACCGTAGGTTATTAATTCAAGGTCGGAGTGACTTCGTCCAAAGTATGTCATGTGGGTACTCACATTACGAAGGACAAGGCACTGATTTAGACCATAGTAACTGCTTTAATTGTACAGCGTTGAGCAAACATTATTGAAGTTTTCGGTTACGGAGCTAAGGTCTTTACAGTCTAAGAGCTAAACCCTAACTAACACATGAAAACTAGTTATCGTGCGATGTAAAACTTGGTGGGGGGACTAGTATGGTGGGGGGACTGGTGTGGTGGGGGAAGAGGGGGACGTTTCCTCTTTTATATATTTAATAAGAGTCTTATCAGAAATTTTAAAGGAACTGCCCTAACTATTGTCATTCTAAATTTTGGTTAGGTCTGTAAACTGTCACAACTGGCAAAAACCGAACATTGAGTAATGTTGGAGCATCCCGATTTTTTAACCGACTGATAATTGGCTTAGGTGTCTGAGCGACAATCTGCTTGTCCTTAAATAGGTCTGTCGGAGCAAACAACGGTGAGTCACGATCCGAATGACCTTGAATTTCTCATTATGTAGGCTGTAAATAGAACCTGACCACGGCCAAAAACATACACTGAATGCGAGTGCAAGCTGTTACGTAACCACTGAGTAATCGGTAAATTACCAGTTACGTCACCCAATGTCACACGATTCCAATATTAGAATTCTGAAATGAGAATATTGAAATTCTCAAGGCTACTCGGCTACTATAAACAGAGCAACCGACACTGTGCTTTCACTCCGCATCACAACACTCCAGGACTCCAGGACACCAGGACACCACCTCTGGGTGACCATTTTTTACCAAAGAACGATTTTAGGGCTCTACATTTGTGTAATTTTAAAGTATTTTCTAAGACTTAGCCTGATTCTGGGGTTCGGGAATTGTCAAGTTTTACGATTATTTTCTAACACTTCGATCGATTCTTGGGCTATACACTTAAGACATTTTAAAGTACTATCTACGACATAGCCTGATTCTGGGGCTCAGGAGTTGTGAAATTCTACAAGGATTTTTAAAAATTTTAACTAATTCTGTAGCTCTGGACTTGTGAAATTTAACCAGTATTTATCAAAACGTTTTACTAATTCTGGGGCTCAGGACTTCTTAATTTTTTACAATTATTTTCCGAATATTTATGCTGATTGTGGCTATCAGGACTTGTGATATTTAACAAGTATTTTTCTAAAATTTTAACTAATTTTTGAGCTCGGGACTTTTAATATTTGACAAAGATTTAAAAGGATTATACAAGGATTTCCCAACACTTAGACCGATTCTATGAACACTACGAATACTACTCACTCGTACCATAAGTTCACTCTCCGCAGTTTAATTAACAAATGATTCTTGCGTCTGCCTCATCCAATGTCACACAATTTCAATATTACAATTCTAAAATGTGAAAATTGTAAATTCTAAAGGCGACTTTATACAGAGCCACCGACACTGTGTTTTCGCCACGCAAAACACTCCAGGACTCCAGGACACTTGGACACTAGGACACCACCTCTGGGTGATTATTTTCTTACACTTAGACCGATTCGAGGGCTTGTGTAATTTTAAAGTATTATCTAAGGCAGCCTATATTCTGGGGCTCAGGACTTGCAAAATTCTACAAGGATTTATAAATTTTTAAATAATTCTGGGGCTCTGGACTTGTGAAATTTAACCAGTATTTATCAAACATTTTTACTAATTCTGGGGCTTTGGACTTGTGAAGCTTAAGTATTTTTCAAAAAAATTAACTAATTCTGGGGCTCTGGACTTGTGAAGTTTAAGTATTTATACAAATTTTTTACTTATTCTGGGGCTGTGGACTTGTAACAATTTACGATGATTTTCTAACACTTAGACTTATTCTTGGGCTCTACACTATTGCCATTTTAAAGTATTATCTAAGAGGAATTGTAAAATGAAATAATTAAATAGAAAAAGGTAAAAGCGTGTTTAGTGACAAATAGGGTGTAATTTTGTGTGTTGACTTCAGATCTTTCTGGTGTGTTTTTGTGATAAGTGGTGATAACAAGTGATAACTTAAGGGACCTTGGTGAGTAGTTTACGAGTTAGGAATGTAAGTCGCAAAGCAAAGGGATAAAATCAATTATAGACTTTTAAAATGGAGAAGTAAAAGCGACTTGGGTATTGTCTTGTAGGTTGAACATAGTTCCATTTTGTATGTGGTGGTAATAACTAGTGTTAACTGACAAGTCTCCATGAATACTATCCGAGTCAAGAATGTAAATTTGCTAACTCAAAAACTTTAAACAGTTAAATTTAACTACGACAGTTATAACGGTTTTGTACAAAGTTCCATTTTGGAATTAAATTATAAAAGTTCTTTAATTTAACAATTATTCTAGATTATTTTGTGATTATGTGATGTGATCTGATCGTTCCACCCAGACTCAGTCCCTTACCAAACCAGATCGGTTACACTCGCAAACACTTCAGAACACAATTCATTGCTACACACACCGCTCTCGACTGTCAAACTAGTAGTTTGTAAGCGTGTATAAAACCCAAAGGCATCAAAGTATTCCCCCTTCCTTAATCGAAGGCGCTCATTTATCAATATTGAGTGTTTGGTTTGAAAATTGAACAATAGTCAAAGAAATGGTTTAAACAAATTCTCCCACCCTTGCCAATATTTGAAATAAAGGCATAAGTACTTTGCAAATTCTATTTTCCGATACATTATAAAGGAACGGTCTCCACGTATACCCGTAGTTGCTGAAACGAACTCCTGCGGTGTACTAGTGTTTTGAGAAGGTCTAGTGTGGTGTTGTTCAGTTTTGTTCAGAGTTTTTCGTGATTCGATAGGGACCTAGAACCACAATGGCAGAGAGAATTACATTAAACAGTCTCAAAGCTATTTGCTGAAGTAGGGGTATCAAACCCACTCACGTGACTAGGAAAAAAATTGTATGGAAGATTTTAAATTCTATTAAAAGTGTTGATGGTGTTACCGGCTTTATAGACAGAATTACCAATCATTCTGACTTGTACAGTTTGTATATTTTATTGGAACAAGAGCTATTAGATAACAGCAGTCAAATTGTAAACTTCACTAAATTGTAACTTATCACAGAAAGACTTTATCAACTCCCAGCCAATCTTTGGAGAATTATGTACAGGAAAGAACAGTTCACGCACAAGTTCATGACGAAGTTTCAAGAAATTTTAAATTTTAACGCAATTGTCATCCACCAAAGACTAACAACTGAGGACATTGAAAAGTTCCACTCAAAAATTAACTTTTCCCTTTTGGTGAAGTACCAAAATCTCTCTGAAGCAGTTTTAATAAGATTTAATAATAAATTTGACTGGAATGTAGTTGTGGAACATCAAAATATCCCGGAGTGGATCCTCAGAATGTTTTACAGTAAGATTGATGCAATTGTCATCATTAAATCACAGAAGCTGACTCAAGATTTTATTTTGTGCATATTGACGAAGGTAAATCCAAAGTGTAGATTTCGCAATACAGACGAAGAACAGTATTTTAAAACAGTTCTCTGGCCATATCTCATAAAACACCAGTCATTAACTAAAAATTTAATTTCCTACATTTACTTCTTCAGATTGAGTAATGAAATAGATATTGTAAAACAACTGTTTGGCTCATTAATAAGTAAACATCAAAATCTTTATTCTTTCTTCTGGATACGTTTAAGGATATTTTGTGCTGGTGGTCCATTTCAAATCATCAAACACTCAGACATGAAGATTTAATAAAATATTGCAACTTAACCGATTTTACGACATAGACTTCAAGAGGTTTGTAAATTTCTGATTTTGTGAAGAGAAATCTGCCCAACCCATTTACAGAAGTAAGAGCTGAAACTGCTTATCTTGTCTGCCTCGATTTATAGAACGACTGCATTATTCTTAAGGATTGTAAACATGTGTTTTGTAAAACATGTATTTTGGAATGGCTTAAAGTAAATAAATCATGCCCTCTTTTTAGGATTGAAATTCACTTGCCAGGCTACTGTTGGATATAAAATAGAAGTCACCATACATATATGTACATATTTTTAAAACCTGTGAAAAATTCATAATATTTAAAACAGTAAATTTTTGTTTTTAATTACAAGATTTAAAACAGACCCAGTCTCCAGAGATGTTTTATTACTGAAGTTTGGGTTTCTACCCATGAAATAAATTTGTTTAGTATTCATGGTTATAACTTCTATGGTTACTGAAAGAATTATTATCTAACAGGCTTGGTTAGTACTATGAAGTAGTATAAGCTAGGTCTCACCACTATCGTAGATAAACCAAAATATGTGATTGTAATCAGATTTCCTGTTCTACCGAATCAAATTCAAATTCTTTATTGAGTATGTTTACAAGTCAAATACAATCTTCTTAAAACATAATATGGTGTGGTGCATTTTCAGCAATAAATTTATCTAAGCTAAGAAATATTTGACATCAGAAGAACCTTGCTATAGTGGGCCTTGTCCATGGTAAAACATTTCAGTTAGTTTCTAACAGTAACTTAACTTGTTGGCCAGCTGACTATGCCACAACACAAGTCATTGAGAAGAAAACACAGCTTACACTCACAGTTTAGGTGGCTTTTACAGACTTTTTATAACCACTTTTTATAATTACTGACATTTTATATATTTTTTGCAGTTACTTTATAAAACTGTTCTAAATGTTCTATTTAATGAATAAATTCCCATGTTTCTAAGTTGCATGGTTATTTATTTATTTAATCTTAAAAGTGTCCAATAATGACCACCCTGTATGTAAATCTAAAAGAGTTGTTTAATATTTTCTGTACTACACTCATATAATATTTTACTTAAAACAATATATGTATTAAATAAAAGAAATATACAGAGTGGACATATAATGTACTAATGGGCCAAAGTTTCTGCACCTGTGGGAGAGATCCTACTAATAACGCATAAAATATAAGCAATTAAGTCTTGCAACAGCTGATGACAACGAATATTTGTCTATCACTAGCGGCTAGCGGATATTCAAAATTATACAGCTCGGAACGTCTGATACACTTTCTCAACACAATATTAGTTTTATCTCAGAGTTTGTTCAGATTTAAAAAATAGTACCTGATTTGTAATGTATTACTAAATATAACTGCGATTTTGAAATAGTTTTAACCAATTTAATATGAAGTAGTTACTTTAAAATTTAAATTAACTGTCGTGTAATTTGACATGAAATCAACCTCACTTCAATGCATATTATTTCAGATCAAATTAACTTGTTTAATGATTTGGGTATGATATTTTATACTGAAAAATATTGCATTAATTATAAAATTTACGTCATAAAGAAGTAAACGCACCACTTAAAAATATAACATAAACTCTCATTTATCTAATGTCTAGGTAAAATTATGTTAGCAATATCAATTAAGAATTCACAACCAATAGCGAGATTTAATTATTTATTTACAATTATATTTACATTTAGCTAAACAAGTAAATTAATTACGTTGAAAAAAGATTTAGAAATTCATCCGATTACATTACACTTAAAAAATATCACCAGTTGCACGACTTATTGATAAAACCTGTCGAAAAAATAAAAATAATGTAATATCTATAAATTTTAATTTTTACAAATTAGAGTCCTTTTGTCCATTCTGCCCCCCTTAGATAAAAATTAGTAAGAACATTTTCCTTTTTATACCTCAGCTACGAATTTGTAAATTCTAATTAAAATGCTTTTAGTCTATATAATTATAGTTTTACCACACATTAAAAAAATAATTTTTGCAAAATATTTATTTCCATTTGAGCTTTGGTGGTCATAGCAATGGTTGTATCGAAAGACAAACTGCATATTAGACACGGATTTTACACGATCTACAACTTTGGTCCTGTGACTTTTGGTCGTATCTCGTTTCCTTTAACCTTAAATAAAGATAGATTTTTCAAAATAATGTCGTGGTTTTTTTTGTTGACAGTTTGTTACAGTTACCATTTTACGTAGAGGCCTGTTATTTAGTCAAGTGTATTTATAAACCACAGGATGTATATTTCAGGCGTCACAATGTCAATTTGAATTAGTTAAATACTTCAAAATAATAAAATTACTTTACTTTTCGAGTTCCTCCGTACCTTTTTGTCAGAACACCAAAAAACAATATTTTAACTAAACGGCTTTAATTTTTAACATTGCAACTATTTTTAAGGCTACTGGGGTGGAGTCCTAAAGTCAGAAAAACTATCTAAATGTATCCATTATAACATCTATGGAAGCAGGTTTGAGGAGACGGTCGTTCTCAAGCCATCCCCTTAATATTTGAAAAATAGGTGTGTAAAAGTTAATTTACAAAAATGTTTTAAAGATATTTACGTTTTTCAATCATTTAAAGTCTGGAGTTTTATTTTTTTGGGGACGTTTCCTCTTTTATATATTTAATAAGAGTCTTATCAGAAATTTTAAAGGAACTGCTCTAACTATTGTCATTCTAAATTTTGGTTAGGTCTGTAAACTGTCACAACTGGCAAAAACCAAACATTGAGTAATGTTGGAGCATCCCGATTTTATAACCGACTGATAATTGGCTTAGGTGTCTGAGCGACAATCTGCTTGTCCTTAAATAGGTCTGTCGGAGCAAACAACGGTGAGTCACGATCCGAATGACCTTTAATAGTTCTTTTGGATGCCAACAGTGAGTCACGATCCGAATAGCCTTGAATGTCTCATTATGTAGGCTGTAAATAGAACCTGACCACGGCCAAAAACATACACTGAATGCGAGTGCAAGCTGTTACGTAACCACTGAGTAATCGGTAAATTACCAGTTACGTCACCCAATGTCACACGATTCCAATATTAGAATTCTGAAATGAGAATATTGAAATTCTCAAGGCTACTCGGCTACTATAAACAGAGCAACCGACACTGTGCTTTCACTCCGCATCACAACACTCCAGGACTCCAGGACACCAGGACACCACCTCTGGGTGACCATTTTTTACCAAAGAACGATTTTAGGGCTCTACATTTGTGTAATTTTAAAGTATTTTCTAAGACTTAGCCTGATTCTGGGGTTCGGGAATTGTCAAGTTTTACGATTATTTTCTAACACTTCGATCGATTCTTGGGCTATACACTTAAGAAATTTTAAAGTACTATCTAAGACATAGCCTGATTCTGGGGCTCAGGAGTTGTGAAATTCTACAAGGATTTTTAAAAATTTTAACTAATTCTGTAGCTCTGGACTTGTGAAATTTAACCAGTATTTATCAAAACGTTTTACTAATTCTGGGGCTCAGGACTTCTTAATTTTTTACAATTATTTTCCGAATATTTATGCTGATTGTGGCTATCAGGACTTGTGATATTTAACAAGTATTTTTCTAAAATTTTAACTAATTTTTGAGCTCGGGACTTTTAATATTTGACAAAGATTTAAAAGGATTATACAAGGATTTCCCAACACTTAGACCGATTCTATGAACACTACGAATACTACTCACTCGTACCATAAGTTCACTCTCCGCAGTTTAATTAACAAATGATTCTTGCGTCTGCCTCATCCAATGTCACACAATTTCAATATTACAATTCTAAAATGTGAAAATTGTAAATTCTAAAGGCGACTTTATACAGAGCCACCGACACTGTGTTTTCGCCACGCAAAACACTCCAGGACTCCAGGACACTTGGACACTAGGACACCACCTCTGGGTGATTATTTTCTTACACTTAGACCGATTCGAGGGCTTGTGTAATTTTAAAGTATTATCTAAGGCAGCCTATATTCTGGGGCTCAGGACTTGCAAAATTCTACAAGGATTTATAAATTTTTAAATAATTCTGGGGCTCTGGACTTGTGAAATTTAACCAGTATTTATCAAACATTTTTACTAATTCTGGGGCTTTGGACTTGTGAAGCTTAAGTATTTTTCAAAAAAATTAACTAATTCTGGGGCTCTGGACTTGTGAAGTTTAAGTATTTATACAAATGTTTTACTTATTCTGGGGCTGTGGACTTGTAACAATTTACGATGATTTTCTAACACTTAGACTTATTCTTGGGCTCTACACTATTGCCATTTTAAAGTATTATCTAAGAGGAATTGTAAAATGAAATAATTAAATAGAAAAAGGTAAAAGCGTGTTTAGTGACAAATAGGGTGTAATTTTGTGTGTTGACTTCAGATCTTTCTGGTGTGTTTTTGTGATAAGTGGTGATAACAAGTGATAACTTAAGGGACCTTGGTGAGTAGTTTACGAGTTAGGAATGTAAGTCGCAAAGCAAAGGGATAAAATCAATTATAGACTTTTAAAATGGAGAAGTAAAAGCGACTTGGGTATTGTCTTGTAGGTTGAACATAGTTCCATTTTGTATGTGGTGGTAATAACTAGTGTTAACTGACAAGTCTCCATGAATACTATCCGAGTCAAGAATGTAAACTCGCTAACTCAAAAACTTTAAACAGTTAAATTTAACTACGACAGTTATAACGGTTTTTTTCAAAGTTCCATTTTGGAATTTAATTATAAAAGTTCTTTAATTTAACAATTATTCTAGATTATTTTGTGATTATGTGATGTGATCTGATCGTTCCACCCAGACTCAGTCCCTTACCAAACCAGATCGGTTACACTCGCAAACACTTCAGAACACAATTCATTGCTACACACACCGCTCTCGACTGTCAAACTAGTAGTTTGTAAGCGTGTATAAAACCCAAAGGCATCAAAGTATTCCCCCTTCCTTAATCGAAGGCGCTCATTTATCAATATTGAGTGTTTGGTTTGAAAATTGAACAATAGTCAAAGAAATGGTTTAAACAAATTCTCCCACCCTTGCCAATATTTGAAATAAAGGCATAAGTACTTTGCAAATTCTATTTTCCGATACATTATAACGGAACGGTCTCCACGTATACCCGTAGTTGCTGAAACGAACTCCTGCGGTGTACTAGTGTTTTGAGAAGGTCTAGTGTGGTGTTGTTCAGTTTTGTTCAGAGTTTTTCGTGATTCGATAGGGACCTAGAACCACAATGGCAGAGAGAATTACATTAAACAGTCTCAAAGCTATTTGCTGAAGTAGGGGTATCAAACCCACTCACGTGACTAGGAAAAAAATTGTATGGAAGATTTTAAATTCTATTAAAAGTGTTGATGGTGTTACCGGCTTTATAGACAGAATTACCAATCATTCTGACTTGTACAGTTTGTATATTTTATTGGAACAAGAGCTATTAGATAACAGCAGTCAAATTGTAAACTTCACTAAATTGTAACTTATCACAGAAAGACTTTATCAACTCCCAGCCAATCTTTGGAGAATTATGTACAGGTATTAAGGAACTGCTCTAACTATTGTCATTCTAAATTTTGGTTAGGTCTGTAAACTGTCACAACTGGCAAAAACCAAACGTTGAGTAATGTTGGAGCATCCCGATTTTATAACCGACTGATAATTGGCTTAGGTGTCTGAGCGACAATCTGCTTGTCCTTAAATAGGTCTGTCGGAGCAAACAACGGTGAGTCACGATCCGAATGACCTTTAATAGTTCTTTTGGATGCCAACAGTGAGTCACGATCCGAATAGCCTTGAATGTCTCATTATGTAGGCTGTAAATAGAACCTGACCACGGCCAAAAACATACACTGAATGCGAGTGCAAGCTGTTACGTAACCACTGAGTAACCACTGGTAAATTACCAGTTACGTCACCCAATGTCACACGATTCCAATATTAGAATTCTGAAATGAGAATATTGAAATTCTCAAGGCTACTCGGCTACTATAAACAGAGCAACCGACACTGTGCTTTCACTCCGCATCACAACACTCCAGGACTCCAGGACACCAGGACACCACCTCTGGGTGACCATTTTTTACCAAAGAACGATTTTAGGGCTCTACATTTGTGTAATTTTAAAGTATTTTCTAAGACTTAGCCTGATTCTGGGGTTCGGGAATTGTCAAGTTTTACGATTATTTTCTAACACTTCGATCGATTCTTGGGCTATACACTTAAGAAATTTTAAAGTACTATCTAAGACATAGCCTGATTCTGGGGCTCAGGAGTTGTGAAATTCTACAAGGATTTTTAAAAATTTTAACTAATTCTGTAGCTCTGGACTTGTGAAATTTAACCAGTATTTATCAAAACGTTTTACTAATTCTGGGGCTCAGGACTTCTTAATTTTTTACAATTATTTTCCGAATATTTATGCTGATTGTGGCTATCAGGACTTGTGATATTTAACAAGTATTTTTCTAAAATTTTAACTAATTTTTGAGCTCGGGACTTTTAATATTTGACAAAGATTTAAAAGGATTATACAAGGATTTCCCAACACTTAGACCGATTCTATGAACACTACGAATACTACTCACTCGTACCATAAGTTCACTCTCCGCAGTTTAATTAACAAATGATTCTTGCGTCTGCCTCATCCAATGTCACACAATTTCAATATTACAATTCTAAAATGTGAAAATTGTAAATTCTAAAGGCGACTTTATACAGAGCCACCGACACTGTGTTTTCGCCACGCAAAACACTCCAGGACTCCAGGACACTTGGACACTAGGACACCACCTCTGGGTGATTATTTTCTTACACTTAGACCGATTCGAGGGCTTGTGTAATTTTAAAGTATTATCTAAGGCAGCCTATATTCTGGGGCTCAGGACTTGCAAAATTCTACAAGGATTTATAAATTTTTAAATAATTCTGGGGCTCTGGACTTGTGAAATTTAACCAGTATTTATCAAACATTTTTACTAATTCTGGGGCTTTGGACTTGTGAAGCTTAAGTATTTTTCAAAAAAATTAACTAATTCTGGGGCTCTGGACTTGTGAAGTTTAAGTATTTATACAAATTTTTTACTTATTCTGGGGCTGTGGACTTGTAACAATTTACGATGATTTTCTAACACTTAGACTTATTCTTGGGCTCTACACTATTGCCATTTTAAAGTATTATCTAAGAGGAATTGTAAAATGAAATAATTAAATAGAAAAAGGTAAAAGCGTGTTTAGTGACAAATAGGGTGTAATTTTGTGTGTTGACTTCAGATCTTTCTGGTGTGTTTTTGTGATAAGTGGTGATAACAAGTGATAACTTAAGGGACCTTGGTGAGTAGTTTACGAGTTAGGAATGTAAGTCGCAAAGCAAAGGGATAAAATCAATTATAGTCTTTTAAAATGGAGAAGTAAAAGCGACTTGGGTATTGTCTTGTAGGTTGAACATAGTTCCATTTTGTATGTGGTGGTAATAACTAGTGTTAACTGACAAGTCTCCATGAATACTATCCGAGTCAACAATGTAAATTCGCTAACTCAAAAACTTTAAACAGTTAAATTTAACTACGACAGTTATAACGGTTTTGTACAAAGTTCCATTTTGGAATTGAATTATAAAAGTTCTTTAATTTAACAATTATTCTAGATTATTTTGTGATTATGTGATGTGATCTGATCGTTCCACCCAGACTCAGTCCCTTACCAAACCAGATCGGTTACACTCGCAAACACTTCAGAACACAATTCATTGCTACACACACCGCTCTCGACTGTCAAACTAGTAGTTTGTAAGCATGTATAAAACCCAAAGGCATCAAAGTATTCCCCCTTCCTTAATCGAAGGCGCTCATTTTTCAATATTGAGTGTTTGGTTTGAAAATTGAACAATAGTCAAAGAAATGGTTTAAACAAATTCTCCCACCCTTGCCAATATTTGAAATAAAGGCATAAGTACTTTGCAAATTCTATTTTCCGATACATTATAAAGGAACGGTCTCCACATATACCCGTAGTTGCTGAAACGAACTCCTGCGGTGTACTAGTGTTTTGAGAAAGTCTAGTGTGGTGTTGTTCAGTTTTGTTCAGAGTTTTTCGTGATTCGATAGGGACCTAGAACCATAATGGCAGAGAGAATTACATTAAATAGTCTCAAAGCTATTTGCTGAAGTAGGGGTATCAAACCCACTCACGTGACTAGGAAAAAAATTGTATGGAAGATTTTAAATTCTATTAAAAGTGTTGATGGTGTTACCGGCTTTATAGACAGAATTACCAATCATTCTGACTTGTACAGTTTGTATATTTTATTGGAACAAGAGCTATTAGATAACAGCAGTCAAATTGTAAACTTCACTAAATTGTAACTTATCACAGAAAGACTTTATCAACTCCCAGCCAATCTTTGGAGAATTATGTACAGGAAAGAACAGTTCACGCACAAGTTCATGACGAAGTTTCAAGAAATTTTAAATTTTAACGCAATTGTCATCCACCAAAGACTAACAACTGAGGACATTGAAAAGTTCCACTCAAAAATTAACTTTTCCCTTTTGGTGAAGTACGAAAATCTCTCTGAAGCAGTTTTAATAAGATTTAATAATAAATTTGACTGGAATGTAGTTGTGGAACATCAAAATATCCCGGAGTGGATCCTCAGAATGTTTTACAGTAAGATTGATGCAATTGTCATCATTAAATCACAGAAGCTGACTCAAGATTTTATTTTGTGCATATTGACGAAGGTAAATCCAAAGTGTAGATTTCGCAATACAGACGAAGAACAGTATTTTAAAACAGTTCTCTGGCCATATCTCATAAAACACCAGTCATTAACTAAAAATTTAATTTCCTACATTTACTTCTTCAGATTGAGTAATGAAATAGATATTGTAAAACAACTGTTTGGCTCATTAATAAGTAACCATCGAAATCTTTGTTCTTTCTTCTGGATACGTTTAAAGATATTTTGTGCTGGTGGTCCATTTCAAATCATCAAACACTCAGACATGAAGATTTAATAAAATATTGCAACTTAATCGATTTTACGACATACACTTCAAGAGGTTTGTAAATTTCTGATTTTGTGAAGAGAAATCTGCCCAACCCATTTACAGAAGTAAGAGCTGAATCTGCTTATCTTGTCTGCCTCGATTTATAGAACGACTGCATTATTCTTAAGGATTGTAAACATGTGTTTTGTAAAACATGTATTTTGGAATGGCTTAAAGTAAATAAATCATGCCCTCTTTTTAGGATTGAAATTCACTTGCCAGGCTACTGTTGGATATAAAATAGAAGTCACCATACATATATGTACATATTTTTAAAACCTGTGAAAAATTAATAATATTTAAAACCGTCAATTTTTGTTTTTAATTACAAGATTTAAAACAGACACAGTCTCCAGAGATGTTTTATTACTGAAGTTTGGGTTTCTACCTATGAAATAAATTTGTTTAGTATTCATGGTTATAACTTCTATGGTAACTGAAAGAATTATTATCTAACAGGCTTGGTTAGTACTATGAAGTAGTATAAGCTAGGTCTCACCACTATCGTAGATAAACCAAAATATGTGATTGTAATCAGCTTTCCTGTTCTACCGACTCAAATTCAAATTCTTTATTGAGTATGTTTACAAGTCAAATACAATCTTCTTAAAACATAATATGGTGTGGTGCATTTTCAGCAATAAATTTATCTAAGCTAAGAAATATTTGACATCAGAAGAACCTTGCTATAGTGGGCCTTGTCCATGGTAAAACATTTCAGTTAGTTTCTAACAGTAACTTAACTTGTTGGCCAGCTGACTATGCCACAACACAAGTCATTGAGAAGAAAACACAGCTTACACCCACAGTTTAGGTGGCTTTTACAGACTTTTTATAACCACTTTTTATAATTACTGACATTTTATATATTTTTTGCAGTTACTTTATAAAACTGTTCTAAATAATCTATTTAATGAATAAATTTCCATGTTTCTAAGTTGCTTGGTTATTTATTTATTTAATCTTAAAAGTGTCCAATAATGACCACCCTGTATGTAAATCTAAAAGAGTTGTTTAATATTTTCTGTACTACACTCATATAATATTTTACTTAAAACAATATATGTATTAAATAAAAGAAATATACAGAGTGGACATATAATGTACTAATGGGCCAAAGTTTCTGCACCTGTGGGAGAGATCCTACTAATAACGCATAAAATATAAGCAATTAAGTCTTGCAACAGCTGATGACAACGAATATTTGTCTATCACTAGCGGCTAGTGGATATTCAAAATTATACAGCTCGGAACGTCTGATACTCTTTCTCAACACAATATTAGTTTTATCTCAGAGTTTGTTCAGATTTAAAAAATAGTACCTGATTTGTAATGTATTACTAAGTATAACTGCGATTTTGAAATAGTTTTAACCAATTTAATTTGAAGTAGTTACTTTAAAATTTAAATTAACTGTCGTGTAATTTGACATGAAATCAACCTCACTTCAATGCATATTATTTCAGATTAAATTAACTTGTTTAATGATTTGGGTATGATATTTTATACTGAAAAATATTGCATTAATTATAAAATTTACGTCATAAAGAAGTAAACGCACCACTTAAAAATATAACAGAAACTCTCATTTATCTAATGTCTAGGTAAAATTATGTTAGCAATATCAATTAAGAATTCACAACCAATAGCGAGATTTAATTATTTATTTACAATTATATTTACATTTAGATGACCTAAACAAGTAAATTAATTACGTTGAAAAAAGATTTAGAAATTCATCCGATTACATTACACTTAAAAAATATCACCAGTTGCACGACTTATTGATAAATATTGATAAAACCTGTCGAAAAAATAAAAATAATTTAATATCTATAAATTTTAATTTTTACATAATTAGGGTCCTTTTGTCCATTCTGCCCCCCCTTAGATAAAAATTAGTAAAAACATTTTCCTTTTTATACCTCAGCTACGAATTTGTAAATTCTAATTAAAATGCTTTTAGTCTATATAATTATAGTTTTACCACACATTAAAAAAATAATTTTTGCAAAATATTTATTTCCATTTGAGCTTTGGTGGTCATAGCAATGGTTGTATCGAAAGACAAACTGCATATTAAACACGGATTTTACACGATCTACAACTTTGGTCCTGTGACTTTTGGTCGTATCTCGTTTCCTTTAACCTTAAATAAAGATAGATTTTTCAAAATAATGTCTTGGTTTTTTTTGTTGACGGTTTGTTACAATTACCATTTTACGTAGAGGCCTGTTATTTAGTCAAGTGTATTTATAAACCACAGGATGTATATTTCAGGCGTCACAATGTCAATTTGAGTTAGTTAAATCCTTCAAAATAATAAAATTACTTTACTTTTCGATTTCCTCCGTCCTTTTAGGTCAGATCACCAAAAAACAATATTTTAACTAAAAGGCTTTAATTTTTAACATTGCAACTATTTTTAAGGCTAATGGGGTGGAGTCCTAAAGTCAGAAAAACTATCTAAATGTATCCATTATAATATCTATGGAAGCAGGTTTGAGGAGACGGTCGTTCTCAAGCCATCTCCTTAATATTTGAAAAATAGGTGTGTAAAAGTTAATTTACAAAAATGTTTTAAAGATATTTACGTTTTTCAATCATTTAAAGTCTGGAGTTTTATTTTTTTGGGGACGTTTCCTCTTTTATATATTTAATAAGAGTCTTATCAGAAATGTTAAAGGAACTGCTCTAACTATTGTCATTCTAAATTTTGGTTAGGTCTGTAAACTGTCACAACTGGCAAAAACCAAACATTGAGTAATGTTGGAGCATCCCGATTTTTTAACCGACTGATAATTGGCTTAGGTGTCTGAGCGAAAATCTGCTTGTCCTTAAATAGGTCTGTCGGAACAAACAACGGTGAGTCACGATCCGAATGACCTTTAATAGTTCTTTTGGATGCCAACAGTGAGTCACGATCCGAATGACCTTGAATTTCTCATTATGTAGGCTGTAAATAGAACCTGACCACGGCCAAAAACATACACTCAATGCGAGTGCAAGCTGTTACGTAACCACTGAGTAATCGGTAAATTACCAGTTACGTCACCCAATGTCACACGATTCCAATATTAGAATTCTGAAATGAGAATATTGAAATTTTCAAGGCTACTCGGCTACTAAAAACAGAGCAACCGACACCGTGCTTTCACTCCGCATCACAACACTCCAGGACTCCAGGACACCAGGACACCACCTCTGGGTGAGCATTTTTTACCAAAGGCCGATTTTAGGGCTCTACATTTGTGTAATTTTAAAGTATTTTCTAAGACTTAGCCTGATTCTGGGGTTCGGGAATTGTCAAGTTTTACGATTATTTTCTAACACTTCGATCGATTCTTGGGCTATACACTTAAGAAATTTTAAAGTACTATCTAAGACATAGCCTGATTCTGGGGCTCAGGAGTTGTGAAATTCTACAAGGATTTTTAAAAATTTTAACTAATTCTGTAGCTCTGGACTTGTGAAATTTAACCAGTATTTATCAAAACTTTTTACTAATTCTGGGGCTCAGGACTTCTTAATTTTTTACAATTATTTTCCGAATATTTATGCTGATTGTGGCTATCAGGACTTGTGATATTTAACAAGTATTTTTCTAAAATTTTAACTAATTTTTGAGCTCGGGACTTTTAATATTTGACAAAGATTTAAAAGGATTATACAAGGATTTCCCAACACTTAGACCGATTCTATGAACACTACGAATACTACTCACTCGTACCATAAGTTCACTCTCCGCAGTTTAATTAACAAATGATTCTTGCGTCTGCCTCATCCAATGTCACACAATTTCAATATTACAATTCTAAAATGTAAAAATTGTAAATTCTAAAGGCGACTTTATACAGAGCCACCGACACTGTGTTTTCGCCACGCAAAACACTCCAGGACTCCAGGACACTTGGACACTAGGACACCACCTCTGGGTGATTATTTTCTTACACTTAGACCGATTCAAAGGGCTTGTGTAATTTTGAAGTATTATCTAAGACAGCCTATATTCTTGGGCTCAGGACTTGCAAAATTCTACAAGGATTTATAAATTTTTAAATAATTCTTGGGCTCTGGACTTGTGAAATTTAACCAGTATTTATCAAACATTTTTACTAATTCTGGGGCTTTGGACTTGTGAAGCTTAAGTATTTTTCAAAAAAAATTAACTAATTCTGGGGCTCTGGACTTGTGAAGTTTAAGTATTTATACAAAATTTTTACTTATTCTGGGGCTGTGGACTTGTAACAATTTACGATGATTTTCTAACACTTAGACTGATTCTTGGGCTCTACACTATTGCCATTTTAATTATCTAAGAGGAATTGTAAAATGAAATAATTAAATAGAAAAAGGTAAAAGCGTGTTTAGTGACAAATAGGGTGTAATTTTGTGTGTTGACTTAAGCTCTTTCTGGTGTGTTTTTGTGATAAGTGGTGATAACAAGTGATAACTTAAGGGGCCTTGGTGAGTAGTTTACGAGTTAGGAATGTAAGTCGCAAAGCAAAGGGATAAAATCAATTATAGACTTTTAAAATGGAGAAGTAAAAGCGACTTGGGTATTGTCTTGTAGGTTGAACATAGTTCCATTTTGTATGTGGTGGTAATAACTAGTGTTAACTGACAAGTCTCCATGAATACTATCCGAGTCAAGAATGTAAATTCGCTAACTCAAAAACTTTAAACAGATAAATTTAACTACGACAGTTATAACGGTTTTGTACAAAGTTCCATTTTGGAATTGAATTTTAAAAGTTCTTTAATTTAACAATTATTCTAGATTATTTTGTGATTATGTGATGTGATCTGATCGTTCCACCCAGACTCAGTCCCTTACCAAACCAGATCGGTTACACTCGCAAACACTTCAGAACACAATTCATTGCTACACACACCGCTCTCGACTGTCAAACTAGTAGTTTGTAAGCGTGTATAAAACCCAAAGGCATCAAAGTATTCCCCCTTCCTTAATCGAAGGCGCTCATTTTTCAATATTGAGTGTTTGGTTTGAAAATTGAACAATAGTCAAAGAAATGGTTTAAACAAATTCTCCCACCCTTGCCAATATTTGAAATAAAGGCATAAGTACTTTGCAAATTCTATTTTCCGATACATTATAAAGGAACGGTCTCCACATATACCCGTAGTTGCTGAAACGAACTCCTGCAGTGTACTAGTGTTTTGAGAAAGTCTAGTGTGGTGTTGTTCAGTTTTGTTCAGAGTTTTTCGTGATTCGATAGGGACCTAGAACCACAATGGCAGAGAGAATTACATTAAACAGTCTCAAAGATATTTGCTGAAGTAGGGGTATCAAACCCACTCACGTGACTAGGAAAAAAATTGTATGGAAGATTTTAAATTCTATTAAAAGTGTTGATGGTGTTACCGGCTTTATAGACAGAATTACCAATCATTCTGACTTGTACAGTTTGTATATTTGATTGGAACAAGAGCTATTAGATAACAGCAGTCAAATTGTAATCTTCACTAAATTGTAACTTATCACAGAAAGACTTATCAACTCCCAGCCAATCTTTGGAGAATTATGTACAGGAAAGAACAGTTCACGCACAAGTTCATGACGAAGTTTCAAGAAATTTTAAATTTTAACGCAATTGTCATCCACCAAAGACTAACAACTGAGGACATTGAAAAGTTCCACTCAAAAATTAACTTTTCCCTTTTGGTGAAGTACCAAAATCTCTCTGAAGCAGTTTTAATAAGATTTAATAATAAATTTGACTGGAATGTAGTTGTGGAACATCAAAATATCCCGGAGTGGATCCTCAGAATGTTTTACAGTAAGATTGATGCAATTGTCATCATTAAATCACAGAAGCTGACTCAAGATTTTATTTTGTGCATATTGACGAAGGTAAATCCAAAGTGTAGATTTCGCAATACAGACGAAGAAAAGTATTTTAAAACAGTTCTCTGGCCATATCTCATAAAACACCAGTCATTAACTAAAAATTTAATTTCCTACATTTACTTCTTCAGATTGAGTAATGAAATAGATATTGTAAAACAACTGTTTGGCTCATTAATAAGTAAACATCAAAATCTTTATTCTTTCTTCTGGATACGTTTAAAGATATTTTGTGCTGGTGGTCTATTTCAAATCATCAAACACTCAGACATGAAGATTTAATAAAATATTGCAACTTAATCGATTTTACGACATACACTTCAATAGGTTTGTAAATTTCTGATTTTGTGAAGAGAAATCTGCCCAACTCATTTCCAGAAGTAAGAGCTGAAACTGCTTATCTTGTCTGCCTCGATTTATAGAACGACTGCATTATTCTTAAGGATTGTAAACATGTGTTTTGTAAAACATGTATTTTGGAATGGCTTAAAGTAAATAAATCATGCCCTCTTTTTAGGGTTGAAATTCACTTGCCAGGCTACTGTTGGATATAAAATAGAAGTCACCATACATATATGTACATATTTTTAAAACCTGTGAAAAATTAATAATATTTAAAACCGTCAATTTTTGTTTTTAATTACAAGATTTAAAACAGACCCAGTCTCCAGGGATTAACCAATAGTCTATTCGAGTCATACACCATCAGGTTGTGTAATGTCGTTCATAGACAATTAGTAGGTTTTAAATAATATGGGCAATATTTACGTACCACATTTTAGAGATTTTTTCACAGTGATAATTTACCCGAGAAAATCTTTGAAAAAACGAATCCATAATTATACTTCTTGGTTATAAAAATCATTATGCCTCCTTTAGAAAAACAGAAGAATTCTTTCAATATTTCGACCCGGCTTCTGGTCCAACATATGAAATATTGCAAATACCTTCGGTGAAATCATCACGTACTCGAAATATCCCACATCACCCCTACTCTTAATTTAGTTTGTAAGTTAAATAGGGTTATTTTTAAAGAATAATTTCATAATTGAGTTGTATAGGTAGTTTTAAGGCATGCTTATGTTAGGGAGGTTATGCAGAGCTTGGATGAGTGCCCTCGTCGTAGTTATTAGTCCTATCCGTTTGACTCCGGGAACTCCTTGCGGTGTTAACGAGGACCCATCACCTTCATACTGACACTTTTCCAATCCCAAAACCCTCCAAACTTCCTATCCTATGGCTATTTGTGCTGGTGCTGGCCCAGTACTTTTTTTCTGTCTTGATCGTAGTTAGGATGGGTCTTTTGGTAGTCGGAAAAATCGAATTCGTTTTTGTGAACAAATGTACGAAGACCTTAATAAATATCATTTGTAATAATCCAATACACAAAAGCGTCTGTATCCATGTAGCTAATGCCGATGTTCTCTCTTCCATAGAAGGCAACCATTTTGTTATAATGAAAATCGTACATATGTGTTTTTGAGATGTCCAAGATTGACATGCCTATATATAAAGGACGATCCATCTTCATACTCGTCTTCTTCATGGACACAGCTACAAGTTTTTCATTAATAATTATAGATATTCCAAAGTTTGGCTGTTGTACGAGTTTCTGTAGCTTTTTTGCGTCGGTAACAAGTTTAACATTTTTGTGTCTTCTTTTGTTTTCCAATGTTTTCCAAATATCGCATTATTCATTAATTTAAAAAGTCTTTTTGAAATTCTGATGTAGCAGCTGCTTTTCTGGTGGTGTTTGAATCAATGTAGGGTTTTAACCAACATGACAGAGAAAATTTCAAAACTCTATTAATTTTTTTAATACGTAGTCCTAAGTCGATGGCTTGTTGGACTACCCAAAAGTGAGCCACGTAGCGCTGTTTATTATTTAGGGTCATCATTAATTTAGGGTGTTTTCCAGTTGGAGAAACTTCTGTTTTAGTGAGGAGTGGGAGGACGTAATGGAGATAATGTAAATGTTCCGGGTATTCAAAATCACAATCCAAAATATATCCAGTGACACCATGTTTTGGTATTTGTGATATAGCGCCAATAGAGTCGGGATTAATCCATTTGAAGTTATCATATGGAAGTGGGTTTGACATAGCTCATCCATATAAGTTATTTGCATCGAAATATCCCAAATAGGTTGTTGGTTTAGTTTCATCGTAATTAGGAAGGTATTTGTTGTTGGCTTTACCATGTCTGGTAACACTTTGAACCAATCCACCTCTTACACCCGCTTCAATCATTAAAACCATGTCAATATCTGTTAAAAGTTGGAGTTTGCATTTTGTTTCTTTTAACATGGCTTGCCAAGCTAATCCTGGAGAAGTAAACGAATGTAAAGGGTCCAATCCATATTCGGCAAAACAAGTGTTTTGAAATTCTTCAATCACATCACAAAGAAGAGTTACATCTAGTTTGACCTAAAAGTCTCAATAATCCCCTAAGGTCTCCATATTCATCTCGTTCCATACTCGAAGTGCATGTTGATAATCTTCAGGTTTTATTGCTTCATCATTAAGTTTGTTTTTGAATTTATCATGTGTAGGAAGTGATGTTTCATCAAATCTATGCAGTCCATCGATGTAATCATAGGGGAAGACTCCTTTTTGAAGAGCTAAATCAATTTTATCATTAGGCACAATTTTGCTTGTTTCAATCAAATCTTGCCTTCTTAAATTTTTAGTTAGTTTTGCAAGGCTAAAAGGCATAAATCTGAATGAATCAACAAATTTTAGTTTTATTTTACCAACCTTTTTAGAGAATCTTATAATTTTCTCCATGGTTGTTGCCAAGACATCTATTTCTCCATTATCTCTGCCTAATTCTGGAATTATAAAGTGGGAATCGTATCCACTAAGATTATGTGGATCTGTTTATGTGGATGTGTTTTATCAACGGGGATAAAATTTGGAAGTTATAGTTTAGATTGCAAGAGTTACAGGCTGCACCTCTGTAAGCTCTTGTTAGATGGTCATGGTCTGGCACTTTACTGTTAGTCAGTGTAAAAGTGTTAGTACACAAATAACATGTTGTTGCTGAATCGTGTCGTTGAATTTCATCTTCAGTCATAGGAATCATCGGCACCACATTACTGTTCATTTCTTCAACGTTCCCAGCTATGTTATATAAGTCATCGATAAAGTTTCGAGCTGCTTCTTCACCGCGATATATCTTCGGTGTTGTTGTTAATTCATATCTTCGCAAATGTTCTTCAGATAGTGTTGATTTTATCATTAAACAATATCTTTTTGGTGTGTGCTGCTGAAATTTGCTTCTTCTTGTTATTCTTCTTCTTGATGTTCGAGCGGAAGTAAAGAAGCCTCAAAATCAGCATACACAAAAATATGTAAACGGTATTGTTGGATTACTTTGTCGAATTTTATCTGCGCTCTGCTTGGATGTGGCAATTTAATTCTTACTTCATAGTTTCCATTACACAGCCGTTGGTGTTCTACTAGCCAATCTGACCCTCCCCTTCTTAATTCTTTGTTCACGTGACAAAAACATCTTTTGCAAATTGTCATCTTTTTCATGTTTGGATAACTGTTTAGAAACACGACGTTCAAAATGTCTGATATATACAAAGTGTGAAATATCGCCTTTAGTAATCAATAACAAATCGGTATGATCTCTGCGCTCATTTGATGTTATACGCAAGGGGTACACATTGTTTGACGAATCCAATCCAAATAGTTTGACAGAAGCTGATGGATTTTGTTGATCAAATTTTGAAATGTCTGTTATAGCAACAGGGTAAGTCATCCCTTGAAAATTATATCTATGTTTTCCTTCTTCATATTTGTGACTTGGTCTTAACGGATTGTCAACATCTTGGATTGTCTTGGCATATTTGGTCAACATGGCACCATGAGCTATTCTGATAAGAAAATATAATAAGCTCATTATTCAAATTTAAAACATACAAGAAATATTACAAAAGAGCAGTATTAAACAATAATTATGTACAGCTCAAGCCTCATATTAAATATATTTACTGGCAAATTCAACTGCTAAGTTCAATAAGAATGCTATTTTTAATACCTCCAGTAAAATATTTTATACGTCTGCTTAATGAAAGTAGATGAATGCAAAACATTTAACACTAACAACATAATTATTTACTGTAACACATTTAGTCTGGTTCAACAATTTTTTTATATTTAACACCTAATATTAATTTACATAAAAATATCTACTTCAAATTAATCATGTCTATAAGTTCATATTTGCTCGGTGAAAATATTTTGAGAAATAATATATTCCATTATTTTGTTACATCCTATCTATTAAAACAATATCCTGAAATAAACTAGGATAAAAACATTACCAGAATTAACATTCAGGAAGCTGACTCATGTTTTAGCTTTGCTTGAACATGAAAGTAATAAGTTTGTCTGTCAAATTATTTCACACACAAATCCATCCCCAAATTATGCTTGGCTTCAAAATTATAACAATTATTTAAATAAATAATACCAAATACCAAATATGTTTTTACAAATTATATGTATAAATTAATATTAAAGTTAACATTGTTTTACTGTAAACATGTGCATTTCACATTTTAGAAGTTTCATTCTGGCTGGTCAAAATTACTTTATCAATCTCTGGCAAAACTAATTTATCAAAATTCAATATTAAAAGGTATTTAAATGTACATCAAATTGAATTAAAAACAGTTATTCCTAAAGAAAATTAAATACCTAACCTCAGCTAAAATCCAGAAATGAGCAAGGAGGGAGCTTATGTCGAGCAGGAGCTGGAGAATATGTGGTCCTTGTAGATGCCAAACTTACACTCACAGTATTAAACTTCAGAAACTGAGGGGGGAGGGTGGAGCAAGGTACAGCCTGTCAGGCAATTGTTGTAGTTCAACAGGAATGTAGAGCTAAATTCTTTGTTGGGCCGGCTGGAGCTGCAGCTTTGTTTCCTTATCCAGCTGATAAGATACTATACAGGTTGATCAGGCCTGTATGCCCAAGGAATAAAATACAACTTTCCTTACCTGTTGAATTATTTGAAAAATAAAAATGTTACAATACCCCCTCTCCTCTGAGAAAATTTCCCAAATTTTCTTCTGCTACTGAATGAACGGTTTAAAATCTGCTGTATGCCAGGTGCCCATGGGCTGTCCATCTTCAGTCTGAAGTTGATAGGTGACTGGAGATATCTTCTTCTTGATTAGGTAGGGCCCAACAAATTTGGAAAAGAGCTTAGATAACTTGAAGTTGGCAGCGTCCGCCTGAGCAAAGTTTCGCTTCCATACTTGTTGACCTTCGGCAAATTGCTGGTCTCTTCTTCGTAGGTAGTATCGTTGAGTGTTCTTTTCATGTGCCTTCTTCATCCGCCCCTTGACCTCTCTGAAGACTTCATTCAAGCGGGTCAGCTTCTGGAGATGTTCACCTGTATCGGTAAGTTGAGGCAAGACTTCTTCAGGAAGTATTTCAGATCCCTCTCCCGATAAGTTAAAAGTTATCGGGAGCTAAAACAAGAACCAAAACAAGAAACACTGGGGAATGACCAGTGGTCTCATGAACTGCAGTTCGCAAGGCACAGCCGATTTGTGGGATCTTAGCATCCCAGTTGCAGTGGTTGTCACCAACGTAGGATCTCAACATGTTTCCTATGGTTCGTTTTACTCGCTCCGTTGGATTTGCTTGAGGATGATGGCTCGGTGTATAGATAGTCTTCACCTTATATTCTTTGAGCAAGTCTCTGAATGGTTGTCCAATGAACTCCGAACCATTATCGCAAATGACAAGTTTGGGAATACCATACACCAAGAACACATCTTCTTCCAGATGTTTTGACACCAATCTCGCTGTAGCAGCTCTCAACGGATATAGCAATGAATATTTGCTGAAGTAATCAACAACTACCATGAGGTACTTGAATTCCCTTGAAGACCTTACAAAAGGGCCCATCAAATCCAGACTGATAGTCTGCCAGGCTCTGTCCACTATTTGTTGAGCTCCCATAAGTCCTGCTGGTTTCAAAGCATTAGCCTTTGACTGCTGAGATATCTTACACCGAGAAACATAGGTTGCTGTGTCCTTTCTCATCTTAGGCCAGTAATAATTCTTCAGAAGTCTGTGATAGGTCTTGTATGTTCCCAAATGTCCAGAAGTTGGGGCGTCGTGACATTCCTTGAAGACTTCTATGCGCTGATCCTTAGGTACAAGTTTCCAATCTTCTCGTTCATCACCAACTGAAGTAGATGATGGTACACACTTCCAGAGTTGGTTGTCAACTACCTTCCAGGAGGAGTAGAGGTCGGGCTTCTTCTTTGTTGACTCGATCATCCGCAAGTACCACTTGTCTTTTATCGGCATGTCAATAATGAGAGAGTCAATAGTTGGTTCTGCTGGCATGGATTTCATAGGATTTCTAGATAAAATATCAGGAACTACATGTTCTTTACCTTTTCGATGAACTAAGGTAAAATCAAAAGGTTGAAGCCTTAGTGACCATCGAGCCAATCTGCCTTGTGGGTCCTTTAAGTTATGAAGCCACAGGAGGCTGTGGTGATCAGTAATTACTTCAAAATGAGTACCTTCTATGTATGGACGGAATTTTTCAACTGACCAAATTACAGCAAGACACTCCCTTTCTGTTGCTGAGAATTTTTGTTCAGTCTTGCTCAAAGTTCGACTAGGATATGCAATAACCTTTTCACCACTGTCAGAGTTTTGTGAGCGTACACATCCAATTCCGATACCTGAAGCATCACAAGAGACAGTGAATTGTTTCCCAAAATCCGGGCATGAAAGAATGGGGGACTGTACTAGGCTTGTTCGTATGTCATCAAATGCTGCCTGGGCGGCTTCCGACCACTTGAATTGTTGATTCTTCTTAAGCAATGAAGTCAAGGGGTACAGACGAGAAGCAAAATTTGGTATGAATCTCCTATACCAACTGGCAGTACTACAGAACAAGTCTCCATGAATACTATCCGAGTCAAGAATGTAAATTCGCTAACTCAAAAACTTTAAACAGTTAAATTTAACTACGACAGTTATAACGGTTTTGTACAAAGTTCCATTTTGGAATTGAATTATAAAAGTTCTTTAATTTAACAATTATTCTAGATTATTTTGTGATTATGTGATGTGATCTGATCGTTCCACCCAGACTCAGTCCCTTACCAAACCAGATCGGTTACACTCGCAAACACTTCAGAACACAATTCATTGCTACACACACCGCTCTCGACTGTCAAACTAGTAGTTTGTAAGCGTGTATAAAACCCAAAGGCATCAAAGTATTCCCCCTTCCTTAATCGAAGGCGCTCATTTTTCAATATTGAGTGTTTGGTTTGAAAATTGAGCAATAGTCAAAGAAATGGTTTAAACAAATTCTCCCATCCTTGCCAATATTTGAAATAAAGGCATAAGTACTTTGCAAATTCTATTTTCCGATACATTATAAAGGAACGGTCTCCACATATACCCGTAGTTGCTGAAACGAACTCCTGCGGTGTACTAGTGTTTTGAGAAAGTCTAGTGTGGTGTTGTTCAGTTTTGTTCAGAGTTTTTCGTGATTCGATAGGGACCTAGAACCACAATGGCGGAGAGAATTACATTAAACAGTCTCAAAGCTATTTGCTGAAGTAGGGGTATCAAACCCACTCACGTGACTAGGAAAAAAATTGTATGGAAGATTTTAAATTCTATTAAAAGTGTTGATGGTGTTACCGGCTTTATCGACAGAATTACCAATCATTCTGACTTGTACAGTTTGTATATTTTATTGGAACAAGAGCTATTAGATAACAGCAGTCAAATTGTAAACTTCACTAAATTGTAACTTATCACAGAAAGACTTTATCAACTCCCAGTCAATCTTTGGAGAATTATGTACAGGAAAGAACAGTTCACGCACAAGTTCACGACGAAGTTTCAAGAAATTTTAAATTTTAACGCAATTGTCATCCACCAAAGACTAACAACTGAGGACATTGAAAAGTTCCACTCAAAAATTAGCTTTTCCCTTTTGGTGAAGTACCAAAATCTCTCTGAAGCAGTTTTAATAAGATTTAATAATAAATTTGACTGGAATGTAGTTGTGGAACATCAAAATATCCCGGAGTGGATCCTCAGAATGTTTTACAGTAAGATTGATGCAATTGTCATCATTAAATCACAGAAGCTGACTCAAGATTTTATTTTGTGGATATTGACGAAGGTAAATCCAAAGTGTAGATTTCACCAAATCATTAAATTAGTTACAAAACACACTAAATCTCCGACACGGACTACTGCGCACAGGAATTAGCATCAGCTGCCAGTGTTTCAAATGTTGAGTGAGTGTTATTAACGTGCAATGTTTGTTATATTTTAGACTGGCTGATTATACCGGTTTTACCGGGTAGTTAAAAACAGCTGTTTATTTAAATAATATTAAATAAATAGCATAAACTGTAACCGTATGGTTTCATTTGATTAACATTACAATTTTGAATGTCCCACGGGATATTTAAAATGCTTATAGTTCAGATAACAACAATATCACAGCAAAGGTCACTTTAATGGGTTGTTTAAATATATAAACAAAGTTAAAACCAAAATATAAGATTGCACTATTAATAAACGCTAAAGTTATTCACTTAATCATTTTTGTGGACTGTTACTGATACAATTATTCCTCACGAACAGGCCTATATGCCTAAGTGAATGGTTGTATTTCTAATATAAAAAAACCTGTATTATTGTATTTTTTAAATCCTACTCAATTTATTAATGTGAAATTTCGAAAGTTTGTTTGCATGTTTATTTGTTTAGATATTTTAGGCTCAATCACGTTCCAACCGCTGACATATTGCAGTGAGGTAGGTCCCGAGTAACATATGGGCATGGTTGCGAAAATCCTATAGGGCTTTGCACCACGAGGGTTCAAAAATCCCATGTATTCCTTATAGACATTCATTTTTGTTTGAGCTAATGACAATACAAAGAGCTGATATTGATTTGTAATAGTTTCGCGGGCACGGACATTTAGTAACATCTAATAAGCCCGCGGGTAGTATCTAGTTGGAAATAAATGTTAACTTTGCATTACAGCTTATTACATCCCCAGCAGAGAGCCAGGCTCCGGATTTGTGCCTCCAAAAATGCCGTGTGAACCCATCGAGGTCGGGGATCACTCATCACTAGCTGAAGTCAGTCTTATCACCAGCCAGGCGACGCCACCATTCAAGTGAAGAGTGGAAAAACTATTCTGAAATTAAATGTCTATAGATTTATACCGTAATAATTAAGATTAAAAAATAGTTATGTGATTTAGTAATGATGTTGATTAGTTAATTCTTTTAGTATTTAGATTTTTATAGTTTGCCATCACAAACTATAGAAACTTATAGTGTATATATACACTAATATTTCTTCCACAAGTTATGTTAGTAAGCACGGATAATACAGTATTTTTAGTTTTTATAATTTTATTTATAAACTGTTAGTTTCAAATATTAATGTCTACGTCTAATGAGGTTTTAGATGTCATTTTCAAATCAGAATATTCGTAGTCAACATCAAAACTTTGAACAGATTCTAAACAAACTAAATAATTTAAAATTTTCCACTGATTGTGTTTTATAACTGAAGTTTCGGTTTCTACCCATGAAATAAATTTGTTTAGTATTCATGGTTATAACTTCTATGGTTACTGAAAGAATTATTATCTAACAGGCTTGGTTAGTACTATGAAGTAGTATAAGCTAGGTCTCACCACTATCGTAGATAAACCAAAATATGTGATTGTAATCAGCTTTCCTGTTCTACCGACTCAAATTCAAATTCTTTATTGAGTATGTTGACAAGTCAAATACAATCTTCTTAAAACATAATATGGTGTGGTGCATTTTCAGCAATAAATTTATCTAAGCTAAGAAATATTTGACATCAGAAGAACCTTGCTATAGTGGGCCTTGTCCATGGTAAAACATTTCAGTTAGTTTCTAACAGTAACTTAACTTGTTGGCCAGCTGACTATGCCACAACACAAGTCATTGAGAAGAAAACACAGCTTACACTCACAGTTTAGGTGGCTTTTACAGACTTTTTATAACCACTTTTTATAATTACTGACATTTTATATATTTTTTGCAGTTACTTTATAAAACTGTTCTAAATGTTCTATTTAATGAATAAATTCCCATGTTTCTAAGTTGCTTGGTTATTTATTTATTTAATCTTAAAAGTGTCCAATAATGACCACCCTGTATGTAAATCTAAAAGAGTTGTTTAATATTTTCTGTACTACACTCATATAATATTTTACTTAAAACAATATATGTATTAAATAAAAGAAATATACAGCGTGGACATATAATGTACTAATGGGCCAAAGTTTCTGCACCTGTGGGAGAGATCCTACTAATAACGCATAAAATATAAGCAATTAAGTCTTGCAACAGCTGATGACAACAAATATTTGTCTATCACTAGTGGCTAGCGGATATTCAAAATTATACAGCTCGGAACGTCTGATACTCTTTCTCAACACAATATTAGTTTTATCTCAGAGTTTGTTCAGATTTAAAAAATAGTACCTGATTTGTAATGTATTAATAAATATAACTGCGATTTTGAAATAGTTTTAACCAATTTAATTTGAAGTAGTTACTTTAAAATTTAAATTAACTCTCGGGTTTATTTTGACATGAAATCAACCTCACTTTAATGCATATTATTTCAGATCAAATTAACTTGTTTAATGATTTGGGTATGATATTTTATACTGAAAAATATTGCATTAATTATAAAATTTACGTCATAAAGAAGTAAACGCGCCACTTAAAAATATAAAATAAACTCTCATTTATCTAATGTCTAGGTAAAATTATGTTAGCAATATCAATTAAGAATTCACAACCAATAGCGAGATTTAATTATTTATTTACAATTATATTTACATTTAGCTGACCTAAACAAGTAAATTAATTACGTTGAAAAAAGATTTAGAAATTCATCCGATTACATTACACTTAAAAAATATCACCAGTTGCACGACTTTTTGATAAATATTGATAAAACCTGTCGAAAAAATAAAAATAATTTAATATCTATAAATTTTAATGTTTACGTAATTAGGGTCCTTTTGTCCATCCTGCCCCCCCTTAGATAAAAATTAGCAAGAACATTTTCCTTTTTATACCTCAGCTACGAATTTGTAAATTCTAATTAAAATGCTTTTAGTCTATGTAATTATAGTTTTACCACACATTAAAAAAATAATTTTTGCAAAATATTTATTTCCATTGGAGCTTTGGTGGTCATAGCAATGGTTGTATCGAAAGACAAACTGCATATTAGACACGGATTTTACACGATCTACAACTTTTGTCCTGTGACTTTTGGTCGCATCTCGTTTCCTTTAACCTTAAATAAAGATAGATTTTTCAAAATAATGTCGTGGTTTTTTTTGTTGACGGTTTGTTACAGTTACCATTTTACGTAGAGGCCTGTTATTTAGTCAAGTGTATTTATAAACCACAGGATGTATATTTCAGGCGTCACAATGTCAATTTGAATTAGTTAAATCCTTCAAAATAATAAAATTACTTTACTTTTCGATTTCCTCCGTCCTTTTAGGTCAGATCACCAAAAAACAATATTTTAACTAAACGGCTTTAATTTTTAACATTGCAACTATTTTGAAGGCTAATGGGGTGGAGTCCTAAAGTCAGAAAAACTATCTAAATGTATCCATTATATCATCTATGGAAGCAGGTTTGAGGAGACGGTCGTTCTCAAGCCATCTCCTTAATATTTGAAAAATAGGTGTGTAAAAGTTAATTTACAAAAATGTTTTAAAGATATTTACTTTTTTCAATCATTTAAAATCTGGAGTTTTATTTTATTGGGGACGTTTCCTCTTTCATATATTTAATAAGAGTCTTATCAGAAATTTTAAAGGAACTGCTCTAACTATTGTCATTCTAAATTTTGGTAAGGTCTGTAAACTGTCACAACTGGCCAAACCCGAACATTGAGTAATGTTGGAGCATCCCGATTTTATAACCGTCTGATAATTGGCTTAGGTGTCTGAGCGACAATCTGCTTGTCCTTAAATAGGTCTGTCGGAGCAAACAACGGTGAGTCACGATCCGAATGACCTTTAATAGTTCTTTTGGATGCCAACAGTGAGTCACGATCCGAATAGCCTTGAATGTCTCATTATGTAGGCTGTAAATAGAACCTGACCACGGCCAAAAACATACACTGAATGCGATTGCAAGCTGTTACGTAACCACTGAGTAATCGGTAAATTACCAGTTACGTCACCCAATGGCACACGATTCCAATATTAGAATTCTGAAATGAGAATATTGAAATTCTCAAGGCTACTCGGCTACTATAAACAGAGCAACCGACACTGTGCTTTCACTCCACGTCACAACACTCCAGGACTCCAGGACACCAGGACACCACCTCTGGTTGAGCATTTTTTAACAAAGACCGATTTTAGGGCTCTACATTTGTGTAATTTTAAAGTATTTTCTAAGACTTAGCCTGATTCTGGGGTTCGGGAATTGTCAAGTTTTACGATTATTTTCTAACACTTCGATTGATTCTTGGGCTATACACTTAAGAAATTTTAAAGTACTATCTAAGACATAGCCTGATTCTGGGGCTCAGGAGTTGTGAAATTCTACAAGGATTTTTAAAAATTTTAACTAATTCTGTAGCTCAGGACTTGTGAAATTTAACCGGTATTTATCAAAACTTTTTACTAATTCTGGGGCTCAGGACTTCTTAATTTTTTACAATTATTTTCCGAATATTTATGCTGATTGTGGCTATCAGGACTTGTGATATTTAACAAGTATTTTTCTAAAATTTTAACTAATTTTTGAGCTCGGGACTTTTAATATTTGACAAAGATTTAAAAGGATTATACAAGGATTTCCCAACACTTAGACCGATTCTATGAACACTACGAATACTACTCACTCGTACCATAAGTTCACTCTCCGCAGTTTAATTAACAAATGATTCTTGCGTCTGCCTCATCCAATGTCACACAATTTCAATATTACAATTCTAAAATGTGAAAATTGTAAATTCTAAAGGCGACTTTATACAGAGCCACCGACACTGTGTTTTCGCCACGCAAAACACTCCAGGACTCCAGGACACTTGGACACTAGGACACCACCTCTGGGTGATTATTTTCTTACACTTAGACCGATTCGAGGGCTTGTGTAATTTTAAAGTATTATCTAAGGCAGCCTATATTCTGGGGCTCAGGACTTGCAAAATTCTACAAGGATATAAAAAATTTTTAAATAATTCTGGGGCTCTGGACTTGTGAAATTTAACCAGTATTTATCAAACATTTTTACTAATTCTGGGGCTTTGGACTTGTGAAGCTTAAGTATTTTTCAAAAAAATTAACTAATTCTGGGGCTCTGGACTTGTGAAGTTTAAGTATTTATACAAAAGTTTTACTTATTCTGGGGCTGTGGACTTGTAACAATTTACGATGATTTTCTAACACTTAGACTGATTCTTGGGCTCTACACTATTGCCATTTTAAAGTATTATCTAAGAGGAATTGTAAAATGAAATAATTAAATAGAAAAAGGTAAAAGCGTGTTTAGTGACAAATAGGGTGTAATTTTGTGTGTTGACTTCAGATCTTTCTGGTGTGTTTTTGTGATAAGTGGTGATAACAAGTGATAACTTAAGGGGCCTTGGTGAGTAGTTTACGAGTTAGGAATGTAAGTCGCAAAGCAAAGGGATAAAATCAATTATAGACTTTTAAAATGGAGAAGTAAAAGCGACTTGGGTATTGTCTTGTAGGTTGAACATAGTTCCATTTTGTATGTGGTGGTAATAACTAGTGTTAACTGACAAGTCTCCATGAATACTATCCGAGTCAAGAATGTAAATTCGCTAACTCAAAAACTTTAAACAGTTAAATTTAACTACGACAGTTATAACGGTTTTGTACAAAGTTCCATTTTGGAATTGAATTATAAAAGTTCTTTAATTTAACAATTATTCTAGATTATTTTGTGATTATGTGATGTGATCTGATCGTTCCACCCAGACTCAGTCCCTTACCAAACCAGATCGGTTACACTCGCAAACACTTCAGAACACAATTCATTGCTACACACACCGCTCTCGACTGTCAAACTAGTAGTTTGTAAGCGTGTATAAAACCCAAAGGCATCAAAGTATTCCCCCTTCCTTAATCGAAGGCGCTCATTTTTCAATATTGAGTGTTTGGTTTGAAAATTGAACAATAGTCAAAGAAATGGTTTAAACAAATTCTCCCACCCTTGCCAATATTTGAAATAAAGGCATAAGTACTTTGCAAATTCTATTTTCCGATACATTATAAAGGAACGGTCTCCACATATACCCGTAGTTGCTGAAACGAACTCCTGCGGTGTACTAGTGTTTTGAGAAAGTCTAGTGTGGTGTTGTTCAGTTTTGTTCAGAGTTTTTCGTGATTAGATAGGGACCTAGAACCACAATGGCAGAGAGAATTACATTAAACAGTCTCAAAGCTATTTGCTGAAGTAGGGGTATCAAACCCACTCACGTGACTAGGAAAAAAATTGTATGGAAGATTTTAAATTCTATTAAAAGTGTTGATGGTGTTAACGGCTTTATAGACAGAATTACCAATCATTCTGACTTGTACAGTTTGTATATTTTATTGGAACAAGAGCTATTAGATAACAGCAGTCAAATTGTAAACTTCACTAAATTGTAACTTATCACAGAAAGACTTTATCAACTCCCAGCCAATCTTTGGAGAATTATGTACAGGAAAGAACAGTTCACGCACAAGTTCACGACGAAGTTTCAAGAAATTTTAAATTTTAACGCAATTGTCATCCACCAAAGACTAACAACTGAGGACATTGAAAAGTTCCACTCAAAAATTAGCTTTTCCCTTTTGGTGAAGTACCAAAATATCTCTGAAGCAGTTTTAATAAGATTTAATAATAAATTTGACAGGAATGTAGTTGTGGAACATCAAAATATCCCGGAGTGGATCCTCAGAATGTTTTACAGTAAGATTGATGCAATTGTCATCATTAAATCACAGAAGCTGACTCAAGATTTTATTTTGTGGATATTGACGAAGGTAAATCCAAAGTGTAGATTTCACCAAATCATTAAATTAGTTACAAAACACACTAAATCTCCGACACGGACTACTGCGCACAGGAATTAGCATCAGCTGCCAGTGTTTCAAATGTTGAGTGAGTGTTATTAACGTGCAATGTTTGTTATATTTTAGACTGGCTGATTATACCGGTTTTACCGGGTAGTTAAAAACAGCTGTTTATTTAAATAATATTAAATAAATAGCATAAACTGTAACCGTATGGTTTCATTTGATTAACATTACAATTTTGAATGTCCCACGGGATATTTAAAATGCTTATAGTTCAGATAACAACAATATCACAGCAAAGTTCACTTTAATGGGTTGTTTAAATATATAAACAAAGTTAAAACCAAAATATAAGATTGCACTATTAATAAACGCTAAATTTATTCACTTAATCATTTTTGTGGACTGGTACTGATACAATTATTCCTCACGAACAGGCCTATATGCCTAAGTGAATGGTTGTATTTCTAATATAAAAAACCTGTATTACTGTATTTTTTAAATCCTACTCAATTTATTAATGTGAAATTTCGAAAGTTTGTTTGCATGTTTATTTGTTTAGATATTTTAGGCTCAATCACGTTCCAACCGCTGACATATTGCAGTGAGGTAGGTCCCGAGTAACATATGGGCATGGTTGCGAAAATCCTATAGGGCTTTGCACCACGAGGGTTCAAAAATCCCATGTATTCCTTATAGACATTCATTTTTGTTTGAGCTAATGACAATACAAAGAGCTGATATTGATTTGTAATAGTTTCGCGGGCACGGACATTTAGTAACATCTAATAAGCCCGCGGGTAGTATCTAGTTGGAAATAAATGTTAACTTTGCATTACAGCTTATTACATCCCCAGCAGAGAGCCAGGCTCCGGATTTGTGCCTCCAAAAATGCCGTGTGAACCCATCGAGGTCGGGGATCACTCATCACTAGCTGAAGTCAGTCTTATCACCAGCCAGGCGACGCCACCATTCAAGTGAAGAGTGGAAAAACTATTCTGAAATTAAATGTCTATAGATTTATACCGTAATAATTAAGATTAAAAAATAGTTATGTGATTTAGTAATGATGTTGATTAGTTAATTCTTTTAGTATTTAGATTTTTATAGTTTGCCATCACAAACTATAGAAACTTATAGTGTATATATACACTAATATTTCTTCCACAAGTTATGTTAGTAAGCACGGATAATACAGTATTTTTTAGTTTTTATAATTTTATTTATAAACTGTTAGTTTCAAATATTAATGTCTACGTCTAATGAGGTTTTAGATGTCATTTTCAAATCAGAATATTCGTAGTCAACATCAAAACTTTGAACAGATTCTAAACAAACTAAATAATTTAAAATTTTCCACTGATTGTGTTTTATAACTGAAGTTTCGGTTTCTACCCATGAAATAAATTTGTTTAGTATTCATGGTTATAACTTCTATGGTTACTGAAAGAATTATTATCTAACAGGCTTGGTTAGTACTATGAAGTAGTATAAGCTAGGTCTCACCACTATCGTAGATAAACCAAAATATGTGATTGTAATCAGCTTTCCTGTTCTACCGACTCAAATTCAAATTCTTTATTGAGTATGTTGACAAGTCAAATACAATCTTCTTAAAACATAATATGGTGTGGTGCATTTTCAGCAATAAATTTATCTAAGCTAAGAAATATTTGACATCAGAAGAACCTTGCTATAGTGGGCCTTGTCCATGGTAAAACATTTCAGTTAGTTTCTAACAGTAACTTAACTTGTTGGCCAGCTGACTATGCCACAACACAAGTCATTGAGAAGAAAACACAGCTTACACTCACAGTTTAGGTGGCTTTTACAGACTTTTTATAACCACTTTTTATAATTACTGACATTTTATATATTTTTTGCAGTTACTTTATAAAACTGTTCTAAATGTTCTATTTAATGAATAAATTCCCATGTTTCTAAGTTGCTTGGTTATTTATTTATTTAATCTTAAAAGTGTCCAATAATGACCACCCTGTATGTAAATCTAAAAGAGTTGTTTAATATTTTCTGTACTACACTCATATAATATTTTACTTAAAACAATATATGTATTAAATAAAAGAAATATACAGCGTGGACATATAATGTACTAATGGGCCAAAGTTTCTGCACCTGTGGGAGAGATCCTACTAATAACGCATAAAATATAAGCAATTAAGTCTTGCAACAGCTGATGACAACAAATATTTGTCTATCACTAGTGGCTAGCGGATATTCAAAATTATACAGCTCGGAACGTCTGATACTCTTTCTCAACACAATATTAGTTTTATCTCAGAGTTTGTTCAGATTTAAAAAATAGTACCTGATTTGTAATGTATTAATAAATATAACTGCGATTTTGAAATAGTTTTAACCAATTTAATTTGAAGTAGTTACTTTAAAATTTAAATTAACTCTCGGGTTTATTTTGACATGAAATCAACCTCACTTTAATGCATATTATTTCAGATCAAATTAACTTGTTTAATGATTTGGGTATGATATTTTATACTGAAAAATATTGCATTAATTATAAAATTTACGTCATAAAGAAGTAAACGCGCCACTTAAAAATATAAAATAAACTCTCATTTATCTAATGTCTAGGTAAAATTATGTTAGCAATATCAATTAAGAATTCACAACCAATAGCGAGATTTAATTATTTATTTACAATTATATTTACATTTAGCTGACCTAAACAAGTAAATTAATTACGTTGAAAAAAGATTTAGAAATTCATCCGATTACATTACACTTAAAAAATATCACCAGTTGCACGACTTTTTGATAAATATTGATAAAACCTGTCGAAAAAATAAAAATAATTTAATATCTATAAATTTTAATGTTTACGTAATTAGGGTCCTTTTGTCCATCCTGCCCCCCCTTAGATAAAAATTAGCAAGAACATTTTCCTTTTTATACCTCAGCTACGAATTTGTAAATTCTAATTAAAATGCTTTTAGTCTATGTAATTATAGTTTTACCACACATTAAAAAAATAATTTTTGCAAAATATTTATTTCCATTGGAGCTTTGGTGGTCATAGCAATGGTTGTATCGAAAGACAAACTGCATATTAGACACGGATTTTACACGATCTACAACTTTTGTCCTGTGACTTTTGGTCGCATCTCGTTTCCTTTAACCTTAAATAAAGATAGATTTTTCAAAATAATGTCGTGGTTTTTTTTGTTGACGGTTTGTTACAGTTACCATTTTACGTAGAGGCCTGTTATTTAGTCAAGTGTATTTATAAACCACAGGATGTATATTTCAGGCGTCACAATGTCAATTTGAATTAGTTAAATCCTTCAAAATAATAAAATTACTTTACTTTTCGATTTCCTCCGTCCTTTTAGGTCAGATCACCAAAAAACAATATTTTAACTAAACGGCTTTAATTTTTAACATTGCAACTATTTTGAAGGCTAATGGGGTGGAGTCCTAAAGTCAGAAAAACTATCTAAATGTATCCATTATATCATCTATGGAAGCAGGTTTGAGGAGACGGTCGTTCTCAAGCCATCTCCTTAATATTTGAAAAATAGGTGTGTAAAAGTTAATTTACAAAAATGTTTTAAAGATATTTACTTTTTTCAATCATTTAAAATCTGGAGTTTTATTTTATTGGGGACGTTTCCTCTTTCATATATTTAATAAGAGTCTTATCAGAAATTTTAAAGGAACTGCTCTAACTATTGTCATTCTAAATTTTGGTAAGGTCTGTAAACTGTCACAACTGGCCAAACCCGAACATTGAGTAATGTTGGAGCATCCCGATTTTATAACCGTCTGATAATTGGCTTAGGTGTCTGAGCGACAATCTGCTTGTCCTTAAATAGGTCTGTCGGAGCAAACAACGGTGAGTCACGATCCGAATGACCTTTAATAGTTCTTTTGGATGCCAACAGTGAGTCACGATCCGAATAGCCTTGAATGTCTCATTATGTAGGCTGTAAATAGAACCTGACCACGGCCAAAAACATACACTGAATGCGATTGCAAGCTGTTACGTAACCACTGAGTAATCGGTAAATTACCAGTTACGTCACCCAATGGCACACGATTCCAATATTAGAATTCTGAAATGAGAATATTGAAATTCTCAAGGCTACTCGGCTACTATAAACAGAGCAACCGACACTGTGCTTTCACTCCACGTCACAACACTCCAGGACTCCAGGACACCAGGACACCACCTCTGGTTGAGCATTTTTTAACAAAGACCGATTTTAGGGCTCTACATTTGTGTAATTTTAAAGTATTTTCTAAGACTTAGCCTGATTCTGGGGTTCGGGAATTGTCAAGTTTTACGATTATTTTCTAACACTTCGATTGATTCTTGGGCTATACACTTAAGAAATTTTAAAGTACTATCTAAGACATAGCCTGATTCTGGGGCTCAGGAGTTGTGAAATTCTACAAGGATTTTTAAAAATTTTAACTAATTCTGTAGCTCAGGACTTGTGAAATTTAACCGGTATTTATCAAAACTTTTTACTAATTCTGGGGCTCAGGACTTCTTAATTTTTTACAATTATTTTCCGAATATTTATGCTGATTGTGGCTATCAGGACTTGTGATATTTAACAAGTATTTTTCTAAAATTTTAACTAATTTTTGAGCTCGGGACTTTTAATATTTGACAAAGATTTAAAAGGATTATACAAGGATTTCCCAACACTTAGACCGATTCTATGAACACTACGAATACTACTCACTCGTACCATAAGTTCACTCTCCGCAGTTTAATTAACAAATGATTCTTGCGTCTGCCTCATCCAATGTCACACAATTTCAATATTACAATTCTAAAATGTGAAAATTGTAAATTCTAAAGGCGACTTTATACAGAGCCACCGACACTGTGTTTTCGCCACGCAAAACACTCCAGGACTCCAGGACACTTGGACACTAGGACACCACCTCTGGGTGATTATTTTCTTACACTTAGACCGATTCGAGGGCTTGTGTAATTTTAAAGTATTATCTAAGGCAGCCTATATTCTGGGGCTCAGGACTTGCAAAATTCTACAAGGATATAAAAAATTTTTAAATAATTCTGGGGCTCTGGACTTGTGAAATTTAACCAGTATTTATCAAACATTTTTACTAATTCTGGGGCTTTGGACTTGTGAAGCTTAAGTATTTTTCAAAAAAATTAACTAATTCTGGGGCTCTGGACTTGTGAAGTTTAAGTATTTATACAAAAGTTTTACTTATTCTGGGGCTGTGGACTTGTAACAATTTACGATGATTTTCTAACACTTAGACTGATTCTTGGGCTCTACACTATTGCCATTTTAAAGTATTATCTAAGAGGAATTGTAAAATGAAATAATTAAATAGAAAAAGGTAAAAGCGTGTTTAGTGACAAATAGGGTGTAATTTTGTGTGTTGACTTCAGATCTTTCTGGTGTGTTTTTGTGATAAGTGGTGATAACAAGTGATAACTTAAGGGGCCTTGGTGAGTAGTTTACGAGTTAGGAATGTAAGTCGCAAAGCAAAGGGATAAAATCAATTATAGACTTTTAAAATGGAGAAGTAAAAGCGACTTGGGTATTGTCTTGTAGGTTGAACATAGTTCCATTTTGTATGTGGTGGTAATAACTAGTGTTAACTGACAAGTCTCCATGAATACTATCCGAGTCAAGAATGTAAATTCGCTAACTCAAAAACTTTAAACAGTTAAATTTAACTACGACAGTTATAACGGTTTTGTACAAAGTTCCATTTTGGAATTGAATTATAAAAGTTCTTTAATTTAACAATTATTCTAGATTATTTTGTGATTATGTGATGTGATCTGATCGTTCCACCCAGACTCAGTCCCTTACCAAACCAGATCGGTTACACTCGCAAACACTTCAGAACACAATTCATTGCTACACACACCGCTCTCGACTGTCAAACTAGTAGTTTGTAAGCGTGTATAAAACCCAAAGGCATCAAAGTATTCCCCCTTCCTTAATCGAAGGCGCTCATTTTTCAATATTGAGTGTTTGGTTTGAAAATTGAACAATAGTCAAAGAAATGGTTTAAACAAATTCTCCCACCCTTGCCAATATTTGAAATAAAGGCATAAGTACTTTGCAAATTCTATTTTCCGATACATTATAAAGGAACGGTCTCCACATATACCCGTAGTTGCTGAAACGAACTCCTGCGGTGTACTAGTGTTTTGAGAAAGTCTAGTGTGGTGTTGTTCAGTTTTGTTCAGAGTTTTTCGTGATTAGATAGGGACCTAGAACCACAATGGCAGAGAGAATTACATTAAACAGTCTCAAAGCTATTTGCTGAAGTAGGGGTATCAAACCCACTCACGTGACTAGGAAAAAAATTGTATGGAAGATTTTAAATTCTATTAAAAGTGTTGATGGTGTTAACGGCTTTATAGACAGAATTACCAATCATTCTGACTTGTACAGTTTGTATATTTTATTGGAACAAGAGCTATTAGATAACAGCAGTCAAATTGTAAACTTCACTAAATTGTAACTTATCACAGAAAGACTTTATCAACTCCCAGCCAATCTTTGGAGAATTATGTACAGGAAAGAACAGTTCACGCACAAGTTCACGACGAAGTTTCAAGAAATTTTAAATTTTAACGCAATTGTCATCCACCAAAGACTAACAACTGAGGACATTGAAAAGTTCCACTCAAAAATTAGCTTTTCCCTTTTGGTGAAGTACCAAAATATCTCTGAAGCAGTTTTAATAAGATTTAATAATAAATTTGACAGGAATGTAGTTGTGGAACATCAAAATATCCCGGAGTGGATCCTCAGAATGTTTTACAGTAAGATTGATGCAATTGTCATCATTAAATCACAGAAGCTGACTCAAGATTTTATTTTGTGGATATTGACGAAGGTAAATCCAAAGTGTAGATTTCACCAAATCATTAAATTAGTTACAAAACACACTAAATCTCCGACACGGACTACTGCGCACAGGAATTAGCATCAGCTGCCAGTGTTTCAAATGTTGAGTGAGTGTTATTAACGTGCAATGTTTGTTATATTTTAGACTGGCTGATTATACCGGTTTTACCGGGTAGTTAAAAACAGCTGTTTATTTAAATAATATTAAATAAATAGCATAAACTGTAACCGTATGGTTTCATTTGATTAACATTACAATTTTGAATGTCCCACGGGATATTTAAAATGCTTATAGTTCAGATAACAACAATATCACAGCAAAGTTCACTTTAATGGGTTGTTTAAATATATAAACAAAGTTAAAACCAAAATATAAGATTGCACTATTAATAAACGCTAAATTTATTCACTTAATCATTTTTGTGGACTGGTACTGATACAATTATTCCTCACGAACAGGCCTATATGCCTAAGTGAATGGTTGTATTTCTAATATAAAAAACCTGTATTACTGTATTTTTTAAATCCTACTCAATTTATTAATGTGAAATTTCGAAAGTTTGTTTGCATGTTTATTTGTTTAGATATTTTAGGCTCAATCACGTTCCAACCGCTGACATATTGCAGTGAGGTAGGTCCCGAGTAACATATGGGCATGGTTGCGAAAATCCTATAGGGCTTTGCACCACGAGGGTTCAAAAATCCCATGTATTCCTTATAGACATTCATTTTTGTTTGAGCTAATGACAATACAAAGAGCTGATATTGATTTGTAATAGTTTCGCGGGCACGGACATTTAGTAACATCTAATAAGCCCGCGGGTAGTATCTAGTTGGAAATAAATGTTAACTTTGCATTACAGCTTATTACATCCCCAGCAGAGAGCCAGGCTCCGGATTTGTGCCTCCAAAAATGCCGTGTGAACCCATCGAGGTCGGGGATCACTCATCACTAGCTGAAGTCAGTCTTATCACCAGCCAGGCGACGCCACCATTCAAGTGAAGAGTGGAAAAACTATTCTGAAATTAAATGTCTATAGATTTATACCGTAATAATTAAGATTAAAAAATAGTTATGTGATTTAGTAATGATGTTGATTAGTTAATTCTTTTAGTATTTAGATTTTTATAGTTTGCCATCACAAACTATAGAAACTTATAGTGTATATATACACTAATATTTCTTCCACAAGTTATGTTAGTAAGCACGGATAATACAGTATTTTTTAGTTTTTATAATTTTATTTATAAACTGTTAGTTTCAAATATTAATGTCTACGTCTAATGAGGTTTTAGATGTCATTTTCAAATCAGAATATTCGTAGTCAACATCAAAACTTTGAACAGATTCTAAACAAACTAAATAATTTAAAATTTTCCACTGATTGTGTTTTATAACTGAAGTTTCGGTTTCTACCCATGAAATAAATTTGTTTAGTATTCATGGTTATAACTTCTATGGTTACTGAAAGAATTATTATCTAACAGGCTTGGTTAGTACTATGAAGTAGTATAAGCTAGGTCTCACCACTATCGTAGATAAACCAAAATATGTGATTGTAATCAGCTTTCCTGTTCTACCGACTCAAATTCAAATTCTTTATTGAGTATGTTGACAAGTCAAATACAATCTTCTTAAAACATAATATGGTGTGGTGCATTTTCAGCAATAAATTTATCTAAGCTAAGAAATATTTGACATCAGAAGAACCTTGCTATAGTGGGCCTTGTCCATGGTAAAACATTTCAGTTAGTTTCTAACAGTAACTTAACTTGTTGGCCAGCTGACTATGCCACAACACAAGTCATTGAGAAGAAAACACAGCTTACACTCACAGTTTAGGTGGCTTTTACAGACTTTTTATAACCACTTTTTATAATTACTGACATTTTATATATTTTTTGCAGTTACTTTATAAAACTGTTCTAAATGTTCTATTTAATGAATAAATTCCCATGTTTCTAAGTTGCTTGGTTATTTATTTATTTAATCTTAAAAGTGTCCAATAATGACCACCCTGTATGTAAATCTAAAAGAGTTGTTTAATATTTTCTGTACTACACTCATATAATATTTTACTTAAAACAATATATGTATTAAATAAAAGAAATATACAGCGTGGACATATAATGTACTAATGGGCCAAAGTTTCTGCACCTGTGGGAGAGATCCTACTAATAACGCATAAAATATAAGCAATTAAGTCTTGCAACAGCTGATGACAACAAATATTTGTCTATCACTAGTGGCTAGCGGATATTCAAAATTATACAGCTCGGAACGTCTGATACTCTTTCTCAACACAATATTAGTTTTATCTCAGAGTTTGTTCAGATTTAAAAAATAGTACCTGATTTGTAATGTATTAATAAATATAACTGCGATTTTGAAATAGTTTTAACCAATTTAATTTGAAGTAGTTACTTTAAAATTTAAATTAACTCTCGGGTTTATTTTGACATGAAATCAACCTCACTTTAATGCATATTATTTCAGATCAAATTAACTTGTTTAATGATTTGGGTATGATATTTTATACTGAAAAATATTGCATTAATTATAAAATTTACGTCATAAAGAAGTAAACGCGCCACTTAAAAATATAAAATAAACTCTCATTTATCTAATGTCTAGGTAAAATTATGTTAGCAATATCAATTAAGAATTCACAACCAATAGCGAGATTTAATTATTTATTTACAATTATATTTACATTTAGCTGACCTAAACAAGTAAATTAATTACGTTGAAAAAAGATTTAGAAATTCATCCGATTACATTACACTTAAAAAATATCACCAGTTGCACGACTTTTTGATAAATATTGATAAAACCTGTCGAAAAAATAAAAATAATTTAATATCTATAAATTTTAATGTTTACGTAATTAGGGTCCTTTTGTCCATTCTGCCCCCCCTTAGATAAAAATTAGTAAGAACATTTTCCTTTTTATACCTCAGCTACGAATTTGTAAATTCTAATTAAAATGCTTTTAGTCTATGTAATTATAGTTTTACCACACATTAAAAAAATAATTTTTGCAAAATATTTATTTCCATTGGAGCTTTGGTGGTCATAGCAATGGTTGTATCGAAAGACAAACTGCATATTAGACACGGATTTTACACGATCTACAACTTTTGTCCTGTGACTTTTGGTCGCATCTCGTTTCCTTTAACCTTAAATAAAGATAGATTTTTCAAAATAATGTCGTGGTTTTTTTTGTTGACGGTTTGTTACAGTTACCATTTTACGTAGAGGCCTGTTATTTAGTCAAGTGTATTTATAAACCACAGGATGTATATTTCAGGCGTCACAATGTCAATTTGAATTAGTTAAATCCTTCAAAATAATAAAATTACTTTACTTTTCGATTTCCTCCGTCCTTTTAGGTCAGATCACCAAAAAACAATATTTTAACTAAACGGCTTTAATTTTTAACATTGCAACTATTTTGAAGGCTAATGGGGTGGAGTCCTAAAGTCAGAAAAACTATCTAAATGTATCCATTATATCATCTATGGAAGCAGGTTTGAGGAGACGGTCGTTCTCAAGCCATCTCCTTAATATTTGAAAAATAGGTGTGTAAAAGTTAATTTACAAAAATGTTTTAAAGATATTTACGTTTTTCAATCATTTAAAATCTGGAGTTTTATTTTTTTGGGGACGTTTCCTCTTTCATATATTTAATAAGAGTCTTATCAGAAATTTTAAAGGAACTGCTCTAACTATTGTCATTCTAAATTTTGGTAAGGTCTGTAAACAGTCACAACTGGCCAAACCCGAACATTGAGTAATGTTGGAGCATCCCGATTTTATAACCGTCTGATAATTGGCTTAGGTGTCTGAGCGACAATCTGCTTGTCCTTAAATAGGTCTGTCGGAGCAAACAACGGTGAGTCACGATCCGAATGACCTTTAATAGTTCTTTTGGATGCCAACAGTGAGTCACGATCCGAATAGCCTTGAATGTCTCATTATGTAGGCTGTAAATAGAACCTGACCACGGCCAAAAACATACACTGAATGCGATTGCAAGCTGTTACGTAACCACTGAGTAATCGGTAAATTACCAGTTACGTCACCCAATGGCACACGATTCCAATATTAGAATTCTGAAATGAGAATATTGAAATTCTCAAGGCTACTCGGCTACTATAAACAGAGCAACCGACACTGTGCTTTCACTCCACGTCACAACACTCCAGGACTCCAGGACACCAGGACACCACCTCTGGTTGAGCATTTTTTAACAAAGACCGATTTTAGGGCTCTACATTTGTGTAATTTTAAAGTATTTTCTAAGACTTAGCCTGATTCTGGGGTTCGGGAATTGTCAAGTTTTACGATTATTTTCTAACACTTCGATTGATTCTTGGGCTATACACTTAAGAAATTTTAAAGTACTATCTAAGACATAGCCTGATTCTGGGGCTCAGGAGTTGTGAAATTCTACAAGGATTTTTAAAAATTTTAACTAATTCTGTAGCTCAGGACTTGTGAAATTTAACCGGTATTTATCAAAACTTTTTACTAATTCTGGGGCTCAGGACTTCTTAATTTTTTACAATTATTTTCCGAATATTTATGCTGATTGTGGCTATCAGGACTTGTGATATTTAACAAGTATTTTTCTAAAATTTTAACTAATTTTTGAGCTCGGGACTTTTAATATATACAGAGCCACCGACACTGTGTTTTCGCCACGCAAAACACTCCAGGACTCCAGGACACTTGGACACTAGGACACCACCTCTGGGTGATTATTTTCTTACACTTAGACCGATTCGAGGGCTTGTGTAATTTTAAAGTATTATCTAAGACAGCCTATATTCTGGGGCTCAGGACTTGCAAAATTCTACAAGGATATAAAAAATTTTTAAATAATTCTGGGGCTCTGGACTTGTGAAATTTAACCAGTATTTATCAAACATTTTTACTAATTCTGGGGCTTTGGACTTGTGAAGCTTAAGTATTTTTCAAAAAAATTAACTAATTCTGGGGCTCTGGACTTGTGAAGTTTAAGTATTTATACAAAATCTTTACTTATTCTGGGGCTGTGGACTTGTAACAATTTACGATGATTTTCTAACACTTAGACTGATTCTTGGGCTCTACACTATTGCCATTTTAAAGTATTATCTAAGAGGAATTGTAAAATGAAATAATTAAATAGAAAAAGGTAAAAGCGTGTTTAGTGACAAATAGGGTGTAATTTTGTGTGTTGACTTCAGATCTTTCTGGTGTGTTTTTGTGATAAGTGGTGATAACAAGTGATAACTTAAGGGCCTTGGTGAGTAGTTTACGAGTTAGGAATGTAAGTCGCAAAGCAAAGGGATAAAATCAATTATAGACTTTTAAAATGGAGAAGTAAAAGCGACTTGGGTATTGTCTTGTAGGTTGAACATAGTTCCATTTTGTATGTGGTGGTAATAACTAGTGTTAACTGACAAGTCTCCATGAATACTATCCGAGTCAAGAGTGTAAATTCGCTAACTCAAAAACTTTAAACAGTTAAATTTAACTACGACAGTTATAACGATTTTGTACAAAGTTCCATTTTGGAATTGAATTATAAAAGTTCTTTAATTTAACAATTATTCTAGATTATTTTGTGATTATGTGATGTGATCTGATCGTTCCACCCAGACTCAGTCCCTTACCAAACCAGATCGGTTACACTCGCAAACACTTCAGAACACAATTCATTGCTACACACACCGCTCTCGACTGTCAAACTAGTAGTTTGCAAGCGTGTAAAAAACCCAAAGGCATCAAAGTATTCCCCCTTCCTTAATCGAAGGCGCTCATTTTTCAATATTGAGTGGTTGGTTTGAAAATTGAACAATAGTCAAAGAAATGGTTTAAACAAATTCTCCCACCCTTGCCAATATTTGAAATAAAGGCATAAGTACTTTGCAAATTCTTTTTTCCGATACATTATAAAGGAACGGTCTCCACATATACCCGTAGTTGCTGAAACGAACTCCTGTGGTGTACTAGTGTTTTGAGAAAGTCTAGTGTGGTGTTATTCAGTTTTGTTCAGAGTTTTTCGTGATTCGATAGGGACCTAGAACCACAATGGCAGAGAGAATTACATTAAACAGTCTCAAAGCTATTTGCTGAAGTAGGGGTATCAAACCCACTCACGTGACTAGGAAAAAAATTGTATGGAAGATTTTAAATTCTATTAAAAGTGTTGATGGTGTTACCGGCTTTATAGACAGAATTACCAATCTTTCTGACTTGTACAGTTTGTATATTTTATTGGAACAAGAGCTATTAGATAACAGCAGTCAAATTGTAAACTTCACTAAATTGTAACTTATCACAGAAAGACTTTATCAACTCCCAGCCAATCTTTGGAGAATTATGTACAGGAAAGAACAGTTCACGACGAAGTTTCAAGAAATTTTAAATTTTAACGCAATTGTCATCCACCAAAGACTAACAACTGAGGACATTGAAAAGTTCCACTCAAAAATTAACTTTTCCCTTTTGGTGAAGTATCAAAATCTCTCTGAAGCAGTTTTAATAAGATTTAATAATAAATTTGACTGGAATGTAGTTGTGGAACATCAAAATATCCCGGAGTGGATCCTCAGAATGTTTTACAGTAAGATTGATTCAATTGTCATCATTAAATCACAGAAGCTGACTCAAGATTTTATTTTGTGGATATTGACGAAGGTAAATCCAAAGTGTAGATTTCGCAATACAGACGAAGAACAGTATTTTAAAACATTTCTCTGGCCATATCTCATAAAACACCAGTCATTAACTAAAAATTTAATTTCCTACATTTACTTCTTCAGATTGAGTAATGAAATAGATATTGTAAAACAACTGTTTGGCTCATTAATAAGTAAACATCAAAATCTTTATTCTTTCTTCTGGATACGTTTAAAGATATTTTGTGCTGGTGGTCCATTTCAAATCATCAAACACTCAGACATGAAGATTTAATAAAATATTGCAACTTAATCGATTTTACGACATACACTTCAAGAGGTTTGTAAATTTCTGATTTTGTGAAGAGAAATCTGCCCAACCCATTTACAGAAGTAAGAGCTGAAACTGCTTATCTCGTCTGCCTCGATTTATAGAACGACTGCATTATTCTTAAGGATTGTAAACATGTGTTTTGTAAAACATGTATTTTGGAATGGCTTAAAGTAAATAAATCATGCCCTCTTTTTAGGATTGAAATTCACTTGCCAGGCTACTGTTGGATATAAAGTAGAAGTCACCATACATATATGTACATATTTTTAAAACCTGTGAAAAATTAATAATATTTAAAACCGTCAATTTTTGTTTTTAATTACAAGATTTAAAACAGACCCAGTCTCCAGGGATTAACCAATAGTCTATTCGAGTCATACACCATCAGGTTGTGTAATGTCGTTCATAGACAATCAGTAGATTTTAAATAATATGGGCAATATTTACGTACCACATTTTAGAGATTTTTTCACAGTGATAATTTACCCGAGAAAATCTTTGAAAAAACTAATCTATAATTATACTTCTTGGTTATAAAAATCATTATGCCTCCTTTAGAAAAACAGAAGAATTCTTTCAATATTTCGACCCGGCTTCTGGTCCAACATATGAAATATTGCAAATACCTTCGGTGAAATCATCTTACTTGGAACGGGTCTTGTCCAAAAGTAACAATGTTAAATTCTTATTGCTATTTGTGTTTGAAGTCTGATAAATGATATGGCTCTATAAAGGTAATTGTGAAAATGTCAAACCAATTTAATTTTAATTTTAAATGTATGGTAAAAAATAAGAAGCAATTTACCAGTTATAAATAGAGTGTTTGTCAGCCCGGTCCTGGGCATTAGGTCCAGAACCGTGAACCTTGTACAAGGAACAAGGCAAAGGCGCAAAACATAGCCTCTCCTGGTCAAGTCAACCCCTACGATGACGTGGTGTACGAGGCTTTCCACATAAGGGGGTTCTGGCAAAGTAGGTTAAGGAATAGGTAGAGGTTTTAAACAGTTAGTTCTCACTTCGTAGTAATAAGTTCACCCTCCCTTCCTCATAACATCGGTTGGGCCCAACCACCCCAATAAAAAAAAAACGTACTCGAAATCTCCCACATCACCCCTACTCTTAATTTAGTTTGTAAGTTAAATAGGGTTATTTTTAAATAATGATTTCATAATTGAGTGGTATAGGTAGTTTTAAGGCATGCTTATGTTAGGGAGGTTATGCAGAGCTTGGATGAGTGCACTCTTCGTAGTTATTAGTCCTATCCGTTTGACTCCGGAAACTCCTTGCGGTGTTAACAAGGACCCATCACCTTCATACTGACACTTTTCCAATCCCAAAACCCTCCAAACTTCCTATCCTATGGCTATTTGTGCTGGTGCTGGCCCAGTACTTTTTTGTTTCTGTCTTGATCGTAGTTAGGATGGGTCTTTTGGTAGTCGGAAAAATCGAATTCGTTTTTGTGATCAAATGTACGAAGATCTTGATAAATATCATTTGTAATAATCCAATACACAAAAGCGTCTGTATCCATGTAGCTAATGCCGATGTTCTCTCTTCCATAGAAGGCAACCATTTTGTTATAATGAAAATCGTACATATGTGTTTTTGAGATGTCCAAGATTGACATGCCTATATATAAAGGACGATCCATCTTCATACTCGTCTTCTTCATGGACACAGCTACAAGTTTTTCATTAAAAATTATAGATATTCCAAAGTTTGGCTGTTGTACGAGTTTCTGTATCTTTTTTGCGTCGGTAACAAGTTTAACATTTTTGTGTCTTCTTTTGTTTTCCAATGTTTTTTCAAATATCGCATTATTCATTAATTTAAAAAGTCTTTTTGAAATTCTGATGTAGTGGCTGTTTTGCTGGTAGTGTTTGAATCAATGTAGGGTTTTAACCAACATGACAGAGAAAATTTCAAAACTCTATTAATTTTTTTAATACGTAGTCCTAAGTCGATGGCTTGTTGGACTACCCAAAAGTGAGCCACGTAGCCTCTTTATTATTTAGGGTCATCATTCATTTAGGGTGTTTTCCAGTTGGAGAAACTTCTGTTTTAGTGAGGAGTGGGAGGACGTAATGGAGATCATGCAAATGTTCCGGGTATTCAAAATCACAATCCAAAATATATCCAGTGACACCATGTTTTGGTATTTGTGATATAGCACCAATAGAGTCGGGATTAATCCATTTGAAGTTATCATATGGAAGTGGGTTTGACATAGCCCATCCATATAAGTTATTTGCATCGAAATATCCCAAATAGGTTGTTGGTTTAGTTTCATCGTAATTAGGAAGGTATTTGTTGTTGGCTTTAACATGTCTGGTAACACTTTGAACCAATCCACCTCTTACACCCGCTTCAATCATTAAAACCATGTCAATATCTGTTAAAAGTTGGAGTTTGCATTTTGTTTCTTTTGACATGGCTTGCCAAGCAAATCCTGGAGAAGTTAATGAATGTAAAGGGTCCAATCCATATGCGGCAAAACAAGTGTTTCGAAATTCTTCAATCACATCACAAAGAAGAGTTACATCTAGTTTGACCTAAAAGTCTCAATAATCCCCTAAGGTCTCCATATTCATCTCGTTCCATACTCGAAGTGCATGTTATAATCTTCAGGTTTTATTGCTTCATCATTAAGTTTGTTTTTTAATTTATCTGGTGTAGGAAGTGATGTTTCATCAAATCTATGCAGTCCATCGATGTAATCATAGGGGAAGACTCCTTTTTGAAGAGCTAAATCAATTTTATCATTAGGCACAATTTTGCTTGTTTCAATCAAATCTTGCCTTCTTAAATTTTTAGTTAATTTTGCAAGGCTAAAAGGCATAAATCTGAATGAATCAACAAATTTTAGTTTTATTTTACCAACTTTTTTAGAGAAGCTTATAATTTTCTCCATGGTTGTTGCCAAGACATCTATTTCTCCATTATCTCTGCCTAATTCTGGAATTATAAAGTGGGAGTCGTATCCACTAAGATTATGTGGATCTGTTTATGTGGATGTGTTTTATCAACGGGGATAAAATTTGGAAGTTTATAGTTTAGATTGCAAGAGTTACAGGCTGCACCTCTGTAAGCTCTTGTTAGATGGTCATGGTCTCGCACTTTACTGTTAGTCAGTGTAAAAGTGTTAGTACACAAATAACATGTTGTTGCTGAATCGTGTCGTTGAATTTCATCTTCAGTCAAAGGAATCATCGGCAGCACATTACTGTTCATTTCTTCAACTTTCCCAGCTATGTTATATAAGTCATCGACAAGGTTTCGAGCTGCTTCTTCACCGCGATATATCTTCGGTGTTGTTGTTAATTCATATCTTCGCAAATGTTCTTCAGATAGTGTTGATTTTATCATTAAACAATAGCTTTTTGGTGTGTGCTGCTGAAATTTGCTTGTTCTTGTTATTCTTCTTCTTGATGTTCGAGCGGAAGTAAAGACGCCTCAAAATCAGCATACACAAAAATATGTAAACGGTATTGTTGGATTACTTTGTCGAATTTTATCTGCGCTCTGCTTGGATGTTGCAATTTAATTCTTACTTCATAGTTTCCATTACACAGCCGTTGGTGTTCTACTAGCCAATCTGACCCTCCCCTTCTTAATTCTTTGTTCACGTGACAAAAACATATTTTGCAAATTGTCATCTTTTTTTTTATGTTTGGATAACTGTTTAAAAACACGACGTTCAAAATGTCTGATATATACAAAGTGTGAAATATCGCCTTTAGTAATCAATAACAAATCGGTATGATCTCTGCGCTCATTTGATGTTATACGCAAGGGGTACACATTGTTTGACGAATCCAATTCAAATAGTTTGACAGAAGCTGATGGATTTTGTTGATCAAATTTTGAAATGTCTGTTATAGCAACAGGGTAAGTCATCCCTTGAAAATTATATCTATGTTTTCCTTCTTCATATTTGTGACTTGGTCTTAACGGATTGTCTATTACATATTTGGTCAACATGGCACCATGAGCTATTCTGATAAGAAAATATAATAAGCTCATTATTCAAATTTAAAACATACAAGAAATATTACAAAAGAGCAGTATTAAACAATAATTATGTACAGCTCAAGCCTCATATTAAATATATTTACTGGCAAATTCAACTGCTAAGTTCAATAAGAATGCTATTTTTAATACCTCCAGTAAAATATTTTATACGTCTGCTTAATGAAAGTAGATGAATGAAAACATTTAACACCAACAACATAATTATTTACTGTAACACATTTAGTCTGGTTCAACAATTTTTTTATATTTATCACCTAATATTAATTTACATAAAAATATCTACTTCAAATTAATCATGTCTATAAGTTCATATTTTCTCGGTGAAAATATTTTGAGAAATAATATATTCCATTATTTTGTTACATCCTATCTATTAAAACAATATCCTGAAATAAACTAAGATAAAAACATTACCAGAATTAACATTCAGGAAGCTGACTCATGTTTTAGCTTTGCTTGAACATGAAAGTAATAAGTTTGTCTGTCAAATTATTTCACACACAATTCCATCCCCAAATTATCCTTGGCTTCAAAATTATAACAATTATTTAAATAAATAATACCAAATACCAAATATGTTTTTACAAATTATATGTATAAATTAATATTAAAGTTAACATTGTTTTACAGTACACATGTGCATTTCACATTTTAGAAGTTTCATTCCGGTTGGTCAAAACTACTTTATCAATCTCTGGCAAAACTAATTTATCAAAATTCAATATTAAAAGGTATTTAAATGTTCATCAAATTGAATTAAAACATTTATTCCTAAAGAAAATTAAATACCTCACCTCAGCTAAAATCCAGAAATGAGCAAGGAGGGAGCTTATGTCGAGCAGGAACTGGAGAATATGTGGTCCTTGTAGATGCCAAACTTACACTCACAGTATTAAACGTCAGAAACTGAGGGGGGGAGGGCGGAGCAAGGTACAGCCTGTCAGGCAATTGTTGTAGTTCAACAGGAATGTAGAGCTGAATTCTTTGTTGGGCCGGCTGGAGCTGCAGCTTTGTTTCCTTATCCAGCTGATAAGATACTATACAGGTTGATCAGGCCTGTATGCCCAAGGAATAAAATACAACTTTCCTTACCTGTTGAATTATTTGAAAAATAAAAATGTTACAACACCCCTTCTCCTCTGAGAAAATTTCCCAAATTTTCTTCTGTTACTGAATGAACGGTTTAAAATCTGCTGTATGACAGGTGCCCATGGGCTGTCCATCTTCAGTCTGAAGTTGATAGGTGACTGGAGATATCTTCTTCTTGATTAGGTAGGGCCCAACAAATTTGGAAAAGAGCTTAGATAACTTGAAGTTGGCAGCGTCCGCCTGAGCAAAGTTTCGCTTCCATACTCGTTGACCTTCGGCAAATTTCTGGTCTCTTCTTCGTGGGTTGTATCGTTGAGTGTTCTTTTCATGTGCCTTCTTCATCCGCTCCTTGACCTCTCTGAAGACTTCATTCAAGCGGGTCAGCTTCTGGAGATGTTCACCTGTATCGGTAAGTTGAGGCAAGACTTCTTCAGGAAGTATTTCAGATACCTCTCCCGATAAGTTGATCTCATGACCAAAAACAAGAAACGCTGGGGAATGACCAGTGGTCTCATAAACTGCAGTTCACAAGGCACAGCCGATATGTGGGATCTTAGCATCCCAGTTGCGGTGGTTGTCACCAACGTAGGATCTCAACATGTTTCCTATGGTTCGGTTTACTCGCTCCGTATGATTTGCTTGAGGATGATGGCTCGGTGTATAGATAGTCTTCACCTTATATTCTTTGAGCAAGTCTCTGAATGGTTGTCCAATGAACTCCGAACCATTATCGCAAATGACAAGTTTGGGAACACCATACACCAAGAACACATCTTCTTCCAGATGTTTTGACACCAATCTCGCTGTAGCAGCTCTCAACGGATATAGCAATGAATATTTGCTGAAGTAATCAACAACTACCATGAGGTACTTGAATCCCCTTGAAGACCTTACAAAAGGGCCCATCAAATCCAGACTGATAGTCTGCCAGGGTCTGTCCACTATTCGTTGAGCTCCCATAAGTCCTGCTGGTTTCAAAGCATTAGCCTTTGACTGCTGAGATATCTTACACCGAGAAACATAGGTTGCTGTGTCCTTTCTCATCTTAGGCCAGTAATTATTCTTCAGAAGTCTGTGATAGGTCTTGTATGTTCCCAAATGTCCAGAAGTTGGGGCGTCGTGACATTCCTTGAAGACTTCTATGCGCTGATCCTTAGGTACAACAAGTTTCCAATCTTCTCGTTCATCACCAACTGAAGTAGATGATGGTACACACTTCCAGAGTTGGTTGTCAACTACCTTCCAGGAGGAGTAGAGGTCGGGCTTCTTCTTTGTTGACTCGATCATCCGCAAGTACCACTTGTCTTTTATCGGCATGTCAATAATGAGAGAGTCAATAGTTGGTTCTGCTGGCATGGATTTCATAGGATTTCTAGATAAAATATCAGGAACTACATGTTCTTTACCTTTTCGATGAACTAAGGTAAAATCAAAAGGTTGAAGCCTTAGTGACCATCGAGCCAATCTGCCTTGTGGGTCCTTTAAGTTATGAAGCCACAGGAGGCTGTGGTGATCAGTAATTACTTCAAAATGAGTACCTTCTATGTATGGACGGAATTTTTCAACTGACCAAATTACAGCAAGACACTCCCTTTCTGTTGCTGAGAATTTTTGTTCAGTCTTGCTCAAAGTTCGACTAGCATATGCAATAACCTTTTCACCACTGTCAGAGTTTTGTGAGAGTACACATCCAATTCCGATACCTGAAGTATCACAAGAGACAGTGAATTGTTTCCCAAAATCCGGGCATGAAAGAATGGGGGACTGTACTAGGCTTGTTCGTATGTCATCAAATGCTGCCTGGGCGGCTTCCGACCACTTGAATTGTTGATTCTTCTTAAGCAATGAAGTCAAGGGGTACAGACGAGAAGCAAAATTTAATATGAATCTCCTATACCAACTGGCAGTACCACAGAACAAGTCTCCATGAATACTATCCGAGTCAAGAATGTAAATTCGCTAACTCAAAAACTTTAAACAGTTAAATTTAACTACGACAGTTATAACGGTTTTGTACAAAGTTCCATTTTGGAATTGAATTATAAAAGTTCTTTAATTTAACAATTATTCTAGATTATTTTGTGATTATGTGATGTGATCTGATCGTTCCACCCAGACTCAGTCCCTTACCAAACCAGATCGGTTACACTCGCAAACACTTCAGAACACAATTCATTGCTACACACACCGCTCTCGACTGTCAAACTAGTAGTTTGTAAGCGTGTATAAAACCCAAAGGCATCAAAGTATTCCCCCTTCCTTAATCGAAGGCGCTCATTTTTGAAATATTGAGTGTTTGGTTTGAAAATTGAACAATAGTCAAAGAAATGGTTTAAACAAATTCTCCCACCCTTGCCAATATTTGAAATAAAGGCATAAGTACTTTGCAAATTCTATTTTCCGATACATTATAAAGGAACGGTCTCCACATATACCCGTAGTTGCTGAAACGAACTCCTGCGGTGTACTAGTGTTTTGAGAAAGTCTAGTGTGGTGTTGTTCAGTTTTGTTCAGAGTTTTTCGTGATTCGATAGGGACCTAGAACCACAATGGCAGAGAGAATTACATTAAACAGTCTCAAAGCTATTTGCTGAAGTAGGGGTATCAAACCCACTCACGTGACTAGGAAAAAAATTGTATGGAAGATTTTAAATTCTATTAAAAGTGTTGATGGTGTTACCGGCTTTATAGACAGAATTACTAATCATTCTGACTTGTACAGTTTGTATATTTGATTGGAACAAGAGCTATTAGATAACAGCAGTCAAATTGTAATCTTCACTAAATTGTAACTTATCACAGAAAGACTTATCAACTCCCAGCCAATCTTTGGAGAATTATGTACAGGAAAGAACAGTTCACGCACAAGTTCATGACGAAGTTTCAAGAAATTTTAAATTTTAACGCAATTGTCATCCACCAAAGACTAACAACTGAGGACATTGAAAAGTTCCACTCAAAAATTAACTTTTCCCTTTTGGTGAAGTACCAAAATCTCTCTGAAGCAGTTTTAATAAGATTTAATAATAAATTTGACTGGAATGTAGTTGTGGAACATCAAAATATCCCGGAGTGGATCCTCAGAATGTTTTACAGTAAGATTGATTCAATTGTCATCATTAAATCACAGAAGCTGACTCAAGATTTTATTTTGTGGATATTGACGAAGGTAAATCCAAAGTGTAGATTTCGCAATACAGACGAAGAACAGTATTTTAAAACATTTCTCTGGCCATATCTCATAAAACACCAGTCATTAACTAAAAATTTAATTTCCTACATTTACTTCTTCAGATTGAGTAATGAAATAGATATTGTAAAACAACTGTTTGGCTCATTAATAAGTAAACATCAAAATCTTTATGCTTTCTTCTGGATACGTTTAAAGATATTTTGTGCTGGTGGTCCATTTCAAATCATCAAACACTCAGACATGAAGATTTAATAAAATATTGCAACTTAATCGATTTTACGACATACACTTCAAGAGGTTTGTAAATTTCTGATTTTGTGAAGAGAAATCTGCCCAACCCATTTACAGAAGTAAGAGCTGAAACTGCTTATCTCGTCTGCCTCGATTTATAGAACGACTGCATTATTCTTAAGGATTGTAAACATGTGTTTTGTAAAACATGTATTTTGGAATGGCTTAAAGTAAATAAATCATGCCCTCTTTTTAGGATTGAAATTCACTTGCCAGGCTACTGTTGGATATAAAATAGAAGTCACCATACATATATGTACATATTTTTAAAACCTGTGAAAAATTAATAATATTTAAAACCGTCAATTTTTGTTTTTAATTACAAGATTTAAAACAGACCCAGTCTCCAGGGATTAACCAATAGTCTATTCGAGTCATACACCATCAGGTTGTGTAATGTCGTTCATAGACGATCAGTAGGTTTTAAATAATATGGGCAATATTTACGTACCACATTTTAGAGATTTTTTCACAGTGATAATTTACCCGAGAAAATCTTTGAAAAAACGAATCTATAATTATACTTCTTGGTTATAAAAATCATTATGCCTCCTTTAGAAAATCAGAAGAATTCTTTCAATATTTCGACCCGGCTTCTGGTCCAACATATGAAATATTGCAAATACCTTCGGTGAAATCATCTTACTTGGAACGGGTCTTGTCCAAAAGTAACAATGTTAAATTCTTATTGCTATTTGTGTTTGAAGTCTGATAAATGATATGGCTCTATAAAGGTAATTGTGAAAATGTCAAACAAATTTAATTTTAATTTTAAATGTATGGTAAAAAATAAGAAGCAATTTACCAGTTATAAATAGAGTGTTTGTCAGCCCGGTCCTGGGCATTAGGTCCAGAACCGTGAACCTTGTACAAGGAACAAGGCAAAGGCGCAAAACATAGCCTCTCCTGGTCAAGTCAACCCCTACCATGACGTGGTGTACGAGGCTTTCCACATAAGGGGGTTCTGGCAAAGTAGGTTAAGGAATAGGTAGAGGTTTTAAACAGTTAGTTCTCACTTCGTAGTAATAAGTTCACCCTCCCTTCCTCATAACATCGGTTGGGCCCAACCACCCCAATAAAAAAAAAACGTACTCGAAATCTCCCACATCACCCCTACTCTTAATTTAGTTTGTAAGTTAAATAGGGTTATTTTTAAATAACAATTTCATAATTGAGTGGTTTAGGTAGTTTTAAGGCATGCTTATGTTAGGGAGGTTATGCAGAGCTTGGATGAGTGCACTCTTCGTAGTTATTAGTCCTATCCGTTTGACTCCGGGTACTCCTTGTGGTGTTAACGAGGACCCATCACCTTCATACTGACACTTTTCCAATCCCAAAACCCTCCAAACTTCCTATCCAATGGCTATTTGTGCTGGTGCTGGCCCAGTACTTTTTTGTTTCTGTCTTTTGGTAGTCGGAAAAATCGAATTCGTTTTTGTGAACAAATGTACGAAGATCTTGATAAATATCATTTGTAATAATCCAATACACAAAAGCGTTTGTATCCATGTAGCTTATGCCGATGTTCTCTCTTCCATAGAAGGCAACCATTTTGTTATAATGAAAATCGTACATATGTGTTTTTGAGATGTCCAAGATTGACATGCCTATATATAAAGGACGATCCATCTTCATACTCGTCTTCTTCATGGACACAGCTACAAGTTTTTCATTAATAATTATAGATACTCCAAAGTTTGGCTGTTGTACGAGTTTCTGTAGCTTTTTTGCGTCGGTAACAAGTTTAAAATTTTTATGTCTTCTTTTGTTTTCCAATGTTTTTCCAAATATCGCATTATTCATTAATTTAAAAAGTTTTTTTTTAAATTCTGATGTAGCGGCTGCTTTTCTGGTGGTGTTTGAATCAATGTAGGGTTTTAACCAACATGACAGAGAAAATTTCAAAACTCTATTAATTTTTTTAATACGTAGTCCTAAGTCGATGGCTTGTTGGACTACCCAAAAGTGAGCCACGTAGCGCTGTTTATTATTTAGGGTCATTATTAATTTAGGGTGTTTTCCAGTTGGAGAAACTTCTGTTTTAGTGAGGAGTATGAGGACGTAATGGAGATCATGTAAATGTTCCGGGTATTCAAAATCACAATCCAAAATATATCCAGTGACATCATGTTTTGGTATTTGTGATATAGCGCCAATAGAGTCGGGATTAATCCATTTGAAGTTATCATATGGAAGTGGGTTTGACATAGCCCATCCATATAAGTTATTTGCTTCGAAATATCCCAAATAGGTTGTTGGTTTAGTTTCATCGTAATTAGGAAGGTATTTGTTGTTGGCTTTAACATGTCTGGTAACACTTTGAACCAATCCACCTCTTACACCCGCTTCAATCATTAAAACCATGTCAATATCTGTTAAAAGTTGGAGTTTGCATTTTGTTTCTTTTAACATGGCTTGCCAAGCTAATCCTGGAGAAGTAAACGAATGTAAAGGGTCCAATCCATATGCGGCAAAACAAGTGTTTCGAAATTCTTCAATCACATCACAAAGAAGAGTTACATCTAGTTTAACCTAAAAGTCTCAATAATCCCCTAAGGTCTCCATATTCATCTCGTTCCATACTCGAAGTGCATGTTGATAATCTTCAGCTTTTATTGCTTCATCATTAAGTTTGTTTTTGAATTTATCTGGTGTAGGAAGTGATGTTTCATCAAATCTATGCAGTCCATCGATGTAATCATAGGGGAAGACTCCTTTTTGAAGAGCTAAATCAATTTTACCATTAGGCACAATTTTGCTTGTTTCAATCAAATCTTGCCTTCTTAAATTTTTAGTTAATTTTGCAAGGCTAAAAGGCATAAATCTGAATGAATCAACAAATTTTAGTTTTATTTTACCAACTTTTTTAGAGAAGCTTATAATTTTCTCCATGGTTGTTGCCAAGACATCTATTTCTCCATTATCTCTGCCTAATTCTGGAATTATAAAGTGGGAGTCGTATCCACTAAGATTATGTGGATCTGTTTATGTGGATGTGTTTTATCAACGGGGATAAAATTTGGAAGTTTATAGTTTAGATTGCAAGAGTTACAGGCTGCACCTCTGTAAGCTCTTGTTAGATGGTCATGGTCTCGCACTTTACTGTTAGTCAGTGTAAAAGTGTTAGTACACAAATAACATGTTGTTGCTGAATCGTGTCGTTGAATTTCATCTTCAGTCAAAGGAATCATCGGCAGCACATTACTGTTCATTTCTTCAACTTTCCCAGCTATGTTATATAAGTCATCGACAAGGTTTCGAGCTGCTTCTTCACCGCGATATATCTTCGGTGTTGTTGTTAATTCATATCTTCGCAAATGTTCTTCAGATAGTGTTGATTTTATCAATAAACAATAGCTTTTTGGTGTGTGCTGCTGAAATTTGCTTGTTCTTGTTATTCTTCTTCTTGATGTTCGAGCGGAAGTAAAGACGCCTCAAAATCAGCATACACAAAAATATGTAAACGGTATTGTTGGATCACTTTGTCGAATTTTATCTGCGCTCTGCTTGGATGTGGCAATTTAATTCTTACTTCATAGTTTCCATTACACAGCCGTTGGTTTTCTACTAGCCAATCTGACCCTCCCCTTCTTAATTCTTTGTTCACGTGACAAAAACATCTTTTGCAAATTGTCATCTTTTTTCATGTTTGGATAACTGTTTAGAAACACGACGTTCAAAATGTCTTATATATACAAAGTGTGAAATATCGCCTTTAGTAATCAATAACAAATCGGTATGATCTCTGCGCTCATTTGATGTTATACGCAAGGGGTACACATTGTTTGACGAATCCAATCCAAATAGTTTGACAGAAGCTGATGGATTTTGTTGATCAAATTTTGAAATGTCTGTTATAGCAACAGGGTAAGTCATCCCTTGAAAATTATATCTATGTTTTCCTTCTTCATATTTGTGACTTGGTCTTAACGGATTGTCTATTACATATTTGGTCAACATGGCACCATGAGCTATTCTGATAAGAAAATATAATAAGCTCATTATTCAAATTTAAAACATACAAGAAATATTACAAAAGAGCAGGATTAAACAATAATTATGTACAGCTCAAGCCTCATATTAAATATATTTACTGGCAAATTCAACTGCTAAGTTCAATAAGAATGCTATTTTTAATACCTCCAGTAAAATATTGTATACGTCTGCTTAATGAAAGTAGATGAATGAAAACATTTAACACTAACAACATAATTATTTACTGTAACACGTTTAGTCTGGTTCAACAATTTTTTTATATTTAACACCTAATATTAATTTACATAAAAATATCTACTTCAAATTAATCATGTCTATAAGTTCATATTTGCTCGGTGAAAATATTTTGAGAAATAATATATTACATTATTTTGTTACATCCTATCTATTAAAACAATATCCTGAAATAAACTAAGATAAAAACATTACCAGGATTAACATTCAGGAAGCTGACTCATGTTTTAGCTTTGCTTGAACATGAAAGTAATAAGTTTGTCTGTCAAATTATTTCACACACAATTCCATCCCCAAATTATCCTTGGCTTCAAAATTATAACAATTATTTAAATAAATAATACCAAATACCAAATATGTTTTTACAAATTATATGTATAAATTAATATTAAAGTTAACATTGTTTTACAGTACACATGTGCATTTCACATTTTAGAAGTTGATTCTGGTTGGTCAAAATTACTTTATCAATCTCTGGCAAAACTAATTTATCAAAATTCAATATTAAAAGGTATTTAAATGTTCATCAAATTGAATTAAAAACAGTTATTCCTAAAGAAAATTAAATTCCTCACCTCAGCTAATATCCAGAAATGAGCAAGGAGGGAGCTTATGTCGAGCAGGAACTGGAGAATATGAGGTCCTTGTAGATGCCAAACTTACACTCACAGTATTAAACTTCAGAAATTGAGGGGGGAGGGCGGAGCAAGGTACAGCCTGTCAGGCAATTGTTGTAGTTCAACAGGAATGTAGAGCTGAATTCTTTGTTGGGCCGGCTGGAGCTGCAGCTTTGTTTCCTTATCCAGCTGATAAGATACTATACAGGTTGATCAGGCCTGTATGCCCAAGGAATAAAATACAACTTTCCTTACCTGTTGAATTATTTGAAAAATAAAAATGTTACAACACCCCCTCTCCTCTGAGAAAATTTCCCAAATTTTCTTCTGTTACTGAATGAACGGTTTAAAATCTGCTGTATGCCAGGTGCCAATGGGCTGTCCATCTTCAGTCTGAAGTTGATAGGTGACTGGAGATATCTTCTTCTTGATTAGGTAGGGCCCAACAAATTTGGAAAAGAGCTTAGATAATTTGAAGTTGGCAGCGTCCGCCTGAGCAATGTTTCGCTTCCATACTCGTTGACCTTCGGCAAATTGCTGGTCTCTTCTTCGTAGGTTGTATCGTTGAGTGTTCTTTTCATGTGCCTTCTTCATCCGCTCCTTGACCTCTCTGAAGACTTCATTCAAGCGGGTCAGCTTCTGGAGATGTTCACCTGTATCGGTAAGTTGAGGCAAGACTTCTTCAGGAAGTATTTCCGATCCCTCTCCCGATAAGTTAAAAGTTATCGGGAGCTAAAACAAGAACCAAAACAAGAAACACTGGGGAATGACCAGTGCTCTCATGAACTGCAGTTCGCAAGGCACAGCCGATATTTGGGATCTTAGCATCCCAGTTGCGGTGGTTGTCACCAACGTAGGATCTCAACATGTTTCCTATGGTTCGGTTTACTCGCTCCGTTGGATTTGCTTGAGGATGATGGCTCGGTGTATAGATAGTCTTCACCTTATATTCTTTGAGCAAGTCTCTGAATGGTTGTCCAATGAACTCCGAACCATTATCGCAAATGACAAGTTTGGGAATACCATACACCAAGAACACATCTTCTTCCAGATGTTTTGACACCAATCTCGCTGTAGCAGCTCTCAACGGATATAGCAATGAATATTTGCTGAAGTAATCAACAACTACCATGAGGTACTTGAATCCCCTTGAAGACCTTACAAAAGGGCCCATCAAATCCAGACTGATAGTCTGCCAGGGTCTGTCCACTATTCGTTGAGCTCCCATAAGTCCTGCTGGTTTCAAAGCATTAGCCTTTGACTGCTGAGATATCTTACACCGAGAAACATAGGTTGATGTGTCCTTTCTCATCTTAGGCCAGTAATAATTCTTCAGAAGTCTGTGATAGGTCTTGTATGTTCCCAAATGTCCAGAAGTTGGGGCGTCGTGACATTCCTTGAAGACTTCTATGCGCTGATCCTTAGGTACAACAAGTTTCCAATCTTCTCGTTCATCACCAACTGAAGTAGATGATGGTACACACTTCCAGAGTTGGTTGTCAACTACCTTCCAGGAGGAGTAGAGGTCGGGCTTCTTCTTTGTTGACTCGATCATCCGCAAGTACCACTTGTCTTTTATCGGCATGTCAATAATGAGAGAGTCAATAGTTGGTTCTGCTGGCATAGATTTCATAGGATTTCTAGATAAAATATCAGGAACTACATGTTCTTTACCTTTTCGATGAACTAAGGTAAAATCAAAAGGTTGAAGCCTTAGTGACCATCGAGCCAATCTGCCTTGTGGGTCCTTTAAGTTATGAAGCCACAGGAGGCTGTGGTGATCAGTAATTACTTCAAAATGAGTACCTTCTATGTATGGACGGAATTTTTCAACTGACCAAATTACAGCAAGACACTCCCTTTCTGTTGCTGAGAATTTTTGTTCAGTCTTGCTCAAAGTTCGACTAGCATATGCAATAACCTTTTCACCACTGTCAGAGTTTTGTGAGAATACACATCCAATTCCGATACCTGAAGCATCACAAGAGACAGTGAATTGTTTCCCAAAATCCGGGCATGAAAGAATGGGGGACTGTACTAGGCTTGTTTGTATGTCATCAAATGCTGCCTGGGCGGCTTCCGACCACTTGAATTGTTGATTCTTCTTAAGCAATGAAGTCAAGGGGTACAGACGAGAAGCAAAATTTGGTATGAATCTCCTATACCAACAGGCAGTACCACAGAACAAGTCTCCATGAATACTATCCGAGTCAAGAATGTAAATTCGCTAACTCAAAAACTTTAAACAGTTAAATTTAACTACGACAGTTATAACGGTTTTGTACAAAGTTCCATTTTGGAATTGAATTATAAAAGTTCTTTAACAATTATTCTAGATTATTTTGTGATTATGTGATGTGATCTGATCGTTCCACCCAGACTCAGTCCCTTACCAAACCAGATCGGTTACACTCGCAAACACTTCAGAACACAATTTATTGCTACACACACCGCTCTCGACTGTCAAACTAGTAGTTTGTAAGCGTGTATAAAACCCAAAGGCATCAAAGTATTCCCCCTTCCTTAATCGAAGGCGCTCATTTTTTAATATTGAGTGTTTGGTTTGAAAATTGAACAATAGTCAAAGAAATGGTTTAAACAAATTCTCCCATCCTTGCTAATATTTGAAATAAAGGCATAAGTACTTTGCAAATTCTATTTTCCGATACATTATAAAGGAACGGTCTCCACATATACCCGTAGTTGCTGAAACGAACTCCTGCGGTGTACTAGTGTTTTGAGAAAGTCTAGTGTGGTGTTGTTCAGTTTTGTTCAGAGTTTTTCGTGATTCGATAGGGACCTATAACCACAATGGCGGAGAGAATTACATTAAACAGTCTCAAAGCTAGTTGCTGAAGTAGGGGTATCAAACCCACTCACGTGACTAGGAAAAAAATTGTATGGAAGATTTTAAATTCTATTAAAAGTGTTGATGGTGTTACCGGCTTTATAGACAGAATTACCAATCATTCTGACTTGTACAGTTTGTATATTTTATTGGAACAAGAGCTATTAGATAACAGCAGTCAAATTGTAAACTTCACTAAATTGTAACTTATCACAGAAAGACTTTATCAACTCCCAGCCAATCTTTGGAGAATTATGTACAGGAAAGAACAGTTCACGACGAAGTTTCAAGAAATTTTAAATTTTAACGCAATTGTCATCCACCAAAGACTAACAACTGAGGACATTGAAAAGTTCCACTCAAAAATTAACTTTTCCCTTTTGGTGAAGTACCAAAATCTCTCTGAAGCAGTTTTAATAAGATTTAATAATAAATTTGACTGGAATGTAGTTGTGGAACATCAAAATATCCCGGAGTGGATCCTCAGAATGTTTTACAGTAAGATTGATTCAATTGTCATCATTAAATCACAGAAGCTGACTCAAGATTTTATTTTGTGGATATTGACGAAGGTAAATCCAAAGTGTAGATTTCGCAATACAGACGAAGAACAGTATTTTAAAACATTTCTCTGGCCATATCTCAAAAAACACCAGTCATTAACTAAAAATTTAATTTCCTACATTTACTTCTTCAGATTGAGTAATGAAATAGATATTGTAAAACAACTGTTTGGCTCATTAATAAGTAAACATCAAAATCTTTATTCTTTCTTCTGGATACGTTTAAAGATATTTTGTGCTGGTGGTCCATTTCAAATCATCAAACACTCTGACATGAAGATTTAATAAAATATTGCAACTTAATCGATTTTACGACATACACTTCAAGAGGTTTGTAAATTTCTGATTTTGTGAAGAGAAATCTGCCCAACCCATTTACAGAAGTAAGAGCTGAAACTGCTTATCTCGTCTGCCTCGATTTATAGAACGACTGCATTATTCTTAAGGATTGTAAACATGTGTTTTGTAAAACATGTATTTTGGAATGGCTTAAAGTAAATAAATCATGCCCTCTTTTTAGGATTGAAATTCACTTGCCAGGCTACTGTTGGATATAAAGTAGAAGTCACCATACATATATGTACATATTTTTAAAACCTGTGAAAAATTAATAATATTTAAAACCGTCAATTTTTGTTTTTAATTACAAGATTTAAAACAGACCCAGTCTCCAGGGATTAACCAATAGTCTATTCGAGTCATACACCATCAGGTTGTGTAATGTCGTTCATAGACAATCAGTAGGTTTTAAATAATATGGGCAATATTTACGTACCACATTTTAGAGATTTTTTCACAGTGATAATTTACCCGAGAAAATCTTTGAAAAAACTAATCTATAATTATACTTCTTGGTTATAAAAATCATTATGCCTCCTTTAGAAAAACAGAAGAATTCTTTCAATATTTCGATCCGGCTTCTGGTCCAACATATGAAATATTGCAAATACCTTCGGTGAAATCATCTTACTTGGAACGGGTCTTGTCCAAAAGTAACAATGTTAAATTCTTATTGCTATTTGTGTTTGAAGTCTGATAAATGATATGGCTCTATAAAGGTAATTGTGAAAATGTCAAACAAATTTAATTTTAATTTTAAATGTATGGTAAAAAATAAGAAGCAATTTACCAGTTATAAATAGAGTGTTTGTCAGCCCAGTCCTGGGCATTAGGTCCAGAACCGTGAACCTTGTACAAGGAACAAGGCAAAGGCGCAAAACATAGCCTCTCCTGGTCAAGTCAACCCCTACGATGACGTGGTGTACGAGGCTTTCCACATAAGGGGGTTCTGGCAAAGTAGGTTAAGGAATAGGTAGAGGTTTTAAACAGTTAGTTCTCACTTCGTAGTAATAAGTTCACCCTCCCTTCCTCATAACATCGGTTGGGCCCAACCACCCCAATAAAAAAAAAACGTACTCGAAATCTCCCACATCACCCCTACTCTTAATTTAGTTTGTAAGTTAAATAGGGTTATTTTTAAATAATGATTTCATAATTGAGTGGTATAGGTAGTTTTAAGGCATGCTTATGTTAGGGAGGTTATGCAGAGCTTGGATGAGTGCACTCTTCGTAGTTATTAGTCCTATCCGTTTGACTCCGGAAACTCCTTGCGGTGTTAACGAGGACCCATCACCTTCATACTGACACTTTTCCAATCCCAAAACCCTCCAAACTTCCTATCCTATGGCTATTTGTGCTGGTGCTGGCCCAGTACTTTTTTGTTTCTGTCTTGATCGTAGTTAGGATGGGTCTTTTGGTAGTCGGAAAAATCGAATTCGTTTTTGTGATCAAATGTACGAAGATCTTGATAAATATCATTTGTAATAATCCAATACACAAAAGCGTCTGTATCCATGTAGCTAATGCCGATGTTCTCTCTTCCATAGAAGGCAACCATTTTGTTATAATGAAAATCGTACATATGTGTTTTTGAGATGTCCAAGATTGACATGCCTATATATAAAGGACGATCCATCTTCATACTCGTCTTCTTCATGGACACAGCTACAAGTTTTTCATTAAAAATTATAGATATTCCAAAGTTTGGCTGTTGTACGAGTTTCTGTATCTTTTTTGCGTCGGTAACAAGTTTAACATTTTTGTGTCTTCTTTTGTTTTCCAATGTTTTTTCAAATATCGCATTATTCATTAATTTAAAAAGTCTTTTTGAAATTCTGATGTAGTGGCTGTTTTGCTGGTAGTGTTTGAATCAATGTAGGGTTTTAACCAACATGACAGAGAAAATTTCAAAACTCTATTAATTTTTTTAATACGTAGTCCTAAGTCGATGGCTTGTTGGACTACCCAAAAGTGAGCCACGTAGCGCTCTTTATTATTTAGGGTCATCATTCATTTAGGGTGTTTTCCAGTTGGAGAAACTTCTGTTTTAGTGAGGAGTGGGAGGACGTAATGGAGATCATGCAAATGTTCCGGGTATTCAAAATCACAATCCAAAATATATCCAGTGACACCATGTTTTGGTATTTGTGATATAGCACCAATAGAGTCGGGATTAATCCATTTGAAGTTATCATATGGAAGTGGGTTTGACATAGCCCATCCATATAAGTTATTTGCATCGAAATATCCCAAATAGGTTGTTGGTTTAGTTTCATCGTAATTAGGAAGGTATTTGTTGTTGGCTTTAACATGTCTGGTAACACTTTGAACCAATCCACCTCTTACACCCGCTTCAATCATTAAAACCATGTCAATATCTGTTAAAAGTTGGAGTTTGCATTTTGTTTCTTTTGACATGGCTTGCCAAGCTAATCCTGGAGAAGTTAATGAATGTAAAGGGTCCAATCCATATGCGGCAAAACAAGTGTTTCGAAATTCTTCAATCACATCACAAAGAAGAGTTACATCTAGTTTGACCTAAAAGTCTCAATAATCCCCTAAGGTCTCCATATTCATCTCGTTCCATACTCGAAGTGCATGTTATAATCTTCAGGTTTTATTGCTTCATCATTAAGTTTGTTTTTGAATTTATCTGGTGTAGGAAGTGATGTTTCATCAAATCTATGCAGTCCATCGATGTAATCATAGGGGAAGACTCCTTTTTGAAGAGCTAAATCAATTTTATCATTAGGCACAATTTTGCTTGTTTCAATCAAATCTTGCCTTCTTAAATTTTTAGTTAATTTTGCAAGGCTAAAAGGCATAAATCTGAATGAATCAACAAATTTTAGTTTTATTTTACCAACTTTTTTAGAGAAGCTTATAATTTTCTCCATGGTTGTTGCCAAGACATCTATTTCTCCATTATCTCTGCCTAATTCTGGAATTATAAAGTGGGAGTCGTATCCACTAAGATTATGTGGATCTGTTTATGTGGATGTGTTTTATCAACGGGGATAAAATTTGGAAGTTTATAGTTTAGATTGCAAGAGTTACAGGCTGCACCTCTGTAAGCTCTTGTTAGATGGTCATGGTCTCGCACTTTACTGTTAGTCAGTGTAAAAGTGTTAGTACACAAATAACATGTTGTTGCTGAATCGTGTCGTTGAATTTCATCTTCAGTCAAAGGAATCATCGGCAGCACATTACTGTTCATTTCTTCAACTTTCCCAGCTATGTTATATAAGTCATCGACAAGGTTTCGAGCTGCTTCTTCACCGCGATATATCTTCGGTGTTGTTGTTAATTCATATCTTCGCAAATGTTCTTCAGATAGTGTTGATTTTATCATTAAACAATAGCTTTTTGGTGTGTGCTGCTGAAATTTGCTTGTTCTTGTTATTCTTCTTCTTGATGTTCGAGCGGAAGTAAAGACGCCTCAAAATCAGCATACACAAAAATATGTAAACGGTATTGTTGGATTACTTTGTCGAATTTTATCTGCGCTCTGCTTGGATGTTGCAATTTAATTCTTACTTCATAGTTTCCATTACACAGCCGTTGGTGTTCTACTAGCCAATCTGACCCTCCCCTTCTTAATTCTTTGTTCACGTGACAAAAACATCTTTTGCAAATTGTCATCTTTTTACATGTTTGGATAACTGTTTAGAAACACGACGTTCAAAATGTCTGATATATACAAAGTGTGAAATATCGCCTTTAGTAATCAATAACAAATCGGTATGATCTCTGCGCTCATTTGATGTTATACGCAAGGGGTACACATTGTTTGACGAATCCAATCCAAATAGTTTGACAGAAGCTGATGGATTTTGTTGATCAAATTTTGAAATGTCTGTTATAGCAACAGGGTAAGTCATCCCTTGAAAATTATATCTATGTTTTCCTTCTTCATATTTGTGACTTGGTCTTAACGGATTGTCTATTACATATTTGGTCAACATGGCACCATGAGCTATTCTGATAAGAAAATATAATAAGCTCATTATTCAAATTTAAAACATACAAGAAATATTACAAAAGAGCAGTATTAAACAATAATTATGTACAGCTCAAGCCTCATATTAAATATATTTACTGGCAAATTCAACTGCTAAGTTCAATAAGAATGCTATTTTTAATACCTCCAGTAAAATATTTTATACGTCTGCTTAATGAAAGTAGATGAATGAAAACATTTAACACCAACAACATAATTATTTACTGTAACACATTTAGTCTGGTTCAACAATTGTTTTATATTTATCACCTAATATTAATTTACATAAAAATATCTACTTCAAATTAATCATGTCTATAAGTTCATATTTGCTCGGTGAAAATATTTTGAGAAATAATATATTCCATTATTTTGTTACATCCTATCTATTAAAACAATATCCTGAAATAAACTAAGATAAAAACATTACCAGAATTAACATTCAGGAAGCTGACTCATGTTTTAGCTTTGCTTGAACATGAAAGTAATAAGTTTGTCTGTCAAATTATTTCACACACAATTCCATCCCCAAATTATGCTTGGCTTCAAAATTATAACAATTATTTAAATAAATAATACCAAATACCAAATATGTTTTTACAAATTATATGTATAAATTAATATTAAAGTTAACATTGTTTTACAGTACACATGTGCATTTCACATTTTAGAAGTTTCATTCCGGTTGGTCAAAACTACTTTATCAATCTCTGGCAAAACTAATTTATCAAAATTCAATATTAAAAGGTATTTAAATGTTCATCAAATTGAATTAAAACATTTATTCCTAAAGAAAATTAAATACCTCACCTCAGCTAAAATCCAGAAATGAGCAAGGAGGGAGCTTATGTCGAGCAGGAACTGGAGAATATGTGGTCCTTGTAGATGCCAAACTTACACTCACAGTATTAAACGTCAGAAACTGAGGGGGGGAGGGCGGAGCAAGGTACAGCCTGTCAGGCAATTGTTGTAGTTCAACAGGAATGTAGAGCTGAATTCTTTGTTGGGCCGGCTGGAGCTGCAGCTTTGTTTCCTTATCCAGCTGATAAGATACTATACAGGTTGATCAGGCCTGTATGCCCAAGGAATAAAATACAACTTTCCTTACCTGTTGAATTATTTGAAAAATAAAAATGTTACAACACCCCCTCTCCTCTGAGAAAATTTCCCAAATTTTCTTCTGTTACTGAATGAACGTTTTAAAATCTGCTGTATGACAGGTGCCCATGGGCTGTCCATCTTCAGTCTGAAGTTGATAGGTGACTGGAGATATCTTCTTCTTGATTAGGTAGGGCCCAACAAATTTGGAAAAGAGCTTAGATAACTTGAAGTTGGCAGCGTCCGCCTGAGCAAAGTTTCGCTTCCATACTCGTTGACCTTCGGCAAATTTCTGGTCTCTTCTTCGTAGGTTGTATCGTTGAGTGTTCTTTTCATGTGCCTTCTTCATCCGCTCCTTGACCTCTCTGAAGACTTCATTCAAGCGGGTCAGCTTCTGGAGATGTTCACCTGTATCGGTAAGTTGAGGCAAGACTTCTTCAGGAAGTATTTCAGATCCCTCTCCCGATAAGTTGATCTCATGACCAAAAACAAGAAACGCTGGGGAATGACCAGTGGTCTCATAAACTGCAGTTCACAAGGCACAGCCGATATGTGGGATCTTAGCATCCCAGTTGCGGTGGTTGTCACCAACGTAGGATCTCAACATGTTTCCTATGGTTCGGTTTACTCGCTCCGTATGATTTGCTTGAGGATGATGGCTCGGTGTATAGATAGTCTTCACCTTATATTCTTTGAGCAAGTCTCTGAATGGTTGTCCTATGAACTCCGAACCATTATCGCAAATGACAAGTTTGGGAACACCATACACCAAGAACACATCTTCTTCCAGATGTTTTGACACCAATCTCGCTGTAGCAGCTCTCAACGGATATAGCAATGAATATTTGCTGAAGTAATCAACAACTACCATGAGGTACTTGAATCCCCTTGAAGACCTTACAAAAGGGCCCATCAAATCCAGACTGATAGTCTGCCAGGGTCTGTCCACTATTCGTTGAGCTCCCATAAGTCCTGCTGGTTTCAAAGCATTAGCCTTTGACTGCTGAGATATCTTACACCGAGAAACATAGGTTGCTGTGTCCTTTCTCATCTTAGGCCAGTAATTATTCTTCAGAAGTCTGTGATAGGTCTTGTATGTTCCCAAATGTCCAGAAGTTGGGGCGTCGTGACATTCCTTGAAGACTTCTATGCGCTGATCCTTAGGTACAACAAGTTTCCAATCTTCTCGTTCATCACCAACTGAAGTAGATGATGGTACACACTTCCAGAGTTGGTTGTCAACTACCTTCCAGGAGGAGTAGAGGTCGGGCTTCTTCTTTGTTGACTCGATCATCCGCAAGTACCACTTGTCTTTTATCGGCATGTCAATAATGAGAGAGTCAATAGTTGGTTCTGCTGGCATGGATTTCATAGGATTTCTAGATAAAATATCAGGAACTACATGTTCTTTACCTTTTCGATGAACTAAGGTAAAATCAAAAGGTTGAAGCCTTAGTGACCATCGAGCCAATCTGCCTTGTGGGTCCTTTAAGTTATGAAGCCACAGGAGGCTGTGGTGATCAGTAATTACTTCAAAATGAGTACCTTCTATGTATGGACGGAATTTTTCAACTGACCAAATTACAGCAAGACACTCCCTTTCTGTTGCTGAGAATTTTTGTTCAGTCTTGCTCAAAGTTCGACTAGCATATGCAATAACCTTTTCACCACTGTCAGAGTTTTGTGAGAGTACACATCCAATTCCGATACCTGAAGTATCACAAGAGACAGTGAATTGTTTCCCAAAATCCGGGCATGAAAGAATGGGGGACTGTACTAGGCTTGTTCGTATGTCATCAAATGCTGCCTGGGCGGCTTCCGACCACTTGAATTGTTGATTCTTCTTAAGCAATGAAGTCAAGGGGTACAGACGAGAAGCAAAATTTAATATGAATCTCCTATACCAACTGGCAGTACCACAGAACAAGTCTCCATGAATACTATCCGAGTCAAGAATGTAAATTCGCTAACTCAAAAACTTTAAACAGTTAAATTTAACCACGACAGTTATAACGGTTTTGTACAAAGTTCCATTTTGGAATTGAATTATAAAAGTTCTTTAATTTAACAATTATTCTAGATTATTTTGTGATTATGTGATGTGATCTGATGGTTCCACCCAGACTCAGTTCCTTACCAAACCAGATCGGTTACACTCGCAAACACTTCAGAACACAATTCATTGCTACACACACCGCTCTCGACTGTCAAACTAGTAGTTTGTAAGCGTGTATAAAACCCAAAGGCATCAAAGTATTCCCCCTTCCTTAATCGAAGGCGCTCATTTTTGAAATATTGAGTGTTTGGTTTGAAAATTGAACAATAGTCAAAGAAATGGTTTAAACAAATTCTCCCACCCTTGCCAATATTTGAAATAAGGGCATAAGTACTTTGCAAATTCTATTTTCCGATACATTATAAAGGAACGGTCTCCACATATACCCGTAGTTGCTGAAACGAACTCCTGCGGTGTACTAGTGTTTTGAGAAAGTCTAGTGTGGTGTTGTTCAGTTTTGTTCAGAGTTTTTCGTGATTCGATAGGGACCTAGAACCACAATGGCAGAGAGAATTACATTAAACAGTCTCAAAGCTATTTGCTGAAGTAGGGGTATCAAACCCACTCACGTGACTAGGAAAAAAATTGTATGGAAGATTTTAAATTCTATTAAAAGTGTTGATGGTGTTACCGGCTTTATAGACAGAATTACCAATCATTCTGACTTGTACAGTTTGTATATTTTATTGGAACAAGAGCTATTAGATAACAGCAGTCAAATTGTAATCTTCACTAAATTGTAACTTATCACAGAAAGACTTATCAACTCCCAGCCAATCTTTGGAGAATTATGTACAGGAAAGAACAGTTCACGCACAAGTTCATGACGAAGTTTCAAGAAATTTTAAATTTTAACGCAATTGTCATCCACCAAAGACTAACAACTGAGGACATTGAAAAGTTCCACTCAAAAATTAACTTTTCCCTTTTGGTGAAGTACCAAAATCTCTCTGAAGCAGTTTTAATAAGATTTAATAATAAATTTGACTGGAATGTAGTTGTGGAACATCAAAATATCCCGGAGTGGATCCTCAGAATGTTTTACAGTAAGATTGATGCAATTGTCATCATTAAATCACAGAAGCTGACTCAAGATTTTATTTTGTGGATATTGACGAAGGTAAATCCAAAGTGTAGATTTCGCAATACAGACGAAGAACAGTATTTTAAAACAGTTCTCTGGCCATATCTCATAAAACACCAGTCATTAACTAAAAATTTAATTTCCTACATTTACTTCTTCAGATTGAGTAATGAAATAGATATTGTAAAACAACTGTTTGGCTCATTAATAAGTAAACATCAAAATCTTTATGCTTTCTTCTGGATACGTTTAAAGATATTTTGTGCTGGTGGTCCATTTCAAATCATCAAACACTCTGACATGAAGATTTAATAAAATATTGCAACTTAATCGATTTTACGACATACACTTCAAGAGGTTTGTAAATTTCTGATTTTGTGAAGAGAAATCTGCCCAACCCATTTACAGAAGTAAGAGCTGAAACTGCTTATCTCGTCTGCCTCGATTTATAGAACGACTGCATTATTCTTAAGGATTGTAAACATGTGTTTTGTAAAACATGTATTTTGGAATGGCTTAAAGTAAATAAATCATGCCCTCTTTTTAGGATTGAAATTCACTTGCCAGGCTACTGTTGGATATAAAATAGAAGTCACCATACATATATGTACATATTTTTAAAACCTGTGAAAAATTAATAATATTTAAAACCGTCAATTTTTGTTTTTAATTACAAGATTTAAAACAGACCCAGTCTCCAGGGATTAACCAATAGTCTATTCGAGTCATACACCATCAGGTTGTGTAATGTCGTTCATAGACAATCAGTAGGTTTTAAATAATATGGGCAATATTTACGTACCACATTTTAGAGATTTTTTCACAGTGATAATTTACCCGAGAAAATCTTTGAAAAAACGAATCTATAATTATACTTCTTGGTTATAAAAATCATTATGCCTCCTTTAGAAAATCAGAAGAATTCTTTCAATATTTCGACCCGGCTTCTGGTCCAACATATGAAATATTGCAAATACCTTCGGTGAAATCATCTTACTTGGAACGGGTCTTGTCCAAAAGTAACAATGTTAAATTCTTATTGCTATTTGTGTTTGAAGTCTGATAAATGATATGGCTCTATAAAGGTAATTGTGAAAATGTCAAACAAATTTAATTTTAATTTTAAATGTATGGTAAAAAATAAGAAGCAATTTACCAGTTATAAATAGAGTGTTTGTCAGCCCGGTCCTGGGCATTAAGTCCAGAACCGTGAACCTTGTACAAGGAACAAGGCAAAGGCGCAAAACATAGCCTCTCCTGGTCAAGTCAACCCCTACCATGACGTGGTGTACGAGGCTTTCCACATAAGGGGGTTCTGGCAAAGTAGGTTAAGGAATAGGTAGAGGTTTTAAACAGTTAGTTCTCACTTCGTAGTAATAAGTTCACCCTCCCTTCCTCATAACATCGGTTGGGCCCAACCACCCCAATAAAAAAAAAACGTACTCGAAATCTCCCACATCACCCCTACTCTTAATTTAGTTTGTAAGTTAAATAGGGTTATTTTTAAATAACAATTTCATAATTGAGTGGTTTAGGTAGTTTTAAGGCATGCTTATGTTAGGGAGGTTATGCAGAGCTTGGATGAGTGCACTCTTCGTAGTTATTAGTCCTATCCGTTTGACTCCGGGTACTCCTTGCGGTGTTAACGAGGACCCATCACCTTCATACTGACACTTTTCCAATCCCAAAACCCTCCAAACTTCCTATCCAATGGCTATTTGTGCTGGTGCTGGCCCAGTACTTTTTTGTTTCTGTCTTTTGGTAGTCGGAAAAATCGAATTCGTTTTTGTGAACAAATGTACGAAGATCTTGATAAATATCATTTGTAATAATCCAATACACAAAAGCGTTTGTATCCATGTAGCTTATGCCGATGTTCTCTCTTCCATAGAAGGCAACCATTTTGTTATAATGAAAATCGTACATATGTGTTTTTGAGATGTCCAAGATTGACATGCCTATATATAAAGGACGATCCATCTTCATACTCGTCTTCTTCATGGACACAGCTACAAGTTTTTCATTAATCATTATAGATACTCCAAAGTTTGGCTGTTGTACGAGTTTCTGTAGCTTTTTTGCGTCGGTAACAAGTTTAACATTTTTGTGTCTTCTTTTGTTTTCCAATGTTTTTCCAAATATCGCATTATTCATTAATTTAAAAAGTCTTTTTGAAATTCTGATGTAGCGGCTGCTTTTCTGGTGGTGTTTGAATCAATGTAGGGTTTTAACCAACATGACAGAGAAAATTTCAAAACTCTATTAATTTTTTTAATACGTAGTCCTAAGTCGATGGCTTGTTGGACTACCCAAAAGTGAGCCACGTAGCGCTGTTTATTATTTAGGGTCATTATTAATTTAGGGTGTTTTCCAGTTGGAGAAACTTCTGTTTTAGTGAGGAGTATGAGGACGTAATGGAGATCATGTAAATGTTCCGGGTATTCAAAATCACAATCCAAAATATATCCAGTGACATCATGTTTTGGTATTTGTGATATAGCGCCAATAGAGTCGGGATTAATCCATTTGAAGTTATCATATGGAAGTGGGTTTGACATAGCCCATCCATATAAGTTATTTGCTTCGAAATATCCCAAATAGGTTGTTGGTTTAGTTTCATCGTAATTAGGAAGGTATTTGTTGTTGGCTTTAACATGTCTGGTAACACTTTGAACCAATCCACCTCTTACACCCGCTTCAATCATTAAAACCATGTCAATATCTGTTAAAAGTTGGAGTTTGCATTTTGTTTCTTTTAACATGGCTTGCCAAGCTAATCCTGGAGAAGTAAACGAATGTAAAGGGTCCAATCCATATGCGGCAAAACAAGTGTTTCGAAATTCTTCAATCACATCACAAAGAAGAGTTACATCTAGTTTGACCTAAAAGTCTCAATAATCCCCTAAGGTCTCCATATTCATCTCGTTCCATACTCGAAGTGCATGTTGATAATCTTCAGGTTTTATTGCTTCATCATTAAGTTTGTTTTTGAATTTATCTGGTGTAGGAAGTGATGTTTCATCAAATCTATGCAGTCCATCGATGTAATCATAGGGGAAGACTCCTTTTTGAAGAGCTAAATCAATTTTATCATTAGGCACAATTTTGCTTGTTTCAATCAAATCTTGCCTTCTTAAATTTTTAGTTAATTTTGCAAGGCTAAAAGGCATAAATCTGAATGAATCAACAAATTTTAGTTTTATTTTACCAACTTTTTTAGAGAAGCTTATAATTTTCTCCATGGTTGTTGCCAAGACATCTATTTCTCCATTATCTCTGCCTAATTCTGGAATTATAAAGTGGGAGTCGTATCCACTAAGATTATGTGGATCTGTTTATGTGGATGTGTTTTATCAACGGGGATAAAATTTGGAAGTTTATAGTTTAGATTGCAAGAGTTACAGGCTGCACCTCTGTAAGCTCTTGTTAGATGGTCATGGTCTCGCACTTTACTGTTAGTCAGTGTAAAAGTGTTAGTACACAAATAACATGTTGTTGCTGAATCGTGTCGTTGAATTTCATCTTCAGTCAAAGGAATCATCGGCAGCACATTACTGTTCATTTCTTCAACTTTCCCAGCTATGTTATATAAGTCATCGACAAGGTTTCGAGCTGCTTCTTCACCGCGATATATCTTCGGTGTTGTTGTTAATTCATATCTTCGCAAATGTTCTTCAGATAGTGTTAATTTTATCAATAAACAATAGCTTTTTGGTGTGTGCTGCTGAAATTTGCTTCTTCTTGTTATTCTTCTTCTTGATGTTCGAGCGGAAGTAAAGACGCCTCAAAATCAGCATACACAAAAATATGTAAACGGTATTGTTGGATCACTTTGTCGAATTTTATCTGCGCTCTGCTTGGATGTGGCAATTTAATTCTTACTTCATAGTTTCCATTACACAGCCGTTGGTTTTCTACTAGCCAATCTGACCCTCCCCTTCTTAATTCTTTGTTCACGTGACAAAAACATCTTTTGCAAATTGTCATCTTTTTTCATGTTTGGATAACTGTTTAGAAACACGACGTTCAAAATGTCTGATATATACAAAGTGTGAAATATCGCCTTTAGTAATCAATAACAAATCGGTATGATCTCTGCGCTCATTTGATGTTATACGCAAGGAGTACACATTGTTTGACGAATCCAATCCAAATAGTTTGACAGAAGCTGATGGATTTTGTTGATCAAATTTTGAAATGTCTGTTATAGCAACAGGGTAAGTCATCCCTTGAAAATTATATCTATGTTTTCCTTCTTCATATTTGTGACTTGGTCTTAACGGATTGTCTATTACATATTTGGTCAACATGGCACCATGAGCTATTCTGATAAGAAAATATAATAAGCTCATTATTCAAATTTAAAACATACAAGAAATATTACAAAAGAGCAGTATTAAACAATAATTATGTACAGCTCAAGCCTCATATTAAATATATTTACTGGCAAATTCAACTGCTAAGTTCAATAAGAATGCTATTTTTAATACCTCCAGTAAAATATTTTATACGTCTGCTTAATGAAAGTAGATGAATGAAAACATTTAACACTAACAACATAATTATTTACTGTAACACGTTTAGTCTGGTTCAACAATTTTTTTATATTTAACACCTAATATTAATTTACATAAAAATATCTACTTCAAATTAATCATGTCTATAAGTTCATATTTGCTCGGTGAAAATATTTTGAGAAATAATATATTACATTATTTTGTTACATCCTATCTATTAAAACAATATCCTGAAATAAACTAAGATAAAAACATTACCAGAATTAACATTCAGGAAGCTGACTCATGTTTTAGCTTTGCTTGAACATGAAAGTAATAAGTTTGTCTGTCAAATTATTTCACACACAATTCCATCCCCAAATTATCCTTGGCTTCAAAATTATAACAATTATTTAAATAAATAATACCAAATACCAAATATGTTTTTACAAATTATATGTATAAATTAATATTAAAGTTAACATTGTTTTACAGTACACATGTGCATTTCACATTTTATAAGTTGATTCTGGTTGGTCAAAATTACTTTATCAATCTCTGGCAAAACTAATTTATCAAAATTCAATATTAAAAGGTATTTAAATGTTCATCAAATTGAATTAAAAACAGTTATTCCTAAAGAAAATTAAATTCCTCACCTCAGCTAATATCCAGAAATGAGCAAGGAGGGAGCTTATGTCGAGCAGGAACTGGAGAATATGTGGTCCTTGTAGATGCCAAACTTACACTCACAGTATTAAACTTCAGAAATTGAGGGGGGAGGGCGGAGCAAGGTACAGCCTGTCAGGCAATTGTTGTAGTTCAACAGGAATGTAGAGCTGAATTCTTTGTTGGGCCGGCTGGAGCTGCAGCTTTGTTTCCTTATCCAGCTGATAAGATACTATACAGGTTGATCAGGCCTGTATGCCCAAGGAATAAAATACAACTTTCCTTACCTGTTGAATTATTTGAAAAATAAAAATGTTACAACACCCCCTCTCCTCTGAGAAAATTTCCCAAATTTTCTTCTGTTACTGAATGAACGGTTTAAAATCTGCTGTATGCCAGGTGCCCATGGGCTGTCCATCTTCAGTCTGAAGTTGATAGGTGACTGGAGATATCTTCTTCTTGATTAGGTAGGGCCCAACAAATTTGGAAAAGAGCTTAGATAATTTGAAGTTGGCAGCGTCCGCCTGAGCAATGTTTCGCTTCCATACTCGTTGACCTTCGGCAAATTGCTGGTCTCTTCTTCGTAGGTTGTATCGTTGAGTGTTCTTTTCATATGCCTTCTTCATCCGCTCCTTGACCTCTCTGAAGACTTCATTCAAGCGGGTCAGCTCCTGGAGATGTTCACCTGTACCGGTAAGTTGAGGCAAGACTTCTTCAGGAAGTATTTCAGATCCCTCTCCCGATAAGTTAAAAGTTATTGGGAGCTAAAACAAGAACCAAAACAAGAAACACTGGGGAATGACCAGTGGTCTCATGAACTGCAGTTCGCAAGGCACAGCCGATATGTGGGATCTTAGCATCCCAGTTGCGGTGGTTGTCACCAACGTAGGATCTCAACATGTTTCCTATGGTTCGGTTTACTCGCTCCGTTGGATTTGCTTGAGGATGATGGCTCGGTGTATAGATAGTCTTCACCTTATATTCTTTGAGCAAGTCTCTGAATGGTTGTCCAATGAACTCCGAACCATTATCGCAAATGATAAGTTTGGGAATACCATACACCAAGAACACATCTTCTTCCAGATGTTTTGACACCAATCTCGCTGTAGCAGCTCTCAACGGATATAGCAATGAATATTTGCTGAAGTAATCAACAACTACCATGAGGTACTTGAATCCCCTTGAAGACCTTACAAAAGGGCCCATCAAATCCAGACTGATAGTCTGCCAGGGTCTGTCCACTATTCGTTGAGCTCCCATAAGTCCTGCTGGTTTCAAAGCATTAGCCTTTGACTGCTGAGATATCTTACACCGAGAAACATAGGTTGATGTGTCCTTTCTCATCTTAGGCCAGTAATAATTCTTCAGAAGTCTGTGATAGGTCTTGTATGTTCCCAAATGTCCAGAAGTTGGGGCGTCGTGACATTCCTTGAAGACTTCTATGCGCTGATCCTTAGGTACAACAAGTTTCCAATCTTCTCGTTCATCACCAACTGAAGTAGATGATGGTACACACTTCCAGAGTTGGTTGTCAACTACCTTCCAGGAGGAGTAGAGGTCGGGCTTCTTCTTTGTTGACTCGATCATCCGCAAGTACCACTTGTCTTTTATCGGCATGTCAATAATGAGAGAGTCAATAGTTGGTTCTGCTGGCATAGATTTCATAGGATTTCTAGATAAAATATCAGGAACTACATGTTCTTTACCTTTTCGATGAACTAAGGTAAAATCAAAAGGTTGAAGCCTTAGTGACCATCGAGCCAATCTGCCTTGTGGGTCCTTTAAGTTATGAAGCCACAGGAGGCTGTGGTGATCAGTAATTACTTCAAAATGAGTACCTTCTATGTATGGACGGAATTTTTCAACTGACCAAATTACAGCAAGACACTCCCTTTCTGTTGCTGAGAATTTTTGTTCAGTCTTGCTCAAAGTTCGACTAGCATATGCAATAACCTTTTCACCACTGTCAGAGTTTTGTGAGAATACACATCCAATTCCGATACCTGAAGCATCACAAGAGACAGTGAATTGTTTCCCAAAATCCGGGCATGAAAGAATGGGGGACTGTACTAGGCTTGTTCGTATGTCATCAAATGCTGCCTGGGCGGCTTCCGACCACTTGAATTGTTGATTCTTCTTAAGCAATGAAGTCAAGGGGTACAGACGAGAAGCAAAATTTGGTATGAATCTCCTATACCAACAGGCAGTACCACAGAACAAGTCTCCATAAATACTATCCGAGTCAAGAATGTAAATTCGCTAACTCAAAAACTTTAAACAGTTAAATTTAACTACGACAGTTATAACGGTTTTGTACAAAGTTCCATTTTGGAATTGAATTATAAAAGTTCTTTAACAATTATTCTAGATTATTTTGTGATTATGTGATGTGATCTGATCGTTCCACCCAGACTCAGTCCCTTACCAAACCAGATCGGTTACACTCGCAAACACTTCAGAACACAATTCATTGCTACACACACCGCTCTCGACTGTCAAACTAGTAGTTTGTAAGCGTGTATAAAACCCAAAGGCATCAAAGTATTCCCCCTTCCTTAATCGAAGGCGCTCATTTTTTAATATTGAGTGTTTGGTTTGAAAATTGAACAATAGTCAAAGAAATGGTTTAAACAAATTCTCCCATCCTTGCTAATATTTGAAATAAAGGCATAAGTACTTTGCAAATTCTATTTTCCGATACATTATAAAGGAACGGTCTCCACATATACCCGTAGTTGCTGAAACGAACTCCTGCGGTGTACTAGTGTTTTGAGAAAGTCTAGTGTGGTGTTGTTCAGAGTTTTTCGTGATTCGATAGGGACCTATAACCACAATGGCGGAGAGAATTACATTAAACAGTCTCAAAGCTAGTTGCTGAAGTAGGGGTATCAAACCCACTTACGTGACTAGGAAAAAAATTGTATGGAAGATTTTAAATTCTATTAAAAGTGTTGATGGTGTTACCGGCTTTATAGACAGAATTACCAATCATTCTGACTTGTACAGTTTGTATATTTTATTGGAACAAGAGCTATTAGATAACAGCAGTCAAACTGTAAACTTCACTAAATTGTAACTTATCACAGAAAGACTTTATCAACTCCCAGCCAATCTTTGGAGAATTATGTACAGGAAAGAACAGTTCACGCACAAGTTCATGACGAAGTTTCAAGAAATTTTAAATTTTAACGCAATTGTCATCCACCAAAGACTAACAACTGAAGACATTGAAAAGTTCCACTCAAAAATTAGCTTTTCCCTTTTGGTGAAGTACCAAAATCTCTCTGAAGCAGTTTTAATAAGATTTAATAATAAATTTGACTGGAATGTAGTTGTGGAACATCAAAATATCCCGGAGTGGATCCTCAGAATGTTTTACAGTAAGATTGATGCAATTGTCATCATTAAATCACAGAAGCTGACTCAAGATTTTATTTTGTGGATATTGACGAAGGTAAATCCAAAGTGTAGATTTCACCAAATCATTAAATTAGTTACAAAACACACTAAATCTCCGACACGGACTACTGCGCACAGGAATTAGCATCAGCTGCCAGTGTTTCAACTGTTGAGTGAGTGTTATTAACGTGCAATGTTTGTTATATTTTAGACTGGCTGATTATACCGGTTTTACCGGGTAGTTAAAAACAGCTGTTTATTTAAATAATATTAAATAAATAGCATAAACTGTAACCATATGGTTTCATTTGATTAACATTACAATTTTGATCGTCCCACGGGATATTTAAAATGCTTATAGTTCAGATAACAACAATATCACAGCAAAGGTCACTTTAATGGGTTGTTTAAATATATAAACAAAGTTAGAACCAAAATATAAGATTGTACTATTAATAAACGCTAAAGTTATTCACTTAATCATTTTTGTGGACTGGTACTGATACAATTATTCCTCACGAACAGGCCTATATGCCTAAGTGAATGGTTGTATTTCTAATATAAATAAAACCGTATTACTGTATTTTTTAAATCCTACTCAATTTATTAATGTGAAATTTCGAAAGTTTTTTTGCATGTTTATTTGTTTAGATATTTTAGGTTCAATCACGTTCCAACCGCTGACATATTGCAGTGGGGTAGGTCATGAGTAACATATGGGCATGGTTGCGAAAATCCTATAGGGCTTTGCACCACGAGGGTTCAAAAATCCCATGTATTCCTTATAGACATTCATTTTTGTTTGAGCTAATGACAATACAAAGAGCTGATATTGATTTGTAATAGTTTTGCGGGCACGGACATTTAGTAACATCTAATAAGCCCGCGGGTAGTATCTAGTTGGAAATAAATGTTAACTTTGCATTACAGCTTATTACATCCCCAGCAGAGAGCCAGGCTCCGGATTTGTGCCTCCAAAAATGCCGTGTGAACCCATCGAGGTCGGGGATCACTCATCACTAGCTGAAGTCAGTCTTATCACCAGTCAGGCGACGCCGCCATTCAAGTGAAGAGTGGAAAAACTATTCTGAAATTAAATGTCTATAGATTTATACCGTAATAATTAAGATTACAAAATAGTTATGTGATTTAGTAATGATGTTGATTAGTTAATTCTTTAAGTATTTAGATTTTTATAGTTTGCCTTCACAAACTATAGAAACTTATAGTGTATATATACACTAATATTTCTTCCACAAGTTATGTTAGTAAGCACGGATAATACAGTATTTTTTAGTTTTTATAATTTTATTTATAAACTGTTAGTTTCAAATATTAATGTCTACGTCTAATGAGGTTTTAGATGTCATTTTCAAATCAGAATATTCGTAGTCAACATCAAAACTTTGAACAGATTCTAAACAAACTAAATAATTTAAAATTTTCCACTGATTGTGTTTTATTACTGAAGTTTGGGTTTCTACCCATGAAATAAATTTGTTTAGTATTCATGGTTATAACTTCTATAATTACTGAAAGAATTATTATCTAACAGGCTTGGTTAGTACTATGAAGTAGTATAAGCTAGGTCTCACCACTATCGTAGATAAACCAAAATATGTGATTGTAATCAGCTTTCCTGTTCTACCGACTCAAATTCAAATTCTGTATTGAGTATGTTGACAAGTCAAATACAATCTTCTTAAAACATAATATGGTGTGGTGCATTTTTTGCAATAAATTAATCTAAGCTAAGAAATATTTGACATCAGAAGAACCTTGCTATAGTGGGCCTTGTCCATGGTAAAACATTTCAGTTAGTTTCTAACAGTAACTTAACTTGTTGGCCAGCTGACTATGCCACAACACAAGTCATTAAGAAGAAAACACAACTTACACTCACAGTTTAGGTGGCTTTTACAGACTTTTATAACCACTTTTTATAATTACTGACATTTTATATATTTTTTGCAGTTACTTTATAAAACTGTTCTAAATGTTCTATTTCATGAATAAATTCCCATGTTTCTAAGTTGCTTGGTTATTTATTTATTTAATCTTAAAAGTGTCCAATAATGACCACCCTGTATGTAAATCTAAAAGAGTTGTTTAATATTTTCTGTACTACACTCATATAATATTTTACTTAAAATAATATATGTATTAAATAAAAGAAATATACAGAGTGGACATATAATGTACTAATGGGCCAAAGTTTCTGCACCTGTGGGAGAGATCCTACTAATAACGCATAAAATATAAGCAATTAAGTCTTGCAACAGCTGATGACAACAAATATTTGTCTATCACTAGTGGCTAGCGGATATTCAAAATTATACAGCTCGGAACGTCTGATACTCTTTCTCAACACAATATTAGTTTTATCTCAGAGTTTGTTCAGATTTAAAAAATAGTACCTGATTTGTAATGTATTACTAAATATAACTGCGATTTTGAAATAGTTTTAACCAATTTAATTTGAAGTAGTTACTTTAAAATTTAAATTAACTGTCGTGTAATTTGACATGAAATCAACCTCACTTTAATGCATATTATTTCAGATCAAATTAACTTGTTTAATGATTTGGGTATGATATTTTTTACTGAAAAATATTGCATTAATTATAAAATTTACGTCATAAAGAAGTAAACGCGCCACTTAAAAATATAAAATAAACTCTCATTTATCTAATGTCTAGGTAAAATTATGTTAGCAATAGCAATTAAGAATTCACAACCAATAGCGAGATTTAATTATTTATTTACAATTATATTTACATTTAGCTGACCTAAACAAGTAAATTAATTACGTTGAAAAAAGATTTAGAAATTCATCCGATTACATTACACTTAAAAAATATCACCAGTTGCACGACTTATTGATAAATATTGATAAAAACCTGTCGAAAAAATAAAAATAATTTAATATCTATAAATTTTAATTTTTACGTAATTAGGGTCCTTTTGTCCATTCTGCCCCCCTTAGATAAAAATTAGTAAGAACATTTTCCTTTTTATACCTCAGCTACGAATATGTAAATTCTAATTAAAATGCTTTTAGTCTATATAATGATAGTTTTACCACACATTAAAAAAATAATTTTTGCAAAATATTTATTTCCATTTGAGCTTTGGTGGTCATAGCAATGGTTGTATCGAAAGACAAACTGCATATTAGACACGGATTTTACACGATCTACAACTTTTGTCCTTTGACTTTTGGTCGCATCTCGTTTCCTTTAACCTTAAATAAAGATAGATTTTTCAAAATAATGTCGTGGTTTTTTTTTGTTGATGGTTTGTTACAGTTACCATTTTACGTAGAGGCCTGTTATTTAGTCAAGTGTATTTATAAACCACAGGATGTATATTTCAGGCGTCACAATGTCAATTGAATGAGTTAAATCCTTCAAAATAATAAAATTACTTTACTTTTCGATTTCCTCCGTACCTTTTTGTCAGAACACCAAAAAACAATATTTTAACTAAAAGGCTTTAATTTTTAACATTGCAGCTATTTTTAAGGCTAATGGGGTGGAGTCCTAAAGTCAGAAAAACTATCTAAATGTATCCATTATAACATCTATGGAAGCAGGTTTGAGGAGACGGTCGTTCTCAAGCCATCTCCTTAATATTTAAAAATAGGTGTGTAAAAGTTAATTTACAAAAATGTTTTAAAGATATTTACGTTTTTCAATCATTTAAAGTCTGGAGTTTTATTTTTTTGGGGACGTTTCCTCTTTTATATATTTAATAAGAGTCTTATCAGAAATTTTAAAGGAACTGCTCTAACTATTGTCATTCTAAATTTTGGTTAGGTCTGTAAACTGTCACAACTGGCAAAAACCGAACGTTGAGTAATGTTGGAGCATCCCGATTTTTTAACCGACTGATAATTGGCTTAGGTGTCTGAGTGACAATCTGCTTGTCCTTAAATAGGTCTGTTGGAGCAAACAACGGTGAGTCACGATCCGAATGACCTTTAATAGTTCTTTCGGATGCCAACAGTGAGCCACGATCCGAATAGCCTTGAATTTCTCATTATGTAGGCTGTAAATAGAACCTGACCACGGCCAAAAACATACACTGAATGCGAGTGCAAGCTGTTACGTAACCACTGAGTAATCGGTAAATTACCAGTTACGTCACCCAATGTCACACGATTCCAATATTAGAATTCTGAAATGAGAATATTGAAATTCTCAAGGCTACTCGGCTACTATAAACAGAGCAACCGACACTGTGCTTTCACTCCGCGTCACAACACTCCAGGACTCCAGGACACCAGGACACCACCTCTGGGTGAGCATTTTTTACCAAAGACCGATTTTAGGGCTCTACATTTGTATAATTTTAAAGTATTTTCTAAGACTTAGCCTGATTCTGGGGTTCGGGAATTGTCAAGTTTTACGATTATTTTCGAACACTTCGATCGATTCTTGGGCTATACACTTAAGAAATTTTAAAGTACTATCTAAGACATAGCCTGATTCTGGGGCTCAGGAGTTGTGAAATTCTACAAGGATTTTTAAAAATTTTAACTAATTCTGTAGCTCTGGACTTGTGAAATTTAACCAGTATTTATCAAAACCTTTTACTAATTCTGGGGCTCAGGACTTCTTAATTTTTTACAATTATTTTCCGAATACTTATGCTGATTGTGGCTATCAGGACTTGTGATATTTAACAAGTATTTTTCTAAAGTTTTAACTAATTTTTGAGCTAAGGACTTTTAATATTTGACAAAGATTTAAAAGGATTATACAAGGATTTCCCAACACTTAGACCGATTCTATGAACACTACGAATACTACTCACTCGTACCATAAGTTCACTCTCCGCAGTTTAATTAACAAATGATTCTTGCGTCTGCCTCATCCAATGTCACACAATTTCAATATTACAATTCTAAAATGTGAAAATTGTAAATTCTAAAGGCGACTTTATACAGAGCCACCGACACTGTGTTTTCGCCACGCAAAAAACTCCAGGACTCCAGGACACTTGGACACTAGAACACCAACTCTGGGTGATTATTTTCTTACACTTAGACCGATTCGAGGGCTTGTGTAATTTTAAAATATTATCTAAGACAGCCTATATTCTGGGGCTCAGGACTTGCAAAATTCTAAAAGGATTTTAAAAATTTTTAAATAATTCTGGGGCTCTGGACTTGTGAAATTTAACCAGTATTTATCAAACATTTTTACTAATTCTGGGGTGAAGTTTAAGTATTTTTACAAACTTTTACTTATTCTGGGGCTGTGGACTTGTAACAATTTACGATGATTTTCTAACACTTAGACTGATTCTTGGGCTCTACACTATTGCCATTTTAAAGTATTATCTAAGAGGAATTGTAAAATGAAATAATTAAATAGAAAAAGGTAAAAGCGTGTTTAGTGACAAATAGGGTGTAATTTTGTGTGTTGACTTAAGCTCTTTCTGGTGTGTTTTTGTGATAAGTGGTGATAACAAGTGATAACTTAAGGGGCCTTGGTGGGTAGTTTACGAGTTAGGATTGTAAGTCGCAAAGCAAAGGGATAAAATCAATTATAGACTTTTAAAATGGAGAAGTAAAAGCGACTTGGGTATTGTCTTGTAGGTTGAACATAGTTCCATTTTGTATGTGGTGGTAATAACTAGTGTTAACTGAAAAGTCTCCATGAATACTATCCGAGTCAAGAGTGTAAATTCGCTAACTCAAAAACTTTAAACAGTTAAATTTAACTACGACAGTTATAACGGTTTTGTACAAAGTTCCATTTTGGAATTGAATTATAAAAGTTCTTTAATTTAACAATTATTCTAGATTATTTTGTGATTATGTGATGTGATCTGATCGTTCCACCCAGACCCAGTCCCTTACCAAACCAGATCGGTTACACTCGCAAACACTTCAGAACACAATTCATTGCTACACACACCGCTCTCGACTGTCAAACTAGTAGTTTGTAAGCGTGTATAAAACCCAAAGGCATCAAAGTATTCCCCCTTCCTTAATCGAAGGCGCTCATTTTTCAATATTGAGTGTTTGGTTTGAAAATTGAACAATAGTCAAAGAAATGGTTTAAACAAATTCTCCCACCCTTGCCAATATTTGAAATAAAGGCATAAGTACTTTGCAAATTCTATTTTACGATACATTATAAAGGAACGGTCTCCACATATACCCGTAGTTGCTGAAACGAACTCCTGCGGTGTACTAGTGTTTTGAGAAAGTCTAGTGTGGTGTTGTTCAGAGTTTTTCGTGATTCGATAGGGACCTAGAACCACAATGGCGGAGAGAATTACATTAAACAGTCTCAAAGCTATTTGCTGAAGTAGGGGTATCAAACCCACTCACGTGACTAGGAAAAAAATTCTATGGAAGATTTTAAATTCTATTAAAAGTGTTGATGGTGTTACCGGCTTTATAGACAGAATTACCAATCATTCTGACTTGTACAGTTTGTATATTTTATTGGAACAAGAGCTATTAGATAACAGCAGTAAAATTGTAAACTTCACTAAATTGTAACTTATCACAGAAAGACTTTATCAACTCCCAGCCAATCTTTGGAGAATTATGTACAGGAAAGAACAGTTCACGCACAAGTTCACGACGAAGTTTCAAGAAATTTTAAATTTTAACGCAATTGTCATCCACCAAAGACTAACAACTGAGGACATTGAAAAGTTCCACTCAAAAATTAACTTTTCCCTTTTGGTGAAGTACCAAAATCTCTCTGAAGCAGTTTTAATAAGATTTAATAATAAATTTGACTGTAATATAGTTGTGGAACATCAAAATATCCCGGAGTGGATCCTCAGAATGTTTTACAGTAAGATTGATGCAATTGTCATCATTAAATCACAGAAGCTGACTCAAGATTTTATTTTGTGGATATTGACGAAGGTAAATCCAAAGTGTAGATTTCGCAATACAGACGAAGAACAGTATTTTAAAACAGTTCTCTGGCCATATCTCATAAAACACCAGTCATTAACTAAAAATTTAATTTCCTACATTTACTTCTTCAGATTGAGTAATGAAATAGATATTGTAAAACAACTGTTTGGCTCATTGAAGTGTTCAAGAGGTTTGTAAATTTCTGATTTTGTGAAGAGAAATCTGCCCAACCCATTTACAGAAGTAAGAGCTGAAACTGCTTATCTCGTCTGCCTCGATTTATAGAACGACTGCATTATTCTTAAGGATTGTAACATGTGTTTTGTAAAACATGTATTTTGGAATGACTTATAGTAAATAAATCATGCCCTCTTTTTAGGATTGAAATTCACTTGCCAGGCTACTGTTGGATATAAAGTAGAAGTCACCATACATATATGTACATATTTTTAAAACCTGTGAAAAATTAATAATATTTAAAACCGTCAATTTTTGTTTTTAATTACAAGATTTAAAACAGACCCAGTCTCCAGGGATTAACCAATAGTCTATTCGAGTCATACACCATCAGGTTGTGTAATGTCGTTCATAGACAATCAGTAGGTTTTAAATAATATGGGCAATATTTACGTACCACATTTTAGAGATTTTTTCACAGTGATAATTTACCCGAGAAAATCTTTGGAAAAACGAATCTATAATTATACTTCTTGGTTATAAAAATCATTATGCCTCCTTTAGAAAAACAGAAGAATTCTTTCAATATTTCGACCCGGCTTCTGGTCCAACATATGAAATATTGCAAATACCTTCGGTGAAATCATCTTACTTGGAACGGGTCTTGTCCAAAAGTAACAATGTTAAATTCTTATTGCTATTTGTGTTTGAAGTCTGATAAATGATATGGCTCTATAAAGGTAATTGTGAAAATGTCAAACAAATTTAATTTTAATTTAAAATGTATGGTAAAAAATAAGAAGCAATTTACCAGTTATAAATATAGTGTTTGTCATCCCGGTCCTGGGCATTAAGTCCAGAACCGTGAACCTTGTACAAGGAACAAGGCAAAGGCGCAAAACATAGCCTCTCCTGGTCAAGTCAACCCCTACCATGACGTGGTGTACGAGGCTTTCCACATAAGGGGGTTCTGGCAAAGTAGGTTAAGGAATAGGTAGAGGTTTTAAACAGTTAGTTCTCACTTCGTAGTAATAAGTTCACCCTCCCTTCCTCATAACATCGGTTGGGCCCAACCACCCCAATAAAAAAAAAACGTACTCGAAATCTCCCACATCACCCCTACTCTTAATTTAGTTTGTAAGTTAAATAGGGTTATTTTTAAATAATAATTTCATAATTGAGTGGTTTAGGTAGTTTTAAGGCATGCTTATGTTAGGGAGGTTATGCAGAGCTTGGATGAGTGCACTCTTCGTAGTTATTAGTACTATCCGTTTGACTCCGGGTACTTCTTGCGGTGTTAACGAGGACCCATCACCTTCATACTGACACTTTTCCAATCCCAAAACCCTCCAAACTTCCTATCCAATGGCTATTTGTGCTGGTGCTGGCCCAGTACTTTTTTGTTTCTGTCTTTTGGTAGTCGGAAAAATCGAATTCGTTTTTGTGAACAAATGTACGAAGATCTTGATAAATATCATTTGTAATAATCCAATACACAAAAGCGTCTATATCCATGTAGCTAATGCCGATGTTCTCTCATCCATAGAAGGCAACCATTTTGTTATAATGAAAATCGTACATATGTGTTTTTGAGATGTCCAAGATTGACATGCCTATATATATAAAGGACGATCCATCTTCACACTCGTCTTCTTCATGGACACAGCTACAAGTTTTTCATTAATAATTAAATTATAGATATTCCAAAGTTTGGCTGTTGTACGAGTTTCTGTAGCTTTTTTGCGTCGGTAACAAGTTTAACATTTTTGTGTCTTCTTTTGTTTTCCAATGTTATTCCAAATATCGCATTATTCATTTATTTAAAAAGTCTTTTTGAAATTCTGATGTAGTGGCTGCTTTTCTGGTGGTGTTTGAATCAATGTATGGTTTTAACCAACATGACAGAGAAAATTTCAAAACTCTATTAATTGTTGTAATACGTAGTCCTAAGTCGATGGCTTGTTGGACTACCCAAAAGTGAGCCACGTAGCGCTGTTTATTATTTAGGGTCATCATTAATTTAGGGTGTTTTCCAGTTGGAGAAACTTCTGTTTTAGTGAGGAGTGGGAGGACGTAATGGAGATCATGTAAATGTTCCGGGTATTCAAAATCACAATCCAAAATATATCCAGTGACACCATGTTTTGGTATTTGTGATATAGCGCCAATAGAGTCGGGATTAATCCATTTGAAGTTATCATATGGAAGTGGGTTTGACATAGCCCATCCATATAAGTTATTTGCATCGAAATATCCCAAATAGGTTGTTGGTTTAGTTTCATCGTAATTATGAAGGTATTTTTTGTTGGCTTTAACATGTCTGGTAACACTTTGAACCAATCCACCTCTTTCACCCACTTCAATCATTAAAACCATGTCAATATCTGTTAAAAGTTGGAGTTTGCATTTTGTTTCTTTTAACATGGCTTGCCAAGCTAATCCTGGAGAAGTAAACGAATGTAAAGGGTCCAATCCATATGCGGCAAAACAAGTGTTTCGAAATTCTTCAATCACATCACAAAGAAGAGTTACATCTAGTTTGACCTAAAATGCTCAATAATCCCCTAAGGTCTCCATATTCATCTCGTTCCATACTCGAAGTGCATGTTGATAATCTTCAGGTTTTATTGCTTCATCATTAAGTTTGTTTTTGAATTTATCTGGTGTAGGAAGTGATGTTTCATCAAATCTATGCAGTCCATCGATGTAATCATAGGGGAAGACTCCTTTTTGAAGAGCTAAATCAATTTTATCATTAAGCACAATTTTGCTTGTTTCAATCAAATCTTGCCTTCTTAAATTTTTAGTTAATTTTGCAAGGCTAAAAGGCATAAATCTGAATGAATCAACAAATTTTAGTTTTATTTTACCAACTTTTTTAGAGAAGCTTATAATTTTCTCCATGGTTGTTGCTAAGACATCTATTTCCCCATTATCTCTGCCTAATTCTGGAATTATAAAGTGGGAGTCGTATCCACTAAGATTATGTGGATCTGTTTATGTGGATGTGTTTTATCAACGGGGATAAAATTTGGAAGTTTATAGTTTAGATTGCAAGAGTTACAGGCTGCACCTCTGTAAGCTCTTGTTAGATGGTCATGGTCTCGCACTTTAAGTCATCGACAAAGTTTCGAGCTGCTTCTTCACCGCGATATATCTTCGGTGTTGTTGTTAATTCATATCTTCGCAAATGTTCTTCAGATAGTGTTGATTTTATCATTAAACAATATCTTTTTGGTGTGTTGCTGCTGAAATTTGCTTCTTCTTGTTAGTCTTCTTCTTGATGTTCGAGCGGAAGTAAAGACGCCTCAAAATCAGCATACACAAAAATATGTAAACGGTATTGTTGGATTACTTTGTCGAATTTTATCTGCGCTCTGCTTGGATGCGGCAATTTAATTCTTACTTCATAGTTTCCATTACACAGCCGTTGGTGTTCTACTAGCCAATCTGACCCTCCCCTTCTTAATTCTTTGTTCACGTGACAAAAACATCTTTTTCAAATTGTCATCTTTTTTCATGTTTGGATAACTGTTTAGAAACACGACGTTCAAAATGCCTGATATATACAAAGTGTGAAATATCGCCTTTAGTAATCAATAACAAATCGGTATGATCTCTGCGCTCATTTGATGTTATACGCAAGGGGTACACATTGTTTGACGAATCCAATCCAAATAGGTTGACAGAAGCTGATGGATTTTGTTGATAAAATTTTGAAATGTCTGTTATAGCAACAGGAAAGTCATCCCTTGAAAATTATATCTATGTTTTCCTTCTTCATATTTGTGACTTGGTCTTAACGGATTGTCTATTACATATTTGGTCAACATGGCACCATGAACTATTCTGATAAGAAAATATAATAAGCTCATTATTCAAATTTAAAACATACAAGAAATATTATAAAAGAGCAGTATTAAACAATAATTATGTACAGCTCAAGCCTCATATTAAATATATTTACTGGCAAATTCAACTGCTAAGTTCAATAAGAATGCTATTTTTAATACCTCCAGTAAAATATTTTATACGTCTGCTTAATGAAAGTAGATGAATGAAAACATTTAACACTAACAACATAATTATTTACTGTAACACGTTTAGTCTGGTTCAACATTTTTTTTATATCTAACACCTAATATTAATTTACATAAAAATATCTACTTCAAATTAATCATGTCTATAAGTTCATATTTGCTTGGTGAAAATATTTTGAGAAATAATATATTCCATTATTTTGTTACCTCCTATCTATTAGAACAATATCCTGAAATAAACTAAGATTAAAACATTACCAGAATTAACATTCAGGAAGCTGACTCATGTTTTAGCTTTGCTTGAACATGAAAGTAATAAGTTTGTCTGTCAAATTATTTCACACAAAATTCCATCCCCAAATTATGCTTGGCTTCAAAATTATAACAATTATTTAAATAAATAATACCAAATACCAAATATGTTTTTACAAATTATATGTATAAATTAATATTAAAGTTAACATTGTTTTACAGTACACATGTGCATTTCACATTTTAGAAGTTTCATTCTGGTTGGTCAAAAATACTTTATTAATCTCTGGCAAAACTAATTTATCAAAATTCAATATTAAAAGGTATTTAAATGTTCATCAAATTGAATTAAAAACAGTTATTCCTAAAGAAAATTAAATACCTCCCCCCTTGCCCTTTCATTCCCATACAATATTTCTTAACGAGCCCGGTCTTTATTCGCTAATTTTAAAATCCAAATTGCCCATTGCTGAGAAATTCCAAGACTGGGTTTTTGAAGATGTCTTGCCTCCCATAAGAAAATATGGAGTGTATGAAATCAAACGGGAAAATAATCAGCTAAAGAATGAAAACTCTCAACCCATGCGAGAAATTACAAACGTTATGGAAACTAACCAACGGCTCACTCACATTGACTTAGAATTTAAAAGTAAAAATGAAACAATGGATAAAATTTTAACTGACCAAGCATCAAGAGTGGCAGTTTTCCCTAAAGAAGAAGACCTTACCCACGCATTTTGTATTCTTATTAAAGACACAATGTTGCAGTTGTACGGAGTCTGCGAGTACAAGTGTATCCGTACTCAAAAAGTAAGATATCACAAGGCTTTAAATATAGCAAAGGAGGAAGGTTTTGTCCCTTGCTTTATAAAATCATCTGTCCCTAACGTGATAAATGTTGTAAATAAAGCTAAAGAGTTGACGAGGAGTTATGGCATGCATTTTTATTCTGCTCATAACAACATCCTCACCTCACATAACTTTGTAAATATTGTTGAACATGTGTTAGATAATGCCTTAGTCCCACTGTATGAATGTGTGTGTGAATTAAGGTCACTGGCGTGGGCGACTAAAAGCCCATAAACCTGAATGAGAAGACTTAGTAGATTGAGGAGTCAAGTTAATGGCTTGGCTACTCCTTCGAACGGCTCATGTGTGAATGAGGGGTCTAGTAGATTAGAGGCGTCTGGCTAACACCCAGACAACTCAATCGAACCGACCTCGGGTGAAAGAAGGACTTGTCCGGTGGGCAAAAAAAAGTAAATAAATATAAAGCAAATAAAAAACTCTTCCCACTTGTCTGTTCAAAGGGAGAGGACTTTTATTTTGTACTGGGCGTCAACCAGGTAATCTGGATTGGCTCACGCACGAAATAAAGGTTGAACCTGGGTGCTTTTGCACGAATGGTCTCAAACCCCATTCAAACAGACACTGGTATAAAACTAATGTTTACTGAATAAATAAGTTATTTTGACAATGGACGCTATAGCTAACGAACTACACCGCCCTGCCAGGAGAAATTATCCCAGGCGTAAAGTTACTCTTTCCGGACTATACCAGGCTGACCTGGTTGAAATGAAGCCTTATGCCCGAGTCAATAATGGGTACAAGTACATATTGACAATGATTAACTGTTTGTCAAAAGTAGCGTTTGCCGTGCCGTTAAAAAACAAGTCAGGCCCTGAGGTGGCTAAAGCTTTAGAACCTATTCTAGCCAAGTATAAAATGACGCATTTCCAAACAGATCAGGGAACAGACTTTTTCAATAAACATGTAAATGCTTTAATGAAAAAATACAAAATCAACCATTATCATACATTTTCAGAACTTAAAGCAAGTATAGTGGAAAGACTAAACAGAACTCTCAAGACAAAAATGTACAAATTATTTACTGCCAGAGGTAGTTACGAATGGTTAAGTATTTTGCCAAAAATTGTAAAGTCTTACAACAACACTAAACATAAAACCATTGGTATGAAACCCAAGGATGTTAAAAAACACACTTTAAAGATATTCTAAATACCCCCGTCGCAGCAAACCTGAGTACTCAGCGAATTTCCAATGCATAATATATGTCTTAATGCCATATAAAGCCGCATACCAAGTTTCATAAAAATATATTCATATATAAGCGATATATACAATTTTAATTATTCTCCATAAGAATAGAATTGGTGATGAGTACATGGGTTTGCTGAAACAAGGAACACAAACAATTTGTTTTTATGCAAATATAAATATAATTTAACTAGGTGAAGCCACATACCAAGTTTAATCAATATTCAATCATAAGTAAGCACTATATAACATTTTAATTATTCTCCATAAGAATAACATGGGAGATGAGTAAGCAGGTTTGCTGCAACAAGGAACTAAAAAAATGGGTTTTTATGCAAATATCAATACAACTCAACAAGGTGAAGCTACATACCAAGTTGTATTAATTTATGTTCATAATTAAGGGTGTCATTACATTTTACTTATTCTCCATAAGAATAACATGGGGGCTGAGAACGCAGGTTCGCTGCTACGGGGATTATCAACAAAAAATCAATTTTTTGTACAAATATCAATATACCAGTACTACGTGAGCACACGTGCCAAGTTTCATCAATATACATTCATTAATAATGGAGTTATCAAATTGGACAACGTACTGTGTTTAGCACTTTGAATATCTCTGCAACGGTTGGACGTAGAATCACAATTTAAACACCAAAATGATTGTTTTGTGGAGCTGAATTGATTGGTAAAAGCAAATGGGAAGTTTACATCAAAATTAACTTAGGAAAAGCCAAAAACTGTTTTCCCATAAGATTAACATAGGAGATTTTATGAGCAGGTTTTTTAGATTTTCTCCGCAACCACTTAACCTAGCTTAATAATTCAAAATACCATTTTATTTGTTTTTTTAAGCTCGACAAAATGGTCTAAGCCAAAATGAAGTGTTTTAAAAATTTTAGGGTAAAAAATGCAAAAAACAGATTTTTGGACAATTTAAAACCCCCATAAACCCCCCTTCCCATGGCCCGATTTTTCTGGTTTTCGAACGTAAAGTCATGAATGTCACTTTACACATTTGAGCCAAATTTAATCGAAATCGGACGTTTTTTACTCAAGTTATCGCATTCACGGACACATACATAAAATATATATATATATATATATATATATACATATATATAAATTTGAACGAATAGTGTTTTAGTCATCTGGGGACCTAAAAAAAAACTTTTTCATGGTCTCGGGCTTAAATCTTACCATGAGACCTACGGTAATAGCTTCTTCCCTATAGGGGAAATTCGCTAAAAGAATAAATAAAGTTAAAAAACCCAAACATAAAACCTTAAACACAAATTTAAGGTAGGCGACACTGTTAGAATCAGTAAAGCTAAAAGAGTGTTCAAAAAAAGCTATTTACCAAATTGGTCAAATGAGACGTTTACAGTAAATACGATCAAACCTACAGTTCCGACCACGTATTTACTACAAGACAGCAGAGGAGAAATACTTAAAGGCGGGTTTTATGCAGAAGAACTTAGCAAGTCAAAAACTGGTAATGTTTACTTGATTGACAAAATCTTAAAGAGGAAGGGTAATTTAGAGCTTGTTCATTGGTCTGGTTTTGATTCTTCTCATAATTCTTGGATAAAAGTGAATGCACCAACTCCTGGGTCATTGCACTAATGTCCAACAAAGCGTAAATCCTACACGTGTGCCACTAAATGGGGAAAAGTCTCATGTGAAACCCGCATTTACCGTAAAAAGCCCGCATGTCACTCTACCGTGAAGTGATTACTTAAAAGCAGAGCAATTAGTAGTATGTAACCAGTCACAATGCGGGTTATTAAGCAGAAAGTCAAGTTCTCTGTAAAAAACTTTGACAATTATTTCTCGGGGGCCGGAATGGTTAAACAGAACAAACATGGCGCTTTACTGCCAGATTCAATACGTTGTATAATTGCGGGGCCGAGTTCCTGTGGGAAGACCAATGTTTTATTTAATTTATTATTTGACCCAAACGGTCTAAGATTTGAGAATATTTATATATTTTCTAAATCCCTTCATCAACCAAAATACAAACTATTACAAAATGTTATGCCCAAAGAGGTTGGGTATTATGAATTTGGCGATAATAGTCTGGTTATACACCCAAACGAAGCTAAACCAAACTCAATAATGATTTTTGATGATATATCTTCTGAAAAGCATAACAATATACGTAACTTTTTTACCATGGGGAGACACAAAAATTTAGATTCATTCTATCTGGGGCAGACATATAGCGCTAATCCCAAACAACTGGTGAGAGACAATTGTAACTTTGTTATTTTATTCAAACAAGACGAAATGAATCTAGGACATGTATACAACGATCATGTCACCACAGACATGACATTTGACAAATTTAGAGAAATATGCGCTCAGGCGTGGCGTGACAATTTTGGATTTCTAGTTATTGACAAGACCTTAGATCCATTTAAGGGCCGGTACAGAGTGGGAATGGACACTTTTATAGCAGAGGTATAATGGTACGCATCTACGTGTATAATGATTTAAGGGGATTTGATAAGAAACGTCATAACGTAAGGTCTAACCTGTGTACTTTTTATTACAAAAATAAAAATAAATTCTGTGGAAACTATTGCAGCAGGAAGGGTTAACACCGCCATCCATTCAATAACAGATGCTGGAGACATAAAAACCTCAAGCACTGCGAGCCTACCACCTGTAGTTTTATTAATGATATCTGCGAGTGAGAGAACATATAATATAGATACTTGGTTAAACTTTTTACATAAGTGTGAAGAACAGAGCGTACCCTTAGAACTTATAATATATCACGAAGATATGAATAATTGTACAGTGAGAGACCCTCAAAATTTAATATCCAGATTTAGACCCTTTCCGGATATATTTGGTAAAGTATTGCCTTTAAGAAACCTGCAGGGTAGTATTTATTTTGCTCAGATTGTTTTGAGAATGTTGGAGTACGGTTGAAAAATACCTCACGCGGCCAGCTGTATAGTTTTGGCAGAGAGAACTATACCCATTAGACCCCCTGTCAAAATTTATAAAATGGCTTTATCCCTCAAATGTTATATTGACATTAGTTATAATACAGCCTGGGGGCCAATTCCTGATAATACTCCCAAAGGGCCGAGGGGTAAACCTTTTTCTGCTGTAAATAACTACTGCCAAAGATTATATACTAGAGAGTTTTTACAAGAAGCCCTGCCCACAGTGGCCTCACAGTGTGAGAGATTTGGTATTAGTTTAAAAAACGGTGTATATAGAGTGACAAATCAAACATTATTTAAACAGTGGAAAAGATTTACTGGGACCAACCCGTGTGAATTCTGGTTTCTCAACTCGTATTTAATGTACAATAGACATCACGACAAACTATTAAGAATGTTGAGCAAATATATGGAAAAAAACACTTGAGAACGAAAAGTATATAGTAACACATATCTCACAATGGAGGGACAATGTAAAGCGAGCCTTTGTTTTTAAAAGTTACACAAATCGTTATATAATACCGAGACACAGTCTTGTAAGAGAGGAAAGTAGATATTATAAAGTATTAGACTTGAGTGCCGGTATTTCGCTGCTAGATGTTACGCGTTACATGAAAAGATGCAAGAGGCGTGTCTTGTTTTTCAGGCAAGTCGAAATGCCTTAAATCTAAACGTGTTGGTTTAAATATATCATTCGCGACTATGAAGCGAAACAGTAAGCAACTGACTAATTGACTGATACAGCTGCGTAATGCTATTAAGAAAAAGTATAAAATGTTTAAGGAAGGATCTGTAGAAAGTGATTTATTGCTTGAAAAGCAGTATAAACCTATTATTCAAGAACTAAGAAAAACGACAACAGATAGTCCTGAGATTAAAACAGAACCTGAGACCTTTAAAGAAGAACCAATGGACTACAATACGACAGATGATGAAACTGAATTTATACCGCCGAGCGTATCAACTCCTGAAACCAGCGGGTTAAAGCAAATTTTATCGACCCCTTCGGGACTGGAAACAGCGTCCCAATATATGGAAAGTCAGTTTAGTCATCCGATGACAGTGAGATATATGACACTACTTTTAAAAGATGCTAGCGGTAAGGTCCGAGTTATTGATCATGACTATGGCCCACGCTACGAAGGCAGTACTTTAATGATGGGAGATAAGGTGTTAGACTTTGACAACGATGGAACTATACTAATAAACAACACAAGATATAGACCTACTGAAGGTTTGTATGAGCTCATATTTAAGAGAACCCCTGACGAGGAAATATACGATAAAGACGACCTTAAGACCTATAAGAGTATTATTATCGCCACCAACGCTCACAAAAAAGGATACAAATTCAACAATGTAATTAGAAGGGACAAAAATCTAAAGTACAGAAGAATTATTAAAGACCTATTCCCGGCCAGAGTGGGCAAAGGTCTAGCGTGGAAGAATGCAAAGTCCCGCAATATAATGCACTGGGACGATGCCAACGAATTGGTGGACAGATTACGACACATTGCCATGTCAACAGAGACTGGAAACAGAGTCCATAGCAATGAAATACTAAGTATTGTGGAAGAGCTTAGGGAGGCGAGGCATATAAAAGGAGCTGGAAACAGTAGATTTAAAGCATTATTATAATGACTATTGACAAGTTTGGTCGTAGTTTAAAATCCCGTGAGGAGGCTGTCAAAGGGCCCAAGGGTGGTGGCTTTAACTTGATGCCAGACGGTGATTACGATATACAAATTAAGCGATTATGTTATTTAAAAAGACCTGTAGCTCATGACAACGCGGTGACGAAAAAGTTTATGTCTGACAATACCTTAATTTTAGATGACAAATAGAGTATTTTTGACGCGAATAAATTTTTTATTCGACATGTAAAAATACCACAAAATTCCGACAATGCTGCCACAAAATTTTACGTAGACTACAATTGTATTCCTTTTACAGGAGAACATTAACTATAGGAAACAAAATATTAAGAGACGTACGGGTTGATGAAGAATAGTATGATGCTGTAAGCTTGCGGATGTTAAAAGAATCATCAAAAACATCCTTAATGTTTGTAGATAACACTTTTTATGATTGTCAGTCAAAGCAAATAAAAAATTGCTCAGATCCTAAAGATTTTCAAGACGTATTAAACTTAATTATATTGTAAGACTATTGAATAAAGTTTTATTTGACATTTACAATACCTTAGAAGCTCCAATACAGACAAACAAGGACGCGTGAGTAAGAGTAAATGTAATTAATAAATACATTTAAGACGAAAATATACCACAATTCCATAATAAAGATGATGAAGAGGAAATTGTTGAAGACACAGACCCTTTCTCCAATTTCCTCAGGACGGGATCCGGATTAAAAAAACATTAACTGGCAAACTGGATTAGTCTACTCCGAGCCACTCAGCATGCGGGTTGTTTTATTGATTATCTGCCTCTTGCCTCGTGCAACAAGTCGATAGGTTTTCTAACTTATTACGGGTATTTGGAGAAAAACGTTTTGACAAAAAAACATTACTTCTGCAGTAAGGACATTTCAAGAGTACTTTCGTCTTGAACCAACGGGAGTGTTTGATAACGATACATTGTCCCTCATGTCTACGCCTAGGTGCGGTCATCGCAATAATATATTACCATTCTCAGCTTTACCCAATAGAAAATGGAACACTAAAGAAATAACTTGGTACCAATACGGTCCTTTTCAACACCCCGACATAATTCAAAAAGCTTTTGATGTATGGGCCACACACGCAAATTTAACTAAAAAAAAACATAAATAATCCCACAATAATTATATCATTTTCAGCATCTAGACAACACGTATTCTACTCTAGACAAGATAACTGCCCCTATGACTTTGACTGGATTAGTTTTGGCTCACGGGTATTTACCCCATATGGGGTATACATCTACAGACATACATTTTGATGCGGAAGAAAATTGGGATTTCACTATGAATTTACCACGAAATGGAAAAATTTCGTTCTTTTTGACTTTCGTTCCTGAGATTGGACATGCCCTTGGCTTGGATCATTCAGGTGATGATAAATCAGTAATGTTCCCTTTCAACAGGGATCCTACAGGAATTGTTGACTTTAACGAATACGAGCTAAGCAATGATGACAGACTTGCTATGGAGTTTCTGTACGGCAGGCCCACTAAGACATTTGCAACCATTCCAAAAATGAATACATCCACAACTACTATTGTTACAACCCCAAGCAGTACAAAGACAGCAGTAACACCACCCGAGATATTTGAAAACGCGATATTTGCGAATTAAAAGATCAAATTGATACGTTCGTTATTGTAAACAAAAGGATCTTTGCTTTCTATAGAGACTATGTATGGATTATTAGTTTAAATCCTACAGAGAGAATTCCTGAGGATTTAACACGACCAAGAAGAATATCACACTGTATTAAATTTTTACCGCGAAACTTTACTGAAATATCTGCCATTTATCAAAGGCCTAATGGGGAAATTGCTCTTTTTTTGGCAATGATGTATTTTTATTCAGATACCCTTCACTGTCCTTGATTACAATGTATAATGTCAATAATATAACCGGTAGAATGGTACATAAAGTTAACGCGGCCTTTGCAACTAACACGGGGAAGAGCTACATGATTATTGACGATTGGTAAATGATTGAAATTAACGAGTGCGACTTTACTGGTACATTTATGGGAATGGTTTCGTCTACGCTATACGGTATCCCAGCCCACAGTCACGGTGCCTTTAAGTATATAAACGGGATTATTTACTTTATAACTGACAGTGGGGTCTTGGAATACAGCGATTTTACTAACTCGGTATCTCGCACGTTGCCTGACGTGTTTGAAGCTTTAAAAATACCCTGTATACGCGAGACTCTATTAACTAAACTTTACGAAGTGATTAAATATTTACAATAAAATGGCTAAGACTAGAAGGAAACCTCTCAGACGTAAGCTAGCGATCGTTCAAGGTGGAGGTATCGTTTCATCTGTTAATAATAAGGCTATAGATTTACTACCTATCGAATTACATTTAAGAACACCAACGTTAAAATCGTACAATTACTGCGGTCCTGGCACGAGGTTAATAGAGAGATTGGCTAAAGGAGATAAAGGAATAAATGGGCTAGACGAAGCTTGTAAACAGCACGATATAGCATACTCGCGGTACTCCGACGACGAGCGATGAAGGCAGGCTGATAAAGAGTTGGCGGAACGCGCCTGGCAGAGATTCAAATCCTCAGACGCTAGTGTCAGTGATAAAGCAGCTTCTTGGATAGTCACCACAGCAATGAAGGCAAAAACTAAATTTGGTGGAGGTCGTAAAAAGAAACGACCAGTTAACCGTCCTAAAGGCAGAGGTTTATACCTTAGACCTTATAAAAAGGAAGGAGCCGGCAGATCGAAAACTGGTGGAGGTAAGAGAAAAAAAAGGCGAACGAAAAAAAAGCATCTCGATACCAATAAAACCACTGACAAATTACGATATTATCAAATACGTGAGGTTATTAAAAATTCCAAACTTTAGAGTGGTTTACATGAGGGATAGTTAACCAAAACACCCAAGAAAGTGTGAATCTGCGATAGTTAACTTGGACAGTACGACAGGTCAAGGCACTCACTGGGTTTGTTACAAAAATATTAATAAAAAAGCCTATTATTATGACAGTTTTGGCAATTTAAGACCAACACCAGAAATAACACGATATTTGGCGGATTGCGAACTCTACTATAAGTACGAGAGACAACAGAATTTTAATACAGTGGTGTGCGGTCATTTGTGCTTACATTTTCTCTGCAGTAATTTTCAGTCTCACGGGAACGACTAGTATACTATCCCATGAGCTAGCATTTCCCATAGATGTTAGCAAGGGTGAATGGGAGCTCGGTTTAATTGAACTGACCACTTATAATTCTATTCCAAACATTGAAAAAGACAATAATGATAAGTTTTACTACGGTGAAAATAACAGCATTACAATCCCTGAAGGATCTTACGAAATTGAGGACATTGAAAAATATATACAATATCAACTGCCAAAAGAAACCAAGTTTACATTAAAACCAAATAACAACACTTTAAAGGCTACGATATGTTGTTCTCAGAAAATTGATTTTACTAAAGAACATTCGTTGGGGACACTCTTGGGATTTAAAAAACAAATATACGAGGCTAATAAACAACATGTTTCGTAACTGACTGTGGATATAATTAAAGTTAATTCTATACGGGTGGAATGTAATATCACACGCGGGTCGTACCTAAACGGAGTCGAGGGTCATGTGATACACGAGTTTTACCCTGCCGAACCACCGGGCTATAAAATAGTTGAGCTCCCGAGAAACGTGATTTATTTACCGGTAATCAGTCAAAGGATCAATACCTTAACAATATCTCAAAAGATCAAGTCGGAAATCTTGTTAATTTTCGCGGAGAAAGAATTTCGGTTAGATTACATCTAAGGCAAAGCCATGGGGCTACTATTAAATTCTAGGCCAACAGGGCAACAAGCTAGTAGTCTTCAGAAAGCAAAGGTGTTAACTTGTACGAATATAAAGTTTCTCCGTTCCCTCGTGTTTAAAGTTGTAAAAAATGGCTCTTTTAGAAATTGACAGTCACGCTATTTACGACGATTTGATAACAGGAATGGAATTCCATTCTCATCTACTATACGCTAATACAACTTATAATAATAATGATGAGATTAGGATACCGATATTACAGCAGGACATTATAACTGCCCCTTTTGAAAGCTTTATTGTGATTCACGGTAAAGTTAGCGCTAAAAAGCGAACGATACTGCTCTGAATGTATCCTTTGTAAATAACGCAGTGGCTTTTATGTTTGAAGAAATTCACTACGAGATTTGTTGTAAGGTGATTGATAGGACGAGAAATGTTGGCATTAGTACTACTTTAAAAAATATTTTATCCATTCACTCGGAAGAAACAAATATATTGAAAAACGCGTGCTGGAAAAACCCCGGTAACTCTGAACAGGTGACAGATTTTATATATTCGATCCCGCTAAAACTCTGGTTAGGGTTTGCAGAAGATTATAGAAAGGTTTCGGTAAACGTTAAACAAGAATTAATATTTTTACGCTCGGCTTCGGATATTAACGCTGTAAAAACTACAGAGGCCGGTACTTTAGAATTAAAAATGAAAACATCTACTGGCGTATACCTCATATTACAGTCACCGACGCCTGCAAACTAAAATTGTACAAGTTCATTGAGAAATACCCCGCAATACATGTTCCTTCCCGTCAGTGGGAAATTATTGAATACCCGAACCTGCCAAGAACAGACACATTATCTTAGACACTAAAAACATCTAACCAAACAGAAAAACCCCGGTATGTTGTTCTCGCCTTTCAGACAGACAGAAAGAATGATTTAACAAAAGACATGTCACAGTTTGACACCTGCGACATAACTGATGTAAAGCTTTATTTAAATTCAAACTTTTATCCTTATGATAATATTCGTGGGAACACAGCCTTGTTCTATGACATGTATGCTACATTCGAAAATTCGTATTACGGACGAATCGGGTCACCTATTTTGAACTTTGACGACTTTAAAACAATATGCCCTCTGTACGTAATTGATTGCTCAAAACAAGACGATACTATCAAAACAGGGCCTGTAGGCGTAAGGCTTGAGATTCAAGTTAAAACAGCAATCCCAGCTAATACTTGGGCATACTCTCTCATGATCCACGACTGTCACTATACATACACACCAATCATGGGAGATGTCAGAAAAATCTCGAGTTAGTTTCTCCGACCCGGTAGTTACAAAAATATACATTCTACCCACAGAATAAAATAGAAAATTAGATTGGGAACAGTTAGCAAGGGACAGAACCAGATTTTCAAGACGTATTAAACTGACACAAGAGAAAATCTCCAATGTAATTTTTAAACAGTGGACCCCCCAGGTCAGACACTCGGAATGTATTTACAAGGGGGGCGAATCGCCCCCCTTGGGGCGGGGTGGGGAAGGAGTAAAAGGTACATTTATATAAATATAAGACATATCTAATGAGTGTGTAGTTAGCGTTCAGCAAGTAAACATGAATTATTTTGGTTGGATTAAAATTGAATATTACAAAGAAGGAGTTTTAATTAAAAAGGATATTTTAGAAAGTTATAAATTTAATAGCGTAGAGGAAAAATTTCAATTGCCCACGGGGGCTGATAGCATTATAGTTAAATGGTGTACAAAATTAAACTACAGTGATTATGAAGATTCCTCTGAATCTGAATGAAACTATGGAAGAATTTATAGTCATTCCCAAGGGTAAAGAACCTATAGATTTAATGACAATTTTATTTCTTAAATCAACATATTTCCTTGATCCAAAACTCACCAAATGCGTGGTATCGGGTATTTTCAAAAATCGAAATAATTGTCTGGGTATATTAATTAAAGGGAGAAAAGGTATTGTATTTTGGAGTTACGACTCGTTTTGTCAGCTAATTGACCGATTTAACGAAGTGACGTAAGCTCTCTTGAGTAAAAATCAGTGTTTAATATCTATAGTCTGGTCCTAATATTAAATTGACACATATTTTTGGACATCAGTACGTCTGTGTCTCTGACGGAGCACAGTCCTTGGCTCTAAACTTTAATGAGTGGGATCAACTTGTAAAAAATATTCCTTTAATCGGTCGCGAGGTTTTGCAATTATTTTATATTGAGGATATTATACAAATTTTTCTTAATCAGGTTTTTTGCCGGTGCTGAAACCTGTACAGATCAATTGCCACCTCACGTAGCCGAGCGAATTCATCAGGAAATTTTATTATGGAAGCAATAGTTGAGTTTCACGGGTTTAAAGACAATTCTAATAGATTTATTATTAAAGAACTTGCTATAGTTGGGAGGTCGTATAAAACACAAATAGTGTTCCGACCTCCATACTGTTTTAATTTGTTGAATAGTAAAATGCAAAGGACAGCTCACTGGCTGGGTCGTCACTTTCACCACATAAAGTGGGGTGAAGGTGACGTACGTTATAATGAAGATTTAATACGTTCGTTGTGTAAACCTTTCGAGGTTATATACACAAAAGGCCTGGAGAAGGCTCAATTCCTGCGGGAATTTCACCCTAATGTTAAAGAGATTAATATTGTAAATAGTAGCGATAGTTATGAATTTGTAGATTGTATAATACATACAGATAAAAATGAAAACTGCGCCTTGAAGTCCACAAAGTACTACGCTTAAGACATATTTTCGAGTGGGGCCTAATAAAAAATATGGCCCGACAGTCGCTCACTCATCAGGCAGGGTTAAACCCTTTGTAAGACCAGGGGTGTGGGGAGGTCTGGTTAAACCCTATAAAGCATTGTGCTTTCCTCCGACTGTCAGAGAAATACGACTTGAAAGGCGCAACAAAAAAATATAAAAGTACAAATTCTCTGTCTATTTTCTAGGCTAAAATGAACGGACATAGTCTTAGTTAATAGCCTACCGAGATAAACAGAGAACAAAAAAAAATAAAAAATCGGAGGCAGCATTTTTAATGGACTGGCTGCCACGAATCACTGCGTTGGTTGGGGCAGTGATTAAAAAAAGATAGTGTTACATACCTCATAATGAGAAATCCATCCAACCCGTGGAGAACACACAATCACAGTCTAAACAACGGTAATCCAGCTTCCATGAGTAAAGGAGCTGGATTTGAAGAATGGAGTTGTGTGGATAGTGATACCACACTTTAATGTGCGGCGTCACCTCCACACAATGGTCGTCCTCGCACCACCCAAACCTCCAAAACGGCTCAAAAGAGGAGCTGAGTAAAGTGAAGTCTGAGCAGTGAGAGGACATGGTGAAGACTGTCCGTTTTGCCAGTAAAACTACCGGGGGTACTAAGTCAAGCATAGCTTAGTAAAAACTACGGCGGATTACGTAAAAACTACATTAGCCATTTTACCATGACGGTTTTCAACATACAGTAATCCTCGTGCTCGCACGGTTCCGGAGGCGGGTTGGTGTTGTAGTCTTCCGGGTAAGTTTGTGTACCCTTACACTTACAACACAAATCCCACCCCCGACCCTCGTAAAGCACCAGCATTGTGCACGAGCACAATTTACCACACGCCTCGCACAAGCTGTATACCTCAGGCATCGCGACAAACTAACCGACGACTCTAGGAACGCTGTGGGCTAGCCCACATAACGACAGGTGGATTAAAAATGGGTTTTTACAGTGAAACGCTTTTGATGTAATTGTACTCACCTAGTCAAAGAAACTGAGGACCCTCGCAGTCCAATTCTCTTCCGCCATGTTTGCCTCGAAGTCGAGGCAGTAGCAGTGGATGAGGATCGGATTTATGCGTTTCCGCTTCCAACAGCAAGGACAGCTTTGGAGAGGGGGTCGAGGCTCAGCGGGAGAGTACCCCACCGACTCCACCTTCATATATTTTTTCGCATTTACCATCTCGTATCCCTGTAACATAAAACAAGAATAAAACAACAATAATAACTAATAAAGGATTTGCTTACCTTTCATTACCTTAAACTTACCCAGTAGCACTCTAAACAAGTCTCTAATAGGTCATATTCCCAATAAAAAAAATATTGTTGTAAAATCCAGCATTTATAGTGATGTTCTGATATTAGTAATTGTTTAATTAAATACGGTGCGAGTAAATTTTGAATTTGGAAAAGTCTAAGGTTATCTGAACAGATTTGATGAAGGCATAATTGTGTGAGGCTCGGAAAGGACATTTTTAGCAACTGAGAGAGGAGCACAGTGTGGGGGCGGTGCGTACAGAGTTTGTGGGTGGGGACTGGGAGTACATGCGGGCTCTGATTGGTTGGTCGATTAAACCAGTGCTGGAAGGGATTTTGCGTATATAAGCGGTACTCTGACCTGGTATCATTGTACTATGCACATTACAGTGTTTATAACAGTAGTAATGTTGTTACAAGTTTTAGCTCTCGTGTGCCTTCGCTTGGTGATTGGTTTTGACCAGGATGAGAAAATCCCGCCCAATAATCAGGTAATCAAAGTCTCATGTAATTCCACTATAGATTTACCCACTATAGATTTAGTAGTTTACTTAGTTATTAATTGTTTTCAGGATCTACCGACTACCTCACGAGATGACCAATAACTGCCTCTTAGTCAAGATATGTTTTTTGCGAATGATCTCGACGTGCTATCTATTCGTGCAGTGAGTTTTTGATTTTTATTTATAGGTAGTCTCATATATATAGCGATAGTTCAAAGGGGAGTGTATTTATACTTTAGAGAGTATGTTTAACGCGTTTGTTTTTTTTTGTTTTCAGCGCGGGTCTCACGTATCCTTGAGCGACATATCTCAGCGTGTGTCACAATAGGTAGGAATTATCGAGTAATTCTTTTAAATGTTTTTAGTCATTTTTTATAATTTGATACGGGATTAAAAATTATTGTTTTCTTTACAGAGCGGTTCAAGCGGGTCATCTGGGTTGCAATCTATCACTCAGGTGTGTTGTTATTTATTTATGCTTTATTATTATTATATCTATCTTTTAAGAGTGTTGTTTATACATGTTTTTTCTCTATATTCTAGGAAGAATATAACGAAAGAATAACACAAATGTTAAGATTGTCTGGCGAGTCTGGGATTTATATCAAGACCTCGCGGACCTTCCTTGATGACGGCAGCTTGGTGACCAGAAATAGGTTTAAAGTTAGTATTGGATTTTATTTGTATTTTGCTCACTTGTGATTTTTTCTAGTTGTCGTAATTTTAATGATTTTGTTACAGGACGATATTGCAAATCTGAGTCCTGAAGCCAGGGAGTCCATCTCTCGCGGGCTAGAAAATGTAAGTCTAAATTTTATTTTTATTTGTCTGTTGCAGTATGGCATAGCTCCTGAGCTTATAGAGGCTAGCATGCGAGCATTGGGAACTGTAAGTTTTATTTTTTGTGTAGCTTAGTTTACTAGTCTGATACTTAGCTATGGGTTAGGGGGAGACTTTCGCTCCCCCATACTTCCGGTATTGTTTTCTCAAACTCTAATATTTTTTCAGTGGGAGAGGCCTGCGTCTCCAATCAGGCGGACCATGCCTAACATTCTTAGACGTACCAGGGAGACACAATCTCGACCAAACAGTACAAGAGTACTCCCCTGCTGGATGACTGTGAGGAGTAGTGAACCTCCACAGAATAATATTGTAAGTAACTACTTTAGAATCATTGTAGGATAGGTCTACCCCACTTTGGGGTAGACCTACTTCCGATTGAGTTGACTTGTATATTTCATTGATTTTTAGGTTTTAATAATATTTTAATTATTTACAGGTGAGGGAGGCAGCAGCTTGTAGTTCAAGTGCTACCATCCGGCTCGATACGCCCGCTTCTGTCTTGCCATTTGCCGATCAAACTGTTAGTACGATTAGCCGTAATGATGATTGTTTAGTCGGGATTTTAGTAGTGATGTTAATTCTATCTTGTTTTTTCAGAGGCGGGTTTTAACTGGTGCTAGAGATGCGAGTGTGGATGAATGCGGAATATACCCGGATGGAGACCCTCGCATCAGGCGTGGTTTCCGGCTGCAGGTAAAAGTTTTTAAAGTTTAAGTCTATTTTCTATCTTTCATTTTTATGTCGTATGTGAACTGTTAGTTACACCTCAATGTTGTTTTCAGGAGCGAGAGGAGGAGGAGGAAGACGTGTTTGCGTTTCACCCGACCGTTGAGGAACGGATTAGAGCTTCTAGAGCCTCCAGATTTCCGGTAAATTTTAATTTTGATATATTTTGTTGTATGTTGTTTTTTTACTGTGTAATACCTTATTATATTTTATGTAATTGATCGTTTGTTTTTACAGTCAATACCAGAGGTCCGCATTGCCACTTTGGAAGAGCGTATGAACCGCGCCGAAAGTTCTGCGCCCACACGACCACCATCTAGACGAGTAGAACCTGTTGTAAGTATCTCTATCGGGGTTTGGGGTTTATTTTTGTTTTGTGAACTTGTATTATATTTAATTTGTAATGTTTCAGAACTTACGGTGTGAGGAGCGAATGCCCGCGGCCGATCCCCCAGCGTGCAATGTCTGCCATAGAGAGGAAGGCATTATGCGGCTGAGGAGGCGAATATTTGAGATGGTAAGATTATAAATAACGGGTTTAGCATATATTGTGTGTTTTTACAGGCTTAGCTTACACTGTGCTTTTACAGGATATTATGGATACTTACAATATTATTAATACTTATCTGGTGTGGTTTTACAGCAGAGAGGGTCAAACACTACCTCGGAGGTTCATGTGATGGTCTCTCGTCTTGCTACAGTGAGAACAGAGCTGGGCGAGGCGCTGGCTTTGGCGAGGAATGTCCTCGAAGACACCGAGGACCACCAGGTGCGAGAGGTTGCTCCAGCCATCTGGGAGGATATCCGCGCCACTATGGAGAGAATCCTCGCTTACAACGACCGGCGGATGGACAATTTAATCACACGAGAGTAGGGTACCCGGGAGGATGGCGCTAACATGGGTTTCTTATGGGGCACAGCTGATATGGTGGCTTCACTCAGAGGGTCAACCACGTGACCAAAAAAAGGGGGCCATGACCTCAAAAAATTACCAGTGGTACCAACTTAGTTGCTAACTTAGGAAAAAAATTCCCAGAGTGTTATACGTAGTAATAATATATGCATAGTAATAATATATATACATGGTAATTATATATACATAGTAATTATATATATACATAATTATATTATACTACGTGAGAGTGACTGCGCAGACCTGCGCGTCACGCCTCAGCGCCCGCGCGTCACACCTCAGAGCCCACCCCAGGTAATCAAGACACAGAGTGTGGTGAATAATTAATTTATTGACTTCACTTTAAAACTTTATACACCCAAACTACACAAGTCAAAGCAGAGCTACAAGTTATGATGAAGGTAATAGAGGTAGCAAACAATACTCTAACCAAAACTGTATTAAAGAACAAGACTAGAGAGTGAGATTAATGGTGTAAGGATATGTTAGTCAGGTAAAACAATTAAATACAACACTACTCTAGCCATGTCATTAAGCACGCAAGATTACTACAATACATGAGAATTAAAACTAACAGTTCAATAAAGACTTTAAAACTTTATACAGCAAAACGAACACTTTTAAATAATTTACATGAAAACTAACAGTTCAATAAAGACTAAAATATCTGACAATACAAGTCAAGACTTTATACAGTAAAATTAACAGTTCAATAAAGACTTTAAAAATATCTGACACACCAAATTAACAAGTAGAAAAATGCAATTTACACTTGAACACAAACATCACTGATCAAAAAATAGTCTTGCGCGGCCGCTCACGACACTTCGACAGAAGGGGCAACACGTCACCCGACGACTGCAGGCCGGGCATAATGTATGCCCACAAGATAGCACCACTGTCGGTAACGCATCAAGGCAAATGTGACACACGACGTACCTCGGCTGTTCTGTGGGTGGTGGCACGCCTCGTGTGATTAGGTTGTCCATCCGCCGGTCGTTGTAAGCGAGGATCCTCTCCATAGTGGCGCGGATATCCTCCCAGACGGCTGGAGCAACCTCTCGCATTTGGTGGTCTGCGGTGTCTTCGAGGACATTCCTCGCCAAAGCCAGCGCCTCGCCCAGCTCTGTTCTCACCGTAGCCAGACGAGCCACATTACAATGAAAGATAGAAAAAAAGACATAAACTTTTACCTGTAGACGGAAACCACGCCCGATGCGAGGGTCTCCATCCGGGTATATTCCGCACTCATCCACACCCGCATCTCTAGCATTGGTTAAAACCCGCCTCTGAAAAAAACAAGATAGAATTAACATCACTACTAAAAGCACGACTAAACAAAAACTATCATTACGGCTAATTGTACTAACCGTTTGATCGGCAAACGGTAAGACAGGAGCTGGCATATCGGGCCGTATGGTAGCACTTGGACTACAAGACGCTGCTGCCTCCCTCACCTGTAAATAATTAAAATATTATTAAAACCTAAAAATCAATGAAATATACAAGTCAACTCAACCAAAAGTACGTGGGACCCAAGATGGGTCCCACCTATCTAATAACGATTCTAAAGTAGTTACTTACAATATTATTCTCTGGAGGTTCACTACTCATGACAGTCATCCAGCAGGGGAGTACTCTCGTATTGTTTGGTAGAGATTGTGTCTCCCTGGTACGTCTCAGAATGTTAGGCATGGTCCGCCTGATTGGAGACGCAGGCCTCTCCCACTGAAAAAAATATTAGAGTTTGAGAAAACAATACCGGAAGTACGAGGCAAACTCCCCTTCCCCACCCCGCCCCAAGAGAGGTCCTTGCAGGTCCTTTGAACTATCAATCAAACACAGTTTACATTAATGAACCAGGTCTATATCAATTAATTTAACAAATAAAATACAAGTTAAAACTTACAGTTCCCAATGCTCGCATGCTAGCCTCTACAAGCTCAGGACTTACACCAAGATCATACTGCAACAGACAAATAAAAATAAAATTTAGACTTACATTTTCTAGCCCGCGAGAGATGGACTCCCTAGCTTCAGGACTCAGACCGGCAATATCGTCCTGTAACAAAATTATTAAAATTACGACAAATAGAAAAAAATCACAAGTGAGCAAAATACAGATAATAACCCAATACTAACCATAAACCTATTTCTGGTCAATAAACTGCCGTCATCAAGGAAGGTCCGCGAGGTCTCGATATAAATCCCAGACTCGCCAGACAATCTTAACATCTGTGTTATTCTTCCGTTATATTCTTCCTAGAATATAGAGAAAAACATGTATAAACAACACTCTTAAAAGATAGATATAATAATAATAAAGCATAAATAAAAAACACACCTGAGTGATAGATCGCAACCCAGATGACCCGCTCGAACCGCTCTGTAAAGAAGACAATAATTGTTAATCCCGTATCAAATTATAAAAAATAACTAAAAAACATTTAAAAGAATTACTCGATAATTCCTACCTGTTGTGACACACGCTGAGATATGTCGCTCAAGGATACGTGAGACCCGCTCTGAAAACAAAAAACAAACGCGTTAAATATACTCTCCAAAGGGGAGTGTATCGATAAACCCCCCTTTGAACTATCGCTATATATGAGACTACCTATAAATAAAAATAAAAAACTCACTGCACGAATAGATAGCACGTCGAGATCATCCGCAAAAAACATATCTTGACTAAGTGTTTGTTCATCTCGTGAGGTAGTAGTACTAGCCGGTAGATCCTGAAAACAATTAATAACTAAGTAAACTACTAAATCTATAGTGGGTAAATCTATAGTGAAATTGCAAGAGACTTTGATTACCTGATTATTGGGCGGGATGTTCTCATCCTGGTCGAAACCAATCACCAAGCGAAGACACACGAGAGCTAAAACTTGTAACAACATCACTACTGTTATAAACACTGTAATGTGCATAGTACAATGATACCAGGTCAGAGACCCGTATTTATACGCAAAATCCCTTCCAGCACTGCTTTAATCAACCAACCAATCAGCGCCCGCATATTCTGTGCTCCCCGCCCACAAACTATGTACGCACCGCCCCCACACTGTGCTCCTCTCTCACTTCATGATGAACACTCCGCTTAGCCTAACTCAGCTTTGCTGTCAGCAAATCTGTTCAGATAACCCTAGACTTTTCCAAATTCAAAATTTAGACGTACCATTTATAATTAAACAATTACTAATATCAGAACATCACAATCATTGCTGGATTTTAAAACAATATTTTCATTATTTTGAATATAACTTATTAGAGACTTGTTCAGAGTGCTACTGGGTAAGTTTATTAAAGTAATGAAAGGTAAGCAAATCCTTTATTAGTTATTATTGTTCTTTTATTCTTGTTTTATGTTACAGGGAGACGAGTTGGTAAATGAGACGAGGTACATGAAGGTGGAGTCGGTAGGGTATTCTCTCCCTGAGCCTCGACCTCCGCTCCAAAGGTGTATTGCCTGTTGGAAGCGGAAAATAATAAATCCGATCCTCATCCGCTGCTACTGCCTCGACTTTGAGGCAAACGTGACGGAAGAGGCTTGGACTGCGAAGGTCCTCAGATTCTTTGAAGATAACGACTAGGTGAGTACAATTACATCAAAAGCGTTTCACTGTAAAAACCCGTTTTTTAATCCACCTGTCGTTATGCGGGCTAGCGCCGGGTTCCTAGAGTCGGTTAGTTAGTTAGTCTCCAGTTAGTCGCGATGACTGAGGTATATAGTCTGTGCGAGTCGTGTAGTAAATTGTGCTCGTGCACAATGTTAATAATTTTTGAGGGTCGGGGGTGGGACCTGTGCTGCCGCTGCATGTATCTGGACCCGGAGGACTATAACACCAAACCGCCTCCGGAACCGTGCGAGCACGAGGATTACTGTAAGTTGAAAACCGTCACGGTAAAATGGCTAATGTAGTTTTTACGTAACCCGCATGAGCTATGCTTGACTTAACACCCCCAGTAGTTTTACTGGCAAAACGGCCAGTCTTCACCATGTCATCACACTGCTCAGACTTCACACTATTGAGCTCATCTTTTGAGCCATTTTGGAGGTATTGGTGGTGTGATGACGACCACTGCGTGGAAGTGACGCCACATTTAAAAGTGTGGTATCACTATCCACGCAACTCCATTTTGCAAGTCCAGCTCCGTTACTCATGGAAGCTGGATTACCGTTGTTTGGATTGTGATTGTGTGTTCTCCACCGGTTGGATGGATTTCTCTTTATGAGGAATGTAACACTATGTTTTTTTTTTAATCACTGCCCCAACCAACGCAGTGATTCGTGACAGCCAATCCATTAAAAATGCTGCCTCCCATTTTTTATATTTTTTTGTTCTCTGTTTATCCCGGTAGGCTATTTACTAAGACCATGTCCGTTCATTTTAGCCTAGAAAATAGACAGAGAATTTTTACTTTTTATATTTTTTTTGTTGCGCTTTTCCATCCGTTTTTCCCTGACAGTCGGAGGAAAGCACAATGCTTTATAGGGTTTAACCAGACCTCCCCACATCCCTGGACTTATAAAGGGTTAGCTCTGCCTGTTAGATGAGCGACTGCCGGGCCTTATTTTTATTAGGCCCCACTCGAAAATATTTCTCGAGCGTAGTACTTTGCGGACTTCAAAGCGCAGTTTTCATTTTTATTTCCATGTACAATACAATCTACAAGTTCATAACTATCGCTACTATTTACAATATTTATTTCTTTAACATTAGGGTGAAATTCCCGAAGGAATTGAGCCTTTTCCAAACCTTTTGTATAAATAGTTTTACAGAGTGATCTTAAAAGCTCTTCGCTGTAATGTACTTCACCTTCATTCCATTTTATGTGGTGATAATGACGAGTCAGCCAGCGAGCTGTTCTTTGCATTTTACAATTCAACAAATTAAAACAGTATGGAGGTCGGAACACAATCTGTGTTTTATACGACCTTCCAACTATAGCAAGTTCTTTAATAATAAATCTATTATAATTGTCTTTAAACGCGTGAAACTCCACTATTGCTTCCATAATAAAATTTCCTGATAAAGTCGCTCGGCTATGTGAGGTGGCAATTGATCTGTACAGGTTTCAGCACCGGCTGAAACCTGATTAAAAAACTTGTATAATATCCTCAATATAAAATAATTGCAAAACCTCGCGACCGATTAAAGGAATATTTTTTACAAGTTGATCCCATTCATTAAAGTTTAGTGCTAAGGAGTGTACTCCATCAGAGACACAGACGTACTGATGTCCAAAAATATGTCTCAGTTTAATATTAGCTCCAGACTCTATAGATATTAAACACTGATTTTTACTCAAGAGAGCTAACGTCACTTCGTTAAACCTGTCAATTAGCTGGCAAAACGAGTCGTAACTCCAAAATACAATACCTTTTCTCCCTTTAATCAATACACCCAGACTGTTGTCCCTGTTTTTAAAAATACCCGATACTACGCACTTGGTGAGCTCAGGGTCCAAGAAATGGACTGACTTTAAAAATACACCAGTCATTAAATCTATAGGTTCTTTACCTTTGGGAATGACTATAAATTCTTCCATAGTTTCAGTCAGATTCCTCTGAATTTTCATAATCACTGTAGTTTAATTCTGTACGCCATTTAACTATAATGCTATCAGCCCCCGTGGGCAATTGAAATTTTTCCTCGACGCTATTAAATTTATAACTGTCTAAAATATCCTTTTTAATTAAAACTCCTTCTTTGTAATATTCAATTTTAATCCAACCAAAATAATTCATGTTTACTCGCTGAACGCTAACTACAGACTGATTAGATATCTATTTTATTTATATAAATGTACTTTTTTACCCCTTCCCCACCCCACCCCAAGGGGGGGCGAAACGCCCCCCCTGTATTCATTCCAAGTGTCTGACCCGGAGGGTCCACTGTTTAAAAATTACATTGGAGATTTTCTCTTGTGTCAGTTTAATACGTCTTAAAAATCTGGTTCTGTCCCTTGCTAACTGTTCCCAATCTGATTTCCTGTCTTCTTCTGTAGGTAGAATGTATATTTTTGTAACTACCGGGTCGGAGAAACTAACTCGAGATTTTTCTGACATCTCCCGTGATTGGTGTGTATGTATAATGACAGTCGTGGATTATGAGGCAGTATGCCCAAGTATTAGCTGGAATTACTGTTTTAGCTTGAATCTCAAGTCTTACATCTACGGGGCCGGTCTTAATAGTATCGTCCTGCTTTGAACAATCAATTACGTACAGAGGGCATTTTGTTTTAAAATCATCAAAGTTTAATATCGGTGACCCGATTCGTCCGTAATACGAATTTTGGAATGTAGCATACATGTCATAGAACAAGGCTGTGTTCCCACGAATATTATCATAAGGATAAAAGTTTGAATTTAAATAAAGCTTTATATCAGTTATGTCGCAGGCATCAAATAGTGACATATCTTTTGTTAAATCATTCTTTCTGTCTGTCTGAAAGGCGAGAACAACATACCGGGGTTTTTCTGTTTGGTTAGATGTTTTTAGTGTCCAAGATAATGTGTCTGTTCTTGGTAGGTTCGGGTATTCAATCATGTCCCACTGACGGAAGGGAACATGTATTGCGGGGTCTTTCTCAATAAACTTGTACAATTTTAGTTTACAGGCGTCGTTGACTGTAATATGAGGTATACGCCAGTAGTTATGTAAGTGTAGTGTTTTATGGTTAATTGACAAGTTAGTTAAATTATATTTGTAGGTGAAAATTCGTCCTTTATAGTGAAGTGGTGTGTGTATGGGTGTTTGAACTATTCCTTGTGAATGAGTCTGTGAGTGAACGAGTCAGTGTGTGTGTATGGGTGTGTGGGGGTTTAGTTTGTGTAAATGATGGGTTAAGGGTTACTTGGATATGGATATGATAGGGGTATTGTAAGATTACTTGGTTAATGGTGTGACAAGGTTATGGTAAGGGTATTATATAGTTTACTTGGATAAGGATAGGATAAGGTACTAGGAGAGGTAAGGGTGTGGGATAAGAGTGTGTTATTATGTGATGGTATGATGGTTTTATATAGTATGTGACGATGGAGGAGGGGTTAATGTGATTTTAAGAGGATATGAGAGATTTATTTTTTTTGTAATTTGACAGTATATATTACTCGTATATTTTTAAAGTATCTATAGTATATTTTTGTAATTTTCAAAACTAAATGATTGAGAATCTTTTAGAGTTCTGTAACCGTATGTTTTACATCTTACTGTAGCAAAGTCTAGTATGGGGTTATTAGACCTAGACGTGAACGGTGAATCTTGTTTTTATTAGAGAATATGTGCAATGCGTGTTTGTGTATTTTTAAAAACACAGAGTTTATACAGAGTATGTACAGACACTGGTATAGGACGATGTCTTTGAACCTTAGAGTTTCAGTGTGTGTAGACACCTGTGACCTCTTTCACATGGTTGAGTGCGTGTGCATGAGTGTGTCTCCGGTCTTTCACCCATCGAGTGGTATTTAATGCTCCTCGACAAAGCTAACGCTCATTCCACAATAAGAAGCCATGGCTGCCGTAACAACTTATACCTTGTGGGACGCCGCCAGCGTCATAAATCAAATGAACAACATAAGAGGCGAGGTGGGTGTCCACCTAGTCATCCTTCGGTGGGGCCTCCTGCGGCCAGACGGCCGACACCACTACCTGCCCAGGAGGTACGTGGCCAATCAGCCGGGCCACCTGGAGGAGGTCGAGGAGCGCCTCCGGAACCTCACAAACAACGGGGAGGTGGCCCTCCTCCAGAAGAGGACCATCCGGCTGCTTTAGTTTTTAAGTTTTTATATAAAAATAAATAAAAATAAATAAAAAAAAACAACAAAAAACAACAAAAAAACAACAAAAAACACAACAAAAAACTATAGTTTTAGTCACTTCTCTAAGAATCAGTTATTCTTAGAGGCACCGCGCTGGTTCTTGGAGCGTAGTGTCGCGGGTTCGCAGGATCCAAAAATACTGTATATGTGTTTCCGTGAGCAAGATACTTCTCGTAAAAACTTTGGATTTAATTTGGTATAAACGTGTAAAGCAACTCTATTAAGAATTTATACGAGTCTGTCTAGAGTTTATAAATATATTATTAATTACCAAACATTCAAACATCCAAACATTTTACCTATCATACCGTATAAATAATACATCACAGATTAGCAGCTCAAAAGGGTAACAACAATATGTTACAGCTGGTAAATTTACAACGGGGAACTATATTATAGTCCGGTCATATTTGGTCATATTTGGTCATATTTTTAAAGACAAAATCACTATGATAAAATGAAAATAAACTGTTTAAGAAAATATAATAAGTATTTAAGATTTACGGTGCTAGTCCGTAATGTATAACCAGTTTTATTTAACTATACATTCTATATACTTAAACGTGTCAATTCCATAAACTAAGATGGAGGTCATTATAAAGTGTCTAACTATGCGAAATGGGTGGTTCATCCTTACGCGCCCAACACTATACAGCCAGTGAGCCTAACAACAAGGGAGCCAGAGAAATGACTTATTTCAATAATTGTTTAATATTATCAGACTTAATTTGTAAGTTGAGAAAAAGCTGTCTGATAAAATAAAAGTGGCTTTGTAGACAACTACAAACTTGAAGATATGAGTCTCAAAATCCCTGCTGCTCTATATATAACTATACTTGTACTGTAACTGTACTTGCTCTATATATAACTATCCGAAAATATAAATATTGTTTTATTTTACCGTGGTTTAATATTTTTAATTATTAAAACGGGGGACATGAAAGGTCACTCGGGGGTTTGTTGTTTTTAAGTTAGAAACTGTTAATCCTTGAATTGTGCTAGTACTGTTAGAGCACCAAATTTTACATTTTTAATTTGTATATAGTTACAATACGTTTAGCTCAATATATGTTTCATTTATTCGATTGTAAAAGAAAAAACAAAAATGTATCAGCTTTAATTAAGTTTATTGGTATTTAATATTTGGGTATATTCTGACGAAGGCCACCCGAATAATAGTTTATACGATGATTAAATCAAGTTTATTTACTGCCTACGATGTAGAATAGGCCAGCGGTGTACACCTTCAACTGGGTCAGGGCGCGTGCGTGACGGCGGTGAGGGTCAGTGCTCCGCGTGGCAACAATACTTGTCGTTATCACCACCTGTTGTTGTCGGTGGGCGTCTGACACAGTAGTCACACAGTAGCCACACAGTAGCCACACAGTAATATTGCCACAGCAGTCTTTGCTAATAGTACACAGAGAAAAATGGAATTTGAAAAATGGATATTGGTTGTCATGACCAATATTAGTTAAACCACGATTAGTTAACGAAAGTGGTTGGCCAGGAAAGGTTATCGTAAACAAAACAACAGTTAGTTTAACTTTTTGTAGTAGTTGTTTCAAGGCAACTTTGGCTATTCCTCCAAGAGCTAAGTTAAGCCCGGGGTTCTAGGACTGTCTGGGTTAAGCATTGAGGCTAACAACTAAATGAATGAAAATGAAATGGGTTGTAACAAACTAGAATATGGGGTTATTACAACTACTTTGGTTAAATTAACCAAATCCTCAATTTTCAGTCAAGCCGTTTGGTTCGGGTTTTAACAACTACTTCTAAACAAATTATTTTAACCAATGAATTTATTGGATAACTTAACTTATAAAATATATATATATTTTTTAACTCTCTGAGCTTAGTTAAATGAACTCATACAAATAATTGTCCATATAGTAACCTCTGACATTGGTTGAACTAACTTATAAAAAAAACTTGGATTAACCAATCACATTTCTCTGTGTAGTTTTTACCTGCTATTTGCTGAGTAACGTTTTTGCTAGTGAAAATGAGTGAGCGTATCTTAATTTTGGACTTGCCTAAAACAAAAGAAGGGGCTGTGTTTTTTTACAGCCGAAAGGGTGTTTGCCACCTCGTCACCGTTTGGACTCGTATCTGGCCGAGAGCGAGATTACAGTCAGCGATTGAAACACAACCGAGTACTTATATCCAACAGTGAGATTCAAGCAAAATAAAAAACAACCCTAGAATCCCACATAAAAAATAAATATGAACAACTATTAACTATTATTTGGAAAAATACAAGATATATAAATTTGAAGTTTAGAGTAACCATACCCCAACTAGTCCAAGATTTCTGGAGCAAATTACACTTGAAAACTATTTATTTAATAACCTCTTATCAGATTTTCAATTATAATTATTAAAAACCATATTGCAATATTAATAATTAGAGTGTAACCCTTTCAATATAAATATATTTTTAATTATTCTTTATTATTTAGCAAATTACAATGAGTAATATGTTAATTTTTAATAAATTATCTATACATAGTGAAAGTGTGCTTAATATAGTCGGGTTAATAATGGTAAGACAGTTTTGTGGATAATAATTTTATTATTTATTCAAGTTAACTTTAATGGGGTTTTTCTTTTTTCACTGGTTTGATAAACATTGAAAGCGAAATTGTGTAATTAGTTTGATTACATTTCCATAAGAACTTATAAACAGTTACTTTAGTTTGAAATTTAAATTTACATGTTTAACATTAATAACAAATATTATTTTAAATTTCTCAATTTAAAAATGAAAAGAAAAAATAGTTCAAGAAAAAACGTTTGAGGAGTGTCTGGTCCGTGGTCCTGGGTCCTTGGGGAGTTCGATGTCGGGGCTCGGAATCGTCTGTAGGCGGTTGACATCGGGACTCGGTGGACTTGGTGGTTCTTCCGGACAATGGAGTTGTGTGAGCTTCCGGCGCACACCGGTGCACACCGTTCCGGGGACCGGTTCGTAAGTAGACCATGAAACATAAACAAACGTGTGTAAATAAATTATTAAATAAACCACGAAGAATAATAGTTTGAACTCACTGATTTTATTAAATTAATGGTGGCTATTCTGTTATGATTACAGGCGGATTGGTAATTTGATTAAAATGTGCGCAGCTTCTGAAGTGCACGGTGTATTAATTTGTAGTTGATTGGGTATGTTATTACTCAAATCAAAAACCCTGTACTGAAAATAACAAAATAAAATCATTGAGCAAGAGTGAAGAGTAAACGTGTTGTATAGATTATCAATAAGTGATAGCCGGATTCTCTGATAGCAATTGCTTACATCTTTAGGCACTATGACACGTTTATACATTTAACACTTTATGTTACGTTTAACATAATAAACGACACAAGTAATTTTAAAACACTTGAAATAAATTCATTTAAAAAAATAATAGGAAGTACTCATTTCTAAGTAGGATGCTATTAGTGGTAAAAGTATATTAATTTTAACAATAACCACCGTTTGTGTGGGGTGTATTGGCCAATGTTACTCCTACATCCACGGTTGTTATGTCACAAGGACCGGAGATGGTTCAACAGATCAAATAAAGGCAATTGAATCTAAGTTGCACAAAATAAAATTATTTTTAAACTATTACCCGTACAAACCATTTTCTGCAACAAATAACCCTTAAAGCTTTAAAAGTCAAAGGGGAGAATCCTTCTAAAATATTTGAACGTTTAGATTTGCCATAGGATTTGTTTTCCAATACAAACTTAAAATTTGATTCTGCAGTTTTCCTTTTAAATATAGTAGCTAGTTGAGGCTAAATTTCTTACCCACTTTTTTAGTTTTATTGGAAAACTGATGTTTGCTGGAAAATAATTCAATACACAAATGATTACATTACAGAAATATTAGAAATAATTACGGCTAATCATTAGCTTATTTTGCGATTTGGCGCTGATTTTTTGGCAACAAGTTTGGGCTCCGTTGGCTTGTTCTCCATCTAATTTGTTACACTTGTTCTAGGTTCCAGTCTCCTAGGGATGGCTTCAAAAATCTATACCCAAATTTACCAATTTTCTCCTTCGCAATTATAGACTAAGTACAGATGAATAGTCTAATAATAAAAAAAATGGAATTACCCCCCTTACCTCAAAAACTCTGATGTACAACAGAACGTATTTGTTATGTTCTGGCGTATTTGAACGGTTAGTCAGCTTCTTACTGCCAACCCCGTACATTCCCGCATTCTCCATCACCCAGCCTAGACATTTCCTCGGACCGCTAGTCATTACCACACTTGTCCCCCGGCGAGGCCAGCCGCCAGTGTCATTCCGTCGGATGTGGGGCCCCGTGATTTTGCTCCAGAATTGACACGGCGCTAGACTCCGGGAACTCAATCCGACCCAATCTATTATGAAACCGGTTTACAAGTGACAATGTAATTGCCACTTTGTTACGGATATTGTAAATAGATTATGAGTTGTATTGTGCTTTGACCTTTTGACTTGTTTAATTCGGATAGTTATGAGATAGAAAGATTACTTGAGGCGACTAAAATAATCCAAACAATCTTTAGTAAACTTTTATTCTGGACAGTAAATATATGTTTATAAAAATAATTGTTCTTTAAGACTTGTATTGATCTATTTATCAGCCAGCTATTAAATAAATGGAATATTCTAAAATATGTGTTAAGCGTGGTTTCATACATTTCAGAAGGAGAACAACTTTGGACGTCCTGATGATTGACAAATCATATGATATTATCACTATCCCCCAATCAACCACCCCGAAAAATCCCACCCAAGCGGGTTGAATATATGAAGATTGCGGTGTGTACGGGTATTTACGATTCTAAGGAAGTTTTTGATGATGGTTTAAAACCAAGATATAAAATTAGCGTACCGTCCGATAGAGTTCGCAAGTTGCAGGCCGACATCCGCTTGGGGTCCCGTGAGCGAAGGCTCAAAAAATGTTTTTTTTTTATAGTTAAACGACCATTATTGAGCAGTTAAATATCGTAAATTGCATAATAAAATATTGACTTGTGTGTATTATATGTTATTAAACTGGCCGAAATTAAGTGGTGCAAGTCCGGGGCTTCAAAAATTATATCTTAAATGGTTGTTGTTGTTTAGTTAAACGACCATTATTGAGCAGTTAAATATCGTAAATTGCATAATAAAATATTGACTTGTGTGTATTATATGTTATTAAACTGGCCGAAATTAAGTGGTGCGAGTCCGGGGCTTCAAAAATTATATCTTAAATGGTTGTTGTTGTGGTGTGTTACCAGAAGCCCCCCCGTACTTTATTGTTTTCACAAACAATAATAAGTGGAAATCTAGTAAGATACAAGATTTTTATAGAGGCAGAACGTCCCCTCCCAGAAGGGGCACAAGTGAGTCTTACAAACGAACGATAATAAAGAAATCTAGAAAGGTACAAGATTTGTATAGGGGCAGAATGTCCCCCCCAGAAGGGGCAGGTGAGTCTTACAAACAAGGGTAGATTTTTTCTACTTTTAAATCTAAAGTACCAGCCTCTGTAGTTTTTACAGCGTTAATATCCGAAGCCGAGCGTAAAAATATTAATTCTTGTTTGACGTTTACTAAAACCTTTCTATAATCTTCGGCAGACCCTAACCAGAGTTTTAGCGGGATCGAATATATAAAATCTGTCACCTGTTCAGATACCCCGGGGCTTTTCCAACACGCGTTTTTCAATATATTTGTTTCTTCCGAGCGAATGGATAAAATATTTTTTAAAGTAGTACTAATGCCTACATTTCTCGTCCTATCAATTTCCTTGCCACAAATCTCGTAGCGGATTTCTTCAAACATAAAAGCCACTGCGTTATTTACAAAGGATACATTCAGAGCAGTATCGTTCGCTTTTTTAGCGCTAACTTTACCGTGAATCACAATAAAGCTTTCAAAAGGCGCAGTTATAATGTCCTGCTGTAATATTGGTATTCTTATTTCATCGTTATTATTATAAGTTGTATTAGCGTATGGTAGATGAGCATGGAATTCCATTCCTGTTATCAAATCATCGTAATTAGCATGATTGTCAATTTCTAAAAGAGCCATTTTTTACAACTTTAAAACCGAGGGAACGGAGAAACTTAATTTTCTTACAAGTTAACACCTTTGCTTTCTGAAGACTACTGGCTTGCTGCCCTGTTGGCCTAGAATTAAATAGTAGCCCCATGGCTTTGCCTTAGATGTAATCTAACCGAGATTCTTTCTCCGCGAAAATTAACAAGATTTCCGTCTTGATCTTTGAGAGAGATTGTTAAGGTATTGATCCTTTGACTTATTACCGGTAAATAAATCACGTTTCTCGGGAGCTCAACTATTTTATAGCCCGGTGGTTCGGCCGGGTAGAATTCGTGTATCACATGACCCTCGACTCCATTTAGGTACGACCCGCGTGTGATATTACATTCCACCCGTATAGAATTAACTTTAATTATATCTACAGGCAGTTCGGAAACATGTTGTTTATTAGCCTCGTATATTTGTTTTTTAAATCCCAAGAGTGTTCCCAATGAATGTTCTTTAGTAAAATCAATTTTTTGAGAACAACATATCGTAGCCTTTAAAGTGTTGTTATTTGGTTTTAATGTAAACTTGGTTTCTTTTGGCAGTTGAGATTGTATATATGTCTGTATATCTTCAATCTCGTAAGATCCTTCAGGGATTGTAATGCTGTTATTTTCACCGTAGTAAAACTTATCATTATTGTCTTTTTCAATGTTTGGAATAGAATTATAAGTTGTCAGTTCGATTAAACCTAGCTCCCATTCACCCTTGCTAACATCTATGGGAAATGCTAGCTCATGGGATAGTATACTAGTCGTTCCCGTGAGGTAGAACATTACTGCAGAGAAAATGTAAGCACAAATGACCACACACCACTGTATTAAAGTTCTGTTGTCTCTCGTAATTATAGTAGAGTTCGCATCCCGCCAAATATCGTGTTATTTCTGGTGGCGGTCTTAAATTGCCAAAACTGTCATAATAATAGACCTCTTTATCAATCTTTTTGTAACAAACCCAGTGAGTACCCGGCCCAGTTGTACTGTCCAAGTTAACTATAGCAGATTCACACTTTCTCGAGCGTTTTGGTAAACTATCCCTCATGTAAACTCCTCTAAAGTTTGGAATTTTTAATAATCTCGCGTATTTGATTATATCGTAATTTGTCAGTGGTTTTATTGGTATCGAGATGCTTTTTTTTCGTTTGCCTTTTTTGCCTCTTGCCGGCCCCTTGCTTTTTATAGGGTCTAAAATATAAACCTCTGCCTTTAGGACGTTTAACGGGTCGTTTCTTTTTACGACCTCCCCCCAATTTAGTCTTGGCTTTCATTGCTGTGGTGACTAACCAGGACGCTGCTTTTTCCCCCAAAGATGCGTCTGATGCTTTGAACCTCTGCCAAGCGCGTTCCGCCAACTCTTTGTCCGCTTGCCTTCGCCTCTCGTTGTCGGAGTACCGCGAGTATGCTATATCGTGTTGTTTACAAGCTTCGTCTAGCCCGTTTATTCCTTTATCTCCTCTAGCTAATCTCTCTTTTAATTTCGTGCCGGGGCCGCAGTAGGAATATGGTTTTAAGGTTGGTGTTCTTAAATGTAATTCGATAGGTAGTAAATCTATAGCTTTGTTCAGCACCGATGAAACAATACCTCCGCCTCGCACAACCGCTTGCTTACATCTGAGAGGTTTCCTTCTTGTGTTAGCCATTTTATTGTAAATATTTAATCACTTCGTAAAGTTTAGTTAATAGAGTCTCGCGTATACACGGTATTTTTAAAGCTTCAAACACGTCAGGCAACGTGCGAGATACCGAGTTAGTAAAATCGCTGTACTCCAAGACCCCACTGTCAGTTATAAAGTAAATCATCCCGTTTATATACCTAAAAGCACCGTGACTGTGGGCAGGGATACCGTAAAGCGTAGACGAGACCATTCCCATAAATGTACCAGTAAAGTCGCACTCGTTAATTTCAATCAGATACCAATCGTCAATAATCATGTAGCTCTTTCCCGTGTTAGTTGCAAAGGCCGCGTTTACTTTATGTACCATTCTACCGGTTATTTTATTGACATTATACACTGTAATCAAGGACAGTGAAGGGTATCTGAATAAAAATACATCATTGCCAAAAAAAAGAGCAATTTCCCCGTTAGGCCTTTGGTAAATGGCAGATATTTCAGTAAAGTTTCGCGGTAAAAATTTGAGCCAGTGTGATATTCTTCTTGGCCGTGCTAAGTCCTCAGGAATTCTCTCTGTAGGATTTAAACTAATAATCCATACATAGTCTCTAAAGAAAGCAAATATCCTTTTGTTTACAATAACGAACATATCAATTTGATCTTTTAATTCGCAAATATCGCGTTTTTCAAATATTTCGGGTGGTGTTACTGCTGTGGTTGGCGTGGTTGGTGTTGTGGATATTGTTGTGGATGTTAATGGTGTTGTTCTGGATGTTGTTGTATTCATTTTTGGAATGGTTGCAAATGTCTTAGTGGGCCTGCCGTACAGCAACTCCATAGCGAGTCTGTCATCATTGCCTAGCTCGTATTCGTTCAAGTCAACAATCCCTGTAGGGTCCCTGTTGAAAGGGAACATTACTGATTTATCATCACCTGAATGATCCAAACCAAGGGCGTGACCAATTTCATGAAGCAAAGTTAAGTAGAATGAAATTTTTCCATTTCGTGGTAAATTCATAGTAAAATCCCAATTTTCTTCCGAATCAAAGTGTATGTCTGTAGATGTATACCCCGTATTGGGGAGATAGCCGTGGGCGAGAACTAACCCGGGTCCATCGAAATCATAGGGACAATTATCCTGTCTCGAGTAAAACACATGTTGTCTAGATGTTGAAAATGATATGATTATTGTGGGATTATTTATGTTTTTTTTTTTAAGTTAAATTTGCGTGTTTGGCCCATACATCAAAAGCTTTTTGAATTATGTCGGGGTACTGAGAAGGGCCGTATTGATACCAGGTTATTTCTGTGGTGTTCCACTTTCTATTGGGTAAAGCTGAGAATGGTAATATATTGTCGCGATGGCCGCACCTAGGCGTACCCATGAGGGCCAATGTATCGTTATCAAACACTCCCGTTGGTTCAAGACGAAAATACTCTTGAAATTGTCTTACTGCAGAAGTAATGTTTTGTGTCAAAGCGTTTTTCTCCAAATACCCGTAATAAGTTAGAAAATCTACCGACTTGTTGCACGAGGCAAGAGGTAGAAAAATCAATAAAACAACCCGCATTTTGAGTGGATCGGCGTAGACTAATTAGTGTTTGCCAGTTAATGTGTTTTTAAACCGGATCCCGTCCTCAGGAAACTGGGGAAAGGGTCCGTGTCTATAATTTCTTCTTCTTCATAGGGATCATCTTTATTACGGAATTGTCGTGTATTTTCGTCTAAAAAGTATTTATCGATAACGTTAAATCTTACCCAGGTGTCCTTGTCTGTCTGTATTGGAGCTCCTAAGGTATTGTAAATGTCAAATAGAACTTTACTCAATAGTCTTACAATATAATTTAAGTTTAATACGTCTTGAAAATCAGTTGGATCCGAGCAATTTTTTATTTGTTTCGACTGACAATCATAAAAAGTGTTATCTACAAGCATTAATGATTTTTTTAACATCCGCAAGTTTACAGCGTCATATTCTTGTTCGCCATCTTGCACGTCTCTTAGTATTTTGTTCCCTAAGATATAATGTTCTCCTGTAAAAGGAATACATTTGTAGTCTACGTAAAATTTTGTGGCAGCATCATCAGAATTTTGTGGTGATTTTACATGTCGAATAACACATTTATTTGGGTCAAAATACTCTTTTTTTCCATCTAAAATTAAGGTATTGTCACACATAAATCTTTTAGTCACCGCGTCGTTATCCTCTGCAGGTCATTTTAAATTACATAATCGCTTATTTTGTATATCGTAATCACCGTCGGGCGTTAAATTAAAGCCATCACCCTTGGGACCTTTGGCGGCCTCACCTCGGGATTTTCGGCTACTACGTCCAAACTTGTCAATAGTCATTATAATAATGCTTTAAATCTACTGTTCCCCGATCCTTTTATAAATCCCGCTTCCCTTAGCTCTTCCACGATATTTAGTATTTCATTGCTATGGACTCTGTTTCCAGTCTCTGTTGACATGGCAATGTGTCGTAATCTGTCCACCAATTCATTGGCATCATCCCAGTGTATAATCTCACGAGATCGTGCATTCTTCCACGCTAAACCTTTGCCCGCTTTAACCGGGAATAGGTCTTTAATAATTCTTCTGTACTTTAGATTGTTGTCCCTTCTAATTACATTGTGGAATTTGTATCCTTTCTTGTGTGCGTTGGTGGCAATAATAATACTCTTATAGGTCTTAAGGTCGTCTTCGTCGTATATTTCCTCGTCAGGGGTTCTCTTAAATATGAGCTCATACAAGCCTTCACTAGGACTATATCTTGTGTTGTTTATTAGTATAGTTCCATCGTTGTCAAAGTCTAACACCTTATCTCCCATCATTAAAGTACTGCCTTCGTATCTAGGGCCGTATTCATGATCAATTACTCGGACCTTACCGCTAGCATCTTTTAAAAGTAGTGTCATATATCTCACCGTAATGGGGTTACTAAACTGACTTTCCATATATCGTGACGCTGTTTCCAGTCCCGAAGGAGTCGATACAATTTGCTTTAACCCGCTGCTTTCAGGTGTAGATACACTCTGCGGTATAAATTCAGCTTCATCATCTGTCGTACTATAGTCTATTGGTTCACCTTTAATTGTTCCAGGTTCTGTTTTTATGTCTGCTGTGTTTGTTTTTCTGAGTTCTTGAATTATAGGTTTAAACTGCTTTTCAAGCATAATATCACTTTCTACAGATCCTTCCTTAAACATTTTATACTTTCTCTTAATAGCATTACGCAGCTGTATCAGTCGATTAGTCAGTTGCTTACTGTTTCGCTTCATAGTCGCAAATGATATATTTAAACCAACACGTTTAGATTTAAGGCATTTCGACTTGCCTGAAAAACAAGGCACGCATTTTGCATCTTTTCATGTAACGCGTAACATCTAGAAGCGAAATACCGGCGCTCAAGTCTAATCCTTTATAATACCTAGTTTCCTCCCTTACAAGACTGTGTCTCGGTATTAGATAACGATTTGTGTAACTTTTAAAAACAAAGGCTCGCTTTACATTGTCCCTCCATTGTAAGACATGTGTTACTATGTACTTGTCGTTCTCAATGGTTTTTTGCATATATTTGCTCAACATTCTTAATGGTTTGTCATGATGTCTGTTGTACATTAAATACGAGTTAAGAAGCCAAAATTCGCACGGGTTGGTCCCAGTAAATTTTTTCCACTGGTCAAATAGCACTCTGTTTGTCACTCTATATACACCGTTTTTTAGACTTATTCCAAATCTCTCACACTGTGAAGCCACTGTCGGTAACGCATCTTGTAAATACTCTGTAGTATATAATCCTTGGCAGTAGTTATTTACAGCAGCAAAAGGTTTACCCCTCGGCCCTTTGGGAGTATCGTCAGGAATTGGCCCCCAGGCTGTATTATAACTAATGTCAATATAACATTTGAGGGATAAAGCCATTTTATAAATTTTGACAGGGGACCTGATGGGTATAGTTCTCTCTGTCAAAACTATACATCTGGCCGCGTGAGGTATTTTGCAACCGTACTCCAACATTTTTAAAACTATCTGAGCAAAATTAATACTACCATGCAGGTTTCTTAAAGTCAATACTTTACCAAATATATCCGGAAAAGGTCTAAATCTAGATATTAAATTTTGGGGGTCTCTCACTGCTGCATCTTCATGATAAATCACTAGTTCTAAGGGTACACCCTGTTCTTCACACTTTTGTAAAAAGTTTAACCAAGTATCTCTATTATAAGTTCCCTCACTCGCAGATATCATTAATAAAACTACAGGTGGTAGCCTCGCAGTGCTTGGAGGTTTTTGATGTCTCCAGCATCTGTTATTGAAGGGATGGCCGTGTTTACCCTTTCTACTGCAATAATTACTGCAGAATTTATTTTTGTCCTTGTAATAAAAAGAACACAGGTTAGACCTTACGTTATGAAGTTTCTTATCAAATCCCCTTAAATCATTATACACGTAGATGCGTACCATTATACCTCTGCTATAAAAGTGTCCATTCCCACTCTGTACCTTCCCTTAAATGGATCTAGAGTCTTGTCAATAACTAGAAATCCAAAATTGTCACGCCACGCCTGAGCGCATATTTCTCTAAATTTTTCAAATGTCATGTCTGTGGTGATATGATCGTTGTATACATGTCTTAGGTTCATTTCGTCTTGTTTGAATAAAATAACAAAGTTACAATTGTCCCTCACCAGCTGCTTGGGAATAGCGCTATATGTCTGTCCCAGATAGAATGAATCTAAATTGTTGTGTCTCCCCATAGTAAAAAAGTTGCGTATATTGTTATGTTTTTCGGCTGATATATCATCAAAAATCATTATAGAGTTTGGTTTAGCTTGATTTGGGTGTATTACTAAACTATTATCGTCAAATTCATGATAGCCAACCTCTTTAGGCATAACCTGTTTAAGTAATTTGTATTTAGGTTGATAGAGGGATTTTGAAAATATATAAATATTCTCAAATCTTAGACCGTTTGGGTCAAATAATAAATTAAATAAAACATTGGTCTTCCCACAGGAACTCGGCCCCGCGATTATACAACGTATTGAATCTGGCAGTAAAGCGCCATGTTTGTTCTGTTTAACCATTCCGGCCCCCGAGAAATAATTGTCAAAGTTTTTTTACAGAGAACTTGACTTTCTGCTTAATAACCCGCATTGTGACTGGTTACATACTACTAATTGCTCTGCTTTTTAAATAATCACTTCACGGTAGAGTGACATGCGGGCTTTTATGCGGGTTTCACATGAGACTTTTTCCCATTTAGTGGCACACGTGCAGGATTTAGGCTTTGTTGGACATTAGTGCGATGACCCAGGAGTTAGTGCATTCACCTTTATCCAAGAATTATGAGAAGAAGGAAAACCAGACCAATGAACAAGTGCTAAATTACCCTTCCGCTTTAAGATTTTGTCAATCAAGTAAACATTACCTGTTTTTGACTTGCTAAGTTCTTCTGCATAAAACCCGCCTTTTAATATTTCCCCTCTGTTGTCTTGTAATATGTATGTTACTGGTCTTGTTGGTTTAATTGCGTATACTGTAAACGTCTCATTTGACCAATTTTGTAAATAGCTTTTTTTGAACACTCGCTTGGTTTTACTGATTCTAACACTGTCGCCTACCTTGAATTTGTGTTTAAGATTTTTTGCGTTGCCAACTCTATTTATTTTATTCAGAATATCTTGAAAGTGTTTTTTTAACATCCCGTGGTTTCATACCTATAGTCCTGTGCTTTGTATTGTTGTAAGAATTTACAATTTTTGGCAAAATACTTAACCATTCGTAACTTCCACGGGCAGTAAATAACTTGTACATTTTTGTCTTGAGAGTTCTGTTTAATCTTTCCACTATACTAGCTTTAAGTTCGGAAAATGTATGATAATGGTTGATTTTGTATTTTTTCATTAAAGCATTTACATGTTTATTGAAAAAGTCTGTTCCCTGATCTGTTTAGAAATGCGTCATTTTATATTTAGCTAAGATAGGAGCGAGTGCCTTTGCCACTTCTGGCCCTGACTTGTTTTTTAACGGAACGGCAAAAGCTAGTTTGGATAAACAGTTAATCATTGCCAATATGTACTTAAACCCTTTATTGACTCTGGAATAAGGCTTCATTTCAACTAGGTCAGCCTGGTATAGTCCGGGAAGAGTAACTTTACGCCTGGGATAATTTCTCCTGGCAGGCCGGTGTAGTTCGTTAGCTATAGCGTCCATTGTAAAAATAACTTATTTATTCGGTAAACATTAGTTTTATACCAGTGTCTGTTTGAATGGGGTTTGAGACCATTCGTGCAGTGAGCACCCAGGTTAAACCTTTATTTCGTGCGTGAGCCAATCCAGATTACCTGGTTGACGCCCAGTACAAAATAAAAGTCCTCTCCCTTTGAACAGACAAGTGGGAAGAGTTTTTTATTTGCTTTATATTTATTTGCTTTTTTTTGCCCACCGGATTGTTTTAAGGAGTAGCCTGGGTATTGGCCAAGCTCCTCAATGTACAAATCCTTCATTCACCCGAGGTCGGTTCGATTAAGTAGTCTGGTGTTGGCCAAACGCCTCTAATCTACTGGACCCCTCATTCACACATGAGCTATTCAAAGGAGCAGTCAAGCGATTAACTTGACTGTTCAATCTACTTGGCTCCCTTTCAGGTTTACGGGGTTTTTAGTCGTCCGCGCCAGTGACCTTAATTCACACACACATTTATACAGTGGGACTTAGGCATTATCTAACACATGTTCAACAATATTTACAAAGTTATGTGAGGTGAGGATGTTATTATGAGCAGAATCAAAGTGCATGCCATAACTCCTCATCAACTCTTTAGCTTTATTTACAACATTTATCCCGTTAGGGACAGATGATTTTACAAAGCATGGTACAAAACCTTCATCCTTTGCTTTATTTAAAACCTTGTGAAAACTCACTTTTTGAGTACGGATACACTTGTATTCGCAGACTCCGTACAACTGCAACATTGTGTCTTTAATAAGGATACACAATACGTGGCTTAGGTCTTCCTCTTTAGGAAAAACTGCAATTTTTGATGCTTGGTCAGTTAACATTTTATTTATAGATTCTTTTTCTTTTTCCAGTTGTTTGTTAATTTCCAGTGATTTTGTAAGTGATTTTAACAACTGATTATTCTCCTGTTTGATTTTATACATTCCATATTTTCTTATGGAAGGCAAGACATCTTCAAAAACCCAGTCTTGGAATTTTTCAGCAATGGGCAATTTAGATTTTAAAATTAGCGAATAAAGACCGGGCTCGTTAAGAAAGATTGTATGTTTCTCATTATGGGTTAGGGGGGGCGTTTCGCCCCCTCGTACTTCCGGTGTTGTTTTGCGGTGTTTTTCTCTTACATGGGTACGGATTGCGTGCTTTGAATCTTGATAACCCAAGATTTTAGCAACATCTTTTGCTTTAAACCAAGGATTATTTTCTCTGTCAAACAGTACAGCAACGGGTTGATCATTAAATATATAAGAGGTTAAGTGAGACATTTTTATTTGTATCGCTGGAAGCTCTTACCTGTGCAGCTGCAAGGGGCAGAGTGAAGTTAACTCTTGAGAATAAAAAGCGCTAAAAAGTCTCGACCAATCACGGCACAGAACGCTAATTACAACCAATAGAATGCATTTTTATTATAACCAATTACAGAGCAGTATTTTAACAGGTTACAACTAGTTGTCAGGTTTTTTAAATTTAATTAACTCGTGGTGCACGTGTTCTTTATTAAATTCATCATAAATTGTAAGGTCAATGCATGGGTGATCTTCCGGTTCGCCCCACTCGTCATTTAACACAAATGAGTCAGTCAGACATCCTAGTTTTTTTGCACCGCTGTCAAAATAAATGTTATATTCTAATTCATCGTACTTGGAAAATTTAGCTACTTTTTTCATAACCCTTTCTTTAGAGAATCCGCTATTTAGCATCGCCTTACCACTCAAAAATTCAACTTCTATCCTGTCAAAGTCTGCATTTGATAACAATTTTAATGGTTTTCCTTCAAATTTTATTTTTCGTACAGGTCTTCCATCACAAAATATATTTATAAAGATCCAACCAATATTTTGTTCCCAATCCTCCTCCTCACACATTGTACAGCAAACGGACACACGTCTGATCGCAACGAAAGCTGGATATTATATGTACAAAGGGGGGTTTATCGATAAACCCCCCATGGGGCGGGGCGGGGGTTACTCCAATCTTTGACTCTTTTGATATCCGTAAGGTAAAGTTTCATACTCGCTCTCGAGCCTCCTTTTTTGTCCTGTAATTCTAAACTTTTTAATTTCACTCACTGTTACAATATTTTTGTCTTTAGTTCTCCTGATTCTATTCTCTTCAATTTCTAGTATCTCTTTTGTTTCACTGAGGACCATCTTTTTTAGAGCTTCAAAGTTTAAAGTTTCGGAGGTTTTCATGTTTAATGTTGGGCCCTTGATTTTACAAACTGATTCTAACTTTTGTTTTTTGGTTGACCAGACAAGGTAAGCGTAAGTCTTTGGTCCCCCAGAAACAAACTCTACAATATAAGACCTGGGTCTTACCCAGGACCCGCTTACCCAGGAATCACTTACAATATAAGACCTGGGCCCGTACTCGCTTGCCAATTCGTCCGTCATTTCCCCGAGGTAATCTCCCGTAGGGACTATGTACAACCCACCACGGTATACGTACAAGGTCGAGTCGGTATCATAATAAATTACTTGACCTCCTAAAGCATCTAGATGTTCATACAACTTTAATCTAGCCTGGGCTGTAGTGTAGGCCGCAATCACAACATTTACATTTCTCAAAGGTTCCCCAACCTCTTCGAGATACTCCCAACTAACAACCACTACCGTCTCATTAATTATCTGAATCCTGTTGACTTTTACTTCTGGGTTTGTCATCATTTCAAAGAGTGTTTTGGGATCTCTTACAATCATTGCCTTAGTTTGGTTCTCCCTCTGTCCGAATTTTCCCCAAAAACTGTTTAACATTAATTTAGCCAATTGCCTCAAACCCCCGTTTTTAGCAATTTTGTCTTTGTCTAATTTAACTCCCTCGTGTTGGAAATAGTCTGAAATGTACTTTTCTTTATCATGTTCAGTCTTACACCAAGCGGGATAGCCTGAGGCTTCCTGCTTGATTTTTAAAAATTGATTTATAAAATTTGTAAACAAACCTCCGTTTTCATATGTGGCTACCTCGTACTCCCACAACTCGTACATGTCCAGCACAACGTAACCTTTCTCTATAGCTTTTCTAATTTCATCCATGGTCCATGTTCCTACCATTGCCCTTTCCTCACTCTCATGTTCACAATCTTCTTGGTTTAATGTTTCCCCACAAGTTTTACACAAAACAAACATTAATTTATTATTCATTTTAGCGGGGAGTACGGGATGGTAGAGATCTCGAGGTGGCAGAATCTTACATTTTAACAAACCATCTACCTGCATACCTCTCTGCCTGCACTCCCTATCTCCCACATAGATTGTAGGGTGGCCTAAAGGATATTTTCCATATTTATTTACAAACGGATAAAGGGAGCAAACATCAACATACTGTATCGTTTCTCCCTCTTTACATTTATG